>CM076569.1:341027781-341674067 GCA_034641835.2 Pinus albicaulis
CTTAATCAATGACGATAACCTCCGCACTCATCAACTTTAGTGGCAACTTTAAAAGTGCACGGCACGTTTCACACCAACACGAAAAAATCACGAACTAGGTCCATTTAGCCATCACCATGGCCACTCTACATAAGCATGACAAAGATATCTCACCCCAACATTTTCTTTCGACAGAATATTTTATACAGCGTGTGAGCCAGTTTATCACATATTGTCACTTTTCCTTCTAAAAATAACTAAGCAATTCCATCGCAGACTGTACCAAAGACGAGATGGAGAGGCGATGCCTACTCACACCTACACTACCAGAGAATGCACTATAAATCTCCATTTCTGACGTCGTCTCCATAACTCCCTCCAAAGTCTCCTTCAACTCTTCTCTCATTTCCATGGTCAAACTGCTTAATACAGCAACCCTGTCTATCTCCATAACACTGATCAGAAGCTCGATGCTAAATCGTCTAATACTCAGAACCTCATTCGACGGCCATGGGTGCTTCTTGATAACCTTTACAAGTTCTGAAATCAGCGAACTTTTTGTTACACTGCTCGATTCTTCGAACACACGATCAAACTCAGATCTGGTTATAAACTTGAAGATCTGCGCATCTAGTCCTATTGCTGCTTCCTAATGCTCGCTTCGTTGCTCCATCACAAACTTCAAAACCTGGCATAAAATATCACAAGAAATTAATCAATTGGATGAAATATTTGTGAGATAAAATTTTGAACTCACAAGACTATAATTTTAAAATGAAATACTATTAATTGAATAAACTCTACCTCCGCTGTTGTTGCACTAATTTTCCTCAATTCAACATAATCTTCCTCTGCATATGCGCACAGATTCCAAAGAATTCTAGCTACATGAAAACCCTGAATTGGGTCGTCTAGCACAGAGGTCAGTCTCGTGATCAAATTTGGGTGATCCCGTAGCTTAATGCTCATCATTCTTTGGCAGTTTTGTTTGTTCTCGAGTGAAAGCAGAGCCAGGGCTTCTCCTGCCTTGGTCACGAGGTCCTTTGTTTCATCCTTGCCTGATCCACTTATTATATTATTATTAATCCTCTCCATGAAAAACACACAGAGAAGACTACGGAAAACTCCCCCAGTGCCGCCGATGATCTCTCGGCCCTCTTCTTCGAGAGCCAGACTCGTCAATACGTCGATGGCGAGGATTTGCAGACGATGCATCGTTACTTCTCTGTAATGAATAACGTCCCTTAGATTGCTTGTGGCGAAGACTATCTCCGAGATCCCTTTCCTCAGGGCCTTCCCTGTCGAGCCTGCACTGCCTGCCAGCGTTCCCATGAGCTGAAGAGTGTACCGTCGTCTCATCTTAGCGCAATTGTCGTGCTCGTTGGCCAAGTTTTTCAATATCTTCAACCCCAGAAGACTGAAAACAGAGTAATCGTATGCATTCCCGTACTGCCTCGAATGGATTTCAATCTGTTTGTTGTCGTAAAGCAAAGATGCTATAGATTCCATGGACCCAGCAATGGCCGTCACTCGAATGTGATTCTGGTTTTTCTTGACCAATTTCGAGATGATCTCTGCAGCCGCTTTTCGAATCCCCTGCTCGTGATAGTTCCTCCAATTCAGTATCTTGATCAGCCTTTCCACCACATCTCGCATGGTTCCGATCGCCCGCAAAGTCTCCTCTGCAAACTGATCTTTATTCGCAAGCGCCGACAGAACTCGAGCCCCACCCATAACGCGACCTCACCCAATACTATTTCGCAACATGTCAAAATATTACCGGATAAAAAGACGATAAATAAACGTTTTGATTGGCTCGGGTGAACAGTTTTTGCTCACCCCAAGCCCGCAAAGAAAACACCTCCGGCGTAAACAATGGAACGTTTCAAAGTATCTATTGTTTTAAAAAACTATTTAACATGTACTACCGGGCGCCATTAATACGGACTGGCTATGGTTCCCGTTATTTTTTTCATCAATACTCTAAATTCTAAAGAGAAGTTATTAAAACGAATCCTGAAAAGTTTTGTTAATTTGGACGAGAAACCCATAAGAAAACCGTTGCTTTCACAGAGTGTTCTTTAAAACGAATTCTGAAAAGTTTTATTAATTTTGCCAGAAACCTATAAATATAAGAAAGGTGTTGTTTAGTAAGGTTAAAATTTTATTATTACTAGATTGATAGAATTTTTTTTTTTTTCTAAATTGAGCTAATTCTATTTATGTAAATATTATAGTACAAAACTGCCGCAGTTCAGCTTTGATAGCCTGAAACTGGGCTTGAAAACCAGGCTTAATCACAAAAATAAGCTACCCATATAGGGAAACCAGCTCTGTAATGTCAGTCGCACCGCCCTTGTATAGGGAAACCGGTGGAATAGTTATAATTGTTATGAGACAAAAAAAAGCTAACATTATCGAAGGCAAAAACCAGTAAGCTGCTGTGTATTGTAAAAGACCAGCGACTCTATTTAAATAAACAAGTTCAGAGACCATACTGCGCCATGTCATAGCTGTGTCAATTAGAGTTGACGGGAGAGGGTTGTTCCTCCTCAATTGGACATCCGAAGTCATCCTCAGGGTCTTCCGCATCAGCATCCATATGATGTGCCCCAGTGCTCTGAACAACGTCCGCGTTCACCTGCATGGAGAAGAGGCCCGGGGAGGGAGTTGGTTGGACAGAAAGCTCGCTCATGTCAGCTTGAGGCGTAGCAGCAGAAGTGGACCGAGGCTCGACGAAGGCGGGATGAGGGTCAAGGGGAGCAGGAGTGGAGTCAGGCCAGGGAGGAGAACGGAGAGAGGCATCCTCGCGCAGAGTAATAGTGATATAGGCAGTGATGGAGGGGTGGTTGAAGGCACTATCGAAACGCAGTTCCGCCCTCTGCGTGGTTTGGCGAATGAAGTGACTGCCAGAGGGCTGAGGGGCGGAGGTGGGAAAGTGATGAGGAGCGTCAAGCGGAGGGGAGGCGGGCGGTCGACCAGGAGCAGGACCAGAGGGATAATCCGAGAGTTGCCTACTGGAGGAAGGGCGGTCTGCAACAGAACTACCATGGGTGCCTCCCCGACGACAAGTCATGCGTTTTCGGAGTCGAGGCATGACAGGCTTAGCTTTGTGAATTTCTTGAACCGGAAGAAGAGCCGGAGCAGCAATCGAACCAGGAGGAAGCTGAACAAAGTGCACACCAGGAAGAGTCGGAGCAACAAACAGGCTAGGAGAATGTTGTGGAACGATGAACGCACCAGAGCAGAAGGCACTGTTTGAGAAATGCGCGCTCGGAAGTGTCTCGATGCAGCTGTAGAGTGAGCAGCGCCGGCCTGTATTTGTGCGAGCGCTTAGCTCAGCACAATGTATAGGGCACGCACCACCCAGAGGAGCCAAACAACCACGCGGAGAGTCTGAGAGCTCAGTGAAAAATGAATTGGCGTCCATAGTGCAGAAGCCAGGTAGAATAGAGTTGTTGTAACACCGTCGCGGGGGAGAGTAAGTATGGCGGTCAGTTGAAATGAATGCGGGCTTAATGGCGCCGTGGAGGGCCATGTGGCCTCCACACGCCTCGCGCCTTGGAAAGAGGTCGGGGCCAAGTGGCCCATCAAGTCGAGCAGCCATCCGCATCTAGAAAATTTTGATCATTCTGCACTAGATTGATGCAATTCTGAAGTGTGTCCCTGTCATGTATGATTTGGAGAGGGCCATGATTGAGAGTGTCTGAGCTTTCGACTCCTAGATTAGCTAGGAGGTCCGCTACCTTATTACCTTCTCTTTTGGTGTGAACAAAGGATATGGCTTGATTGTTGTCCAACCATCTGCTGAGATTGTCGAGTCGAGAGGCCAGTCTCCAGCTTGTGGCCACTTTTGTGGTTCTGGTGCCGTGAAGAAGTTGATTGGCAGTGTTGATGAGAATCTGGGAATCTCCTTCCACTATGATAGGTGAGAGATTGTACAGATGGGAAAGAACAAGACCTTGCCAGAGCCCTTCCAGTTCTGCGGAGTTATTAGTGTCCCAGCCCATCGAACCATAGTAAATAGCAAGAGTATCCCCTTGAGCATTTCTGAGAATGCCTCCGAAGCCTGCAGGGCCTGGATTCCCCTTGGAGGCACCATCAAAGTTCAGTCTGTAGATGCCTGGAGGCGGAGGTGTCCAAGGGAGTTGAGTACTAGGAGTCTTCAGCTTGGAGGTGTTTGGCGAGATCGTTATCCTCAGCTGCCAGTTTTGCCATATTGCTGCTTCCTGCGGTTGCTTAGGAATATCCTCCTCCTGCCAAGGTAGAAGGGCGAGGGTCTCTTGGAGGTTTTTGCTGAAGTTGTCCCAGATGATATTCAAAGGGCTTGCTTGATGTTTGAAGATTCTCCTGTTTCGCTCCTTCCAAAGAGACCAGAAGAGAAGACCTGGGATAATTTGCCAGAGAAAGTTAAGAATGGGACTATTATAAGGTCGCTGGGGCCAGAGGTGCATAATGTTGGCAAGGTCCCCTTTTGGCTTGCTTCGTTGACTTCTGAAACATATTTTTTCCCAGAGCTGGTTAGCAAGATGGCAAGTCAACATGAGGTGTTGAGTCGTTTCAGTATCCTGCTTGCAATTCAGGCATTGTGAGGGGCCACAGAAGCCACGTTTGAGCAAGTTGTCCCATGTAAGGATTCTTTTGTGGCTAAATAACCAGAGAAAGGTGGAGACTTTGGGCCAAGTACCTAGAGCCCAGACAAATTGCCAAAGCCTGTCTCTCGGAAGCTGGATTGGATGCATTAGAGAGAAGGCTTCTTTCGTAGTGAACATACCTTTGGGCAAGTAACCCCATCGAAGAATGTCCGCTTCCTCCAAGCATCTTATTTTCCGTCGTTGCAGTTCCTCTTGGAGAGCTTCCTGAGTGTTGCTGGGAGCGTTGGGCAGCAGTAGAATTGGGTGCTTCCATTACCTGAAGTCATTGCTGGCTGTATGCGTCCAGCTTTGGTTGACTTTGATTTCTTCCAGGGGGTTGGTGCGACCATTGTTGGAGAGGCTGAGAATATCAGTTAGTTAAGGGTTTTTCTGCCAGGAATCTGTCCAGAATCTGGCAGTGTGCCCATTTCTTATTTCCCAAAAGTTGTGCTGTTGTATGAGGGAAAAGTGTTGTTTGGCAGCATTCCATATGAGGGAACCAGCTCCTCCAGGATGGAGTCTGACCAGGTCTTCAGGCGGTCTGTTATTAGCATACTTAGCTGTCCACATTTTAGCCCATGGTTTAAATGGATTTGAGAGCCAATTCCACCAAAGTCGTGCCCCCGTAACTTCGTTGCTGTGAATGGGATTTCTGAGTCCAAGACCGCTAGCTGCCTTTGGGGAGCAGACTGTGTTCCAGTTGACCAGGGCCCATTTTCGTTTGTGGTCTGAGGATCCCCAGAGGAATCGACGTTGCAAATTCTTTATCTGATTGAGCACCCACTTTGGAGCTGCAAGCACAGAGAAAATATAGAGAGGCATGGCTTGCAAGACAGCTTTAATGAGGACAAGTCTACTGGATATATTGAGAGCTCTATAAGTCCCAGAGGAGAGACGGGCTTTCAGTTTTTCCAGGAGATGATTCCAAGTGGAGTGCTTGATGGCAGTGGCAATAAGAGGGGCGCCAAGATATTTGGAGGGGAGCTGAGCAGGAGAGAAGCCAAGAATGTGGGTTATGTTGATTTGGATCAAAGGAGGGGTGTTGAAAAAGAAAAGTTGGGATTTGGAGACATTGACAGCCATGCCAGAGGCTGTAGAGAAGAGGTTAATAATACTTTTAAAAGATATAGCTTCCTGGACTGAAGGGAACCCAAACAGCATATTGTCATCAACAAATTGTTGGTGAGTGGTGAGAGTGTCATGAAGGGAAATACCACGCAGATGGTTAGTGAGGACATCATTGTGGATGATTTTGCTGAGACCTTCGGACATGAGGACAAAAATGAAGGGTGAGAGAGGGTCACCTTGTCTGACGCCTCTAGAAGGTCTGAACGGCTTAGAGGGGATGCCATTGACAAGAATGGAATAAATGGGTGTGGAGATGAGTGACATAACCCATCTTATCCACATCCGGTCGAAGCCAAAAGCTGTTAGGATGCTTTAGATATAATGCCAGCTTATTTTATCAAAAGCTTTAGATAAATCAATTTTAAGGAGCATACCTGGATTTTTGGAGCTTTTGAGAGTGTGGATGACTTCATGCGTGAGTATGATGTCGTCCATGATTTTCCTACCTTCTACATATCCTTTTTGTTTAGGCGATATTAGGAGCGGAAGCAGAGGCTTTAATCTGTTGGCTATAACCTTGGATATGACCTTGTATATCACGTTGCAGAGAGCGATGGGTCTAAATTTCTCCAAAGTGCTAGGTCACTCTTCTTTCGGAACCAGGGCTATGAAGGTGGAATTCAAGGAGGGGAGGAGCCAGTGTGCAGCTCTGGATTCCTCAACTAGCTGCCAGACTTCTGTTTTGATAAGTTCCCAGAAATGGTGGAAGAAATTGGAGGTGAAACCATCAGGACCAGGCGCCTTTCCCTCCTTCATTTGGGCCATTGCAAGTTCGACTTCTTGAAGGGAGACCAGGCGAAGTAACATCTTGTTGTGCTCTACAGTGACTAGTTTGGGAATTAGCCGTGAGATTTGGTCAATAGCCGGCTATCTGTCTACTGTGTGGTCCTCTTGCTGTATGCTTTGGAAGTAGTCTAGTAGAACTTGTTCGATCTCCTCTTGTTGTTCTGCCTGTGCTCCTTGTTGATTGGTGATATGAGGAATGGGATTTTGCATTCTTCTTTGTATTGTTGACCTGTGGAAGAATTTTGTGTTCTTCTCCCCCTCCTTTAGCTAAGTTATTCTAGATTTCTGCCGCCACAGTAGTTCTTCTTGCTTGCATCTCTCCTCTAGTTGCTTGTGAAGATCTTGTTCTTGAGCAGCGAGATCTTCAGTTCTTCCTCCATTTATGATTTTTTGCTGAGTTTCTTCCATTTTACTTTCGAGGATTTTGATTTCCTGAAAGATGTTTCCAAAAACGGAGGTGTTCCAATTCTTGATGACTGCTTTGAGATGCTTGAGCTTTTGTTGAAATTGGTACATCTTCGAGCCTGAGGGTGGGATGAAACTCTTCCAAGCATGAGTGACGACTTCTTTGAAAGAGGGGTGAGAGAGCCATAATGCTTTAAATTTGAAGGGTTTTTTGTATTGAAGGCCAACATTTTGCCAATGGAGCAAGATGGGCCAGTGATCCGAACCTATTTGAGGGAGGATTGAAGCCGATAGGTCCCCTCCTATATGGATGGCATTGTCAGAAATGAGGAAACGATCTAACTTTGAAGCAATTTGTTGAGTTCCAGTTCTTTTATTGTTCCACGTGAAGGTGCCATTTGAGAAGGGGATGTCTATGAGCCAGCTGTTGGCTATGAAATCTCTGAAAAGAGCGCTTTCCGGATCTGCTCTGGATCGTCCACCTGTTTTTTCTCCCATCTTAGTGATCATGTTGAAATCCCCTGCTGCAATCCATAGGGGATGGGTTCTATTTGAATTTAGAAGCGCCATAGTATGCAAAAGAGCTATTTTCCCTGCTTGTTCCTGTGGGAAGTATACATTGGAGAGATGCCCATGTATGTTAGATCCAATGGGGTGAAAAGTAGCTTGTATGAGATGGTGCGCAGCATGGAAGTTAGATAGATTTATGGACAGAGTGTCCCAGGCTATAGCAAGACCCCCTGAAGTACCGGAGGCGTCCACTGCCACTGAGCTACAGCTAGGCCAAGCTTTGGACAGGATTGATCCTAGTATTTCGCTATTGCATTTAGTTTCTTGAAGAAAGAGAATATTTGGTCTTTCTTTCTATATCATAGTTTTGAGAATTTTGTGCTTTCCTGGGCTGTTAAGCCCTCTAATATTCCATGAGATCAGCTTCATGGGGAACTGTTTGACAAAGGTTTGAAGAACCTTGTAAGCTTGGGATATCGACTTGAGTCGACCAATATTTGCCCTATGGTGATGGTGCGCTGCCAGTCCGGCTTTCGACCTCTTTTCATTGATTCTTTTATAATTTTGAGACTGTCCCAGTGGCTGCCAGGCTGAATGCAAAGTTTCTTTTGCTGATGGGCGCTTGAGAAGACCTTTTCCAGTTTATCAATTTGATGAGGGTTGATGGTGTCAAAATCCTGTTTTCTGCAAGCCTCCTCGAGACCTGGTATGTCGAGTTCTCCTAGGTCAAAGCCTTCAGAGTCCTCTTCCATTAAAGTCTCTTGACTGCTGCTAATTAGAGCTTCATTAGAAACAACTGGTTGGGTATTAGGGTTGTCAACGTCCATTGTGGTAGGGTGCCAGGGCAGGAGCTTGGTTTCATTGGAGAGGTCGTGAGGGGTTTTATCATTAGAAAGCTGTTGATGCGGAGTTTGCAAGGGGTTGGATTTGACTGAAGGCTTTGGTATATCCGAGGGTTTTAAAGGGGTTTTAACCTGGTTATGGTCTATATCAGAGGCAATATCAGGGTTGGAAAGAACAGCAAAGCTATTACTAGTGGAAGGAGTATTGGAGGGAGGAGAGGGTTTCTTACCAGTCGTGGAGGGCTTCTTGTCATGCCTTCTTCGCGGGGGTATCTTGGTGAAACCATCAGCTTCCAGAGTGGCCTCAACTTCCTTAGCCTGAGCCTGTGTAGTGAGGGGGAAATCTCTGAATAGATGCCCATGTGCGTGGCACCTTCGGCATCTGAAGGGGACATGCTCATAGTCTAATGGCTGGATCCATTCAAAATCATCATGATATATACTCACAGCATTAGGTAGAGCTTTGTCTAAATGCATGTAGACACAAATACGAGCATAAGAAGTGTAACGGTGAAGCTTAGTTTCCTCTGCAATCTTGATAAACTCACCTAGACCTTTGGCAATAGCTTGGAGTGATTCTTCGTCCCAATATTCTAGGGGTAGCGAGTACAGGCGGATCCAGACAGGTCCCCAGTTGAAGTTTTCTTTATCTGGGTTGAATCTTTCAATCCAGTTCTGAAGGTATAACCTAGCTGAGTTGAAAAAGTAAGGCCCTCCATCCATTACTCTGTTTCAGTCCTCGATGCAGTTGAAGATCGTGGTAAAGAAACCCTTTGGTCCAAGCTGTAACGTGACCTGCCCTTTGGGTTTCCATTTGGAAGCGACCCAACCATGTAGGGCTTTTTCAGTTGGCCAGAAGCTAATAAATTTTCCAATGAGGGCGTGGTCTCTCATGTACTGGATCCGAGCATTTATCCGACCGGCTGCGTTCGATTTGGGTCATCTCGTCGCGATGGGTTTGCGTAGAGGACGTGGAGCTATTGCCTTCCGGTTTGCATGGTTGGCGTTTTTGGTGGCAAGAGTTTCCCGTTTTGTCGCTTTTCACAGTGCTGGTACGTAGCCAGCGATAGGTGCCATCGTTACGATGGGGGTTGTCCTTCCAGCGCCTGGAGACGCTTGCGGGCTACTGCTTCTCACGACAGTTAGCGCAGTGACTGGCAGAACAAAGAGTTTAGTCGTGGCTAGGGTTTCGCAGAGAAGACCGCTTCTCAAGCTAAAGATCGCTCAATTCCTATAGATTGATAGAAATTTTAGTTAGAATTCGACATAATAATGGATATAGATTAATCATTATTAAAATACCAAAAATCTGAAATCTAATCATTTAACTTAGATTTCCAAACATTAATACCAGATCTACTCAGCCAAAATGTATCCACTAAATGGAAAATTGACAGAGAAACCTTCAAAAATTAATTTGAAGTGTCTTATTAATTTTGGCGGAGAAGAACCTTCAGAAATTAGAAAGGCGAATGGCAGAATTGCCAGTCTGTCCGTACGAGGTTGATTATGTAATAGTGAGTTAAGGTTGCACCAACCTACAACCACTGATTCTCTACGCTGACACACCGACTCCATGTCCACATCAAATAAAGATGGAATGTATGGATTCTTATTTCTTTAATTTTCACTAACCGCAAACCTATCAAACAACACATGCCTGAAAGAAAGTGAGCTCAAACTCTCTTAAAAGAGCAGAGAATGATGAACATATTGCGCTGAAAATGCTTTCAGAGATAAAATTGTGGGCGAAACTGGAAAATGTATTAAAAAACAAACGAGCGACCGAAGACAATCAAAATTGATTGCATTATATAAACCCAAAAAATTAACGGAGCCAAAAACCTGGGTAAGCAGGCGAACTATTTCCGTGATGATGAGGCTTGACTGCATACAGATTTAAAGTGATCCAAGTGGTATTGATAGGACTTATTTGCATGAGGAATCCAAATAATTAAATTAATTAAAGGGTGGTAAAAGAAAGAAACCAAAAATAAATTATTTCGAGAGTATGGAATGATATAAAAAGTTTTTTTTTTTAAATGTGTTTTTGGGAAAGTCGAGTTTTATCTAATTCTTATCCAGTTCAGGAAAGCACCCTTCCGTCTGCCACAACAACTCACGCCATTCTTGGATGTGTTTTTTTATGCTTTCTTGGATGTGTTTTTTTATGCTTATTGAGGACGGCTCATGGTTTTTTATGGAACATACCACTCGCTTGTTTAGAAATGCTCTTTCTAGCTGGGACTGGTTTTGTTTTGCACTCTCGGGTCATGTTTTTCCTGCGGGTTTTGATTTGGTTCAGTGCTAGATGACTCGGGATCATTATTTTTTAGCTGCTTGCGACAAAGATTTATGATCCTCCTTTTTCTACTGTTGTAAGGTGACTTTATTATGTATTGGCCCGGTATGCCAGGTCTTGGGGACTGTTGTGAAATGGTTGTCTTGCTTGTCATGTTGGCCATTGCTTTGATTATTCTTAGATCATCCTATTACGTCCATTGCTCAGATGGTCGGAGCAGTCGGTGACTGTTCCATATCTCCTCCTGTATCGCATCAACTTCCGTCTGACTCATATCAATCCCATAATAGTCTCATAGAGATCTGGAAAGTCGTATGGAACAACCTGACCTCTCTTTTTACTTTTTCTAGACCTTGCAAAAGCTATAGCTTTAGAACTCGTAAACAATGGTGGACATTGCCAGGTTGCTGGTGCTGTTGCTGCTGCCTCCCATTATCGGTTCCCTAAGCTCTGGCTTTTCCGGTTGAAAGCTCTGATTTGCCGATGTCTCCATCACCGGAAAATTTGAATTTTGATCCGGTTTTCTATAGGCCATAATTGTCTTATCCTTTCCTACCTAAATCTATATCCTTTGCAGGACGTATCTTGCATTTTCTATTAGTTTAATAGAATCATTTAAGGAAGCATAAGTCTATCCAGATTTGATCAGTCCTCGATTTCCTTAAATATCTTTTTTCGGCAGAAGGTATTTATTTCCGATCCATTGGGAAGATTAAAGAATGTTTTTTGGAGGCGGGACTTCTTCACTCCTAGCTGCCTTTTCTTGGTTCGAGGCAATTTTGCTGACATTCCTCTTATCTATGTATCATTCTCCTGACAAAATATGCTGAGCTGATCATCCGATCCCTGACGACATCAAACCTATTTCTCTTCCGGGTTTTCTTTCTCTCATATGGCTATATATGGGCATTATTTGAAGTACAAATAATCTCCTCGGCACGTGTCATGGATTACATCGGTTACTATTCTCTGTTATTTCCCTGATTGCCTGTTATTGACGGCTGAATCTATTGGTGATCTCAAGTTAGTGCCAGCTATTATCGTACAATACGAGCTTCCGCCACCTTTCTGGCAGGTGTGGTTACTTGAATATTGAATCATATGGCTCGAACAGATGGCGCTCCTGAACACAATATTCAGTCTCAAAGGTCTTCTGTGCGTTCTCAGAGGGATGAGATAGACGAGATCATAATCAAACAAGCTCTACATGGGACTGTTCCGGGGGATCAAGCGCGGATAGGGGGTCCCTCTCTGAAGCGGGGTGGGCGAAGAAGGAAACGCAATACCTGTTTTAAACATACTATGGATATCAAGGAGGTTAATTTGGACTTCGACGATCTCTGTAAAAGGGTGACAAGTTTACAGAGGAGGGAGGTGATTGGCAGGTGGTTATTTCCAGAGAATTGTGAATTTGACACGGCCTCATGGATCAAGAAACACTGGAAGTCTTTACTTGGATATACACCTATTGTTTCTGTCCTAATCAATGGTTGGTTCAGTGTACATCTCATGGATGCCAAGGATGTTCATAAAATTACCAGTCGCACTTGGGTTAGGGGCCGCAGTTTCTTACAGCTTATTCCGTGGTATGTGGGCTTCAATCCGGTTCTGGAAGCCCCCAGAAACCGTATCATATGGATGAAGTTGCCTGGACTTCCTTTGGAATATTGGACTATGAAGGCGCTCCAGGCAATTGGTGACTCAGTTGGTGTCACGAAGTACATCGACCCAAGTATTGTCGGGTCATGCGACAAACGCATCGCATGGATCTTGGTCGAATTAGAGTATACAGGAGGCTTGCCTGGTGACATCGACTTGGTATGGGGGAACAGAAAGCATCGTCAACGCATCGACTTCTGGGGAATCCCCTTTCGATGCCTTATATGTCATCGCACGGGCCATCTCAGGGAGAACTGTCCCTATCGCTTTCGTATGCAGAGGGCGGATGCTGCTACTAATGCCAGACGGGTTGATAAAAGCAAGATTCCCGGTCCTGCGGGAGATCAAGATGGTTGTCCAGGTAATCCTTGTCCACATGTATCTGAAGATGATGATTTTTTTTCTGCTCAAGATAATCCGGAAGTTTTGCAATACAATGAGCGTATCCTGGCCCCTGAATCAAACCTATCTCCTGTTGCTGAAGCCACGATGCCGGATAAATCTTCTCTTCAGGGCGACAATATCTCACCATCCCCTATCCCATTAGATACTATCCACTATAAAGATGATTCTGGCCCTGTAGCTCCGACTTTTTCATATGTCGATGACTTTATTAGAGGTTTCAGTTCTGACTCCCAGCGCCCTCCAGTGAGCGATCCTCCACTGTACCCATCCTCGCATTATCAGGTTGGTGAATCATCAAACCCACAACCATCTCTTCCCTACCAACCCCACACCGCTCTTGATATGCCACCCGAACCTTCTGAAACTATTAACATTCAAGACTCCCCCAAAAATACCTTTGACTCAGATCTAGAAGCCATACTAGCCGACTCTAATATTGATATAGCTGCTCTTACGGTCTTTGATAGACCTTCCTCTACTGTTAATAGATCTCCTTCGGATAGAGCTTTGCCAAAAGGTATCAGTAGATTGGCTAAAGGTAAATTTAAAGCCATTTCTCTTTTCTCTGACAAGGATGATAATCTCACTGAGGTCCCAATATCGATCTGCGAGGGTCCTCTGGGTGATTCTCGGGCGCTTAGAGCAAGCAACCCGGAACCAGAATCCAGATGAATCACATCATCTCTATGAATATTCGGGGGATGGGTGGTGCCCCCAAGACTCACTGCCTTAGAGAGATTCTGCTTTCGGGAGATCCCATCATTTTTCTTGCTCAGGAGACCTTATGTTCCAGGGAAAAGGCCATCAATATCTTCCTTGGTATTAAGCCTGGTTGGAGGGCTGCGGCAGTGGACGCAGTTGGACATTCGGGCGGCCTTATCGCTATATGGAATCCTGGGATGGCTTCCTTTGTGGCCTACAGGTTTATTGGCGGCATTTTACTGGCTGGGAACATTAGGGGTTACAAGGAGACAGTCTACATAATTAATCTATATGCTCCCTATCGCAACAGGCGATTCTTTTGGCAGGTTATGGCGGGCTCGGGCATATTGGCTCTTCATAATTTGATTTTGATGGGCGATTTTAAAGCTACTTTGCGTTCCGATGAAGTATGGGGACTTAATGGAAGGCCTGATCCTCTATCTCCTTTTTTATGTGATCTATTCTATAGTTTTAATTTGACAGACATTTCTCCTCCGCCGATGTCTCCTACGTGGACAAATAAACGAGCAAATGAACAGTTTATTGCAAAAAGATTGGACAGGGCCATGGTTCATATTGATATTGTGGATCGATGGTGCCAAATTCGCTCGGAGGTTATCACTTCGGACGTCTCTGACCATTTGCCTATCCGACTCTCGTGGAAGTCCAGCGTTGAGGAGAGAGGGCGACCTTTTAAATTTAACAGGGTCTGGCTCGAAGACAAGGACTATACAAATTTGGTTCATAGGGTCTGGTCCCAGGAAATCGAAGAATCTGGCCTCTCCGGATGGGATCGGCTCTTCTACAAGCTTCAGAGTGTCAAGAAAGCTACTAAGGCCTGGGAGATTCAGAAGAAAAAGCGCCTTAAAAAGGAACTGTCTGAAATTGATGCCATAATGACAAATTTATTCTCTTCTTTTGTTGTTCACCCTCCAGATGATGGATCCCTTAAACTTTTGCGTAGTCTCGGCCTGAGAAAACGTGAGATCCTTCGTATTGAAGAGATTTCTTGGCGCTTAAAAAGCAGAATGCTATGGTTGAAGGATGGTGATCTCAACACCCGTTATTTTCACAAAGTGGCCAACGCTCGTCGTAATCAAAACGCAATTTGGCGCATTAGGAAAGAAAGTGGTGACTATGTTTTCTCTACAGCAGATATACAAGAAGAAGCATTTTCATATTTCTCCAATTTCTTCTCAGCCGATAATGCTACGAATGATGCGAATCAAGCCTGGGTTCTCGACCAATTTCCTTGTTTTTTTTCTGCGGACGATATTGCTGCGCTGGATAGTGTAATCACAAGGGAAGAAGCTTACAAGGTCCTGATATCCTTCAAACACGACAAGTGTCCGGGGCCGGACGGTTGGCCCTCTGAGTTCTTTGTGCATTTTTTCGATATTATGGGAAATGAGATTGCTGATATCTTGGAAAATTTCAGATGCAAAGGATTTATGCCAGCAAATCTTAATTCTACCTTTATTGCCCTAATCCCTAAAGTCTCGGACCCGCAATCATTTGCTGATTTTCGACCCATTTCATTGTGCAATTTATTGTACAAGCTCGCCTCCAAAATTTTAGCTGAGCGCATCAAGAATGTTCTCTCATCCAATATTTCTAGAGAACAATATGGTTTCTTAAGTGGCAGATCCATCCATGATGCGATAGCCATCGCCCAGGAGGTTGCGCACTCACTGCATTCTTCCAGGATTGAAGCATTAATCATGAAAGTCGATTTACATAAAGCTTATGATTCCGTGGACTGGGGTTTTATTAGATTATTGCTTCTCAAGATTGGGGTTCCTATACGGATCATGCGATGGATTTTATCTTGCATCTCCAACGTCAGATATTCTATTATTATTAATGGCTATCCATCGCGCTTCTTCAAGGCCGGAAGGGGTCTTCGACAGGGGTGTGCCCTATCTCCTTTGATTTTTATTCTAGTGATGGATGGTTTTAGTAGACTGATGCATTTTGCGGAGAGGAGTGGGTTCATAAAGGGTTTCTCTTTTTCAAACACAGTCTCAACCTCACATTCCATCTTCGTGGATGATCTCCTGATTTTTGGATACCTGAGGCGGAATCACTGGTTCTACTTGCATATTATGTTCCAACGTTTCAAAAGCGCCACTGGACTCTGCATCAATTGTGGCAAATCTTTTCTGTTGTATGATTATGGAGATGAACAGGAGATTAATTTTATAGCAGAGTTCATGGGGATCTCTACGCGCCATTTATCTGAAGGTTTTATGTACCTGGGTTTTTTTATTAAACCATGTGGCTACAAAAACAGAGATTGGTTATGGATCATTGACAGGTTTAGAGACAGAATACATCGATGGAGTCATCGATGGCTTACGATGGGTGGCAGGTACATCCTTATCCAATCTGTGCTTTCTCAATTAATTGTCTACTGGGCACATCTTCTTTATATTCCTGCAGGTATTGTCACACGGATTAATGGTATTATCTCAAATTTTCTATGGGGTGGGGCTAAACTGGAAAAGAAATACCATCTCTGCAGCTTGAAGGATATTTGTAAGCCAAAGGATTTGGATGGGTGGGGGATTCTTGATACCAGAATTTTTAACTGTGCGCTATTAGTTAAATCTTTCTGGCGTGCTATTTCATGTCGAGGCATGTGGTTCGATATTGTAAGGGTTAAATATCTGCCGGAGAATACTCTACAAATGATCATATGTAACTCTTTGCCTTTTCCTCGTCTTATATCATGCATTTGGCGTAGTTTCAGAAAGATCATTCCTTTAGTTGTTCCTCGACTTGTATGGAGTTTTAGGGATGGCAGTCTTATCCCTATAGGGTCGTCCTCCATCATCCAGATGTCACCTGATAGCGGTCCATCTTTGCAACTTATTCACGCTCTCGCCCACCGAGGAATTCATTTCTTCTCACAGATTATTCTATGCTGGTACCATTCGGCTCCTATCATTAAGACGGCGGATCAAATCGGATTGGTGGGTGCTATGTCAGAAGAATGGAATATTTTTCGGGATTCTATCCGCAGCGCGGGATTCAGCTATTGTCCTGGAGGTGATCAAATTGTATGGGGTGGTCCGATGAGAATGGGTTTTCCCATTGTGAAAGGCATATACCAATCTATTATTGCTTCGGGCCACAACCTGCAGAATTCTAGTACGTTCGGAATTTTTTGGAAAAGAAAAATTCCAAACAAAATCGTCATTTTTGGATGGCTGTCTTGGCAGAACCGCATTCTCACGTGGGACAATTTGAGGAGGCGGGGATTGTATGGGCCTGGGTGGTGTGTTTTTTGTTCTATGGCAGATGAATCGGCTTCCCACATCTTTTTTCTCTGTCCTTTTATACTACAAGTTTGGCAACTGTTCAGATTTCTTTTCCCAGAGCCCACATGGAGTCCTTTGGATTTCTTGGATACGGCTATCACATGGGACAAGTTGGGTGGATCTTTTCGTTCTCTGCCATTTTTCTTCATATGGGAGATATGGTTGGCTAGAAATAGAAGGATTTTTGAGCACGCCACCATCCAGATTCAACAAATCTTTTCTGCCATCATGTCTTGGATGGACGATTCCACAAGTGAAACACAGGATATCATTGACGGATCCCGTCGAATTAGGCCACACGATATCTCCATCCCTGCCATTTATTTTGATGGTGCTGCTGATAATGACCTCACTGGATGTGGGGCTTGGATTAAGATCTCTGAGTATGAACGTTTTGTCATACACTGGAATGGGGGTCCAGGTACCAACAACAAGGCAGAAATTATGGCTTTGTGGGGTGGTCTGCTTATTGCTATCGATCTTCAGATTCAGGTTGCTGGTATATATGGAGATTCTAAACTGGTGGTTGGCTGGATTACTAACGAGGCTCATTTGGATTCTCCGTTGCTGAAGGGGTGGTTTGATAGAACTAAAGTGTTATGGGATCGGTTAAATCGTCCTCCTATTCACCATATCTTCCGGGAGAACAATTCCAGAGCAGACCGTCTTTCCAAAAGGGGTCTTCTGGAGGCTTTTGGGTTCTTGAAGGTTGCTCACTTTCGAAATGGCCATCAGACGGAATTCCGAGAGATCCCTCTTCCATAAGTTTATTTCAATGATCTTTTTTAGTCTTGGTTTTTTGTATTTTGGACTTTGCGGATCTTTAGATATCGACTTCAGCACTACTCTACATCGATCCTAGTTATACGTGCTTATACCAGGGTTCTTCACGTTTTTATTCTCT
Source organism: Pinus albicaulis (assembly GCA_034641835.2). Taxonomy (NCBI): domain Eukaryota; kingdom Viridiplantae; phylum Streptophyta; class Pinopsida; order Pinales; family Pinaceae; genus Pinus; species Pinus albicaulis. Next base: position 341,045,361 of record CM076569.1, read on the forward strand.
CTCAACAGGCGTGATTGTCCATACAGATTTGCTTGAACACTCATCTGCTCCGGTGGTATTTTGATCATGGGCATCTTTGTTTCGACTGTCTTTTTCTTCATCCTCTTTACATTCACAGCTGGCTTCAGTGACAAGCTTTCAGGCTATATATCAAGCGAGCGTGTTTTTCAGGCGAGCGTGAAGCTTACGGGCTATTTTTCAAGCGAGCGTGGTCTTCAGGCGAGCGTGTATTTACTCTTGATACAGGCGAGCGGGACATATTCAGGAGAGCGTGCTTCCTTATTTTGACAGCCTTATGATCCAGCTTCTGTATCTTCATCATATTTCTTATCATTCTTGAGAAGAGCTGAATATATCTATTTCTAATCTCTAACATGCTATCTCAGAACATTCTTCTTTTTATCATTTTAGTCTGATCTAGCTATATCTTCTGTATTGATTTGTATCAGGCAGAGGGATGTTTCTGAACCTTTTTGATTTTCATGCCTCCCAAATGTCTGTATTCGAATCGGGTCGGATCTTGACTCGACTTATGAGGGTGCCCATTCATCCGACTCTGCTTAACTTCAGCAGTTTTTTTTGGGGCAAATGATGTCTGATTTCTCGCTGTCTATACACAGCTGAGATTATATGATCATACGAACATGTACTGTATATATATCATCAATATAAGTGCAGCAACACGGTTGCAGGCAATGATGTACGATTTCTCGCTGTCTACACGAGCCGAGATTATATATGATGTCTGATATATGTTTGCTATATATCATCAATATAGAGGCGTTTTTCTTTAAAAAAATTATTTTGTCGAGTTCAATATTCCATGTTCAATTTACACTCCAGAATATATTGATATGTATTGAGTTTTTAATGGGAATTTTTGTAATGGTTTTAAGTCATGTGGTGATAAAGTTTTAAGTATTTGTAAAATCTGATGAGTATATTTTTGTAATGGTCTTAAACCATGTGTTGGCAAAGCTTTTAAGTATTTGTAAAATCTGATTTATTATAATTATCAAAATTTGATTTTGTAAATTTTTCTAAGCATTATATTTTTGGAAAAAAAACATAAATGTATAATTTTATCATGTTATACTAATTTATTTTTATTGTTTATTTAAGAGTAGCATTTACAAAGTGAATTTGAGCTTAATTATGACAAATTTTCAATTTCTTAATTGAATTTTTGTATTCAAAATTGATCATCATTTCCCAGTTGATGTTGATGTTTTCATATTGAAAGACCATGAACACCATGTAAAAATTTGTTATTATACCTAATAAATACATATGGTCTTACCCATTTCTTAATCAAACTTCCAATAAATAAGGGTCTCCCAAATCTCCCTTCTTGATTGTTGGTCCCACTATTTGCCCTTGGTCTATGATAACCCAACTAAACATACCATTGCTCAGTTATTTATTATATTTGTTTTTTTCCTAAGTTGACACTTAAATTTCTTTATCTCTCTATGGAATTTGAATATGGGCCTTCACATTGAAAACAAGGCTTTAGCTTCTTGCCCCTGAAAATGGATGAAGTGTTCAAAAGTAGGGCTTTTCTAACAAAATACACAAGTTTCCAGATGCTAAGCATAGATGTAATTTTTTTTATAGTGTATTGTTAGTTGTGGTCATGACATTTACAAATATCTTTTCTAAATCTATAGCATATGGCTATTTGTCATCATGGCATTTACAAAGTTGTCTAAAATTAATAAACTTAAAAAAATATCATCCTTGTTTTATAAGTTGATAGCATTTTAGCAACTATGATGTTAAACTAGACTAGATATGTCTATGTAGAATTTAATCATGGATATGTCTATCTATAAAAACTAATGCAATTTTACAAGTAAGCCAAATATGGTTTTGGACATAAGAGGAACTAATAGTTAATATACATATATATTTCCAAAAAAAAAAACAAGAGCCAATATTAATAACATTAAGTTTTACTAATTATACAATATGCAAGTCTTGTTAGCATCTTGTGACATATAAAATGATTCATAATTAACTTAAATTTATAGACATTATCTCACTAAATACTAGCTCAACAATAACTCAAAAACTTAAATCACATCAATATATTAAATCTACATTTCCATGTACAAATTCTAATGTTTGAATTTATAGTGTATTTTTTTCTAAGGAAACTTTCACGTTAAACCAAAAAATGCTTCCTAACATTTGTGGATAGTATGGATAATAGTCAACATAGACTAGTACACTTCACCAGAAAGATTAAAACACTAATCAATTTCCCAACAACATTGATGACAATTTATTAAAGTGACCACTCACACTAATTTTATAATGATATTTTATATATATAGTTCATCACATAAAGGGCCCATTTAATTTTTAAATAAATTTATTTTCATTAAAATAAAATAAAATTTATCACATAAAAAAGATTATCTACATAAAATTAACTAGATATTCCATAATAATACATTATAGATAATTTTAATAACATTACTATAATTTTTAAAAAAAATTATAAAAAAAAAATAATTTATATTAACCTGATACTCACACTAATGCATTAAATATTTTTTTAATAACTTTATTATAATTTTTAAAAAAAATTATAAAACTTTTATTTATATAAATATATATAATTATAATTAAGAATTAGAAAATAACTCATCTTTCATGTTTTATATTTAAAATCATTTTTATAAAAAATAAAATAACTTACATAGTAGAAGCAACTTATCTTTTCTTTATATATATATATATATAAATAATAGAGCCTTTAATTTAATTCATTTTAAAATTATTTAACTAAATAATCATACCGTGAAACGTGAATTTAAAACCCAAAGGATCCACCAAAACAATATAAACTATTTTACAGGTACGGCTAGTGCCATTAGTACGGATCAGCTCCAATGACTAAGTTCCCTGTAAATATAACAATCCATTGGTTCTACGCTATTTTTCCTTTCTCATGTCTCAAATGTAATTTATTAAAGTGAAGTTGGAGAGTCGTACCACAATTTGGCATTGGTTGGGGTTAATATCTATGGAAACTCTAAAATTATTATTGATGCCATTTTGGGATCTTCATCCCTATCTTCTTTGAGATCTTAGGGGTGGTTCATTAGAACAAAATATTTGTGGGTATGATGAATTTCCCTTCTCTGCAATATATTTACAGGGAAAACAATAGTAGAGCTGATGGGTTATCCAAAAAAAGTATCGATTTGGTTTATAGTTTTATGCAGGTGGAACACTATAGAGACAGAAAGCTCATATAGACCAGTAACAGTCCCATCCCATGAATTATACACATGTTTTCGGCATAATGGATCAAGCAACAAGCGAGCCTGGTTTTTTTGTTTTTTTCTTTGCTACAAGCGAGCCTATATTACATGTTGGCGGATGAGGCAAGTGGGCCTCAACATTAAGCGAGCCGGTTTTCTATATCTAGTATTCAGTGGGGGGGTCTCTGACTACGTCATGAGTGCTGCTTTTTAAATTTTATGGAACCTTGTCTTCTAATGAACGTCACTTTCAACTGTTAAGTGGATGTATAGTCATATATATCTGCTCGATTTTGATTTTTTTTTCTACCATATGTCTATTTGATTGGACTTTATTTGTGTTTAATTTTGATGGGATTATGTTGCCGGATATCATACAATTATCCTCATATTGTCCAATGATGATCTAAATTTGGGGATGTGCTTCTCACAACGCATTTCTATGATGTATGGTATTGTATTGTTTGTATATATTCAATACAACAGAATACAGAGGTAATAGAATAGTAAGACGATAATTTTTTGCTCAAATTTAATAAACAAAATTTCAAAAAATTCAGATAGTTGGACTGTTTGAATTGCATTTTTGACGGTGGAAATGGATTCAACATCATTAAAAACCAAAAACCTATAAAACACACAAATACTGAAGTTAAACCACTATACCCCAAATTTTCAAAAATCTTTGCCTAAATTTTTCATAATTTTACTAAAAATTCTAGATTATTCTGTGAATTTTTTAGACTAGAAATAAAAATGCATTCTAGATTATTCTGTGAATTTTTTAGACAAAAATAGATATTCAGAACTAACAGACTGAGTCCGTACGTGCTTGAAGTCTGAGCATCATATTAATTTTGGTAGAGAAGTACCTTAAAAGAAAAATAGAAATGGCAGAATTGATATTGTGTCTGAAGCGAGCCTTGAGGTCGATTATGTTCGGGTGAGTTAGACCGATTGAATTGCCACGCCGGCTCCACTGTCCACTTCGAATAAACGTTGAATGTACAGTTCACCTATGTTTTCTTGCCAACCTGCATTGTGTCAAGCACCGAGGCCTTTCTCAAATCCAAATGTCATTAGTTGATCAATGCCATTTATAGATGGAGATGGAGGTGAGGTTATTTGGATTCATCTCCCAGTAATGTATGCTGTATTTCTACTATTATTTATTATACAAAATTACATATCCCCATCATCCATCCCATGGGATTAGGTGTCAACATTCCCTTTAATCTGGGATGGTATAGGTAGACAAAGCATCGTCTACAGGAGCACTTTTCCAGCTTTTTCTCTTCCAAGTGATTGTTGAAGATATCGGTTTGCTCATTTGTGGAATAATGATGTAGATGGATGGTTTTTGCTTTGAACATGATGTCGAATTAGATGGTACTTTGTATTGATGTGATTTGTTCGATCATGGCACTTTGGGTTCTTGGCCAACTTTATTGCAGAAGTGTTGTGATCATGAGTGGTGTGGAGTACATTTGTTTCATCTGCAAATCTTCCAGGATTTTTCGGAGCCACACAATTTCAGCACAATTGCATGAAAATTTCTTTGCCCATATTCTTGCTCGGTGGTAGGTCTGTAACAGGCCCATTTGTTTTGTGATCTCCATGAGACGACTCCTGATCCAAGACTCATGGTGGTAACCTGTAGTAGACACCCCTGTTTCTTTGTCGCCATCAAAGTCTGAATCAGAGTATCCGGTCAAGATGAAGTCGCCTACCCGTGTATATTTGAGTCCAAAGTCTTGAGTCCCCTTCAAGTACCTTAGCACTCTTTTTGCAGCAGACCAATGTCCTTCACAAGGTTTTTGCATGAACCTTGAGAGGATTCCAACAGCAAATGAAATGTCAGGTCTGGTGGTGGTCAGATAGATAAGACTTCCTACAAGCCGTCTATACTTAGTTGCATCCTCAAATTCCTTCCCTTCAATAGATGTGAGCTTCAAGTTTTGTTCCATTGGAGTGCTTAAGGGTTTACAGTCATCCATGCCAAATTTGTTCAAGAGATCTCCAATGTACTTCTTTTGAGAAAGAAATATGAATTTAGGATGTTGAATTAATTCAATACCCAAATAGTAATGAACATGACCCAAATCAGTCATTTCAAAACCTTTCTTCAACTCTTTCTTCATGGATGCAATATAGCTCTCATTGTTTCCCGTTATCAAAAGATCATCTACATATACCACAAGATATACAACTGTTTTTCCAACTTTCTTAACAAACAAAGTTGCATCATCAAGATCAAAGTGTTTGAAATCAAGTTTTAGAAGATGCTCGGTCAACTTCTCATACCAGGCTCGTGGTGCTTGCTTGAGGCCATACAAGGATTTTACAAGTTTGCAAACTTTGTGTTCTTGACCCTTTATCACAAATCCTTCAGGCTGGGACATATAAAATTTCTCCTTTAGATATCCATTCAAGAAGGCTGTTTTTACATCCATCTCATGGACTTTCCATCCACTCTGAGCTGCTAAGGCAAAGAGAGTCCGGATGGTGGTCCATTTTGCTGTGGGAGCAAAAGTTTCTTCATAATCGACTCCTTCTTTCTGTGCGAATCCTTTTGCCACAAGCATGGCCTTGTGCTTGTCAAGTGAGCCGTCTGCTTTGTACTTGTTCTTGTAGACCCACTTACAGCCAATTGGTTTCGTTCCCAAAGGCGGATCAACCAGCTTCCAAGTGCCATTCTTTATTAAGGCATCATACTCCTTCTGCATCGCTTCTTTCCATTCATCATGAGAAGCGGCTTCTTTGAAGGAAGTTGGTTCATGATCTGTAGACAAACTCATTTCACAGTTATAAGCAATATCCATATCAACAGGGGAATCAAAATTATCTACATCACCTTCGATTTCTTGAGTGGAACTTCTTGTTCCTGTTTTTTCAACCTCATCAGGATGAACATCCTCCAATGTCTTTGTCAGCCATTTGGGGGGACCTTTCTGAGATGGCCCAGGCTGGTCACTTGACTGAGTTGGGATTGATTCAAGATTCAATCTCCCAATTCTGTCAATCACATCATCCAATGTGTCATCCATGGTTGTTTCTTCATGCGGGGGAGAGAGTGCTTCAGGATATGATTCCACAGTTTGATTCAATATCGGAATCCCCCCTTCAAGGTGTGGAATCACATTATCAAATTCTTTGAAAGACTTTGCATGTGTGAATCTATCCAGGCGATCAAGTTGCCGCTCAACAACCTTGTCACTCTTGGATGATTCAAGAAATATGACATCTCTTGCTATCACAAACTTCTTATTTGCTTCATCAAAGAGACGATATCCTTTGGAGGTATTGGAGTACCCCAAGAAGATACATTTTCTGCTTCTAGCACCAAGTTTGTTCCTTTGACCCTTGGGTATCAAGGCATAACATGTGGACCCAAAGACCCTAAAATGCTTTACCGAAGGAATGTGGCCATGCCACATTTCAAAAGGATTTTTGTTTCTAATTGAACTTGAAGGACACCTATTCTTTATGTAAACAGCACATAGAATTGCATCAGCCCAAAACATCAATTTTACATTCTTGAAAAATAACATGGAGCGGACCATATTTAAAATGGTTCTGTTCATTCTTTCAGCTACACCGTTCTGTTGTGGATTATATGGCACAGTGGTTTGATGTTTGATTCCATGTTGACGAAAATAATTTTCAAATTCGTTTGAGGTGTATTCTTTTCCATTATCAGTACGTAGAGAGCCAATATGTGTTTGTGCATCATTTTCAATCCATGCATGAAAATTCTTGAAAGTTTGAAAAGCATCAGACTTATTCTTCAGTAAGTAAATCCAACACATTCTCGTGTAGTCATCAATAAATGTCATCATGTATTTGTTTCCATTTGCAGAAGCAATAGGCATAGGGCCACATAAATCTGAATGAACAAGTTCAAGTTTCCTATGTGCTCTTGAGCGTGAATCATGAAATGGCTGTTTGTTATGCTTTCCTAGAATACAAGCATCACATTCCTTAGGTTTTCTAGGAATTGTAGGCAGTCCATCAACACCATTTTTCTTCAACAAACGAAGGTTGTCATAATTTAAGTGTCCAAATCTAGCATGCCATAAAAGACTTGATGGAAATGTACCTTCATCATGATGTGAACTGAATGCAAATTTTTGAGCATGAGCAGATGAACCTTTCAGCTTCAAAAGTCTCCCTTCTTCTATTCCCTCCATGACAAGTGAGTGATCTGATGCTGATCTGACCTCTGCGTTGCCATCAAACAAGTGAACTGAGTGTCCTTGCTGCCGGATTTCGATCAGGGACAGCAAGTTTCTCTTCAACTCCGGGAGGTATAGAACCTCATGTAGGATATGATCAGAAAGACCAGGCAGTTTAAGCCTGACTGTGCCAAGCCCTGATGGCTTGAGTTTGGATTTATCTGCGAAATATACTGCTCCATCAACTTTGTCAGTGAAATCTTCAAAAAAATCTTTTCTAAATGTCGTGTGACATGTTGCTCCTGAATCTAGCAACCAATCATCTCTCCATGAAGTAAATGAAACATCAAAGAGGTTTTCAGTTACTCCATTGTTACAATGTGCTAGAACATAGTGAGCGGATTCAGGTGCTTTACCTTTGTCTTTGTCATTGGTTTTACCTTTGTATTGATTTCTGTGCTGCTCAATTTTTTTCCATGGTGTTCTGCATTTGGATGCATCATGTCCATCTCTATTGCACCGTGTGCAATGAAGATTGGATTTGTCAGCTTGTCTGCCCCCCCTTTCTGTGAAGTTCCTTCTTCCTCTTCCTCTTCTGCCACCTCTTCCTCTAGATGAATCTAGAGTATGACTCTTTTCTCTATGTGCCAAGTATGCATCCTCTTCGGAAGATGAAGGGACTGTCATCTTCCCAAAAGCTTTCTCTCTTTCTGCAAACTTTTTCTCAAGTTTATCAAAGGTGATATGCTCAAAGTTTCCACTTGCTTGCAAAGACTCAAGATAATGTGAGTAAGTCGGATATAATTCCTTAACATATGCTATCAGAGGTATGTCCATTTTTACACCAGTGTTTTCAATGTCATGCATTATAGATCTTACTTCTGAAGCTAAAGCAAGGGGATCATCATTCTTCATTTCAAGACTAAACAGCTTAACCATCAATTGAACATTTTCTAATTCTGAATGTGAGTCATAGAGTTCTTTTAGTTTCTTCAAGGCTTCATAGGCATTTGAGAATGATGAGATATGGCGACTCACCTCTTCACTTACTGAGGCTGCAATCAAGGCATAAGCCTTGCAGTTCTTGTTTTCCCAAATGGCAAGCTCTTTGTCTGAAGTGGGCTTTACTGGTGGGTTTTCTTCTTGTCCTTCACAGATTCCTTTCCACAGCTCATTAAAAATGAGTGTGTGTTTAATCTTCCGAGACCATTCAAGATAGTTCTCTTTGCCGGAGAGAACCACCCCAACAATTGAGATGAGAGAATGCATTAGACTGCTGGAAAAAATCTTCTGAAGAGGAAACAAATTTCTGCTATAAAAACTTTCAACTCTTGAAATCTTTCAAATAAAGGGGACAAAAAATCTTGCTGGAGAAATATTCTGAGTTAAAAAACTCTTTGCTGGAAACTAAATCTGCTCAAAAAATCTGAAGACTGAATGGACAAAAAAATACTCTTTGCTATAAACTGAATTCTGCATAAAATATATATATATATATTTTTTTTTGTTTGGGAAAAAAAATGTATATGAAAAAGTGGAATGGTATGAATGGGAGGAGGCAGAATTATGAAAGGGAAAGGAGGGGCGGAATGGAGGGATATGGGGATTGGGAAATGGTATTAAAAATGGAGGCGGTATGGATTATTGAAAAGTTGAAGGGGCGGAAACATAACATAACACAACGCTTTTCAATGGACTGTTGTAACAATGTAATACACAGCGTTTAAATTCAATGTAATACACAATGTAATACCATGCGTTTAAATAAAACACAGCGTTTATATAAGTGACAGCGTGTATGTAATGAACAGCGTTTAAACCATGTAATGTGTGGGAATGTATGACAACGTTGTATATATATATGAAGGGGCGTGGTATATAAAGGTTGACCGAGCGGTATCAACAAACCAGCGTTGTATTGTAATGATTCGGACAGCGCATTGTAATGGGGCGTATTGTAATGGCAGTGGTAATATGTATGGTGAGAGCGTTCAATGATATATATGACAGAGCGCTGTAGACCGGCGGTATTACTATTGACAGACAACGTTTAATATGATAGAGTGTATACAAAGGAGAGAGCTGCGTGTTATCAACTGCGTGGAGGTATTATAAACTGGAATGTAAACCAAACGAGATATGTATTCGATACAATGTATGAGTGGTAATTGACAGCGGTATTAAAATAGCTTTGAAGCCCGAGCTGTATTAAAAACAGCGTTGAAGTCTGTTTTACATAAATGGAATCCGACCATATATGTGACAGCGTTGTTTACACCAGAGAGCGCAGGTCGATGAGGGATGGGTGAGGGCGCAGGTCGATGAGAGATGGGTGAGGGTATGGAGGAATGGGAATGCAGGCAGGGAGAGGAGTGAATGGGAGAAGGGAGGAGAGTGAATAGAGCGCTTGGTCGATGGAGAATGAAGGAGGCCCAAAAGGGCGTTACATAAATTTTTTTTTGAAATTGAATCTGCAGAATGACAGAGTTGCAGGACTACTGGAATTGCAGAATGGCAGAGCCTGCAATTTGCAGAATGACAGAGCCTGCAGTCTTCAGGAGCTGCAGGAGCTGGAGCTGCAAATGTCAGTACTATATAGGGAAAAAAATGCAGAATAACAGTCTAGCAATTAAGAGCAGCAGAAAACTATTAAAAAATATTGACTGAGCAAAGGATAGGGAGTTACACCACAGGGCAGAAATGCCAATTGTGGGGCTGGCTTTGATACCATGTCAAACCAGGAGGTAACTCCTCAAAACTAGAATGTGTATTAGTTGAAGAATGTACATGCTTATATAGATGGGAGGTGAGGCTATTGGGATTCAGCTCCCAATGACTCTTGGCCTTCCTTATTTCCTAATAATAAATAATATACAAAAATAAATATGCACACCCATCCATAGGATTAGGTGTCAACATTAATAATTACACATGTGAATAGGTGACATGATGAACACTACAAAAAAACTAAACTTAGATATTCCCACCTAAAATATGAATAAAAATAAAATGTTTAGGAGTTAAGATGGATCTAGGATGAAAAAGTAAAAACAAAAAGGTAGAAAAAAAATAAAATGCAGGAGCAATAGAAATCAAACCTAAAAATCAATTGCAGTTAGTTGACACTAAAATCCTTCCAACATATATTATTTTCCAAATCAATCCAAAACAATCGCAGTTAGTTGACACTGAAATCCTTTCCCATTAATATTATTTTCCACTTTCGAACAACTCTTGAAATCCTTTCTCACAAATATTATTTCACTCTTCACACAATCACACAATCCTTTCTCACAAATAGAATTCGACACTTTGTTTGTGTTAAATTTATATATTTAAGGAGAGAAGTGATACCATTAAAGCCGACATTAGATTAATTATATTAAATTTTAAAATGTTAAATATTAATAATTACTTTTACATTTGCATTATAATTAATATTAATATTAATATTAATATTAGGTTAATAATGCTTCCTCACAAATAGAATTCGACACTTTGTTTGTGTTAAATTTATATATTTAAGGAGAGAAGTGATGTTTCATTAGGGCGACATTAGATTAATTATATTAAATTTTAAATGTTAAATATTAATAATTACTTTTACATTTGCATTAGAATTAATATTAATATTAATATTAACATTAGGGTTAATAATGTTTTTTTGGCATGGTATTAATAATAATTTTGCCAATGGCATTTCGTTCACAGGCTTCACCTAAATAAAACCTCTTTTTGAGTGTTCCTAGATATAGATAGGATTATGGAGTCAATATAAAAAGAGGTTTTGTTTATTTACCATACCTATGGTTTATTTATATTTTATTTATTTACAATAACTCTTTTATAAATATGGTATTTCGCCCAAGGTATTTAGCCCATGGTATTAAAATGGTATTTTTCCCATAGACTTCACCTAAATAAATTTTTTTTTTAATGTTTTCTTTAAATATAAAGAGGTTTATGGAGTAAATATAAAAGATGGTTTTATTTATTTACCATACCCCAAGTAAATAAATAAAAATATACCCCATGTACATTTCAAATGTTTACTTATATTACATTTATTTATTTACCATACCCCCATGGTATTTGGCCCACGATATTTAGCCCATGGTATTAAAATGATATTTTTCCCATAGGCTTCACCTAAATAAATTTGTTTTAAAAGTTTTCTTTAAATATAAATAGGTTTATGAAGTAAATATAAAACAAGGTTTTATTTATTTACCATACCTCATGTACATTTCACATGTTTACTTACATTAAATTTATTTATTTACCATACCCCGTAAATAATTTAACATTCTTCTAGAGTAATTATAAAAAGAGTTTTATTTATTTACCATACTCCCAGTAAATAAATAAAAATATACCCCCAGTACATTTCAAATATTTACTTAAATTACATTTCTCACATTACATCTACACATGTTCCTTATACTCCTATCAAAACTTTACATTACATTTCTCAGATTACATCTACACATCTCCTTATACTTCGACATATCAAAAGTTTACATTACATTTCTCACATTACATCTACACATATTCTTATACTCCAACATATCAAAATTTTACATTATATTTCTCACATTACATCTACACATCTCCTTATATTGGGTTGTAGAGTGCCTCTCTATGGAATAATATATTCATGTACATGTGGTTAAAATTTTAGACCTCGATTCACTACAATTTTTAGGATATGGCCTAAGGAAGTTATGCTTCTTAAATGCTCCTAAAATATACTTTGAACATATCATCTTGGTATTTTCTCTATACCTTTCATTTGTATAATTTTTCAGAATATCTAACCTAGAAGATATAGAGAAGAGGTCTAAATATACTTGTGGTATAAATATCATGCCTTGTTTAACTATAATATGGGTGATATGATCTGAAAAAGTTAGCATTCTTGAATGCCTCTGAAGCATGCTTCAAAAACGTCAACTTGGCGTTTTTATATAAGTTTCCTTTTGATAAGTTTTATTTTGTGAAATATGGAGAATGGGAAATAATTTCAATGTACTTGTGATAGAAATTTATGACCTTATTTCACTATAATTTTAGAGATATTGTATGAGTGATTGAGTGTTCTTGAATGCTCTTGAAACATGATTCAAAAATCTAATCTTGGAAGTTTTCCTACAACATTATTTCTGAGATGTTTTAGACTATGAAATATGGAGGATACAAAGAAGAGATCTCTAGGTACCTATAGTAGAATTTTTTAGCACTAGATTTTTAAAATTGGATACATGGTAGGTTGTGCAAGTTCATTCTTGAGAAGAATTCAAAAGAAATAAGTTTTTGGAGAAGCAGACATGGTAAAGGAATAATTAGCAAGTAGGCCTAGTAAAGGAATAAATAATTAATAGAACTGGTGAAATTAGAAGCAATAAGTAGACTTGGTGAAAGAAGAAACAACTAATAGATTGTGAGGAAACAAGTAAACTGGGTGAAGTAGATTGTTTTTTACGATATTTGCAACAGATAGGATTGGTATCTCATGTAGGTTGGTACCAACAAAGCACCAGAGAGTATTAGTGTCTCTTGTAGGTTGGCACATACAAAAGAATAGAGGGTATTGGTTTCTCCTGTAGGTTGGTGGCTACAAAGCAGTAAAGGTATTGGTGTCACTTTTAGGTTGGTGGCTACAAAGCAACAAAGGGGATTGGTGTCTCTATTATATTGATGTATGTGAATAAGTAAAGTGGTTTGTTGTCTCTTATAGGTTGGTGCCTACAAAAAAACATAAATAAGTAACGTCTCTTGTAGGTTAGTTGCTACAAATTGATGTAATCGTAGGTTCTTGCCTACAAGCTATTTCATAAAAAGAATTTTTTTGGTTTTCTCTTATAAATGTTTCCATCTATATCTTCTATTAGTTGTTTATTTTATGGGATTGATGTTTTATGATGTTTGATTAGCTTTAGATAAGTAAAAATTGTCATTATATTGATTCACCTCTTGTCTCTCAATATAATTGTGAATCCAATAGAAACTATGTTTGATTAGCTTTAGATAAGTAAGACTCATCATCCATGGAAACAACCATTGAATTTGATCTCATTGGCCAAGTATAAGAAGCTTCTCACTTGGGAATTGGAGTGGGCTAAGAATCCAAGTGGTTGAGAAATTCTCCTTCAACACTTGCTTCATGTAAGAGAGTGTAGAAAATCACTTGCCCAACATATTGAATAAGTCATATAAAAAATTGGAAATCAAACAAGAAAAACTACCACAATCAGTTACTTAAGGTAGCGCAATCACATTACTTTAGAGTGGATCAGTGGAAATATAGAAAACAATGGTTCTTGTTAGCTCTTGCTTGAGTTTTGAGTCACAAAAGTTAATCATTTTCATTTAAATCCCATTTGGGAAGTAGCCTCCAATGAATAGTCGAAAATATATGATAAAGTATTGAAGGAGAGGAAGCAATCTATATATTGATGTGGATATGCCACTAGAATATTTTGTCACAGTAGATCTAAGAAAAATATTGAAATATTTATTGTTATTTTTTCCATAGATTCCAAATTATTTAGTTAGTTGGTTTTTTTCTTAATTAGTTAATTTAGTTGAAATGTGATAAATAATAAATAGAAATAAACATGCACACCATCTACAATAGAGACCCCAACTAGAATGTGAGATTGTTCCATACCATTTTCTGAAGTTTTGCATTCAAAAAGAAGTTTGGGTTGTGAGACATTGAATCTATAAACACTTAGTAAATACAAAATTAAAATAAATCTATTTTAATTCAATTAAATTACTAAACACAAACACATATCCAATTTTATGAAAATATGTAATTGAAAATATCTAAATATCTAATTTTATGAAAATATCTAGCTTAATAAAAAAAAAAAATTAAACAAACACATCCAATTCTATGAAAATATCTAATTAAATGATAGATATGTAAACGTACAGGGGAAAATAATATTTTGAAATTTATTAAAAGCTATTATTAACCTAGTTAATAATAATAATTTCATAGGTTTGACAAAAAAAAAAATCTTTGATGAGAAAGTCTAAATAACTTGTTGATCCTACTTTTACACTTCATCAACAAACCATAGAACAATTCCATATAACAATTAAATTATGGCATTGACTTTGTCTAGACCAAGTAAAGAAAATAAATTTTAATCCCATGTTAGGACCCGATGATGATGATGCCATGAAAGTTATGGAATATGGTTGGGGTTTTGCAATAGCCCCGAAGAAAATTCGTGTAGAGGAAATTATCTGTGGAATTGAAAATGACATTAAGCACCTCCCGAGTGATGATGTCGATGAAATGGGTCTAGATTGTTGCATCACGCTTGGGGGTGCAATTCTGCCAAATAGGAATATCAGCCAACATCAACATGTAGGAGATTAATGAAAGTGAAAATATCCTTTGAGAGACAATGAAGCACTACTACAAGTTAAGGTGTTTTAAGACATTAGTTTGAGACAAAACTCGTGTCTTGTTTTAACAAGTTAAGGTGTTTTAAGGCATTAGTTTGAGACAAAACTCGTGCCTTATTTTAACTTGATTTATTACTTTTATTTATTTCATTTAATATTTTACTCTTTGTTCTTTTCTTTCTCTAGCTATAAATAGGTACCAATTTGGGTTGCGCTTTTTATTCACAACGCTTCGTGTGAGACATAGCGAGAGAAATATACCACTCATATTTTTGCTCAATCCTCTCTGTAGAATTCAACACTGAAACCTTTCCCAATTTGAAATGGAATCCTTGCCCCGAAGAAAGATACATTAAATATTAGAATGAAATCCCTTTGAGTTGTGTACATAGACACCCAATTATAAATTAAAAAAAAAAAAAAAAAACTGGTGTCCATGAGAGGATGACAACTGGCTCCCTTTTCTTGGGATGAAGCTACATAGACCACACCAAGAGCAATACTATTACAATTATTGATTTTGTATATGACCTGAAGAGGAAAGGGAGGACTCTATATGGTTTTCGCGAATAAATTTGTCTCTACAAATTTTCTTGTCCAAGATATTTTTGCAATTATTTGTGTTTTTTAAGGCATATATGGCATTATTACCACTAATATTTTTCCATTACATATTGAAGTGGCATGAACAGGTACATTAGAGAAATTTTTAGGTCTAAAATTGGCCTCATAAAGAATATTATAAAATAAAAGTGGAAATAATAAAATAAGATTAGATTAGCTCATCAAGTTTTGGAAGGAAAAAAAAACTACTTTTCCAACTCATATTTTCAACTTATCTCCCTACGATTTTACTCAAATTTCGAGCAGGAGTACTCGTTGGATGCATAATTTAATTTTTCATTCATGAAGTACCCATGTTGCAAACTTTCAATGGACCCTACTACACGAAAAATGTGAAATACATGTAAAAAATTCATGTATTTCACATTTTTCATGTAGTAGGGTCCATCAAAAGTATGCAACGTGGGTACTACTTAGATACAAAATTGAATTCTACATTCAACGGGTGCTCACATGCAAAATTTGAGTAAAAACGTAGAGATTAGCTGAAAATACAAGTTAAAAAAGTAGTTTTATTTTTTATTTTTATTTTTATTTTTTACCTTTTTACTCGAAAATGTTGAATCATCCCCCATGTTTCACATCATCATATTTAATCTTATTGCTTGTTATAAATTTAATTTTTGTGGTAAATTTTAGTTTTGAAACCCATTTTTTACCTGAAAAAATCTCTAATACAGCCATATTTCCATTTTATCATCAATTTGGTATTTTGTTCTCTCAAAATTTTTGTACTCTTAGACTAGGGTTTACAAATTTTTATTCTCTAATAAAAAATTGGTTATGCTAGGGTTGAGTGTGGAATTTATTTCATCATGTGGCCATGACCTCGAGTTGTTTGTGACAGGTATATTCATCATTTTTCTTTCTAAGTATACCACCATTTGTTTCAGCTATCAAGGGATTTGCAAGACATGTTTTGTTAAGTTTTTTTAATTGTTGTGTGATTTTCTTGTGTGTTGTTGAGTTCAAATATCGAATTTCATTGAGAGACACAAAATGAATGTGATTTCATTGCACTGTTTTATGGGGTGGTGTGTAAAAATATACTCTCGCATATCAATTATTTTATGCTTATGCAGCTTCTCATCCTAAAAGCAATGTCCTCATTATAGATACCACAAAGTATTGCTTTCAATTTTTCATTATATATATAAATTTTCCTTGCGGATTCTCAAGGAGAGCTAGAGCTCTTATAGAAGGAATTTTCCTTAGAATCTAAGTTGGGCCAACTTTTCTAAACTAATCCAATTTAGAGCTTCAATTTGGGCATGAGATTTTAAGGGTTTTTAGTTAACACATGTTTTTTATATACTGGGTGACCTAGTAATTAATTGTTTTGTTTACTAAGTAACCTAGTAATTAGTTGTTGTATTATGTTACAGAGTGGAGATCTGTTAGAGATGTTGATGGGTGGGTTTTATGAAAGGAGGGGACGAGAGACATTTAGAAGCTTGATAGCCATTGCTAATATGACCCAAATGTTTTTGCGAGCCCTTGGGGAAACTACTTTCACTTCTCTAACAAATGTCTTGAAGGTTGACGAGGAGAAGGAAGATGGCTGCCATAATGTTCTTTTCAATGTTGTGGACAACATTCCTCTTTCCAAAGTAAGCTATGTTGTTTCCTCATTGTTCTTACATTTTCCATTGGATGTTTCTTCCTTGGTTTTCCCATGGCTCGAGGGTTTTAGGGTTTAGAGTATATTTATGGGATTTATGGCATGAAAAAGAGGATTTTTCTAAGAATAGTCCACTAGAGAAGATCAATCCAATGAAGAGCATAGACATTGAAGAATTCGCTATCAGATTGGAACAAGTTAATGCCAAAGTTCCAACTAATATGTGCCTCTCCCTTACTGGTATCAACCTGGAGCATTCGATTATGTTTTTTGATACTTAGTGCCAAGATATCATGTGAGTTTAATTTTACAAGTTGACTCGTTGTTAGATTTGGTATCCTTATTTGAGATGGATGACACTTATTTAATCGCTTTTTCTCTAGGCTATTTTTTTCAGTTTGTTCCACAATGTTGTTGAAATTTTGGAAGTGTTTATAGACATTGATATGGGTTTACATGGGGAAATTGGGGCCTATGCAACTGTTGGTTTAGGAATTGCCAATTTTTTGTGCATTTTCTTACATGCAAATAGGTCTGATTGGTATAGAATGCCGATTTTTATCCATGATGTGTAGATGCTTTATGAATTGGATGAATCTCATGCCTAGGTATTTTATGCTACAATTAATTTATCCATTCACTAACATAGACCCATATAATATGCACCTATGACTTGGAGATTCTAATTTTCATTTTTATTATATAAAATATATTTAAATATAAAATTAAATGAAAGAGCTCAAATATATAGCTAGAGGAGTGTTAAGGATGCTTTAGCCAATTTTGAATTAACACATAACTATATAAACCAAATAATAGTAACAGCAACATTAGGAGAAACATATGGTGTGGAAAAATTTAAGTATCAAGGCATTTGTTCTCCAACATCCATTGTATAACTAGTTTTTGAATGCTCAGATTTCATACTTGAGGATTGCAACTCCTATGGATCGAATTCCAAAAATATATGCTCAGTTGGCTCAAAAACATCATGTTGTGGCCAAGTAATCAGTCCCCTAGGAAGAATCCAACTCTTGAATAAAGAGGAGGAGGAGCTTGACAGGTTCCTAGTTAGTAATTTCCATTCTCACCCCTCAATTTATTCAAAATATATTATGTATAAATTTTCATTCCTAATTTTTTTCCTCTACATTTATTTTCATGGTTTCCAATAACTATATATAGACCTCGGACATTATTCATCTTTCAATTTTCAATCCATTCTCAAAGCCCCATCCTTTATTGTTTCCTGTTTTCAATCCATTATTTTCATGTTTCTAAATAAATGCATACCATCAAAATTTAGGTTTTCACAACTAAACCCTAAATATTGGATAAAGTATGGAAATATGAATAAATTTACAATGGGTTTATAACAGATCTTTGGTAGATGCTTAGAACAATTTGTGTTGTTCATTCAACCAAATATCTTGGATGATCAAACACCTTAATTGCCCCAATCTACGTAGACAGTTGTAAAGCCCACTCACCACAAATTGTAATATGATGGTATATTTCAGAAACACTACAGAAACATCATGTGAGACACATTTGATTGTGAAGGACATAAATGAGTGAAATAATGTGGGCGGGTTTCTTCCTTTCAAATTACTATACGTCACATGGGATTGAACGAAATTAATTGATAACACCCCTCCTTTAACCATAATTTCAGGGTTTTTCCATGACTTCGATTTCATATATGACTGACATAGTTCAAAAAATCAAGGGTATTATGCTTAAAATGTTGTAAAATTACCTTGGATTATGCAATTCGACGTTGTCTTCTCTAGCTAATTGATTATTTTCTATCTGTAATATGAACTTCAAGCTTCAAACAAGCTCAATATTTCATTATAGGGGCCAATTTTGTTCTTAAAAAAAATTGAAGTTAGAGGGAAGCTAAAAATTCATGGTAAGAACCTTAGAGATCATCCTTCAGTTGGGCCCTTCATTTGGGGATGAGACACAAAGGGGAGATGTGACCGAAAGTTGAATCAATGGTGAGTGGATAGGCATGGATAAGGCTCATTGGACCCTTCACCTTTCATAAGATGACACAACATCATTACACAAACTCAGGGATGTAACGTCAACATGGTGCCACAAATTTTGGGAGAAATAATGAAAGTCTGAAACATATCAAAAATAGAAAGACAAGTTGTTGGATTTGAGGATGAAATCCCCAATTTTTATGCATAAATGTCAATATAGTTTTGTATGAAAAATTCCTTACATTTGTATAGATATTATTGTTATTTATACTAAGGTTTCAAACAAAGTAATCATGCCTATGGAGTAATTGTATCAAATTCCATTTTACATAAATTTGAGAAAAAAATCTAATTGGTCAAATAACTAGTTGATTTTGTTATTTTAGATATTGATAATATCATGACATACTAAGAAAGGTGTATTTTCTATTAATGATTATTATGATGGATGATGTCCCTATTTTATTTAGCTTTTAATTTATAGATGGATGATATTGATTATGTGCTTCTTTAATGTTTTTTTATGCTTATTGATTAATTATTATTATTATTTTTAATAATAGACAATGTTTTCATAAACATTGTCAATAAAAAATATAATTTATTAATATTTTTTCATTTCAAATAATAAATCTATTAATAAATAAACTTAAAATTTATTTTATAATACATTGTTTATATATTGATTTTAAATTCCACTCATTTTACTTTTAATTACATTGAAGAACACAAGCACAAGTCCAATCTTATGAAAATATATAATTAAGGTGATGGATATGTGTGGGGTATGTAAACGTTAAGGGAAACCAATAATTTTGATTTTTATTAGAAGGTATTACTAACCTTGCAAATAAAATATATTTTTTAATTGAGTGAGAAACATTGAAAAATAAAAACATGTGTCAAGGTCCTCATGGAAGAAAAAACAAATCCAAATTTCGGAACTGTGTGGATGAGAACTGGCCTAAGAGAAAAGGTTGAAGAGACATTGAGCATTTGATTTTTCACGCTGTCAAGATTTTGTTTGGAATCGGGGAAATAAACTTCATCATATTTTGTCTTTAAATCATGTTTAAATATATAAATATATAAATTTAAATATATAAATAAATTTAATAGCGAGAACCAATTTTTAAACATTTTAATGCATTAAATTTGTAATTTCAATACAATTGTATCAAATTTCAATCAAATACTATAAAAACAAAAAAAATTACAATACGGCATTGACTTTAGTAAATAAAATAGCATTCCTCCTTTATGTGGACCACATGTTATATGAAAATGATCCCATGAAAGGTCTGGAACAT
This sequence comes from Pinus albicaulis, assembly GCA_034641835.2. Classification (NCBI taxonomy): domain Eukaryota; kingdom Viridiplantae; phylum Streptophyta; class Pinopsida; order Pinales; family Pinaceae; genus Pinus; species Pinus albicaulis. Next base: position 341,065,785 of record CM076569.1, read on the forward strand.
GGCCCAGATTTTGCAATAGCACTTATGATAATTTGTGAGGACATTAAGCCCTTACAGAATAGGTCAAGATTGTTGGTAGTGAGGAGTACATTAAGCCCTTACAGAATAGGTCAAGATTGTTGGTTGTGAGGAGTAAATTAAGCCCTTACAGAATAGGTCAAGATTTATGAGGCGTGCAATCCCTCCAAATAGGAATATTTTCCAATGCCAACTCATAGGATATTACTGAAAGTGAAAACATCCTTTGGTAGAATAGGAAGGTGTAACCAATAATTTTGAACAATTTGAACCATCACTAAATATGAGTGGTTTTTATAAGAGGATTAAAAATCCAATATCTGATTGAGGGCTAAACCTTCCCATCAATACTCTTTCAAGTTTATCATTAGTATCATTCCATTGGGTCCACTAAGTTGGTTAGTGTTGTAGTTCTTAGAGACAACCTTGAGTTGCAAAAGACCAATGCCTAGGACATCTTAAAATCAGAGATTAAATGTGGACAATTGTATAAATGCCTCTGATAGAATATGGGTCAAGAGAATAATGGTTTTGGTGGTTCTAGGATGGAGAAGACCTTGGAGTCAATTCATGTGAATTCCCTATACTATAAGAGGGCTTAGGAGGCTGTGAGGCTTGATGGCTTTCAAATGGGCCAAGTATGAAACAATGAGCAGAAGTATTAAAAATATGCAGAGGGCTCGAGAAAGAATGGAGAAGGAACACACAAGAGACAGACTTAAGAGGATTAAGAATTTGTTCCTCGTGAACTCAGAGGAAGCGGATATGAATGAGATATGGAAATTTACAACAAAGGTTTGTGGAGTGTGAATTAAGGGAGTTCAACAAGCTTAATACATGAGCATTAACACCTGAGATTTATAGAGACACAAATTCATGAATAGAATTGCAGACCACTGACAGCTACATTACACGAATCATCAAAGCAACAGAGCATGAAAAATGATTATACATAAAAAGGAGATCACTGATAACAGAAGGAAATAGATACGTACTACTCATTTCTCTATCTGGAATCCAAATAAAGACCCCGTATCATATTAAGTTCAAAAAACTCTCCCAAATATGTATCTCAGAGCACATGGAGCATAATCATACAAAAACTACAACAAAATTCTTCCAAATTGCAGAACCTTTCTTTCATATTGAAACTCACTACATATAGAGTTCTCTTTCAGGGTTTACGATCGAATCAAATTCTCAGGATCGATCCATACATGCGAAATAAAAATATCCTCCCTGATTAGCAGAGCATGCATCAAGCAATCACTCCCATAAACAAAGAATCAAAATAGAATCAGGTGAAATTGAGATTTCACTAGCAAAACATCACTATCTAACAGTAAAAAGAAACAAAATAGTTGGTCATGGAGGCCAAATTCCAGAATATTCAAAAAGAGTGGCGAGAAGTGGCTGAGAATAGGTGGGCATTCTGGCATTCACCATATGATTCCATATGCTGTTTTAAAGCCTCCACTCTCTAGTTCTCATGATTTCCACTTCTCACTGTGGAACGACCAATTATGTTGTGCATGCTTAACTCTTTACTAGGGAGCTCTTGGACAGGCTGAGTATACTATAGCTTTGGTCATTCCATCATAAACCCAATGTTTGACTTGCAAAAATTGAAGACTGAATTTCAGAGAGGGGCGTGGATGGTTTGTGGTATTGGATAGGGGGAGTGCAAAGTCACTGTGCGCTAACACGTAGCACCGGAGGCGGTTTCCAAAACCATTCATTTCAGACCCCCCTAGCATTAAACTTTGGAAGGTGGAGGGGGTGCGAAATATATTATGAGTTGTTCGATGCATTGATGGGGAGAAATGGTGATAGGTAGATGTGGGGGGCTTGGTAGTGATGATATGTGTGAAAAACAGATGAAAATGGCGGAAGTAATGGTGGGGAAAATAGTATTAACACATGGCGGAAACGATTTAAACTGAAAATAATGGATCAGAGGCTGGGGGATTGATTTAGATGATGTGGCAGGGATGGGTCAGAGGCCAGGGGATTGCTTTAGATGGCGTGGGAGGGATGGGTCCCACGGCTATCACAAATTGTGCATCGGCAGATTTAGTTTATGAGCGGTGGAGGTAAACATTAAAAATTGCAATGTGTGAAGTGCGGAGAGAAGGAGGTGATGTGGTAATGAAGTGAGGGCTTCCTGCAACATTGCAGCTCACAGGTTTTAAGAGAAGGGGAGCAGAAGGTAAGAGTTAAGCCTTGCGAAGTGTGATATGCGATAGGGTGAAAAGGGTGACGTGGAAGTGAAAGTGGGACCGCTCGCAGATCACATGTTGCAAGTTTTATATTGCGCAGAGCGGGGGTTAAATGTTATGTTTTGTGAAGTGCGAAGTGCGGAAAGGTAAATGTTAAAAAGTGCGATGTGCGATATGCGATGGGCTGGAGTGACGTGGCACAGACAGAGGTGGGACCACCTGCAAATCACATGTCACAAGCTTTATATGGGAGCAAGTGAAGGTTAAACAATAAAAAGGGTGATGTGCCAAGTGCAGTGGTAGGACAGAGGTGATGCTGCCTGCACATCGTAGATCACAAGTTTTATGTGTGAGCAGTGAAGGTTAAATGTTAAATCTTGCGGAGAGCAAAGTGCGATGAGTGGAGAGGTTGGCGGTGCGAAAAGGTATTTGAGTGCCAATAAAGGTTTTCAATGGAGAGGAGTGGATTTTTTATGATAAAGGCTTGTGCGGGAAGGTGGGTTCCTTTATATTGCATCGATGGAGCTACGAATAAATAAATGTGGTGCAAGACTTTAGAAATGGAAAAAATGAAGGGAAAAAGAGGGTAAATGAAGGTAAAGACGATAAATGAGATGAATGAGGGTAGAAATGAAGTTTGGTCAGCATTACACCTTATCAGCAACACTTTCCCATTTCTACTGAATTGAAAGGCAACTTGATTCCTTTGAAGCTCTTTGACAGTTAGGATTTCCCTTCCTTTCTCCTTCTCCACTTTGTGTGTGGTCACAAGCCAGCATTGGCTCCATATGGGGACAACATGTTGTTCTAAGTGCATTGAGAAACTGTAGAACTGAATTTCTATGCCTTATTGGGCTCATGGTGTCGAAAATACATATTATAAGCTTGAATTAAAACTACAACTGAGTTGTGCACTGCCAACTATATAAAACAGAAATCACTGCCACACCTTGAAAATTTTGAATGCTGAAATCTCAACTATGCTGAAACTGGAAACTGAAACACACTTGAACTGAAAACTGCAAAGCAATTTGAAACTAAACTGGAAATATACTCATATCATTGAGCTTATTTTCACACATACCTACCCTAATGTGTTGGAATTACTGCTATTGTAAATGATACAATAATGCCAGTGTAAGCAGTTAAGGAACTACTCTATAACCTTTCTCTTCACTGTTTTTCAGCAAACTCAGGAACAAAACTGCTAATGGTATCTGATAGGAATTCTGAACCCGATCCTATTTGCAAGGAGCTTGGTAAACCTGAACAACAACAAAAATGTTGGAAAGGTATGGTGGCCTTGTGATGAATAGTTTTTCAATATAGATAGCCACTGGATAAAAATACAATTGACCTATTTCTAAAGATTCTGACCTAATCGATCCAACCTCATAACTTGGTACTGCACATGTGTTCTCCATGTATTCAAACAACTTGGAACATGTTTTCATTTTATCAGATGAATTAAGGCATAAAGGTGGAGAATCAAAATGGATCAATTCTTCCTCTATTTTAAACTTCACCTCTCTGTTCAGCAGGTTCATCTCCACATCAACTACAATGTTTTGAATTTCTTCAAGGGTTGCAGTGTCTCTTTTTATTAATTGGAATGCCATCTCTGGATTAAATGTATCTGAGTATTGCAAGAGAGCTACTGCTAGGGGTGGCCTTATATCAACAGGCATTGAATGATACACCTTATTGAACTTTGCTAAAAAATATTGTCCTGCCTCCCCTAGCTGTCTTTTAAATGTTCATACTCCTTTATGATAAGAAACACATTTCCCATGATTACCCATCGACCTAGGAAAACTTGCATGAATTGATGAAAATTTCTCATGCTAGCAGCTGAAATACTCTCAAACCAAATTTTAACTTTACCTTGCCATGGTGGAACAAACATCCTGGTATATACCTCCTCTTCTGACTTTACTGATGAATGCAATACATTGACCAAAGGATCGTGGTAAGAATGCAATATAATATTTTCTAGAAGATTTGTAACATGAAAGCAAACCTCATTCCAAACTGCTGCTTTTCTAGTGTGTTGAAACTGATTCTCTTTGAACAACAAGGGAACAAATTGTTTTTCCTTATTATCCACGACAGTCAAGTGATCTGAGTGTTCCTTGTTTTTCACTTTGTCACATAGAAGCTTACAAGGGACCTGCAAACTCTCGTTAGTTTTCGGTGAAGGAACATGATTTGTAATAATCTGTTGTGACTCCTCCTTATCATGCCAAGAATAACTTAGTGATGAAGAGATTTTATGATCTTCTTCACACTCAGAAAGAATATTAGAGTGGTCTTCAATCGGCAAACCTGTTTGGTTTTATTTTGGCAATATTTCTTGTCTTTCATTGGGCACACTTGATTGGTGTTCAATCTCCGAATACAACATTACTGGCTGAAGGTGCTCTTAAGGATCTAGACAATGAAGCTTTCTTGCCTCTATTTCTGGATCACCAAACTGCTGTTGAGTTTTAGTGTTGTCCTCTGGGAAATACTCCAGCTCTTCTCCTTCATCATGGAGGGTAAGCTCACCTCCCTCTTCTTCATCATAGGCTAGAAGTTGATTCTCTACATTCAGTCCAAAAACCACCATGGGTTGTTCTTCTCGGAGATTGAAGGGTGTGGGCCCTTTTTCTGTAATGGATTCTTCGAACTACTCTTTAGGAGGGTCGGGTGGTTTCAAGGGTGTAGATGTGGGCTTCTTATCCTTGGTAGGACCAGCTTCTTGCTTTGTGAAATTGGATGTAGTGGCCTTATGAGGTGCTGACTCTTCTAAGGGATTCTTCCCTTCACTAACAGGACTAGGAAGGGTTTTTTCTCTTGATATTGACCCTTCATTTGGTTCTTTCCCCCAGGTTCTCTTTTCTGGAGGACTTGAGGTCAAACTTCTTGTGGAGTTGAGCCTGCATGAAATCCATGAACTAGCTGCAGTAATTGTCAAGATCTTGATCTTCTGGGGGGATTTCCTTCTCTTCTATCTCCCCTTGTAGGACGAGTTCATCCTCCTCGTCATCGAAGTAAGTGAGGAATTTATTCTCTTGAATTTCTGTGACTTCCTCTACCTATTCCTCCAGCTCTCCTTCCAAGAATACAAGAGGTTGGATCTGATCTTGCTGCTCCTTCCTTTCCCGCTGCAACAACTATAGAGAGGGCTTCCGGTACTGGTGATTAAACCCACGGTTTGGAATTATTTGGTTAGGACGAGGAGTGGAATTATTGGCCTCCAATTCAAGCTTAACCAACTTATTTGAGAGGTTCTTGATCAACTTATTAATTTCTTCAATTCTGTACTCTTGTGATTCCCTCTCCTGATTAGAAGTAGAAGCCTCCTCCCTACTCTTTCTTCTGGCTTCATGTTCTGTTTTCCCTTTGAATTGACCAGTAGAAGAAAATTTTGCTTCTACCTCCAATGCATCTATCTAGATCTAATCCAAAGATATGGATTTTCTTTCTCTAAGGGTGAACCCAAACTCCGGTTTGAAATCCCCTATGAAGACCACCTTAGAAGCTGCTTGGGGAGGTTTTATCTCAGCAGGGAGATTATTATAGAGCTTATTGAACCTCTGTATGAATTTTGTCACATCCTCATTGTGTCTCTTTTTAAGAGAATTTAACTCTGTAAGAACGTATCCATGATCCCTCTTTTCTCCCCATTTTAATGTGAAGAAATTCTCCATTTCTTCCCAAGTCTGGATTGTGTGGTCAGGTAGAGACTTGAGCCATTCTGGGCTTCTCCATCCAAAGATTGGACGAAAATCCGTAAAACCACATCTAAGTGCTCTACATCTACATTCTTAGCAAAGGTGCAAAATTTTTCAATATGTCTCTGCACAAAAATATTATCTTCCCCAGTGAACCGAGGCAACCGCTCTAGATAGTCTTGCTGCATATCATTTAGAGGTTGAGGGAGGGCCAAGGGGGCATAGTTGTTCAAAAGGAAACTTGGCACAACCATCTGATTTAGAGGTGGGTCTAGATGATGGATCTAAATCTGGTGTGAGGCCTGGTGAAAGCGAAGATTACTTTTGATTAGGCATTAAGGGAATTTTGAGGTCTAAAATGGGCCTCCTAAGAAAAATGTATAACCAAAATAAAATTTATAAGAACCAATAGGATTCAAGATGATGATGTCAACCATGGGGGATGATTCACCATTTTTTAAGTAAAAATGTAAGAAGATTAAAAAATAATAAAATAATAAAACTACTTTTTCAACTCATATTTTCAACTTATCTCCCAAATTTTTTACTCAAATTTCGAGTGATATTACTCATTGGATGCAAAATTTAATTCCTCATCCAAGGAGTACCCATTTTTCATACTTTTGATGGACTCCGCTACACGAAAAATGAAAAATACATGAAAACACGTGATTGCGATCACCTTTTTCATGTATTTCTAATTTTTCATGTAGCAGGGTGCATGGAAAGTATGCAACATGGGTACTCCTTGAATGAGGAATTAAATTTTTCATCCAATGAGTACTCCAGCTCAAAATTTGAGTAAACCATTTGGGAGATAAGTTGAAAATATGACTTGAAAAAATAATTTTTTTCCTTTTTCCCTGTAAAATCTGATGATGTAATCTAATATGCTTTTATTATTTCCACTATTATTTTATAATTTCCTTAGGAGGCCCATTTTAGACCTCAAAGTTCCTGTAATGAATATTTTACAGTGGAGTCGCCAAGGTGAGGGCTATGCAACTCTCAACCCTTCGTGCTCACCTAATTGAAGGGTGAAGATAATGTCATATCCCAGGGAAAAGATTTGTTCATTCGTGTCCCCAGCAACGGCGCAAAAAATATGTTGTAGCTCCTAGAGACAGCCTTGAGTTGAGAAATAATAATGCCTAGGACATCTTAAAATTAGAGGTTAATGTGGACAATTGTATAAATTCCTTTGACAGAATATGGGTCAAGAGAATAATGGTTTTGGTAGTTCTAGGATGGAGAAGACCTTGGAGTCGATTCATGTGAATTTCCTATACTATAAGAGGGCTCAAGAGGTTGTGAGGCTTGATGTATTTCAAATGGGAAAATTATAAAACAATGAGTAGAAGTCTTAAAAATATGCAGAGGGCTCGATAAAGAATGGAGAAGGAACCCATAAGAGACATGCTTAAGAGGATTAAGAATTTCTTCCCCGTGAACTCAGAGGAAGTGGATATGAATGAGATATGGAAAACAACAGAGGTTTGTGGAGCACGAATTAAGACATTTCAGTAAGCTTAATACATGAGCATTAACACCTGAGCATTATAAAGACACGAATTCATGAATAGAATTGCAGACCACTGGCAACTACATTACACGAACCTTCAAAGAAGTAGAGCATGACAGATGATTATACATAAAAATGAGATTACTAATAACAGAAGGAAATAGATACATACTACTCATTGCTCCATTTGGAATTTAAAGAATGGATTTGTATCATATTAAGTTCAAACAACTCTCCCAAATATGTATCTCAGAGCACAGGGAGCACAATCATACAAAAACTACAGCAAAATTCTTCCAAATTCCATAACCTTTCTTTAATCTTGAAACTCACTACATATAGAGTTCTCTTTTAGGGTTTACAATCGAATCAAATTCTTACGATTGATCCACATATGCCAAATAAATATATCATAACTGACTAGCAGAGCGTGCATCAAGAAATCACTCCCATAAATAGAGAATCAAAACATAATCGGGTGAAATCAGGATTTCACCAGCAAAACATCAATATCTAACAGTAAAAAGAAACAAAATAGTTAGCCATGGAGGCCAAAGTTCATAATATTCAAAAGGAGTGGCGAGAAGTGCTTGAAAACAGGTGGTTGGTTTGGCCTTCATCATATGATTCCATCTACAGTTTGAAAGCCTCCACTCTCTAATTCTCATGATTTCCACTTCCCGTTGCGGAACGACCAGTTGTGTTGTGCGTGCTTAACTCTTTAGTGGGGACATCTTGGACCAACCAAGTATACTATAGCTCTTCTCATTCCATCAAAAACACATGCTGTGTTTGACTTGCAAAAACTAAAGACCAGATTTTGGAGGGAGGCGTGGATGGTTTGTGGTATTGGAAAGGGGGGTGCGAAGCCACTGTGGGCTAACACGTAACACCAAAGGGGGTTTCCAAACTGGCCATTTCGGACCCCCCCGACATTAACCTTCGGAAGGTGGAGGGGGTGCGAAATAGATTATGAGCCATCAAATGCATTGATGGGGAGCAACGGTGATAAAGAGATGTGGGGGGCTTAGCAGTCATTATATATGTGCAAAATTGATGGAAATGGAAAAAGTAATGGTGGGGCCGATAGTATTAATACATGGCAGAAATGATTTAAACTTAAAAGAGCAGGTTAGAGGCCAGGGGATGGCTTTATATGATGTGGCAGGGATGGGTCCCATGACTATCGCAAATCACGCATCGACAGATTTAGTTTATGAGTGTGGAGGTAAACATTAAAACTTGATATGTGCGAAGTGAGGGGAGAGGGAGGTGAAGTGGCAATGAAGTGAGGGTCACCCACAACGTCACAACTCACAAGTTTTACAAGAAGGGGAGAATAATGTCAGAGTTAAGCCTTGCAAAGTGTGATATGGATGGGGTGAAAAGGGTGATGTGGGGGTTAAATGTTAGATCGCATGTCGCAAGTTTTATAATGCACACAATGAGGGTTAAATGTTATGTTTTGTGAAGTGCGAAGTGTGAGGAGGTAAATTTTAAAAAGTGTGATGTGCGATATGTGATGGGCGGGAGTGACGTGGCACGGACGGAGGTGGGACCGCCTGTGGATCATATGTCGCAAGTTTTACATGGGAGCAAGAGAGGTTAAATAGTGAAAATGGAAATGTGCGAAGTGCGATGGCAGGATGGAGGTGGTGCCACCCACACATCCAAAATCACAAGATTTATGTGTGAGCAATGAAGGTTAAATGTTATGTCCTGCGAAGTGCGAAGTGCGAGGAGGTAAATGTTAATTTTTTTGGGGAGAAAAGAGTGATGAGTGGAGAGGTTGGCGGTGCGAAATGTAATTGAGTGTCGATAAAGGTTTTGAACGGAAAGGAGTGGATTGTTTATGATAAAGGCTCTTGCGGGAATGTGGGTCCCTTTATATCGCATCAGCGGAGCTCCAAATAAAGAAATGTGGTGTGGGACGCTAGAAATGGAAAAAATGATGGGAAAAAGAGGGTAGATGAAGGTAAAGAGGATAAATGAGATGAATGAGGGAAGAAATGATGTTTGGTCACCATTACACCTTATCAACAACTCTTTCCCCTTTCTATTGAATTGAAAGGCAGATCGATTCCTTTGAAGTTCTTTGACAGTTAGGATTTCCCTTCCTTTCTCCTTCTCCACTTTGTGTGCGGTCACAGGCCAACAATTAGTAAAAAATAAAAGTGCATTATTTTTAACCAGGAGTATAATTTCGACATACACCCCCATTTAATCAAGTAGCTCTAACGTAATTAGATAAAAATTTTATAATGATTTTTTTGAAGTGCCTTTTATATCAAGTTTTATATTTATATTTATTTATCATTCAAATATTCATATTATATATATTTTTATTAAAAAAAATTCTTTAAAAAATAATTTTATAACTTTTTATTTAAGTGATATATATGTTTTGGAATATCCAGAGTGGTAATTAAGAGAGGGGACAAAAGCCCAAATATAGAGTCATATTCTAATTTTAATTTATGAAGAGAATTGATAATATACAAATTTATAACTAAAACTTCTATTAATAAATAGAAAATGTTGAAACTATATAAATACAAAATAAAAACAAATTAGCTCGAATGGTGGCAACATATCTTTGAGAAGAGATGTAATGGCTACACACTTTTGCTGAAATATTTTACAATGAGGCTCAACGACCTTTTTTTATTAGAAAGGAGAAATGAGAAATCCTAAATATCCAAAAATATAATTCTAGTAGATGAAACATCGAAGGCTTGTGGGCCCCGATGGGGTAAGTTGGAACGTCAACTTCCCAAGGCCCTAACTTTGGCATATGATTTACATTATGATTTACATTTGGAACGCATGGCCTGTTGGAAATGCCTATTCAAGGAGCACATTTTCCTATTATTGACAATGATGATAATTTGACTCATTTAAAAAAACAACATTGTTCGGGCTTCAAAATGACTACGGAAGTTTAGGACCTAAAAAATGTAGAAATTTAACGAAATAAAAAAATGCATTGTTACCTAGTAGAATAGATGGGTTTCCACTGATATCCACCTAGATTATTCCCCCTCCTCCCACCCCCTTCTAAAGCGATGGTATCCATTGTGTGAAGTTCCTTCATTAGATGGGGAAACTTCTCTTGAACTTGGCCCCTAGTGAGCCACTTTCCTTACTGCGGAAGCTGACCTGCTTTGAAAACTCAATATAGTTGGATCCTCTGTTAGCATGTACCCTTAATCTATGTGTCCACGATTTGATTAATTGTGGCATGTTTAATGCAACTTGGGATGAGCTCTCTTGGTGTCAACTTCTCTACGATTTCTAATGTGTTCAACAATGGTGGAAAGTGTGGTTGAAGGCAATCCACATTGAACACTAGGTACAAGCTAAGGAAGGTGGAATACTGAGCTCAAAAGGATTGTCACTCACATCCTTGGTGATGGTATAGGATCCATTACAGAGTATTTGAAGCTTCCAACGAGCTCCCATAAGGCATTCCTTCTACAAATTAAACCAAACCTTGTCCCCCACTTGAAACTTGTGTGGCACTCGGTGATGATCATGGCATTGTTTGTACATAGTATTGGATTTTTTCAAGATATCATGGAAATGCTAGAGGATGTACTGAATTCATTCAATAAAATTTGTAGATTTATCAGCTTCATATTTAACATGTGCATATTTTTCCTATGTAGTTGCAAGGGGCAATGATAAATCAATGGGACCCAATGGTTGAAATCTTAGGCCCACCTGAAAGTGGTTATGGCCACTTGAAATATGGAGAGCTCTATAGTAAATGTGTTGAACAGAGGGGAGACTCTCATCCTCTGTGGATGAATTCCTAGAGTTTTATAGGCACAAAATATGCATGATCATCCTATTAATGACCTCTATAATGCCATCAATATGTGGTGAAAGGAGATTTATTTGATGAGATTGGTGTCCAACAATGACCAAATGATTAACTAGAATTCATTTAGGAACCCACTGTCCTAATTTGATATGATGGTCCATGGGATACCAAAATGTACCCACACTTGTTCAAAGAAGGCCTTGGTAGCGGCTTATTTTGTGATATTGTTCTTGTAGGCAGTCAAAATGGCCATCTTAAAAAACAAAAATTTGACTACCACAAAGACAAAGTCATTACCATGCTTAGTAGAAGGAAGGCCAAACATATAGTCCATCGAGATGGATTTCCAAGGCCAATTAGGAGTAGCAAGAGCAGAATACTTTTCTTTCTTCTTAACGTTTGGTTTGGAAATGGTGTAGGACCTAATATATTTTCCATCATCTTGTTGAATTTTCATCCAATATAAATAATTTTTCAATACTTCCATTATCATTTCCACACCAAAGTGCCTTGCTATCTAACTGTAATGTTCTTCCCAAATCAACTTGGTGTGCTCGCTTGAAGGAACACAAATTTTTTTGAGGTAACACAACAATGCTTCTTGGAGGTGAAAGTTTCCTTCTTGTCTACCATCAACATCTAGCATGCAAAAAAGAATTCTAAGTCATTTTTTTATAATTTTGGCCACGTAGAGGGCTTGTGCCCACAATAGTTGAGAATTTTGGTTAGTGCCACAACTAAGGATTGGATGAGGCAGTTTGTGAAATGATTGGTGTCACCCTTCTTGTATTTGATGTGAAGATTGAATCACTATAGGTATGCAAACCATTCTCGTTGGATTTTTTTTGTAGCTTCCCCTGTGTCTACAAAAAATTAAGAGGCCTAAAATCCATGTGGATGATCATCTCCTTCCATAGAATATAATGTTTCCATTGTTTGGAAGCCTATGCAATGAAATACATCTCCTTATCATAGGTGTGGTATCTATGGACAATATAAAAGAGTGTTTCACTATGATAGGCCAATGTTTTTTCTTCCTAAATGAGGATTGCACCAATAGAATAATCAATGGAATTTATCTCAATCTCAAATTGTTGTTGCAGGACTGACACAGTGAGGACTAGTATAAAGAAAACACAGTGTTTCATTTCATCAAATGCCTTCTCTTGTATATACCATTTCTTTTTTCCTTTTTCTCCACCCTTGGTCACTTGACTCAAGGGCCCAATAATATAATAGAACCATAACATGAATCTCTAGTCAAAATTACGAAGAATCGAAAAGTTGTAAATCGATGTTAGAGTCGTCAGGGTTGAAAAACATCAAATAACATGGACCTTCATTGAGTACACTTGAAAATATTGATCATCAATAATGTAGGCTATGCATTAAACCTCATCCATGCTAAAGAATCAGTTTTCCAAGTTATCACATAGCTTGTTCTACCGCAAAGTGTTAAGAACTTATTGAACATGTTACAAGTGTTCTTCCCAAATCTTGCTTAAGTTGAGGATATCATCAATATATACAGCTGAAAAAGAGTTGGTGAGAAGCTAGAAGATATTATCCATCAGCCTCATGAAATTTTTTGGGGATTCATCAACCCAAAATACATGATCAAATATTCAAAAATTCCCTCATTGGAATTGAAAGTATTTGTCCACACGAGTTAGTTCCATTGGGACTTGGTCGTATCTAGACTTCAAATCAATCTTACTAAAGTACTTGGCCCACTTGAGCTGGTCAAGAAGGTTTTCAATTAGGTGACTACAGTACCAGTTCCTAACTGTGACTTTTTTAAGGGCCCTATAGTCAATGCATAGTAGCTAGCTCCCATGTTTCTTTTGTATGAATACAACTATGTTTTCACAGTGTGAGGAACTTGATCAAATATTTCATTTTTTAGTTATACCTTTGATTTATCGCTTTATTTTATGACTTTTGAAAAAAGAACCATACTATATCGGCCCAATGGTTATAGGTGCATCAAGGATTGGATCAATTGCATGTTTCACATGACATTACAGAGGTACCCCAGTGTGTGAGGAGAAGACGCCTTTGCATTCTTCCATGATATTATTCACTTTCATATAATGAATGGAGGAGCCATGTGTGGAGGCCATGGATATGGCCATAATCTTCTCCTTACTTAGAAAGAAAATTAGGAAGAAGATAAATTTCCCAATATTGAAGATGACCTTACAACATTGTTTAGCAGAGATAAAAGAAATGGATGTAGATGAGGATAAATTTGGTATCATGTATAATTGTATTCCCAAATTAATAATAAAATTATAAGGTCTAGACTCATATGTAACATGAAACTTCCACAAGTATGGTTGGCCTAAAAAATCATCAGAAACTTCAAGGGGACCAACTGTTGGGTATGTGTTATATTCTTTCCACGACTAGTCCCACATGCTGTACATTGCGCCGGGCGCAGTAGGGGGGTCACAGGGTCGGCGGAAGTCCCCCTTGTTGGGGTCCGGGGCAGTGCCCCGGCAATTTTTTTTTTTTGGTGTGTGGACCCACTCATAGGCGGACCCACCCATGTTTTGTGCATGAGTTTGCACATGGTTTTGGGGTATGATGGTTTTTGGCCCCTGGTATTTTGTAGATCCGGTCAAGGAAACTACGGTTATGTTCTAATCCAAGGTTAATGGATTGAGGTTTATGTATGCTTCGGCATGTATATATTTGTCTATTGTAACACTAAAAGTAATATAATGAAAAATCAAGCTGTTCGTCCCGATTTGGGATCCAGGGAAAAATCTCTGTGTTTATCTGTTTTATGTTTTATGCTCTCACTATTGTTTATTTTCTGTTATAAGATTCGTGTGTAGATAATTTCTGTTCAGGGTTAAAACCTACATTTGGTATCAAAGTCATGAAGCTAAGGATGCCTTTGTCACGAGGGTTTTTTTTTCTTTGGGCTCGAGGTAGACCTCGTTCAAAGGGGGAGATCCAAGGGATTGAGATTTGTGGTGAAAGAAGATGGCGAGCGGTGGAAAGATAGAGATCGAGAAATTTAATGGTCAGAGTTTTGAGTTGTGGAAGCTCAAGATGGAGGATCTGCTGGTGGATAAAGATTAGTGGATCGCGGTAGATCCAGGTACTAAACCAATAGCAATGTCATATGAAGACTAGAAGAAACTGGATTGGATGGCTAAGAGCACAATACGGTTGTGTGTCTCAGATTCAGTATTGTTGAATGTATCTGGGGAAGCTACGACAAAGAATTTGTGGGGAAAACTTTGGACTTTGTACCAATCTAAGTCTCTGGTGAATAAGTTGTTCCTGCGGAGAAATTTGTATAACCTAAGGATGAAGGATGGAGACTCGGTGACAGAGCATCTGAATGCCTTCAATACTGTGGTAAGTCAGTTGTCATCTGTTGATATTAAAATCTCAGATGAATATAAGTACATCAGTTTGTTGTGTTCTCTACCAGACTCGTGGGATATTCTGGTTATTACAATAGGTAGCAATATAACTACCTTGAATTTTGATGACATTGTCTCAGCATTGCTATTGGAGGAAATGAGACAGAGAAATATGGAGGGCCAGAATGGAGATGCCTTATATGTACGAGGAAGGTCCCAAAACAGAAACAAGAATAATTTTTCGAGTGGGATATCCAAATCTAGAGAGAGATCTAAACCTCTTGGAAAGTTTGTGAAGGTATGGTGGAAATGCGGAAAGGAAGGGCACTACAAAAAGGACTGCAGATCTAAAGCTCCTGAGAAAGGAAATGGATCTGATGATGCTCCTTCTGCAGAGGAAAAACCCACCTTGGATGAAGGTGGGGATGTGTATTTGGCTTCTTCTTCAAATACACATGTAGATCATGATTCATGGTTGATTGAATCAGGTGCATCCTTTCACTTTAATCCCCATAGGGAGTGGTTCTATGAGTATGAGAATTATGATGGTGGTGATGTCTTCCTAGGGGATGATAGGAAGGCCAGAATCGTCAGACGTGGAAAAGTCAACCTGAAGCTGCAAGGTGGAAGGATTAGAACACTTCCTGGTGTTCTGCATATTCCTGCATTGGCCAGAAATCTGATTTCTGTAAGCAACATGGATGATGCAGGTGTAAACACAGTGTTCAAGAAAGATGCCTGCAAGATGGTTCGGGGAGCACTTGTATTATTGCGGGGAGGTCGGACTGGAACTTTGTACAAGCTACAAGGTAGCACTATTATTGATGGGTGTAACAGTTATGTGGTTCCTAAAAGTGGAGCGGAAATCCTAGCTATCTCTGGAGAAAAGACCATGCTATGGCATCAAAGGCTTGGACATATTAGAGAGAAGGGCCTTCAGATACTACATAGAAATGGTATGGTATAAGGTATGTCTAATTGATCTCTGGATTTCAATTTCTGTGAACATTGTGTATATGGGAAGTAGAATCGGGTGAGTTTTCCTTCTGGTGCTAAGAGGGCAAACAAGATATTAGAACTTGTGCACAATGATGTGTTTGGACCTGTGTCAGTTCCATCACTGGGAAAGTTTGTGTACTATGTTTCATTCATAGATGACTTCTGAAGAAATACATGGATATATTTCCTGAGGAAGGAATCTAAAGTCTCTGACAAATTTAAATAATTTAAGGCTCTAGTGGAAAACCAGAGAGAGAAGAAGATAAAGGCATTGAGGACAGATAATGGTGGGGAGTTCTGCAAGAAGGAATTTGAAGAGTTCTGTAAGAAGTGTGGTATAGCACGACAGAAGACTACTCCATACACGCCTCAGAAAAACGGAGTTGCAGAAAGAATGAATAGAACGCTAATGGAAAAGGCAAGAAGCATGCTCAGTGGTACCGGGTTAGGACAAGAATTCTAGGTAGAGGCAGTGGAGACTGCATGTTACTTAGTTAACAGATCACCTTCATCAGTGTTGGAGGATCAGACTCCACATGAGGTATGGACTGGTAAGAAACCCTATCTTTCACATCTAAGGGTATTTGGATGTGATGCATATGTACATGTTCCAAAGGAGAAAAGGACCAAGTTGGATGATAAATCTAAAAGGTGCATCTTTATTGGGTATAAGGATGGTTTAAAGGGTTACAAGCTTTGGAACCCAGAAACAAGGAAGGTTGTGTACAACTGGGATGTGGTGTTTAGAGAGGTGAAAGATGTTGTTACACATGAAGTCCTATCAAAGGAACTTGAAAAGATAGAGTTTGAGCTAAAGGAGGATGAATCAAACTCTACAACAGAGGAAGACTTAGAAGAGGAAGAGCCACAAAATCTAGCTGTGAGAAGATCAGTTCGAGAAAGAAGGCAACCAGAAAGGTATATTCCATCTACATTTTGTTCAATTTTTTCTTTAACTATAACTAATGATGATCTTAGAACTGTCAGGGAGGCAGTAGATTCAGAGGATGGAAAACTCTAGAAGGAGGCCATGGTTGATGAAATGACATCCTTGCATAAAAATAAGGCATGGGATTTGGTGGAGTTGCTAGCTGGAACGAAGCCCATCGGGAGCAAATGGGTGTTTAAGAAGAAGATGAATGTAGAAGAAAAGGTGGAGAAATAAAAAGCTCGGTTGGTAGCAAAAGGTTATTCCCAGGTGCCTGGAATTGATTTTGGTGATATTTTTTCTCCTGTTGCCAAAGTTACTTCTATTAGATTACTTGTATCTGTTGCTGCTGCATTTGATTTTGAGATAGAACAGATCGATGTGAAGACATCATTTCTTCGCGGGGATATAGAAGAGGAGATCTACATGAAGCAACCTGAAGGCTTTATGGTGAAGGGTAAGAAAGAGCTGGTAAGCAAGTTGAAGAAGTCTCTGTATGGGTTAAAACAGTCACCAAGGATGTGGTATCAGAAATTTGATACCTATATACGGGGAATTGGCTTCACCAGAAGCAAGGAGGATCATTATGTTTATTTTAAATTAATTGGTGACCTTGTTATTTATTTGGTCTTGTATGTGGATGATATGTTGTTGATTGGAAATAACAAAGAAATTATCCAAGATTTGAAGACCCAACTATTCTCCAAATTCGACATGAAGGATCTTGGTGCTGCAAACTATATTTTGGGCATGGAAATTAAGAGAAATTGGGCAAAGAGGAAGCTCTGGTTAAACCAGAGGAAGTATGTCAAGACTATATTGCAGAGATTCAATATGCAGGATAGTAAACCGGTAAATGTTCCTATTCCTGTAGGTGTAAATTTGTCTGCTAAACAGTGTCCCAAGACACAAGAAGAAGAGGAGGATATGTCCCGTGTTGCATATGCATGTGTAGTGGGTAGCCTGATGTATGCAATGGTCTGTGCTAGACCAGACATTGCACATGCAGTGGGAGTATTGAGCAGGTTTATGTCAAACCCAGGGAAGGAGCATTGGACAACAGTGAAGCGGGTTTTCAGATATTTACGTGGCACTAGTGATTATTGCTTGTGCTACCAGGGAAGACCAGGATTGGAAAGAAGGTTGGAAATTCATGGTTTTGTTGTTGTAGACTGGGTTGGAGATCTGGACCAAAGAAGACTTACAAGTGGGTATGTGTTTAGGCTATTTGGAGGCGCAGTCAATTGGATGAGTAAAATACAGTTTGTAGTGGCTCTTTCAACTACAGAGGTAGAATACAGTGCCATTTTCTTGGCTAAGAACCCTGCTTACCATTCAAAGGCAAAGCACATTGATGTTTAATATCACTTTGTTAGAGATATGCTTGAGGATAAAAGGGTGTTGCTGGTAAAGGTGGACACTTTGAAGAATTTTGCAAATGCATTGACGAAGTCTGTGAGCACTCAAAAGTTCTCTTGGTGTAGAGAAACAATGGGTGTTGAAGAATTGGCCCAATGAATAAGCTCTCTTGTGGCCCCCTATGGAAAGAAAACAACAAGTGGAAGAATGTTGGGTATGTGTTGTATTCCTTCCACGACTAGTCCCATGCGCTGTACGTTGCGCCGAGCGTAGCACGGGGGGCGGAAGCCCCCCCTATCGGGGTCCAGGGCAGCGGCCCGGAAATTTTTTTTTTGGTGTGCGGACCCACCCATGTTTTGTGCATGAGTTTGCACATGGTTTTGGGGTATGATGGTTTTCGGCCCCTGTTATTTTGTAGATCCGGTCAAGGGAACTACGGTTATGTTCTAATCCAGGGTTAATGGATTGAGGTTTATGTATTCTTCGGCATGTATATATATGTGTGTTGTAACACTAAAAGGAATATAATGAAAAATCAAGCTGGTCGTCCCGATTTGGGATGCAGGGGAAAATCTCTGTGTTTATCTGTTTTATGTTTTATGCTCTCGCTATTATTTATTTTCTGTTATAATATTCATGTATAGATAATACCTCATCCTAGAAGGGCTTGATGTTATAGGGTAGGTGGCACTGTTCGATAATGAAAATATCTTTCCCTTAGTGTATCCACCAATGGTGTATGGCTACGAGAGCGGTGTTGTTGGAAGGCCCAAAATCTTAACAACATTTGCTAAAATTAGGATTTTTTGACTCCCACTATCGACAACAAAACACAGTGGAGAAAATTTCTACATTTTTGAGTGTAATAGGCACTCATCTTCCTCCAAATTTTTGGGCTCACTTTGTTGGACCTGGTGGTGCCAACAATGGCACTAGGTTTTGCATCAATTATTTCTTTCCCCTCTTCTAGGACTGATTTAGAGAAGAAGCCTACATATGGCTATAATGACTTTAGCTTTACCACCAATGAAAGCCTTCTGTGATATTAATTGGTGTTATGAGAGGGGCTCTTGTGGAACTTGCACCACTTTCTCGTATCTTTCTTCACCTTCTCATTGCCATTATTTATTTGTGTATTAAGTCGATTTTACTAGGTTGGTCCACCATGGATCTGTACTTTTTTGTATGATTTGGGGGATGTTATTTCCATGCTTATAGTGTGAAGGATTCATAGATCCAAAGTATTTCTTCTTCTATTTAAATATTTTCATTATTTTGATATCATATTGGTATGCTACACCAAGTAAGGAGATATCCAAGAACTCCATTTTTCTTTGGATATATCTGTGTAAAAAACTACAGTACTTGAGAAATATATGTACCTCAAAGTCTTGATACCTCGCTTAGTGTGCAAGATATGAAATATATATGTGAACTCTGCCACTGCTTGGTCGCTTTCCTACTCTAATGTAGTCTATCTCATACACACTTTCTTCGTAGCTTCCAATAGGGTAATATTGTTCTTTAACAACATCCTTAAAGTATTCCCAAGTGGATCGGACTGAAAAAAGTATAACTCTCTACTCATAGTAAGTTTCCCACCAATCCTTGTCATGGGGGGTGACCTTAAGGATTGAAAAGGTAATATTTTCTCTATTGTAAAAATTATGGACTAAAAAAGACATTTCTAGCATATTTAACCATTTATCTAGAGCATCCACATATATCTCTCCTTCAAATATAGAAATATCAAAATTAACTTGTACCTTAAAGGGGATGATGCCTCTAAAGTGGCCACTAGATTAATATGCATCACCTATTGGCATCTCTTGAAGGATCTGGGAAAAGTTGTCCATAATTTCATTCTTTATTCACTCAAGGGATTCTTTGAGCAACAATTTAATAGGACATATCTCTCCCTCGTGTTTATTTTCTTACACCATGGGAGGCCATCGGGGTCGATGCAGATGGTCATGCAAGTGCTCAAGAAATTTAAGTCTCAACTCCTTATACCCTGACCTCATTGGGGACATGTATATAAAAATGGATAGAGAAAAAAATGATTTGTTACCAATAATATTAATTTATGAAGGGAATTAAATGATATGCCTATTTATAGCCAAAACACAAAGATACAGCGAAACTTGAATTCTATTAATAAAGGAAATTTTGGAAACTATATAATGGAAAATGAAAACAAACTAGCTCTAATGGTGGTATCTTATCTTTGAGAAGAGATGTGATGGTTACACACATTTTCCAAACTGACTATATTGAGGCTCAAAGGCATTTTTATCATAAAGAAGAAATGAGAAACCTTAAAAATCTAAAAACCTAACCCTAGGAGATGAAGCACCAAATTCTGGTGGGCCCCAATAAGGCAAGTCAAAACGTCAAATTCCTAGGGTTAAAAATTTGGGATATGATATCCATTTGAAAACATGATAGCTTATTGGAAAGGTCCATTTAAGAAGTTAATTTTTAAATTACCAGTGATAGTTATATTGTTTCCCCAAATACATTGTTTAGGGCCTCAAAATGGTTTTAGAAATCTAGGACCTAAAAATAGTAGAGAAATTGCAAAAATAGAAAATTTGGTACACTAGTAGAAAATGATGAAATTAGTGACTAGGTGACTAAAAAATTTAGTCACCACAACTATTTCAAGTGAATTACTACTAAATTTGAACAATTTCAAGTGACCCAACTAAAAATGACTAACATAAACGACTAATTTAGTCTGGGGATAAAATAAATGACTAGATAATAAGTGACCCAACTAAAAATGACTAACTTAAACTACTAATTTAGTCTAGGGATAAAATAAACGACTAGATAATAAGTGGCCCAACTAAAAATGACTAACTTAAATGACTAATTTAGTCCATGACAAGATAATAAGTGAAAAAATTAAAAATGATTAATGTAAATGAACACTATAGTCTAAGAATAAAAATAAGACCAACTAGCAAGTAAAATAAGTATATGATTTAGTCATTCATGCTAGTCATTTTTAATTGTGTCACTCCGGAAATGGAACATTGCAATTTTGATATCAAACTATTACATTTCACTAAAATTTGACACTGAAGATGGATTCAGAGATAAAGGGAGTCTATGAATCCATCTCGAGTGTTGAAATTTAGAGACAAATGGGTTGCTTCCCCACATTCATGGATGCATCCACAATAAAATTGTCATTGTGGACTGACGCACTTTACTCAAGAGATTTGATCTAGGCATTTAATAGTGTAAAACTAGCCAAATATCCATCAACATTAATAAATTTTTTTTTAGCTAACCCTTATTTTCCATGCGAAAATATTCAAGAAATACTTTTCCACATTTGTGAATACATGTTAAAAAGAATTATAGCCCATGTAATCACAAATTAATTATAAATATATTGCTATATGTTCTTATGCTTTGATATAAAAATGAATGTATAAAAATCTCTTCAATAAGATGAATGTTTAAAAATGTAATCATAATATTATTTATTTAAAAGAAAGGTGAAAAACTTATACAAACATTATAAATCTTAAAATTAGCTTAAAATATGAATTAATCTATTTTTCCATTTTCTTATTTTACAAAAAATAATATTTTTATTTTTATTTTTTGTTTTTCCAAAAAATAAAAAAATTCTCTTCAAATTGACAACTTTTTGTAAATATTTAAAAAATAAAAACTATTCCACAACTAAACTTAAATCAAAACAAAAATCAAAATGGTGGAGGGGAAAATCAAAGGAAAACAAAAATCAAAGTGGTGGAGGGAAAAATCAAAATGAGGGAAAACCATATAACATTTCCAAATTCTTTTTGCTGTCACCGCAGGCGGGGAAAACCAAAACCATCAACATCGTTTGGTAATGCCGCTTAATTATCCTCTGCTCGCGATAGCTGGAAATCTCTATCAGATGAAGAACGCAGGGCACTCTCCTTAGCAGGCGGAGAGTGTACTCTACAATGATCCCGTGTTGGAGAGGAGGTATGCTTTACTCATACAATTCGATTATTGTAAACCAACACCAAGTCAAAAAGAAACCAAACAGACAGAGAGGGGCACATTTTACATGTCAATGTAAATTTATGGCATAAAAATTCCACGCATTCTGTGGGCTTTGGAGCCATTTTCTCTCTGTCTTTGGTTTTTAAACTAAAATGAAATTGGATTTGCTGATTTTTTTGGGTTTTGTTTGTCCACCGAGTAATGAGATTGAATTTGCTGATGTTTTGGGGGTTTTTTCCAGTTAGTTATGCAACAGAACGATGAATTGGCGGATCTATCCCTACGGCGTCATGAAGCTCCAATGCAGGATGGTTTGAAGGGCTTGGCGTGGCTTCTTGCAGAGGGTGTAAAAAAATACTATTTAATGAACTGCGAAAAAGAAGATGTTGTGCCCGATTGGTTTACTACGGCGAGTGTCATCCATGCTGGAACCCATTTAAGAGCTCTACAAAATGGCATGTGGATCAATGATTACATAACTATAAGTGGGTTTGAATTATATGTTTTTGTTGGAACTTCACTCATCGATATGTATGCATAGAGTAGGAGTATAGATATTGTGTGTGTTGTGTTTGATAAAATGCATGAAAGTGATGTGGTGTCTTGGAATACCATGATTTGATTATTGGAAATGTGGTCAATGAGAAGGCAAATCAAGCTTTGATGTTGTTTAGATTAATGCAACTGGCATGCATTAAACCTCACTCTGTCACCATGGTGAACGTCCTCCCAGCTTATGCCCTGTTAGCAGCTGTGCAATGGGGTAAGTGGATTCGTTCTTATAATATTAGAATAGGATTTGTGTCTGATATTTTAGTGGGGATTGCTCTCAAAGATATGTATGCAAAATGTGGAAAAATTGAACTGGCATGCCAATTTTTTGATGAGATGTCTAAATGAGGGAGTACTAAGTGTATGTGACTGTGAAGTTCATCTTCGCTAGCTTCCATTAAGAATTGCATGCGACAAATCATAAGCCATATTTGGTCAGATCACATAGAGAAGCAATATGAATTGAAACAAAGCCTCGAATCTCTAAAAGGATATTAACCAATCCATTCAAAAGCATCCTAATCTATGTTGTAGACAAACCAACAAACAATTCCAAGAGGCATAGGATTCTAACAAATGATTGTTTGTTAATATTCTGACCATATTTCAACGCTGCTATACAAGATCTAAATGGCTCCATCCTACATTCTAAGCTACAATAATTTCTTTAAATTATGTAGCATAGAAGTGTGTCTTACTCACTGCAATTCATCATTAAAATTTCAATAACATCCTCATTTTGAATTCAGGGTAGTGAGTTATTAGTTAAACAGGGTACATGCTCCAAATTCTACATGTAGTTAATGTCAAAATCAGAAATTCTTTCAAAATTCAACCAAGAATGTGCAAAAAGCAGTATAAAACGATCCTCGCACCCTTTAGAGATTGCAAGCAGAACTGACATTCTACATGTAACCAATTTCAAAATCCGAAATGCCTTCAAAATTCAACCAAGAATGTGCAAAAGGTAGTATAAAATGATCCTTACACCCTTTAGAGATTGTAAGCAGAATTTTTCTTTGCAAATATCTCGCAATAGATAAAAGGACTTGCATGATGCCTACAAACGCTTGCAAGGAAGCTTGTTACCATTGCTTCATAATAGGAGATAAACCAATAAGAATACAAAACCAATACACAGTAGAATGAGAAAGAGTGGATTCATTAATTCATTATATGGCCTCTTTCTCATTGACTGTAAATTCTTGGCATAACACCCAAAATATGCAACAAGATAGTTGATGAACACAAGTGGGCATCCTTGTGATTTTGTCCTCTGCGAATACTGTTGGACAATTCTTCAAGGACATAGTCACCTCCTGGCAGTAGATCCTTTGACAGGCTAAAAGTTAGAAGGGTTTGAGGGCATGGTGGGAATATCTGAAATGATTCCCTTGTTGCATGGAGCCGAACTACTCCAGCGATTGATCTAGCTATTGCCTCCTTTTATTCTCTACCTTTAAGACCAAACCTGCTGATAAATTTATGCATAGTTACCACCTTCTTAATCAATGCTAGCTAGTAATCACAATGGGCTGAGGCAGTCAATTAAGGGAACTACAGTATTAGAGAATCTTCCCTGAAAATGCATAGCCAATTCCCAACTCTTCAATTATTTTTTATCAAGAAACATAACTTAGATTATAATACATAAATTATAGTAGATCTCTTAAACCATGGGTTAATAAGGGAACAAAAATTGAGTAAAAAATAATGAGAAAAAGGAATTCTACAATTTAATATAGATGAGATGTATCAGAAAAATATATTTTAGTCATAAGTAAAAAAAAGAAGAAGAAGAGAGAATGTAAAAAACAAATAAAACATTACAAATATGTTGAATTAATAGAAAACTGAACGATGCACCTATATTCTTTTTTCATAATAATTTTTAATGTGGAATACCATAGCCCATGTTCATATTGTTTGAGATCCTTTAAAAAACTCTTCACTTCACATTGCTAAAGCCAAAAAATAAATAAGAGGTCATGTTTAAGCTTTTCAGCATGAAATCTGCTATGACTAGGAGAGCTCATAATTTACATGTCACTGGATTCATAAATGATGGTCTTGTCAAAGAGAAGGGCACCCCATGGACCTGTTGAACCAACTTTCACTTGCTTATTTGAATATGCTGAAAGATCAAACTTTATAGGCTTGTCATACATAATGGCTCCGGAGGTTTCGAAATATAGTGCATAGTTAGTCAATGTCAACTGCCTTGATCATGCACCCATCAAATCAAACAATTCCTCATGTCTATATATTCTTTATTTGATTAATATGTATGGATACCAAAAAAAATATACATATGTATATACCTAAAAGGGTTGTTGTTTAAAAGAAATATGTGTTTGTGGGATGAGAATAAATATTGTAAGGGTGACTGCCAGCATGGCAATAAGTATCTGTTAGATAACTGACATGTGAACTGTAGAACTTGACAGTTTAAGGGTCACATCACCATACTGCATTAGAGTAAAGCTTGATTGGTAGCACCTGTAAGCATTATTTGAAGTAGTATGGTGACATTGCCCATTCTCCTTCACTGATATGGCCATTAAATAGCCAATCAATATTGTCACTCTCCAGAATCCTCATTAATATACATAAACTAATTAGACATATATAAATACATACCCAGCCAGCTTGTACTACTAATGTGACACACTACTCTCTGTGTCGCTCCACTGCCATCAACATGAAATACTATCTCCCCCTTTTCAAGATTTAAGATGGGCATCTTCTGTTTCTTCAAATTGTTTTCAGATCTGGTTGATACACATAATACCACGCTAAAGCACCAAATTTTACATTAAAGGTTCCTCTAGATTGTCTCAGTCATAACAAGGGTTCTAACTACCTAAACTGTTTCACAACTCATCATGTTGTCATAGCATTTTGGTTTAAACTGCATAGAATATTTAGTATGACAAAGTTTGGACTGAACCAGGGAGTTTTCCTATTGAAAAGGTGAATTAACACACCGAAACGCTGAAGAAAAAGGCTAAACCCATGTAAAAGCCAAGCCCAATTAGTTGAGAACTTATATTTGCGAAAATATTTTAGTATTACAACTTTTCAATGACTTAACGAGTGCAATTGGTATAAACTTCATCTTCTAATGTTATCTGATATTTTTCTTTCAGTAAATTTTAGTGCCACATTTTTATTAAAATAGGGTTCAAAACACAGGTCTGACAAGTCCAAATTTTAGTGCAAAGTCTTTCAATTGAAAAAGAGCTCAAAACACCATGAGGGTAGATATTTTTTGGAAGTTCCAATTTTTAGGTTCATTTTTTCTAAAATTTCATGACCATTCAACAATTCGTGTCATCCTTTTAACGATGGATGTCGTCTTTTTAAAATGGACCAAAATCTATGGCACAAAAGTAGACATGAATACATAGTAGAATGAGAGAGTGGATTCATTAATTCGTTAGATCATGCAATGTCTCAGTAAGTCATTACATAGTAGGAGAAGAGGAGTACATTTCATATATACCAAATACCTAACTAACAACAACCACATTTAATACTATATTAAATGCCTCATAAGTACATCGTCTATTTGGCAGCTCTGGCAACTCAATTTCACAAATTTTCTAGGTGGTGACTAGTTAAAATTTGTATGACAGCTATCAATTTTCTTTGTTATCCTCTGCTACATGTTGGCCTCCCTTTTGGTGGCTTAATCACTTTGATTCAGTGGCTCTACCATGAACAGAAGCTATACATTTTGACATCTCTCTTGGCAACTACCCACTCACTCACGACATCTCTAGCTTGATTCTTTGGTTATTCAACAGATAATATCTACCCAAGTGATGATAGGATTCACAAATTGAAAACCTATAAAGTTCCTATGCTTAGTGTAACTCCATGAATCGAAAAATTTATTTGATATCACCAATTCTATGATTCTTTAGCCTACTTTTTGCAATATTTTTGTGGGTTTTTCGTTGTGCTATAAATTCCCACGGTTCTCATATTTTGATTGCATACATATACCATGTTGAATTTCCACGACCTTGGGTCTAGGATAGAGTATTAAAATCTTTGACGCTCCAAACCAAGAATCTCAACAAAACTACTTTGCACAACAGAATATAAACAACAGTAAATCACATATGCATAGAATATAGACAAATTTTCAATTTTTCAACTTCGTTATATTAACAACATATAATACAATAGTCAAAGGCTCCCATATCAAGGATAATTGCCCTCATACATCCACTAGTACAAGATACAAAAAAGATACTTTGACCATATGGCTGTAGTGCAATCTCTTAGCCTTCTTGGTCATACCCTGTACTTGCCCGGTCCTTCAGCTTCTGAGTTGCAGCTCCTACCTCTATCAATGCTCCAAGCCCATCTAGCCACTAAATCTCGGCTATCCAATCTTCTCTCTAGTTGTGCCTCAATCCATCAAGATTACAACACATCGAGACTCTTGTTGAGTTTTTCACAACTCCACTTGTGAACAACTCACAATCTGCCCACTCCTACTCCTCAACTACTCAGGGACTTCAACCCACTATGGTCTTCCTTTGCTACAATAATGAAGACCAACATAGGGCACGAAGGGCTGCCACTTGTCACTCCAAGATGTCCATCTCCCACAATGAACACAGGCAGGGAGGATTTCCGATCATCTGCTGTAGAAGTCCTTCTCCACACACACGCCTCAAGCTCCATGATCCTGCTCTTGGTTGGCTAAATTCTTGAGCTCCATAACTGTCAGGCTTGCAGTCACCTTTTTCCATCAAGGTGATGCACTTTGGCTCCAAAATGGACACTATCATGTTGTCCTCCACCAGACAATAAGTGTCGAATCTTGTTCACACTTGGTCCCCTATCACGCTGTCCTCCAACAATCCACGAGAGACCAAGTCCACGCTGTAGCATTTGCACCTAGATAGGGCATCCCCACACCTGGGAGACCCTTACACATGGCTGCCCACAAACTTTATGAAATCATTGTTTGCCCGCAAAAAATGAGCTATTGTGTAAATCTAGGCACCTCAATGTGTCCTTGCCTAGGGCACCATCGAACCATCATACAAGGGTGCATATGCAACATACCTTACTGTTGTCCTCTTGCCTTCTGATCTAATGTGCTTGTTGTCACCTTGGTTGCTTGGTAGGCCTCCCAACAATCCATGTGGGCTCCTCCAAACAACTCCTAAGGCCTCCTCAAGCTGCCCATCAAACCGATCCACATAATAGTCATCACTTTGACCCAATACTTAATAAATTCTCGCTCGAATCTTGCTGCCCAATCACTGTGGAAACTATCACTGGTTTAGAGCATCTAACCATGAGATCTACCCCCTCCTCATTGACTTCCACATGCTGCCCTATCAAGATTTAAAACTGATCCACAAGTTAGGATCCAACATCTACAAGAATGCACTGAAATACATACCTTAAGCTCACTTTTTTGATGTCTCATTCATTGCTGCAATATAGGCCTGGTTAGGGCATTACACAGTCCCTTCTTCTAGCCTTCAATTCTGCCTAGAATTGCTCTAGATGAAAGTGGCTGCCCTTTGGAAGTACCCTCCTCCTCAACGTTGTTGTCTTGGGCATGAACCAACACTAACACTGCCCTACGCAACTCTGTTTAGGTTGGTTTAGCCCCGCGGCCTTCCCACAACAGCCATCTATGGATGCAACTGTCTCTTCCAAGGGTCTAAACACCATAACATACCCCCAAAACATACAAAAATTCTCTCCTCTGCCTCGGCCCTCTAGCACAACAAATCAGCCTTCATAACAGTCACCAAGAGTGCCCTGAATTGCCCTCTTCTCCACACTCTCAGCCCTCTTGTGCGTGTGGCCCAAAACATAAGTTTGCTTCTCCTCCATGAGCTATATTCTTGTGATGTGTTGCACACAATGGATGCCTAAAACACAAGTTCTCACTCTCCTTTTATAGACATAATGAGGGGCTTCAACGAATTATGAAGAGACACACCTATTGGAGTTATTTACATCAGGCCAACATGACTTGAACCAATAATTAACTTATCAACTCAAAAATTAATTTCTCTCTAACAACAACTCATAATCAGATGATTCTCGTTGCGTTGGAATCTTTCGCCGAGCACTATCATCCTCATCCATCTCATGTCGAAAATCCATAATGGTTCTGGCCCAAATCATGATGGGTGCAAAACCCCCAAGCTTTGATCTCAAACCCACAAGCCCATTTTTTGCGCATTGACCTCCAACCCTTGAACACTAGGGCTTGGAGTACCTCCCAAGCTACACAAAAATCAACACTCATAACACGTAAAGTTGTTCCCTATGTTCAAGTTGTTCTCATTCTGCAATCACAATCTTCCCAAATAACCAAAGTGATCAAGCAACAAAGGTTGGGCATTTCTCAAAAAGTTTATCAAGATGTGGTGAGGGTTTTAAGGTGATGGATTTATAGCCACCATAGCTCCTAGAAATATTTGTCCAAATTTCTATTATGGCCCTAATTTTAAAATTCTGCTACAATTTTGCATTTATTTGCTTTGGCAACAATTTGGTTACTTGTCAAAAGGTATATGCTCAAGAGCTAGGATGCCCCTCTAATAAATCTATCACACTCCTCCATAAGTGGATCTCATAGATAAGTGGGCAAGCAATGGTCAAATAGTTGTTATGAAAACTCCTCAAAGGGTGACCTAAACATGTGTGCCAATAAGATGTGGGGCATTCCTCAAATCATGCCAACCAATCCCATATGTAGTGGATCTACGTCGATAGAATTGTAAAGCAGGCAATGATTGTAATCAAGGCATACCATAATATTCTTACAATCCTTCAATATGAACAAGGGTGTTTACCTCATGAATATAAAACCATGCTAGAGCATATTCAATCACCCCAAGAACAATTTCAATTCAAGTAATAGCAAGGGGATAATGCTAGAGTGTTGTACACCATCATGAAGCTATTGAAATGATTATGTGAAAATGATGTTGGCATAGGCCAAAAATGCTAGGGGATTTCATCAAGTGAGTCATACAATGTGTATCATTAACCATCTAATGATCACAGGGGATTCACAACTAAGCTGGCTAGTATGAAAGGAAAACAATCATCATCAAGGCAACCCAAACATCAACATCATCAAGACATCTATGATTACTTCATCAATAACCTCATCAAATGCAATCACGACTCTAGGGACATATAAAGGTCAACCTGTAAACCTCCCTTTGTGATGGAAATGAGAAGAGTATTGAAAATATTCACAAGTGTAGGCCTCCTATAACATGAGAGGTAACAAGCCAGAGGGCCAAAATTCTCCAAGTGCAGCGTGCTTGGGTGCGGTCTTCTACTAGATTAATTCTCATGCCATATGATGGGTAACATGGTCCACCAATCATGCATTTATTTATTGGTTGGGGATTCCCACCAGCCTGGGAGGATATGATGTCATTTCCCTACCAAATATGTCATATGTGCACCCACACATGGGGACACAGACACCTACCCTGACAATTACCCATACATACATCAGAAATGACATGTGACATTTTCTGTAAGAGTTTAAGAATCAAGTATTCATACATAACTATGTTAGATGAAATTATTTTATGCTTTTATGTGTTCTATTGTTGTCACTGATAAATAATATAGTCCATTCTCATGAATGCATGCGATTTTTTTTATCCTTGTCTCTTTTATCTTAGATGGGACCTAGTTGCATTAAGGATGTGTCCCACCCCTAAGGGATGCATCCACTGATGGATCAATCAGTGGATATATGATCACTTTCAGTCCACCCTTAATGGTTCCGACCACCATTATATGCAAAATGAATGTGGGTTGGCTTAGACTTTAGTGTTTCCCTGTCCATGAGGTACAAGGCAACTATTGGGGACATCTCTTTTTCTTTTGGGATGTTACCCACACCCACAAAATTGGTGATGTAAATGCTCCTGAAGATGGGTAGATCCTCAACTGTCTTAGGAATATCTAGTTTCCACCTATCAAAACCAGTTCCTCTTAAGTGCACCTGATGAAAAGTGGAAACAAATCTAGCATTCCCTTGGGTGTGCTAGCATGGGATACAGAGGAAGGAAAGCAAGCTGTGGTGTTACTATTTGAGTTTTCAGTAAATAAAAACTATTGGCAACAAAATATAGAGTTCAAGACTGTATTATTCTACTAGTCACCATGCTTAATAATGAAGACCCGTTATCTAGATTCACCTTGCTTAATAGTAAAGACCCCATGACGTGGATGATTTTTGGGAATCTCACAATACTTTTTTAGGTGACAATCAAAATATTGTCCAAATTGCAGAAGCTAATCATTTCAAGTCACTTTCGTAATATTGGTTTTAAGGCAATATATGTTCTTTATGAAGCAATTCTTAAAAAACCTTCAACAAAGTCTCAGTTCATTGCAGCATTTTGTTATCTCCTAGGTATATAGGGGTTGTTACTTAAGCACACTTACTACTTTGGTGAGATATTTGTTAAGCAAGTTTGCTTGCCACATTATCAGTTATATTGAAACGTTGGAAGCTGTTGTATTTTAGTTTATCCCAATGGAGTTGTCTAAATTCCGTAATCTTATTCGACAAGTATTTTAGCACTCTACATGCTATTGGAAAATGAAGTCATTTTCTGAGCAGTTGATTCCTTTTTCCTTCTCATTTGTGTGAATACATTTTTTTTTCAGTTTCTTATGATTAATCATTAACCTATAAATCTAACAAATCTGTATATGCCCATTACTTCAATAGTTTTGATAGTAGTATAGGGTATTGGTTGCATATTGTTTAGTTGTCAATTATCATTCGTCTCATTTGATTGTACATCTTTTGTAGATTTTTGGCCATGTTTTTCTTGTAATAACGTTTTTGGACATTTTTTCTAGCTGGTGCACTTTTTGGAGGTTTCTCTGACACAGGAAACAGCTTAGAGGCACCAAAAGTTTCACATTTTGGGTAGCAGTTCTAGTATATTTTGAGGGAATTGAACCAGACAAACATGCTTGTTGGCTATTAGGATGAGGCCATCACCAAAACCTCATCAAATGAAATCACGACTCTAGGGCCATCTAAAGGTCAACCTGTAAACCTCCCTTTGTGATGGAAATGACAATAGTAGTGAAAATATTCACAAGTGTAGGCCTCATATAACATGAGAGGTAACAAGCCAGAGAGCCAAAATTCTCCAAGTGAAACCTGCTTGGGTGAGGTCTTTAACTGGATTAATTCTCATGCCATATGATGGGTAACAGGGCCCACCAATCATGCATTTATTTATTGGTTGGGGATGCCCACCAACTTGGGAGGATATGTTGTCATTCCCCTACCAAATATACGAGATGTGCACCCACACATGGGGACACCTACCCTGAAAATTACTCATACATACATCAGAAATGACATGTGACAAGAGTCGAAGATTCAAGTCTTCATACATAGCTGTGTTAGATGAAATAATTTGATGATTTTATGTGTTCTATTTATTTCACTGATAAATGATATAGTCAATTCTATATGCATGATAAATTTTTTATCCTTTTCCCTTTTATCTTGGATGGGACCTAGTTGCGTTAAGGATGTGTCCCACCCCTAATGGATGCATTCACTGACGGATCTATCAGTGGATCTATGCTCATTGTTAGCCCCTGAATGGATCCGACCGCCATTATATGAAAAATGAAAGTGGGTTGGCTTAGAATTTAGTGTTTCCTTGTGCATGCGGTACAAGGCAACTATTGGGGACATCTCTTTCTCTGTTGGGATGTTACCCACATCCTAAAAAATTGGTGATGTAAATGCTCCTGAAGATGGGAAAATTTCCCTCAACTGTCTTACGAATGTATAGTTGCCACCTGTCAAAACTAGTTCCTCTTAAGTGCGCTTGATGAAAAGTGAAAACAAATCTAGCATTCCCTTGGGTGTGCTAGCATGGGATAAAAAGGAAGGAAATAAAGCAATGGTGTTACAATTAGAGCTGTCAGTAAATAAAAAATATTGACAACACAACATAGAGTTCAAGACTAAATTCTTCTACTAGTCACCATGCTTAATAATGAAGACCCATTATCTAGAGTCACCTTGCTTGATAGTAAAGACCCCTACTTTATTAGATGATAATCAAAATATTGTCCAAATTGCAGAAGCTAATCATTTCAAGTCGCTTTCCTAATATTTGTCTGGAGGCAATTTATGTTCTTTCTGAAGCAATTCTTAAAAACCTTCAACAAAGTCTCAGGTTATTGCAACATTTTGTGATCTCCTAGGTATACAGGAGTTGTTACTTAAGCACACTTACTACTTTGGTGAGCTATTTGTTAAGCAAGCTTGCTTGCCACATTATCATTTATATTGAAATGTTGGAAGTCATTGTATTTTAGTTTATCCCAATGGAGTTGCCTAAATTCCTTAAGCTTATCCAACAAATATTTTAGCACTCTACATGCTATTGGAAAGTGAAGTCATTTTCTTAATATTTGATTCCTTTGACCTTCTCATTTGTGTGAATACAATTTGTTCGGTTTCTTATGATTAATCATTAACCTATAAATCTAACAAATCTGTATATGCCCATTACTTATATAGTTTCGACAGTAGTGGATAGTATTGGTTGTGTATTTTTTAGTTGTCTTTTATCATTCGTCTCATTTGATTATACATATTTCGTAGGTTGTTGGCCATGTTTTTCTTGTAATAATACGTTTTTGGACATTTTGTCTGCTGGTGAACTTTCTGGAGGTTTCTCTGACACAGGGACCAACTTAGAGGCACCAGAAGTTGCAGCATTTTGGGTAGCAGTTTTGGTAGATTGTGAGGGAATTAAACCATATAAACATGCTTGTTGGTTGTTGGGATGAGGCCCTGCAAATTAATGTGAGGGTTTTTCCTTGAGATATCATTTTCCTCATTTGATTGTACATCTTTTGCAGGTTGTTGGCCATGTTTTTCTTGTAATAATACGTTTTTGGACATTTTGTCTACTGGTGCACTTTCTGGAGGTTCCTCTGACACAGGAACCAGCTTAGAGTCACCAAAATTTGCAGCATTTTGGGTAGCAGTTCTGGTAGATTGTGAAGAAACTAAACCAGACAAACCTCCTTGTTGGATATTGGGACGAGGCCCTATAGATTGATGCAGGGGTTTTGCCCTGAGATATCATGAATGGTGTTGGTTGCATATTGATTAGTTGTATTTTAACATATGATGGAATTATGAATGCTATTGGTTTATGTTTCATGTGAAATTATTAATATTATCGTTCATAATTTATATTGTATGTTTATAAGTTACTTGCACTTGAATTTCCTTCCCTTTGTGCATTTGACATTTTCATTGTTTTATACTTTTACATATTTAATTTGTAATAATAATTTCTGTATCTTTAAATTTTTTTTTTCCTTCCCCCATTCTGATGTCCCTTGTTTAATTTTGGGGTACATTCTAGCCATCAACAAAACCCCTTCCCTTGTCCACCTGCCCCTGAAACTTGGTGTAACACTGGTCAAGACAATTCTTCTCAGCAAACTCTACTTAATGTTTTGTTTTGTGATTGGACTTACAGGCAACAAATTGTGCTTTAAGTTGTGAAGATACAATAATTTTGTATCTTTTTGAAAACACCATTTGGTATAAGTATAGACACATTACCATGTCCCTATACTATATCTTGGTTACTTTCACCTCAACAATTGTTACTCCTTGCATTCAATTTTTCATTTCAGAAAACTAATCCCTACTGTGTTAAAGAATATTTTGTACATTTATAGCATGTACTTCTATTTATTGTCAATTCAAATTGTCATTATTAGTGAATTTTGGCTTATTTTATGAAAAGCCATGAGATTCTTAACCAAAACATATAACTTAACTATAAAATATTAGATTTTACATATGCAGGGGGCTTCTCCTCAAAGTAGGCCCACAAACCAAGTGTGAAATCTCCATGTCATAAATACCAATGCTCCTCTCATTCCTCTAATGGAATTGTAGGCAGAGACCACACAAAAGGTGGGCAATATTTCAAATTAGTTGAAAATAATTTGTAATAAATCCAAAGCAAGGTATACAAGTTGGCTTCCAAAATGAACAGGTTGGTCTATACCAATTTTGTAGGTTGGCTCATCAAAACGTTTTCCAATGTGGCACATGTACATATATTTATATATACACCCTAAGTCCCCTTATCACCATAATTATGGATCAGGATGGGAGCATTCCTCTCTCTTTGAGGTCTGTGCTATTGAACAAGGGTTTTTTGGGATCCATTTTCCTTTGGATTATTCTCTCAAATCAATTGAAATTTGCCAACGAGTCTGCCACTTGACCTTTGCTAAATGTCTAGAAGAGGCATCAGTTTCATCTTTTTAATCCTCAACATCTTTGAAAACTTATCCTTATTTCACGTAGTAAGAAGAAGGCCTTTCAAAATTATTTGTTTTCTCGTAAGCATATTCGACAATTCCAGTACTACTTTGCCTAAGAGCCTCAATTCCAAGTCTGATATAGGTGAAAAATCATTGCTTGTCCTGGAACATAAAGTATTATAATGATGCCACTATCTCCACTTGGAAGGAAATACTTAATGTGATCTAAGGTTTGTATAAAAATACCATTGCAAAACACCACTCTTAATGCGAAGAGTATCATGTAAGGTGCATCTGTGTACAAGTTTGTTGATTCAATGATGAAAATCTATTTTCTCAGCAGGGCTTTATTTTCCATATCATTGGATCAGACAAGGTATTTCACAAATGGAATATGGAGGTCCCCAAGTATAATCATATCTCTAACTCTTGAAAGAAACGTTGCATCACTTTAAAAATTGCAGCCTCATCATCAACTCCACTCTTTCCAATAATTCTTTGGACTTTCAAAATAGTTTTCTCCCCTTGGAGTTCTCACTTCCATGAAATATCCTCTAAAAACAATCAAATTCCTTCAAAAGGGTTTTCCTATCACAAGCAGATACACTTTGCTGAAAAACGTCCTTTACCCTAATAGTTCTAGTGTTCTCTTACAAGCCATACATATGAAAATCATTTTGGATGACACTGCACAACCTTTACTACTGATACCCATGCTTATTTATCCTTCATCAATTGCACAATTTGTCTATGTCTAGTGGGAAGAAAAAAACACAGACTACCCATCAACAAGGATTCACTTGAAAGTCAAGTTTGCTCCAAATAACACACATGTAAAGGCTACATAATCCACTCTTGGTGCTACAAACTTCACAGCTACAATCATCCATAGGAAGCTGATTCTGACATGTTATATTTCTACATCGTTTGTGGCCAAATATCTCAAGGAGGACTGCTTGAGTGACACCGATATCTGTATGCAAAAATTCTTGAATAATTCTAACTAATTATGTGTGCATTGGAGCCAGGTGTAATATTCGTCCCGCCTTGTACAAAATTTTGCAAAAGGACAAATTCTTTTGTACATTGAAGACTTGTTGTGCCTTCAATGATTGTTGTCCTCTTTGAAATTTGAATCTGACTATTGTCTTTTGTGATCTCATACTTAAAGGATTCAAAATAAACAATCATTGTTATTTGTCACTGATTTTCTCCACTGTTGATGAATAGAGCTATCTTGTTAACTCCATGGGATCAACCAACTGTGAAAATACATGAGTTAGAACCCTTATTTCCTTCATTTTCATATTCTGGATTTTTTTTGCAAATCCCAATATAAACTAGTGGATAACACGCCTCACCCATTGGATTCTAAATTGGAACCTAATGGCATGGAACTAGAAACATGCCTAGTAAAATTGGAAATGACCAGTTATGCCCACTCTTTGAGATTGAAAATGCAAGAGGCATATTCAACACTGGACAATAGGTCTAGAAGAGGTTGTGTCATCTATTAAAAAACTATAACGGTTTTGTATCCTATCTTCTCCAATGAGGAAAGAAAGGAAAACTCTTAAGGCAAGTAAAAATATGCACATGTCTGCGGGCCATTCATGCTGGAGCCTTCCCAGATGTCCATGAGAGCACTTTTCCTAACCCAAACTAGTGACCCCAACTGATTCAATGAGATTATCATGGGTTGCATACCATCTATATCCTGAACCCAGGTCATCATCAGTTATCTGGCTTGCTGCCAGATCACAGCCCCACTATGAACATTACTCAAGGCCTGTGGGAGAATACTTTTTGTAATTCTTAATTTTTTTATAATGTGCCCCGTTGGAAAATTTAGTGACAATAGAATAGGATTTGAAACATTGAAGTGTGTCAGATTCTCTTCTTGCCCACCATTTATAGTTGTTTGATGAACATCCAAATCCTTCCAAGATAATAAAACTAGCCTGTCTGAGGAATTTTACGAAGTTGAAGATGCTTTCTTGAAAATAGGAGTTCTATTTTAATGGATCCTTCCTGAGGAAATTATGGTATTACTTATCTTAGACAAAAGTAATAGATTTGTTAAAGTCACTAGCATCTGTAGGATATTTTGAACAATTATATCAATCAGCCCTTGGGGGATTTTACATTGGTATCAAATTAAATTCCCACTGCCATGCAGTTTCATGAAAGAAATTTAGAAATCTATTGCCAGTGGTGGACATTTTGAGTTTTAGTTGGCAAATTAGTCGTCTTCTAGTGCTTCTGCCTTTTCTTGTGCTTGGATGTTGACACTATTTATGTCCATACATATGCTCCTCCATTTTTGAATCTTTATGTTTATAATTTAATGGGCATTCTTCTCTATGGATTGTGATGAAGACCCTTATAATGGAGTAGACTTTGGTAATACCAATACAGAGTTGGTTTCAATCAGGAATATGTTACTTCTGCATAACAAGGCTATCTGCTGAACAATTTGTGAGGATATGGGAAACTAATATATCACATAAATCATAAGTAATTCAATAAATATCTGATTTTTTCTATCATACTATGTCTGCATTGGGGCATATTGTGGGCATCATGCCATGGATTCCTCTTTCTATCTAAGACAAATCCTGTCTATCTCAAACACCATGTTTGGATATCCTTCACTTTCATATATTTGACTCCAACAGTGAGAATTTCTTTAAATTCAAGCCAGAGTTTTAACTTTTGACTGTTGCAATCAACCTTATATAACATGTTCTTTGTACAGTTTGGGTAATGAAAAGTTCACTCATGCCTTTTCCATATGAAGAGATTTTTACAAGTGATAGCAATTGTTTTCAACTAAAGAGTCCACCAAAGTTGGTCAAAACCATCTGCCTTCCTCTGAACCAAAAGCTGGAGGGGTTTGCATGTTGTAAGGTTTCATGTTCAAGTTACGAGGCTTGTAGTGTTGGAAGGTAATAAAGACGTATCTGACTATTTTGATGGATTTTGCTGCAGAATTCTAATCCAGGAGCTAGAATCAGCATAATGTTGGTCTCTGAAGTGGGAGTTGGAGTGATAGCAAGTGGTGTAGTAAAGGGCCATCTAATGCATGCCCCTTACCAAATAATAAATCAACATTTTTTTAAACCGTATTGTCCGTGAAGATTTA
This sequence comes from Pinus albicaulis, assembly GCA_034641835.2. Classification (NCBI taxonomy): domain Eukaryota; kingdom Viridiplantae; phylum Streptophyta; class Pinopsida; order Pinales; family Pinaceae; genus Pinus; species Pinus albicaulis. The sequence continues at coordinate 341,103,832 of CM076569.1, forward strand.
TCTTTTAACCTATTGAATGTTTTGGAAAATGATCTTCAATGTTTGTATTCTTCTGCCTTTTTGAATGGCTAGTGCTATTCCCAACCCTTGAACTTTTGTTTCCACCACTTCCTTTCGCGTACCCAAAATGTCATCCGTTGTGACCGGCTAATCGTAAGCATGCTCACGCCTAAAACCGCAACATTTTCCGTCGCATTTCGCAAGGAATACAATAAAATATTACCATTCAAGCCTCCTCAATAACTCTGTACTAAAGATAGAAATAGGATGTTGAGATCCCCTTTGTACTCCACAAAAAATCATGAAAATATTGTAGAAAAAGACTAAAATAATGCTCTCAATCAACCAGCTCCATGATACAAGTCAATGATAACATGATAATGGAGTTGGTTTTGCAACAATCCTCCAAAAATGGCACCAAAAAGTAAGGTTCCTCTTCCAAGTGGTTGAACCTATATCTACCTTCACAAAAAATGAATGAATCCTCCTTAGAAGCATGTATGACCTCCTCCAAAGTGGATTCCTTCTTCAAATGTTGAATGCATGCACAGATACCATGAAAAAATTCAATAAAGTGGCACTTGTGGCATCATGAGTAGAACTTTCCATCATTATTCAATGCAGAAGATGTCTGGTCACACCTAAGCACTGCTCAGCTATCTATAAAATGAACTGGGTATGATGGAGACATCTAGTAGAGGTATTTAGGGTGAAATCTAGTAGAGGTGTAACTCCTTCAAGGCATTGGCAGTAGTGCAATGTTACTATTTAGCGTTAAAGGTTTAGCGGTTGACACATTTAAGCCTCGTGGCCTTGTACCCTATTTCCATAGTGTATGCTATAATTGAAATCCATGTATATCAGAGCATAGGTGAGGATAAGCCCAAGAAAGAAGAGAACACAATACAACTAAGAAGTGAGATATTCTACCTTGAAGGCATGACTCATAGGTATGTAGCTGAAATGAGAGATAGCACAGGAGATCTTTTTCCTCTCATATCCTTACATTGACTATGATTTTTTTTATTCAATGTTGAGGTTTCATAGTGACATGATTTTGCATAGGATTCTAGAAGTTATTTGTATGTCAGAATAAGAGGCAACTTGAAATTTTTAACAGGAACTGAGTTCATCGAAGTCTGGCTTAATCAAACAAGAGGCGTAATATTGACTTGATTCTTATACTCTGAAAAACATGGATTATTGTTGTAGTACCACTATAATAATGAAATGCTAAACTTTCCCGTAGTCCTGAAGCAGTCATTCAGACCTCCTTAAGGACAAAAGTTTTTGTTTGATCTTGGATTGTTCATTTTGCATGTCTGTCACTTCAAGTGGTTATGCTCTAAAATATTTCGACCTTTGGAGAAGTAATAGTCCTATTGTGGTGTGGGATTCATTGGATATATGAAGGTGTATTAAATACTCTAAGGGCTTAGTCTACAGGTTTTTCTTGATAACTATTTGACACCTGGCTATATGAGTCATAACTATACGTTGATGAAACTTCATGCCTATCTGAGTTTCAAGAATTACTTCAGCTCATGTTGATCCAAGTTTCAAAGATTGCAAGCCATTCTTACCTAAGTTTTAATGGAAAGTTACATATCTAGGTACAGAGGTTCTTCTGTCCAAGTCTGAGGATTTATTTAATCACTCTCTTCTGCCCTAGAACAAAATTATTTGTCTTGCAAATTTTTCTCTTGAAACAACTTCAATACAGACCGAGATTTATCTGGATTGAATTCTCTTAAATTTGATTTGAATTTCTGAACCAAATTACATTTTATTGATGTTTAAGGTTCTCATAAGCAGTTGTTGGAAAGTTTTGGCCTCTCCTCTACGCTTTGAACAAGACTATTGAACATAAGTATGATAAATATTTGTAATCAGGACTAGGGCCTAAAGAACAAAAGTTTCATTGGCGTAACTCACTTAAGTTTCATGCATGAATATTTTATTGTTTGAAAGGCTAGTTGTCTAAGTATACATCTGATGTAGAATGAGTTCAAACTTGCAAGAAGACTTCTCTAGTCCAAGGGTTTACAACAGAAGTCTTGATCAAGACTCATTTCCTAGTAAGACCATCTCAAATATTAGCTCTCCAAGGACTTGAATTGTGAGCAATAACCTATTGTGACATCTCCAAAAATTTTATCTTCACAATAACAACGCAAACAACATACATCTTCAGGACATCAAAGGTACATCAACTTAGTTTTATTTTCTGTATTTTCTCATTTGAAGGAATTTTCATCAGTTGAAGTAAGTGTGCTGTCACCTACAAAATTAAAAACTTCATTATCATCAATTTCTTCATTGGATGGTAGAATGAATTTATTGCAACAATTGAGATAATGTAAGGCTGGGTACAGGTTAGATTAGCAGCATCCAGTTCAGAGATCCTTTCAAGAATAGAAGTTTCACATTTCTTCACATTACAGGACATTCGTCCTATAAAAGGTAGAAAATCTAAGATATTGACCAATGTTCAAAACACATCATGACCGTCACGATCTAGTCAAGGACCTCTCCTTCATAATTTTTAGGGTGTCTGAAGTAGATCACTTGATTCTGAAAAGTGTAGCATGAAAAGTAGTGATAACAACACCTTTATGCATCATGGGTATTGTTACAATAAGAGAATGAAGATTATGTAGGTCTATAATGGAAACACCCTTATTCCATATTGACTACGAATCAAGTATTCTTGAGCCTTAAAGAAAATGAGAGGTAGAAACACCTTATGATTTGAAACAATATTTGTTGTGGCTAGTGAGCAAAGGAGTTCAGAATGATGGTACTATATAACCTGGAAGTGACTTTTGCATAATGACAACTTTCTTCATGAACAAATTTGTATAACAATAGATGAATTTTAAACATGATTATGACCTCTAGGAATAATATGTGGTCCTAGAAAGTCTAACCATATGTGATTATAGTAATAGTATGTGACAAGTAATTGTATAACTCATAAAATTTCTCAGGGATAGTTCACTTTATGATGATTACGTCTACTAAAATCATGAGTGCTTGGTTGGTAAATTTATATTCCGACGAGAGAACAGATCGTGTCACATTTCAAATAATTCAAATATCAAGGCTTTTAAAAAGTAATTGAGATAATTTTTTACAGCACACGAGCTTTTGAAATTCCAAATCCACTCTTTCTTGATTGCATTTTATTGAACTTGACAGGATTACAGTGAAATTTCATTAGCCTAATGGCCATCTCATGTAGATGCCACATATGAATTCAAATATGATTTTCGTTCAGTTCAGGTATGCTTAAGCATGCCTATTTGCTGAGTAGTATGCCTCTCTTTAAATGCTTCTTGCTTTTGAAGATACAACTTAGTGATTTATGTGTTATAACTGCATTTCTATAAAATTAAGGGAGGTAGCAGATCTTCAGCATGGGAAACAATTGGAAGAGTAGCAGTTGGGGTTGTGGCAAGGAATATACTTGAGCTAAAATCTGGGACTGAGGTACGGTCATACTAGTTTTAGTATTACAATTTTCAGAAATGTTTTGAGGCTTCTCATATACTTTTTCCCTCTCTAGATGAACTAGACATTTTTAAATTATGGGAAAATTATTTCTCTACTACCTTAAATATATTTTGTTGATATTTAAATTTCCAGGAAAATAATATAGTGTGGAATACCTTATTTAATTGCAGAAATTTCCAATTATTGAAAGCAGTGTCGTGAATGCTATGTCAAATTGTTTTCTTTATTGGTATCTATGTGAAAATGGCTACAAATAATCATTAAAGGACTCATGATAGGCATGTGGTAAACAATATCATGTATTCATACTGATATTTCTAGGATGTAAGAATTTCCATTTTGTAGTTATTCATAGGATCTGAGCAGAATAATTGTTTCAAGAATTGAAATTATGCCAAAGGATCTGAACTCATGAATTTTACCATGCCCAATTTTAGGCATGCGCCTTGGGAAATACTAAATATTAAGTTGGATTTCATTGACTCTTGTATTACATAATTTAAAAATTAAGACATGTAAGTGCTCTAAATCCATCAACTTCTAGCCATCCTCTAGTTAACCAATAAAATGGGCAATGGAATATTAGTGGAAGTCACGAAAACTAATGAAAATGCATGTTATCAAAATGTCCAATCTGATAGTATGTGTTAAAATTTCTTTGAAACCACCATCCTGGAAATTTACCATCTATCCGATTACAAATCTATTGAATAAAGATACAACTGGATGTTAAATTATCCTAAAACCAACTATCTAATCAAACATATCAAATCTAGTTACTTGTTGGAATTATTAACTCAAAAAACTTTGGGATGTAAAGGGGTAGTCAATCAACTAGTAAAAGAGAAAACCAAACCTAGAGTGATTATGCAAAATTTTTGGATGTGCAGGAGTATTCAATCAGCTAGTAAAAGACCATAGTCGCTGACAACCTCCTTCAACAAACTGTATGAGGCATCTTCAAATACCATACTACACTAGCTCATAAATTTTCCCTATTAAGTAGCACTATCTACTCAATTCATATACCACACACTTCACAGTCGATGCTAGAATTCTGCAAAGCTTTTGTTTTTTAATAAACAATAACCACACTAAATATGAATCTCCCTTTCCTTCAAAAGGCTCCCATCTACAATGTGAATGAAAGCCATTCTACCAAGTAACAAGGATAACAACTTTAGAGTACAGAACTTATTGAAAAGTACTAAGGCTGTGATTGCAACCATTGATTAACCAGTTGCAACAAATAAGGGGACATCTAATGCATGCCAACCCCTACCAGATAATACATCAAATTTTTTTAAACCGTATTGTCTAGGAAGCTTTACCTTTTCACCTATTGAATGTTTTGGAAAATGATCTTCAATGTTTGTATCTCCTTCTTGCCTTTTCAAATGGCTAGTGCTATTCCCAACCCTTGAACTTTTGTTGCCACCACTTATTTTTAGCAGCCATAGTGTCATTTGTTGTAACTGAAGCACTATAAGCATGCTCACAACTATTACTACAAATTTTTCCTAGTTTTAATATTCTATGCAAGGAATACAATTAAATATTACCATTCAAACCTCCTCAACAACTCTATACTAAAGATAGCAATAGGATGTTGAGATCCCCTTTCTACTCCAAGAAAAATCATGAAAATATTTTAGAAAAAGACTACAATAATGCTCTAAATCAACCAACTCCATGATACAAGTCAACCATAACATGATAATGGAGTTGGTTTTGCAACAATCCTCCAAAAATGGCACCACAAAGTATGGTTCCTCCTCCAAGTGGTTGACCATGTATCTACCTTCATGAACAATGAATTATGAATCCTCCTCCAAAGTGGATTCCTTCTTCAAACCTTGAATGAATGCACAAAGACCATGAAAAACTCCAATAAAGTGGCACTTGTGGCATCATGAGTATAACTTTCCATCAATATTCAACGCAAAAGGCTCCATTTGGAAAATTACATGGTATAAGTACAATATACAAAGGAGAAGACGAAGTAATTATCAATGAGTGGACATCCTCATCATAATAGCTCAGAAATGTGTGCAAGGTGACTTCCTCACATATAAGGTGTCCTCCCCATTGACTAAGAAATTACTCAAAGGGGTAATGGCCCTTAAAATATTTGTTGAAATTGTGTGTGCCTTATAATCATATGTCTGGCCAACATATCAATTGTTTTCCTGGATGAACAGATCTGAAAAAGGTGTTTGAATTATTGCTAGAGATGCAAGTGAGACGTGAACACACTGAAATAGATCTGAGAGAAAGTCGTATATTCTTCACATAGGTAGAAAAATTGATCACTCAACACTCAGAATGCATTTGTGACTGCTACTATATTTCATGTTACCTTATTTTTTTCTAAATTCTAAGTATAGTTTGTTGGCAATTATCAGCTATTGACTAGTGGCTTGGCCTCTTCAAGTGTGTAAAAAAACATCAAATTGTTCTCAAATATTTGCTACAAGTTGTATAAATTTGGTGATTTGTAAAAAGTGATGAGTTTAGCTAGAAAGAACCCTCGTACACTATTTAATTTCCACATCTGATGAAGTCAGAGTAGTATGGGGTTTCTTCATGTTGTTTTGGATTTCTTAGCCTACATGAAGTTTGTCTTGCTTTTATTTTTTTTACTTTGAATATTTTCATGAAATTTTCTTTAGTTATTTTTGTCAAAACTCATTAGGCTCTAGAATATGTGCATCAATATTCTCCTTCTATGCTTGAGATTTAGTTTTTTCTATAGAAAATTTCCAAAATTTGTCCAAAACTCTCTTTTCAAAGTGCGCAGAAACTTACTTATCTAGTCCATTCAGGCCAATGACTTACTTATCTAGTGGACCATTCTTTGTTCTGGTTGAAGGAATCACACTTATCAATTTTGAGAGAGATTCATTTTACACCTGGGCAACCAAAAATGCTTCCTTAGCAGCCAGGTTGGTCATGAATTTTTTATTCCAGAAAATGGACTTTATGTAATTATCCTGTGGCATACCTATTATCTGTTGCATCATTTTACACAACTAAATCCAGCTTCACAGTTCTACTGCTTTTTCTATAACATGCTTTGACATGTAATTTATTGAATTTTATATTTGCAACTCTCCAACACCTTTCTGCGACCTTCCTACTTTCTCCAAGTCGCTAGACAGTGTGGGAATTCTAATTTATGTTACAGGAGAGGTACACTAGTAACCATTTGCCTCTTGGATATTGAAATTGCTGAATAGATGCCTTGTCGAAATAAGGCTTCAAGTAGAAGGCCTTGTTAGCTCATTGTTCATGTCTTCATCTTGCATTTTACTTCTTAAGGAGATGGTACATTACAAAGGCCTTGTTTTGACTTCATAAATTTAGCATCATCGTCACTGGACGCAGAAATAATTCCTATCAATAATCTTGTACATTCAATGGACCACTATTTATGATTTGACCATGGGTTCTTTCCTTCATACTTTATATGCCATATGCCCTAGATGCATTGTTGCATGTATAACTAAAGAGTTGCTCAATGCTAAGTGTCTTTTCTCAGACATTTCAAAATACAAGCAACAAAGAAAGATTTGTGAACACAGAAACACTTTTGTCAATTTTAAAACTTCCATGGTTTTTTTCTGATATTGACATCCAATTTGATATCATCAATAAGACAAAGTGTAGAATTATGAGTATGTTGCCTAAGGTAGGGATCTAAGCAATGAGTGAAAACATTTTTGAGGTTTTGGAATTAGCATTGCAAGATTAGATTGCTGATTTCCAAGTTGAAGATGTTGCATCTATGCCAATTCTTCCATTCAATTCTAGCTATGATGTTATTACAACCATGTGTAGAATATTGGAGGTATTTTTTGAAGACAAATATGACAAATTTCGTGAAATTTTAGCTCATGATATTGGATACATTGCATGTTTATATGCTACTCCTTTAGCAACCGATTATGCAACCAAATTTCTTTGTCAAATCCACAAAAATGTTGGTTTGAAAGTGAATTTGGGAAACATAGATGTTCTTATATCAGGATTCTTTTGTGCTCAGTGTGATAAACACATTTCAGCCAACTCAGGTAATATTACCTTGATGTAACTTTATATCAGATATAAAGGAAATACATTCTTAATAATATAGTTGTTAGAGTTTTCTTTCAGTATATGTCAGTCTCTCTTTTCTCGACTTCTTTTTAGTGAATCATTAGAGAAAGTTTGTGTTGCTACTATGGGAATAATTTCTCATCTTCTATGCCATGCAATCAAAAGTGGCCTTGTGGGAACAAAACCTTTGTGGATAAAATGACTAGATATACTTCCACTTTATGAGAAGAAGGTCGTGAGGAGATAAAAAAATTTTAAAATCTGTTAATTCATTGAGAATAATGTAATGGATATTTTGTTTGAAGATGATGATGCATGCAAAAAAACAAAAGAGCAAAATATGCTTGGAATATTGAAACATGCTTTGGAAGTCACTGAGGATCCGAATGTATTTGAGACTTTGTTGGAAACGGTAGTAGAAATTATGAAAATGGTTGATGTCCATGGATATTTTTTTTTCTCATTTTCTTTATTGATTGATCAGCTTAACAATTCAAATAGTTGGGTAAGAGCAACAATAGCTAGGTTAATACATAAATATGCTAGTTTTAAATAGAAGGGAGGAACTAGATCAATCCTTTTCAAGTTTGGTGGAATTAGAGATGAGTCATTTGAATACTTGAAAGAAAGGTTTGTCACATGCCTAGTTATGAGAATTGAATTTGCAGAAGTCATTTTGGGTATACCAAGTGTAGATATTGTTTATGAGATGGTCCTTGTGGTTCTTCCAAAGCTTGTAGTTTTACAACATTATAATTGCCATGCATTAGCTACTTTGCATGAATTGGAAACATAGTTGAATACAATTTTGCTAGCTTTGTTGCTGGAATGGTGTCACAAGGCTCTATCATTTGTGTTTCTTCACTCAAATAGAAAGGAACTGGTTACTGTAATGCAATTCTATGAAGCCCGGACATGATCTAATACTAGAGATATTTTTACTAGAGTGTTGCCAGTTCTGCTTGAGGAGTTTGTACATTTCCTTAGGGATGCAGACAGTGACAATACTGATGAAATGCTATCAAAGGTTCTAGATATGATTTAAGATGTGGCTAGTCTTGTCACTGGATCAGATGAACTTCTAGGATTTTTAAGGAATTACTGGTTTCCATTTTGCTAAATTACAATTCCTTGTAAGCAAGGAGGAAGAGGTGAGAGTAATACTAGGTGACAAGTGGCAAGTGGGAATGTATCACAATGTATTTGTAAAAATTTGATTGTAAATCACGTGTTTAGGATACAAACAACCACCAATGACCCCATTGATTTATCCATCAACTACTCCATTTATTAAATTCATTATATTTTGGATTTTATGTACTACAATATATATGCATTTGTGGCATTCCTCTCTTGTAGGCTTCCTTTTATTTTTTAATTGCCACTTATATCACTTCAAGGAAAAGGATCAATTAGTTACACTTGTGATATGTGTATGCACATATTTTCTCAAGCTCCACACAGAAGAAGGTTTGAGAACTACAAAAAAATATTTATGATGTTACTTGTTTACAAATTGAGAAAGCCTCAAGGGTTACAATCAAAATCTAGAAATTTTGTTTCCTGGTGGAATGTGAGACATTCTTGGATTTGTATAGCGCTTCAATGCTTGTTTAGGATATAGGTAAGTGTGAATGAATAAAATATTTATGCCATTTTTCTATATTAGATTCCCATTCTCTCTATGTTATCAAAGGCAAGTTAAAGCCTGATTAGACTAAGGGACAACATATTCCATTGCCAAACTTTAACCTTACAGGGAAGTGCACTACACTTTTTTTATACTTCCACACATTTTGAAGGCATGCCAATAGAAATGTCAATGTTGTTGGATACACTGGCATTGGTTAGTTTTAGAAAAGTTCTCTTTGTCAAATGTGTTGGTTTCATGAAGTAATATTTCCAACCAAGAGGATAAATACTTGGCATGTCTAGGACATAGTGGTGTTATTCTTGCCTGTATTTGTGATTTATTAGTATTCCACCACTAATAACTTCATTACGTAATTGTCTGTTCAGTAGTATATTACAATAGTGACTTGTTAAAGGAAAATGATTCTAGTTTGTTTGAACGTCATAAACTAGAAGGAAATCTAGCTTTGAATTAGAAAAATGGAATATATTCTGAAAAAATATGTTTTTTGATCAAATATCAGCCTGTTTCCTGATCATTTAAAAAAAAGCAGTCATGAAAATAAATAATGATTTTGGACACGATGAATTACAGAACTCTCCAGCTCAAAAACAAGTTAGCATATTCAGTTTTGTTTGCATCAGATAAAAATGAATGAGTAACATTAAGTTTTATTTGAATATTTATAGAACCATTTCAGAGATTCTAAAGGAAATTTCGTGTGCTAATATTGCTCAATTAATTACAGGGAAAACAAGGGGCATACATAATTTGTTAGCTTATGGAATTGGATTCCTTTTCCCTTGAAATAGTACGTTCATAATTGAATATTACTATATTGAAGCTATATTCCTAGTTAGTATCACAATTTACAAAGTCTTGTCTTATTCTATTTTAGTTTCTTGTTGTAATATTGTGTCATTAATACTTTGCTCCACCCATTAGATTTCTACTAACCAAATTATTGTTGAAGTGTCACTGCTTCTTAGAGATAACTAGAGGAAATGATACAAATACAGAAGTGGAGCATGAGACATTCTGAGTAGAAATTTCTAGCTCTATTGTGTTTATTTGTGACATTTTATTTGCTTTGTTTATACAGGTCATCTGGCCACATAGTGGCCACTATTTCCCAACTAATGAAAACTTGTTTGATTTTCTTGCTTTTATGGGTAAAAATGGAATTAACAATATTGCTGATGTTGAGGTATATATTGTATAAATCCTTTATAGCCTACTTTAGTTTATATTCTATTTTTCATCGACTTTCATGTCTTACACTCTGCATTGTAATTTTTTTGTTTTCTTTTTACAAAAAAAGGACTCAGTATTGATGGTAAGAAGCAAGGATTGAAGAAATAGGGGAACAATAACACTAGAGTGACAAAGAGAGAGAAGTGCACTAGTCCAGTGGTACCCGTAGATCCAATATCTCGCATAAGACACACAGATAAAGACTGATGGTCAAGTTTTCAGAGTTGGTGAATTCACTTGCAATTCCTTTGCAAGATAATGATAATGTTTTGAAGTGATGAACAATATTTTATCTGTAAATTGTACTCCAACCAATATTAAGTTGGAAACTCATATTGTAATATTTGACATTTTATATAATATAATTTGTGGTTGGAATTATTTATAGTTGCACATGATAGTACTTGGTATTGTAATTAACATATGTAACTTTGCGTTTTCGTATTAGATGAACATGTAAATTGTATGACATTTTTTAAAAATTTAGTTGCAAAATCATACTAGTTAATTTATGTTGATTAATAATGAACACATAAAATCAATCTAAAACTATTAAAATAGTAGTTTTTATTGATTAATGATGAACACAAATAAAATGAATATACGACTAAATTAGTCATTTATAATGAATATTAATGAAAGTAAATGAAATGAATATAAAGTACTAAATTAGTCATTTATATAATGAATAAATGATTACCGCAAATGATAAATTTGTGACTACAATGACGACTAAATTTTGCATATATACGACTATTATTAGCTAATTTACAATATATTATAACACGACTAAACTTTAGTCATAATTCTTCAATCATTAATTGGTTTCAAATGATGAATAAAATTTGCATATATATGATTATTAGTAGCTAATTTACAGTATCTTATAACACGACCAACATTTTGGTCATATTTCTTTGGTCATTAATGGGTTTTCTTGGGTGATGATATAGTCATATTTTGTTGTATATTTGGTCATTAATTGTGACAATTAATGACCTAAATCAAAGATTAAATCAATGAATAAACTCATGACCAAAGAAAAGATTAAATAAATGACCAAATTAATCACCAAATCAATGGCTAAATTAATGATCAAATTAATGACTGAATTAATGACTAAATCAATGACCAAATATACAACTAGAAAACAAAATTGAGATAACCAATTAATGACTAAGTTAAAAACAGCCAAAATTTGTTCGCATTATAAGATACTGTAAATTAGCTACTATTGGTCACCAACCGAGAAATAGTCGTTTCTATGCAAAATTTAGTCATTTTTTTAGTAACTAATTAGCCATTTTCTACTAGTGTAAGTCAAGGGAATAGGTAGGTGGACACCAATATCCACCTAGATCATATTCATTATTTATGGTGGTTGTATGCTATCCAAATGGAGGTATGCATGTATTATGCACTCCATCTAGTTGGTAAAGCATATGGTGGAGGACCATATGTGAAGTTACATAATCGATAGTGGTGTATAAGTTAACTCGAGGGTATCACCAGCCATGGAGATCACATTTGACCCATATTCAAACATAATTATGTCAGCCATGATGTTAGGATAGAGAAATTATGATAGAAATTGGTGGCTAAATATGAGGTCACGGGAGAAAATTTTAAGTTGGTATACAATATGGTGGAAGTTGTAACATGGAAGACTGGTAATGGGTTATCTAGTTTATTACATTTTTCTTAAAATTTCTTAGTCCACCACTCTTCTAAGCTCTAAAACTATAATTGGTAGGGACTACATGGGTATTCTCTTAAGTAGTAACGAGCATTTTTTTAGCACAATCTAGTTCATATGATTAAAGGTTGAAGTTTTAGGATTGAGTTTGGCTAGTTCACAACATAGACCACATGAGGCTCTACATTCTAGTCCTATGGTAATTCCAGTCTTGATTTGATTTCATTTTTCAAGTATCTTTTTTTCTCATTTTAAGTCTGAGCCTCACCTAGATAGCGGGGAAGAGATATTTCCTATCCATCGACCCATTTCTAGCTATTGCTTTGGTTCATGTGTTTCTTTATTTTTCCTATAAATTTTTGACCTATAATGAAAACCACCCAGTTGATTTTCCTAATAGTAATTTTATTAATGTTCTCTGTAGTTGTGAAAATCAAACAATTTACCCCATTTGGTTTACAAGTCCTTCCTATAAAGGGTATATTTTTCTATTTCTTCCATTCATACCTCCCTCACTTTATTTTCCAATTGTCTCATTCCTTGTCCTAGAACTTCTCACCCTCCATATTCCTTTGATGGCTATGCATAGAGCTTCTACAAGTCACAGATAAAGAACAAAGGACAGGGATACCCCATCCATGAGATTTGAAACCCATGTTCCATCCACTCCAAAAGCTCCTGCTCAAGCTGCTACTCATTAGGAAATTTTGTGTTACTTAGAAGTGATCCTTGAGGTAGTTTAATTAACAATTGAGAGGTTGAGGAACACATGAGACAAGGATGCAATACATCCCTAACCATATTGTGGAAAGGGAGATGCATCATTGAATCCCAAAAATATTATCCTTAAATCGTTCTTTCCAAATATCTGACTTGCAATTTCTTAATGTGTATTTCCATGTGAAAACACTTATGGGAGTAGTCCTCATCAAAAGGTTTAAAAATCAGAGAGAGATGATGGTTTCCATTGAATAAATGATGGAAGAAATTTAAAATATAGATACAAAAGTCTTTGTCTTAGCAAATAAATTGACAAACATTATTTTCTCTCCCACTAAAGAAGAAAGTGAATCTCCTCCACCAATACAGGTCGAATCACCCTCAAATTGACATGATCATGTAAGGCAACTACTATGTTATTATTTTATATTATGGAAACATTTTAATTTTATTAGTTGATTTATGGAAATGTATTTTAAAAAACTATATTTTTAGTTTAAGAGATAGAATTGTAGGCTATGCAATATATAATGTGGAAATTTTGAAACTTTTCTACTGTCTAGTTTCCCAAGGGGCAGACCAATAGCTAGTGGAAAACAATTATGTATTCCTTTTCTTGAAATATATTATAAAATACTTGAACTTGTAATACATACTTATTTTGGAATCGAAACCATTACAAGGACATAAGTATTACCATTTTCATTAGAGAAATTTTGAGGTCTAAAATGGGTCTCCTAAGGAAAATTATAAAATAATAGTGGAAATAATACATTAATATTATATTACCTCATCAAGAATTTTTAAATACAAAATTAGAAAAGTAAAAGTAAACAAATGTATCAAATCAAAATAAAAATCATTTCCCACTAGGATCCCTCAAAAATACTCAATAATTAGGGTTGGGCATGCATTTTACTGAACTAGTCAAATTCAGTTACAAATTGAGGAATACCAATTTTGAAAATACTTCTGCAAACAACTTAGAATGATTTTCGAAATTGTGAAGGATTTTTTTGTCAGATACATATATGCATCCAAGTATATGCTCTTATGTTTTAAAAAATGCCTCTATAAATATCACGGTTGACACTTTCTAAGCTCATTTTTATAGTTATCAGACAAATATATAAAGTTATGGAAAGCATCCAAATGTTATCAGACAAATTTGTACTTTTTTAAGACCATCGGAGTAGGAGTCATATTATTTACAACTAAAAGCACTTAAAAAAACCCTAGGATAGGACTCAAGCTTGCATTTTGATCGAATAAAGAAGCATTTCACATTTAGAAGGTAACCTTGTAGTGTATTTACACAACAAGATTTTTTAAATCCAAAATTAGAAAACTAAATTTAAGCAAATGTGTTAATTAAAATAAAAATCGTTTCCTAAAAAGGTGGGCTAAAAAGGTATTTGTTGAGCAAAAACACCTATGGGTTGTCTTGTATTAATGGAAATGTCCCCTTAGTTTAATAAAAATCCAAGGCATCACCTATTATGAAATGATTATAGTAAATTTATTTGGAAATGAGATAGGTAAACATATTGAGTAAGGACATTCTTCTGTTGATTTTTTATAATCTTTTCTCATTTGCTCACACTAGATATATGAAAAATGCACTTTTAACAATTTTTACCGTGATTAACATTTGGTTTAAAATACAAGCCATCAACGTAAAAATTCATGGAGAGATTGCACAATCATATTTGCATCAATGATTTATTTACACTTGTGCACAAATTGTAAGTCTCTTGGTCAAACTTCAAAATAGTGACTTAAGTTCATGAATTGTTCTATCATGAAAAGAGTGAAAATGTACAAAAATGGTCTTAGAAAAATTTCTACCCAGGACTGTACATATGCCATTAATTGGAAACAAGCCTATAGGGTTGAAGAAATATGCATTTGTGACAAAAACCTCTTTCACATTATTCAAATTTTGTGTCAGTGTCTTGCAATTGATTTGGAAAATGACAATTTCTTAGTTTTTAAACCAGTTTTACCCAACTTAGAAACATGCTCTCCATACAATCATTCTTCTGTCTTTCTAAGTGATTTTAGTTGAAAATGATTTGTTCAAATATTTTCCACCTCACTATACACCTCGCTTGGATGAATGATTTATTTATTCTTGTGCACAATTTGTAAGTCTCTTGGTCAAAATTAAAAACTAATGACTTAAGTTCTTGAATTTTTCACTCCAAAATAGAGTGCAAATGTAAAAAAAATGGGCTTAGAAAAATTCCTATTGAAGGTTGTATATATGTCATTAATTGGAATTAATCCTATGGGTATGAAGACAAATCATTTGCGACAAAATTCTCTTTCACATTACTCAAATTTTGTGCCAGATTCTTGCAATTGATTTAACAAAATGACAGTTCTAAGTTTTTAAACTGGTTTTTCCAAGCTCCGAAAAATGCTCGTCATACCCTCATTCTTCCTTATTTATGAGTGATTTAAGTTTAAAATGGTGTGCTATACTAATTTCCACCTCACTACCCACTTGGTTTGAATGAATGATTTATTAACACACGTGCAATTGTAAGTCTCTTGGTCAAAATTTAAAACTAACGACTTAAGTTTTGAATTTTTCAACCAAGAAAAAAGTGAAAATTTATAAAATTGGGCTGGAAATAAGCCTACGGGGCTGAAGGAAGATACATTTTTGACAAAAAAATATTTCACATTCCTCCAATTCCGTGTAAGTTTCTTACAATTGATTTAACAAAATGACAATTTCTCAAATTTTAAACCAGTTCTACCCATCTAAAAAAAATGTCTGCCATATCCTCATCTTCCCTTTTTATGAGTGATTTCAGGTTCAAATGGCATGTTCTACTATTTTCGACCTCACTGTATGCCTAGTTGGAATGAATGATTTATTTACACTTGTGCACAAATTTTAAGTCTTCTAGTCAAAATTCAAAAGTGATGACTTAAGTTCTTGACTTGTTTTGTCAAGAACAAAGTGAAAATATACAAAATTGGCCTTAGAGAAATTCCATCAAAATACTATAAAGATATAATTAATTATAAATAAGCCCATGGGGCTGAAGATAGATGCATTGATGACAAAAGCCTCTTTCACATTCCTCAATTTTTGTGTTATTTTCTTGGAATTGATTTGACGAAATGACAATTTATCAGTCTTTAAACAAATTTCACCCATCTCAGAATAATGCCTACCATACCAACAATATTCCCTCTTTATGAGTGATTTTAGTTGTAAATGGTTTATCCTACTATTTTCTACCTCACTATACACCTATTTTTGATGAATTATTTATTTACTCTTGTGCACAAATTTTAAGTCTCTTGGTCACAATTCAAAACTAGTGACTTAAGTTCTTGAATTGTTTTTTCAAGAACAAAGTGCAAATGTACAAAATCGACCTTAGAAAAATGCCCGCCAAAGATTATACATATGTCATTAATTGTAAATAAGCCTATGGTGCTAAAGATAGATGTATTTTTTACAAAATTCTCTTTCACATTACTCAAATTGTGTGTCAGTTTCTTGCAATTGATTTGGAAAAATGGAAATTTCGATGTTTTCAAACCAGTTTTACCCATCTTAGAAAAAATCCCGCCATGCCCTCATTCTTCCTTATTGTTGAGTGTTTTCAATTTTAAATGGTGTATCCTACTATTTTCCACCTCAATATACACCTCGTTTGAATAAATTATTTATTTACACTTGTGCAAAAATTGTAAGTCTCTTGGTCAAAATTCAAAACTAATGACTTAAGTTCTTGACTTGTTCTTTCAAGAACATAGTTCAAACGTATGCAATGGGCTTATAAAGAATGGCCGTTGAAGACTTTATAGATGTTATTAATTGGAAATAATCCTATGGGGCTAAAGACATATGCATTTGTCACAAACAAATCTCTTTTACATTCCACAAATTTTGTGTAAGTTTCCTACAATTGATTTGACAAAATGACAATTTCTAAGTTTTTCAACGAGTTGTACCCATCTCAGAAAAATGCCCTCCATACTCTCATTCTTCCCTCTTTCTGAGTAACTTCAATTGAAAATGTCGTGTTCTACTATTTTCCACCTCACCATAACCTGGTTTCATTGAATTATTTATTTACTCTTGTACACAAAATGTAAGTGTCTTAGTAAAAAATGAGAACTAATGACTTAAGTTATCGAATTGTTTTGTGAAGAACATAGTGCAAATATACAAAACGGGGCTTAGAAAAATGCTCACCCAATATTGTATAGATGTCATTAATTAGAAATAAACCTATGGCACTGAAGATATATGCATTTTTGAATTCATTTGACAAAATGGAAATTTCTCAGTTTTTAAACTAGTTTTACCTAGCTTAGAAAAATGCTCGCCATACCCATAATCTTCCCACTTTATGAGTGATTTCAGTTTCAAATGGTGTGTTCTACTATTTTCAATATCACTATACCTAGTTTGAATGAATTATTTATTTATAATTGTGCACAATTTGTAAGTCTCTTAGTCAAAATTCAAAACTAATGACTTAAGTTCTTGATTTGTAGTGTCAAGAATAGAGTGCAAATGTCCAAAACTAGCCCTAGAAAAATTCTCATCCAAGACTGTACAAATCTCATTAATTGGAAATAATCCTATGGGGGTGAAGCTATATATATTTCTCACAAAAAAAATATTTCACATTCCTCAATTTTTTTTGTCAATCTCTTGCAATTGATTTGACAAAATGACAGTTTCTCATTGTTTAAACCAGTTTTACCTATCTCATACAAATTCCCTCCATGCCCTCATTCTTCTTTCTTTCTGAGTGATTTCAATTACAAATTGTGTTCTACTATATTTCACCTCGTCTTGTATTCATGAAATGTCCCTTTATTTTAATAAAAATGCAAGCCAACCCCTGTTATGAAATGAGTATAATAAATGATTTGGGAATGGATAGGTAAAAATATTTGGAAAGAACATTCCTTTGTTGTTTTTTTATAAACTTCCCTCATATATCACAGTGGATCTATGAAAAGTGCACTTTTAACAATTTTTACTATGATGGACATCTGTTGTAAAAGGAAATCCATAAACAAACAACATTATTCACCTATTGACAATTTTTACTTATTACCAAATTATGAGGAAAATACCAGCTAAAAGTAACCACAAAAAAAGACAAAAAATTCTCAGTGAAAATTTGTTAAACTGAACGAATATTATATGAATAGGAGAACAAATTACCAATCTTTTAAAATTGAAGTTTTTAACATAGTTACCGATCAAATGAGAAAATAACAGATTACCCATTTTTTTGAGGTAGCAAAAAAAACACACAATTTTGAAAAGGGTTGATGCAGAATCACCTATTTTGGAGAATGTTTTTGGCACTTTAAATTTTCTTTGAATTTTTTTTTATAAATGTCATTGATTTTCATGTCAATTTTGAAAAGTGGTGATGCAGAATCACCCTTTTTTTTACAGAATAATTTTGGCACATTAATTTTTCTTTGAATTTTTTTTTAAATGTCATTGATTTTCATGTTGATTTCGAAAAGTGGTGAGGGCCTTTTTTTAGAAGGTCGATTCTTTACACTTCAATTTTTTTATATATCAAGTATGAACATTTTTTTTTTAAATGATAGTGAATTTCATGCTAAATTTGACAAGTGTTGATGCAACATCAACCTTTTCTATTTAGAGAGTTTATTTTTTACACTTCAAATTTTCTAATGTATTAAGTGTGGATAATTTTTTTAAATGTTGGTGATTTTCATGTTCGTAATAAAACATAAAAATAAAATAAAAAAATATGACAAAAAAACAATATTTAAAAAAAATTGTAAAATAAAAATGAAAAAAAAAATAACTTGCAAAAATAAAAAATTTAAACAAAAAAAAAAAAGAGAAAAAAGAGTCATAAAAATCATTTTTTTAAAGTTAAAAATAAAAATAAAAATAACAAGCAAAATTAACTTCTTTAATTAAAAAAAATAAACAAACAAACAAACGGAAAAGTAAAAAAAAACACATAATTTAAAGAAAAAAATCATCAAAAACAATTTTTTTTAGGTTAAAAAAAAGTTATAAAACAATTATAAGATTAAATAATAAAAATAAAAAAATTATTAAAATAATAAAATAAAATAAAATAAAATAATTAAATACAAAAATTTAGAATAATAAAAACAATAAAAAAAAAAGAAAAGAAATGAAAAAAATTTAAAATAATTTAAAAAAAAACAAAATTCCATTTTTTTAATTAAAAAAATAAAATAAAATAACCAGTTCAGAAAAAAACACTTCAAAAAAAAATTCAATTTTATTTTCTTTTCAATCAAAAAAATTATAAAAATTCAAAAAAAAAAATTAAAGATTAAAATTTATAAAAATATTAAAAAAGAAAAAAGAAAATATATATATATTTTAATTTAAATTTTTTTTTAAATTAAATTAAAAAAAATATTAAATGTTAAAAATAATAAACAAAAAAAAAAATTAAGTTAAAAAAAAAAAAAAATTGGGCCCGCCCCTTGGTGGCCACGAGGCCTTAGCGTCAGGCGGGTAGGGAGTTGCTCTAGCTACCTACCACACGGCAGCCAAGTCCCTACAACCACCAAGGGATGGGTGCCATTTGTGTGTGTGTTTTTTTAATTTAATTTAATTTTTTAATATATATTTTTTTTTAAATTTAATTTTTTCATTATTATTATTTTTATTTTATTTATTTTTTAGATTTGATTTTTTTCTAATATTTGTTTTTATTTATAATATTTTTAATTTAAAAAAATTGATTTTTTTTTTTTAATATTTTAAAATGTTTAAGAAAGCTCTTCCGAAAATCACATTAGAATTTTGAAAATCAACGAGTTTCGAAGTACTAATTGTATTTCATCATCAATAAATTTGATGAATGTGTTGATCCAAATAAATTCATATATATACTTCAGAGATGAGCAATGGTCAAAAATAAGAATGTTACTGAAAAATAATAAATAATACACATGAAAATTAAGGTAGTGTTAAAAATATTAATAAATTATAGAATAATAGAATTTCTAATTAAAAAATAAAACCCTATCAATCATTAAAATCAACTCAAAACTAAATTAAGAATAAAATAAATTAAAACAAAAAAATAAAAATAAAAATAAACCAAAAAGAGAAACAAAAGAATAAAAATAACAAATAAATTAATAAAAACAAAATAGTGTTAAACAAAATAAAACAATAAACACAACACAGATAACCTATTTGAAACCTGAAAAATAAGTTATTGCTAATAAAAATATTAATAAAATATATAGAATAATAAATTTTAAATTTTAAAAATTACTAATTATTTTCTTAAAAAAAACTAAATAAATTAAATAAAAAATTAACAAAAATAAAATAAATAATAAATGAAATAAATAAACAAAAATAATAAAAATTTAACATCATCAAACACTAAACAAAACAAAGAATATAAGAAAATTGAAAAATAATACAACAAAATAAAGAGAAAACAAAATAACAGAAACCAAAGGGGAGAGACCCCAAACCACCAAACCACGGGGAGGAGACAATGGAGAGGAACAATACTCACTTTTTTTTTTTAATATTTAAATTTAAATTATTTAAAAGTTTATTTTTAACTTTTCTATTTTCTATTTTTAATTTTTATTTGATTTTAATTATTTTAAATATTTGTATTTAAATTTGTTTTTTTTAATTTTAATATTTGTATTTTTTATTTTATTAGTTTTTATAATTATGCATTTTTTTTTTCATTATTTTTTAAATAAATTATGTGTGTTTTTTTAAAAAAATCTTTTTTTTTCTTTGTGACAAATAAAGCCGTATTAGGGGCAGGATCACCATCGATCATAATGGAAAAACCCGGTAGGACCTCGATCCGATCTGAGCGCTGGTAATTCAGCAATTGCATGCGTTGACCACTGCTGCATGCGCTAGCAGAGCCTGCATGCAAGCAGACATGGATCCCGGAAGGGATGCTGATATTATTTTACCCATGCCAGAACTCGTGGCATTTCAAAAACTAACAGCAGGAGCTAACAAAAGAAAATTGACAGAGCTGCAACAGAAATTTGTAAAAAAATTGGATTGCATGCCTTCAGTTGAGTTACCAATTGAAGAGACATGCAGATCAGCTCTCAATCTAGCTGACAGAGGGTTAATTGGCCAATTTACAGGCCTCTGGCCTTCACCCAAAGCAGTTCAGGAATGGGTGCAAAGAAACTGGGCTCCACTAATCTCCGAAGGGATTAAAAGCCATTTCGTAGGAAAAGGCTACTTCGTCTTCGTATTTGAAAGTGCAGAAGACAAAAATCTCATTTTCCGCAACGGTCCATACTTCATGGGGCCACAAGGATTGTACCTCAACAAATGGTCCCCTGATTTCGACCCGGCTCAGGACGTGCCATCGGCTGTTCCAGTTTGGGTCCGTCTCCCCCACCTCCCGCTACACTGCTGGAACCAAAAGTCGTTGCAAACCATAGGCAACTCGTTGGGAAAGTACATAGATCAAGCAGTGAGGAAAGATCAGTACTCTTGCGCACGGATCTGCGTAGAGGTAGATCTGGAAGTAGGGCTCCCGGAAGCGATAAAATTAACTTTAGCAGACTGGACGCACATCCAGGAGTTAGACTACGAGTAGTTACCATTCAAATGTCGGTACTGCCACGGCTACGGTCACTTCGCAAGATACTGCAAAAAAAAGAACACAGAGGAACAGGAAAATGCAAAAGCGGAACAATGGACAATAGTGCAGAAAGCAGGATCATCGAAAAACAGAGAGAAGACCAATACAAAAGAAAAAAAAACCCTGCATGATCCCCAGGATTCAGGATCTGGGAAATCCAATCCCACAATAGCAGCAGAAGTACAGTACACAGATCCCAACAAAGAAGTAGAAGCAAAAGAGTCGAACATCAACAGCATGGAACAAGATCAGACTTCCCCCAGTGGAAAGAGCAAAGAGGCTGAAGGGAAAAAGGCAGCAAATCCAGAAACCACCCCTTCTCCCTCATATGCAGACATAGCCAGAAAGAAAATAATAGATCCACTAAGCTCCTCGGAGGAAGAGACCATGGAGAGGCCTGCCAAAAGAGCAGGAAGGAAGTCACGCAGAGAAGTAAGGGAGGAAGAGGCAGAGAGACAAAAAACTCAAGGAAACCAGGCCACAATAGAAATTTCAATCGGAAGAAGCACAAGAACAAGGCCTCCAAAAGGAGGAACAAGAACCACCCCCATTAGTAAATAATGAGAATCATCTCATGGAACTGCAGAGGATTGGGGAATCCGTCAAAATTAGAAGCAGTTAGAGACCTCATGAAAGCGGAACCAGCAGACATCCTACTGCTCCAAGAGACAAAAATTGAAGGGGACACTCTTCTAGAAATCAGCAAAAAGAAATGGCAAAAGAATTCAGGCAAAACAGTGAGCGCAAGAGGCACTGCAGGCGGTATAGCCACCCTATGGAAGGAGGATCAATTCAAGCTACTCAACACACACATCACTCAGCACTGGATCTTCACTGAACTGAAACACATAACAAGTAAGTTAACTATTGCCTTATTCAATCTTTATGTACCGGTAACATATGCAGACAAAAAATCTTGTTGGCAAAACTTAAATGAATTTTTGGAACTTCAATCACCAAACAACATAATCATAGCTGGAGATCTCAATATAGTTATGAAAGGGAAAGAAAAAAGAGGTGGAAGAAGTAGCAGGGATCAAATGCTGCATGTAGTAGAAGACATAACATTACAATGGGAACTAATGGACATCAAACCAAAGAAAGGGCAATACACTTGGACAAATAACAGGACAGGAGCAGATCACATCTCAGCAAGGCTTGATAGATATCTAGTACAAAGCACTTTACTCCAGGAAAGAAGGATCATTTCCACAGATATCCTCCCAAAACTCACTTCAGACCACAAACCCATCCTTCTCTCGATGGAGGAGGAAGAGAATTTGGGCCCAATCCCATTCAGATTCAGCCCGCTTTGGAGAGAAAGAAGTGGATTTCAAGAGATAGTCAGAAAGGCATGGTCAACCTCTGTAACAGGCTCCCACAGCTATGTTTGGGAACAAAGGCTAAAGAACACCAAGAAGGCCTTGAAAGAATGGAGCAGGACTCCCATATGCACACCTAGCAGCCAAAGAAAGGAAGCAGTACAACATCTGGGAAATCTACAAAGAGAAATGGAAACCGAAGATATAACAACAGCAGAACTACACAAAGAACAGGCAGCTCAATGTAACACCTTCCGCTCATTCAGGACAGAAGAAGAATATTGGAGATTAAAGTCTCGGAGTCTATGGCTGGAATCTGGTGACAGAAACACCTCTTATTTTCACTGGCAATGCAGAGCACGCCTCTCTCGAAACCATATTTCAGAAATAAAAACCTCTGATGGGTCGCTTTGCAAAGGAATAGATCAAATCAAAGTGGCTGCAAGCACTCACTTCCAAAAACTGTATAGCAAAGGAAATGAAGCCAATAAGGAAGAAAATGAAGAGTTCCTCAAAAATATCCCATCATTGGTATCCAAGGAGGATAACAAAGCCCTTTTGAAGCAGGTCACGGAGGAAGAAATCAGCAAAATAATTTGGGCCATGGAACCCGACAAAGCGCCCGGCCCAGACGGATTCACAATACACTTTTATAGAATATGCTGGGACATAATAAAAGCAGATTTAATCAGAATGATCAGAGATCTCCTGCAGAAAGCAAAGTTGGGAGGCAACACAAACTCAACCTTCCTAGCATTAATTCCGAAGGAAACCAATCCGGAATCCTTTGAAAGGTTCAGGCCAATCTCATTATGTAATGCTTCATATAAAATAATAGCGAAGATTATAGCCAATAGAATGAAACCTCTGCTAGGCAATCTAATCTCCCCATCACAAGGAGGCTTCGTCAAAGGAAGACATATTCTGGATAACGTCATCCAAGTTCAGGAAACTATACATTCCAGCAACACAAGAAAAGAGAAAGGAATGCTGGTCAAGCTTGACATGGCCAATGCATTTGACAGAGTCAACTTGACATTCCTATACAAAGTTCTCCGAAGTTTTGGCTTCTCGGAAGAGTTCGTAGAACTAATAAAAGCCTGCACCAGCAGGCCATGGATTGCCCCACTGGTAAATGGGAGGCCAGCCAGCTTCTTTCAAGCATTGAGAGGGCTAAGGCAAGGATGCCCCCTCTCTCCCTACCTGTACATACTTCTGGCGGACACATTGAGCAGAAAGCTTGAGCTAGACAAAACAAATGGAGATGCTCCAGGTCTGCGAATAAGGAAAGAACTGGATCCCATCAACCACGCCCTTTTTGCTGATGATACACTCATGCTGGGCGGGGCCTCTCGCAGAATAGCCAATGCATACAAGTCCACATTACAAGCATATTGCAAAGTCTCAGGGGCCTTGGTAAATGAAAGAAAGAGTGTTGTCTACAGCTGGAACGTTGAAGAAGCAGAAATACAGAATGTAGCAAATATATTGGGGTTCAAAGGTTATTCAAAATGGGACAAAATCAAATACCTTGGGCTGCCAATTACCCTGGGCATCAACAAGAGCGTTCTGTGGGAGGAAGTCCTGAGAAAAATCAAGACAAAAATCGAATTCTGGGGTGGGCAGTGGCTCACCCATGGAGGCAAACTCATCCTAATAAAAACAGTGCTTACTGCCCTCCCAATATACCAGGCATCGTTCTTGATGGCCCCTAAATCAATCACAGGTCAATTAAACAAGCTTTTGAGAGACTTCTTATGGCATGGAGGAAGGGGTAACCAACGAAAATTTCACTTGGTGAAATGGGACACTGTAAAACGCCCATTCAGAGATGGAGGGTTGCAGATAAGAGATGCTGAGCAAGTAAACACCGCTCTTGGATGCAAAATACTTTGGCAAATGTTCACTGATCCCAATCATTCAGCCTGTAGAACGCTCAGATACAAATATTTGCCTGGAGCATCGCTAAGAAAACTAGAAATCGCAGACAGGAATCGAGGAACCAAACTGTGGGATCTCTGCAAACGAAGTATATCAGTCTTCTGCAAGCACCTATATAGAATACCTGGAAATGGAAGCAAGTCCAAGCTCTGGACCGACAGTTTAATGGGGAACAATCCGCTGGATCAAAAGGCAGAGTACTCTGATCTGCGCTCCCTGCTAAAGGACAGAGGCATAAAACGCCTTTCAGACATATCAGAGTGGGACGCACAGGGCAATTGGAAGTCGTGGAAACTCAACGACATCCCAAGCCATCTAAAACAGCAAGCAATACTCCTAAAAAACGACCTGCAAAACGCAGCTCCCGTGCACTTGAACGCAGCAGACAGCTGGGGATGGGGGTCCTCAGGTATATACTCCACTGCACACGGATATGATGCACAGCAACCTCAGCGCAACAGCAAGCAACCCCCAATCTTCTCGAAGCAAGTGTGGGATGCGATGGCGCTCCCTAAAATTAATTTTTTCTTCTGGACAGTTATGCAGAGAAAGATATTAACAGGAGAAAATCTCATGAAGAGAAACATAACAGGGCCGCATAGATGCGCCCTCTGCAAACAAAATGACGAAACAATCGATCATCTTTTCGTAGCTTGTTCATTTGCAACAAAAGTATGGGAGCTAATCCTTCATGGATTGAACAGCGCGACTCCAGCAAATCTGACAGTAGATGAACTCTTCAGGACATGGAAAGATCGATACCCCATGAGCATCAACAGCAATACACTATGGGCCAAGGTGTGGATCACAATCCAAAAATACGTTTGCTGGAAACTCTGGTTAGCTAGGAATGAACAGATCTTTAATAATGCAAGCTGGAACCCAACTACAGTAGCAGCCAAAGCAAAAGGCCTACTCCTTGAAACCTTGAGCAACCAACAACTAAAAGATGAATCCACACTACTTCCTGCTGAAAGAAAATGGCTCGGAACATATGTGTATAGAAACAAAAATCAAAGTGCAGTGAGACCACAACAAAATCCAGAGTGGAGATTAAGAGGAAAAGATGAAGAATTTCAGAGCTGGTGGCGAAAGCAAGGCATAACAACGATCTTCTTTGACGGAGCATCTAAAGGAAATCCCGGTACAGCTGGTGCTGGAGGCCTTATCCTCTCTCAGGACGGATCCACCAAAGAGACATATAGCTGGGGCCTAGGACAGCGGACCAATAATCAAGCCGAAATCCTGAGTCTGCTAAAAGCCTGTCAAATAGCCAAAGAAAGAGACATAAAAGAAATCCAAGTATTTGGAGACTCTGAAGTCTTGATTAAAAAAATACATATGGAAAGCAAGTTCAACGATGCTGTTCTAAACAAGAACCTCCAAAGGCTTCGGATCATAATCCAAGAGTTCACCACCTTCAAATGTTATCATATTCTTAGAGAATCGAATAAGGAAGCGGACAAATACGCCAATCATGGATGCACACTAGCTCAGGGAGAACTCAGCACAAATAACAAAGCGCCAGTTCAAAGTTGCATTCCATGACAAGAGAAAGAGATTGTAACAGAAACAGCAAGAAAAATTGTAATGAAGGCTGTTTTGGCTCCGGCCCAGTCTGACCCCATCTATATATAAAAACAATATCCGTTTCAGTTAAAAAAAAAAAAATCTTTTTTTTACAAGTTATTATTATTTTTTTTTTAACATTTTTATGGATTTTTTTTCCATATATATATATATATATATATATATATATAAACTCTTTTCTTTAGGTTCGATGGACCAAAGATTGGTCTCAGTGGACGTTAACCATCATCATCATCATATATATTTTTGGTAAATTTTAAAATTCTTTCCTTGAATTATGTTTTTATTTTAAATTGTTTTCTTTTAAAAAAAAAAAAATTTAGGTTTGTTTCTTTGTTTTTTTTTTCGATCTTTTATAAGTTAATTTTGGTTTTTTTTTTTTTTTTTTTTACATTTTTAATGTTTTTTTTGCCTTTTTTATATAATTTTTATATTGTAATTTTTTTGGTCATGCCTTTTAAATTTTTTATGTTAAAATGTATATTTTTATTTACTTTTATTATTTTTTTTTATTTTTGTGTTTTTTTTCTTTTGTTTTTATTTTTCAATGTTTTCATATTCTCAATATATTTGATTGAATATATATGTCAAAAAGGAAAATATGTAGAAATAATAAGTCTAGGAGAACAATTTTGTGTTGTTGATGTACCTCCTTAGTGGAACAATATTTTTTTTGCATACTCTTTAATATGTTTATTAGTTTCAATTTATTAAATTCAAAAGAAATAAGATTTTAACGTTAAATTATTATTATTATTATTATATATGGAAATAAAATTAAAATATATATATTTCTCAATAATGAAATATAAATTTTAAAAAAGAATTTGGAAATTTCTAAGCCTTAAAATTATTTAAAAATAAAATATTTACACAAATTTCCAAAAAAAAAATGTTTTAAGGCACAGAGTATCAAAAACTCCAAAATCACATATAAATTAAATTGTTTTGTAATGTTGTTCATTCATCATAACTGAAGTGTTTCTTATCGAGTGATTTCAATACATTAGATAAAAAAAACATTATATCTAATAAATTGTTATTAATAGGATAAAATAAAAATAAAAATAAATTAATAGAAATTAAATGGTAATACATTTTCAAAATAATATAAACACCATGGCTGAAAATTGTTGGAATTTTAACGATTTTCATAGATGTGATATTTTAGCTTTAATATGATGCCTAAAAATCGTTGGAATTTTAAGAATTTTGATATTTTATTTTTAGTATCATGTCTATCATTGGAGTTTTAAGGTTTTTCAGAGTCATGATATTTTATCTTTAAAGTCATTAGTACAAGATGTTGACAATTTACCTCGAAAAAAATGACATTATTCCAACATCAACACTTTTCGTTTTCATAGTGTTTTTGCACACAAACATTTGGTGATGTTATTCCAGCATCAACACTTTTCATTTTCGGGGTGTTTTTTGCGCAAGAATAATTAGCTTTTACTTCCATTTTTAAAAAACATTGAAAATTTACCAAAAAAAAAAGGTTGTTCCAAAATAACACTTTCCGTTTTTAGGCTGTTTTTTCATGTTTTTTTGTTAGAGTTCTCATTTTGAGGTAATAGTTTTTGTTTGATTGGTAACTTTATTTTATACCAATTTTCCAAAACTTGAGCCAAATTACAGTTCAGATTTGTTTTTGAACTAGTAACTACAATCTATCAGGGTGTAGCTTCTATAGTTCATTGAGATGATTTAGCTTGTGAGCTTAACAAAAGGGAAGGAATGTTTTTAGTTTTTAAAATCCATTTGTTAATGAAAATTTTGGAGTTACCTGCCATATGATAGATAATGAATGAATGCAAGGTCAATCAAATTTCTTGATTTCATGACGAGGTACTGGTTAATAACTTTTCCCCTTGCTCTTAGTTATTAAATCGATTAAATATATTTTTTGCTGTTTTTTTTTTCTCTTGAAAGAGTGTGCTTGGCTACGAATATTTATTACACTTGAATTTCTATAGGCTTAACTCAACACAGGTTGATAAATTCGTTTGGCTAACTCATGTTCAACCATTTTCTGGGGGAAAACACACTAGCTTTCAGCAAGATTTACCCAAAATTCTATCTACTTGTATTTTTTCTAGCTAAACCATGTTCGGTGAGCACATTGTTAAAAATAAAAATAATACTTTTAAAGCCATTTTAGAAAACCTATCCAATGAAATAAAACATCTTTTGATAAGGAAAATCATATTTTG
The DNA here is from genome assembly GCA_034641835.2 of Pinus albicaulis. Lineage (NCBI taxonomy): Eukaryota > Viridiplantae > Streptophyta > Pinopsida > Pinales > Pinaceae > Pinus > Pinus albicaulis. The sequence goes on from CM076569.1 coordinate 341,132,490, forward strand.
CATATTTGTGACTAAGAAATAGGATACATGCTAGTGTTGGATAGAACACTATTCCTTTAGTCTCGCAAGAGAGAATTGATAGTTGGGTATTTTGAGAGGGGTCATGGTCCAAGATCGAGTTCCTCAAAGTATTCAAGGGTAACTATGTCTTGGCCTCAAGAAGTAACATGTGAAGAAAATCTGTAGGAGGGATTGGTGAAGAGGGCTCCTATTAACAGAAAAGAGCAGAGTATCCAAGAAATACATGATTCGTGGACACCAAAAATACAAACGAGGGAGGCAAAGGAATCCCAATGGGTTGTAAAACCAAAAAAATAGCCAACAAATAGGAGGAGGGGAAAAGATTCAGGTTCCATAACCGAAAGGAGGCCACTGGAGATGAGGGATTCAAGAGTTTGGGAATGGCTAAAAATGACAATTTTGGTTTAGAGGGGGTCATATCAAAAGGGGGCTGAGAAGCATAGATGGAGTTTCTCCTCCTCTTTAGTCGAAAATAATGAGAAACTTCCAAATTTTATTTTAAACATACATGGAATGTGCACAATAGATGATAAAAAATAATCATGTGATCCCTTATTATTCACATGATGTACATTTATAATACATTTTACATGACCATTGGATTCCATATTCGAAGGTCTCTCAGGCTCACTTTGACTGTTCAACTTCCACACCAACCCTTGGGGAATTAGATGTCAATCATTCCCCCCATTAATTCGAAGGGGTATGTATGAGTCCAAGAAGAGATTTGTAATACAAATGTGCGAAAATGTATGGCACCACTAGGCTAAATGAGCTCTCAGAAATTTTGGTATAAGGAGGTGCTTTAAGGACCACCATAAAAAATGGAACACTTAGTGCAGTTCTCAGAACTCTTCCAAATCTAGCACGAAGTTGAAGTCTTCTACTAGAGGAAGTGCTCCTAATTTTTTGAAGAAGGATACCTTCAACCTGAAAAGTGAGGTCTCATCCTTAGGTGGTTTAAGGATGACCACCAACTCTGGAATGCTTAATGCAATTCCTGGAACTCTTCCAAAACTGGAAAGAAGCTAGAGTCTTATTCTAGAAAAACTGTCCCCAATTCTTTGAAGAGGGAGAAGCTCAACCTGAAAAGGGAGGTCTCAACTCCGTATAGATGGTTTAAGGCTGAGAACCAACCAAAGGCATGCTCAGGGGAATGTTTGTCTCTGGATTCAACTATGAATTTGGTATGGCATATTGTGGCTCAAGCTCACTTGATGTGGCTTTGAAGCTTGTATATGACCATTAGTTCCCCCCTGTCATATAAAAGGTGAGAAGATGGAGAAAACTCAACTGCGAGACTTTTTAATATTCTAGAAGATATTTTGACATATGGTTGAAATATCGTCTTGGTTGTTGAAGCCCATTTCCAAGAAGCAATCCATCCAAGATGTATATGTGTTCTTATAGGAGGCTTTTTTTTTTAAGCATATGTTTGAAGAATGAGTAGTTTTATGACAATTATTACATGGTTGAGCATCAAAATAACAATCGTTCATATGGATAACTAAGTCACAATGTTGAAATTTAAGATTATGTTGTTGTGGGGTGAAAATGTGAAGTTGGGTTACACTTTTGTGAGAATCGGGGGTGAGATTTTTTTTCGCAATAGTTTGGCCGAACTTTTGAGAAAGTTCAGCCAAACTCATTCTTGTTGTTTAGATTGACGACGTACTAACAGCGTGGGCAAATATATTTTTGGCCGGAGATGGAAAAACTAGCAACAAAAGTTCGGCCAAACTTTTAGTTCGGTCGGACTATTAGTTCGGCCAAACTTTTAAAATAGTTCGACCGAACTCATATTTTATAAATATATCGCCCGCGAACTATTACCAGTTTGATATATTTTTCCTGCATTTCTGTTCTCATTTTCTGTGGCGGTCTTTCTCGTGTGTTTCTGTTCTCATTTTCTATGGCGCTGTTGCTCTGTTGCACAGTGGCCCATTTTGTTAAATTGTTGCTCTGTTGCTACTCTAAAGTTGCGCCACAACAACGTAAAGCGAATTTCTAGGTAAGTAATCCACCATTTTTCCTTCTAGTGGGTAATATAGAGTCTAATTATTGGTTAGAGTTATACGTATGCACAGGTCTGTATTACTTATCTATTTTTCTGCTTACTTTACCTTCTATGCATTTAGTTTAAATGTGATTTATTAGGGGAATACAAATCAGTTTAAGCAAAGGGAAACAAATCACCTTCTGTTCACTATCATTGGTACTTTACTTTTAGTAATAATAGTAATGGTTACGTATTAGCTACTGAATAAATAATCCGTGGAAACCTGTAATCTAACTAGTCATCCCATATTATAGAAACACTATTTGTCTCTACTAATTTTTGATCATCGAATTCTCATATTCACTATGCTCTAATTACATATTAACTTTACATATTGATAGGCCTAATAAGTGGTTATAGAAGATTCCAGAATATACTTAGGGAATCCACCAGCTATAACACACTTTTACACCAGGCTCTGCATGCTTTTATATAGAATAAAGATAGATCACAAGACCGGGAAAGGGATTAGACCGTCTTTCCATATTCATATTTATTTACCATATTCAATGTGCTCTAATTACTGTATACAAAGGGATTCATACTAGTTACATATGGAAACAGTGTTATACCTAAGCTGGTAATATAGAGTCTAATTATGGTCTTACTTCTATACATTCATACAAAGTACCATATCTGTACCCATTGTTGATGGAATCCGCTTCCATGTCACTTATAAGGTCAACACCCTTATTCTACATATTAACTATAAACATAACCAAATGTGAACTGGTGATCCTGAACAAGAGGTATAAGGGAATTTCTCTTACAGCTTATTCAACTTAAATTTATTACTTATATATAAGGGAGATTCTATCTTGTACATACTGGAAGGGTAGTGTGGATAAAGAACACAGATTAGGTAGTCTAAGCTCGATCTTCATAGTACTCATAACCATTACAATGTAATAGCTAGTTACCTTTTTGAAAAATCTTTACATGTAATCAGGCTTAACCATATTCAATTACGTGACATAACCTTATCTTGGCTTATAGTTACTTGCTTATATGTAAGGGTTGTTTCCTAGCTTATACCTTATCTAAGTTTACTCTAATCACAGTGTGTCCATACCTAAGCTGGTAATATAGAGTCTAATTATGGTCTTACTTCTATACATTCAAAGGGCTTGGTTAGAGTTATACGTATCCACAGGTCTGTATTACTGAATTATTGTTCTGCTTACTTTAACTTGTATGCATTTAGTTTATGTGATTTATTAGGGGAATACAGATCAACTTAAGCAAAGGGAAACAAATCATCTGCTGTTAACTATCACTGGCAATTCACTTTTAGTAATAATAGTAATAGAGATGGTTACGTATTAGTTACTGAATAAGCTTAATCTGTGGAAACCTGTAATCTAACCATTCATCCCATATTATAGAAACATTTCTTATCTCTACTAATTTTTGATCATGTAATCGTATCGACTAAGCTTTGAATGGGAATCAATGCTTATAATGACAATAGTAATGTTTGATGTTACAAATGTTATGATTATGAGAATTGTATTGACCTTTGTTCTAACCATCACGACTATTCCAACTTTGTCTTACTCCAAGTTAATGTGAATCAATGTATTCATAACAACTACTATAGGGTGGCATACTGGTAATACTCTATGCTTAAATACCTTATCACTTCATATAAGTAATCAACTACACTACTGATAAGGTTCTCTATCACTTGTTAGGATTCTAATGTATCTCTCTATCTTAACCTTTTATATAAGAACAACTCTCATTCAGCTTATGGGTTATAATTATGAATAGTACTAGTATTTCCATAGGTCTACTGGTGTATTGATTACTAGTAGTTAAGTAATGCTTATAAGAGCTCTGTTATATCCCATATGTTCTTGTATTGATTACAGAGATATAGTCTTAGTTAGTACGAGTAATTTAAGGATATAGCTCACTTGTACAACTTACCATAATTATTGTCATTGAGGAAAAAAGAGAAAATAGTAAATAGTAATGGTGTTATAAGCTATACTAATTCCTTGTATTCCAACCACCTGATCTTAGAATAAGCTAAGCTATCATACCGGGCACCACCACTTGGTACTCATAGCTAGTTATAGTCTATGTTCCGTAAGGTAAAGATCATTTGATCACTGTTGATTCAAGCATATCTTTCACAACAGGCATGACCTAATAAGACCATTCATATCACAATTGTCTAGCTTAAGCTCGTAATCTGAGTCTAAGCACGTACGTATTCTCTGTAATCAAAGCTCATGGTAATAGAGTGAGTCACCAGATTATTATTTTACCATGTGTCTAATGATATCATAACAATAACTAAAAGCTTACCTTATCTAGTGTGAATAAACTCCATATAGAAACAAGAGGTACCATAGTTGGACAATATACATCATACCCAATAAGCACATTAACTAAAATTCTATGTTCATATTAAGTTACGTATTTCTTGTAATCATTACTAGACTCTATATGTAATCAAATAGTAGTATTGAACCTAAACCATTACACGATTCAAATAGTGAAAATAGCTTGAACCTAGGGATGTTCCCTAATTATGATATGTATTTTATAATGAGTACTACTATTACGTGTATTAATTTCTTATGACATATGTTTATACAAGTAAGTGATTGCCCTTATTGAGCTTAGAGTCCATTGTATCAAATAATTATACTAATAGTTAAAGCCTAAGAAATTCCCCTAATAATATAGGTTGAATAGTCAGCATGTAATGGAATAAGGATAGCTCATAAAAAGTGTGTGACATAATACTAATAAGTCGGGATTACTACTATGATAAGGAGCTTAAGTGATACAAGCTTATCCATAATTACAGAGATAGGGTAATTCCTTTCATATAATGGATATAGTTCAACAAACATGTACAAAACACTTCAGTTAAGAAGAGAAAAATATGTTCGGATCTGAGTTGGACTTGTAGCTAGTTATATGAAATTTCGAACCTGTAGCTAGTTCTATGAAATTTCAGGCCCACAACCAGTAACAAAACTTAGATATGCACTAGACCTCAGTTTTGTGGCTTATTTTGTGGAATCTTGTTTCTGTAACCAGGATCATATTTCAGACCATGAGGCAAATTTTTTAGTACACTCAACTCTCCTTAATATTTCTCTTCAACCCACTTTCTAAGCATACCTTGAGCATACATTAAGGCTCTCAAAAATATTATTTGGATGCAATTATTGGATTTTACAAGTTAAATTTTATCAGTCCCTGAAGTGTATTGAAGAGTCCTTTTTGAAAACAGGCTTGGAACAATCTCATTCATTATTTTTCGGACATGTTGAGGATGAATAGTTAGAATAGTTCTGTGGAATTTGGGTCTACAACTAGTACTATACCTTGGACCTATAGCTATTTCTATTAAATTTCGGGCCTGCAACCAGTAATAGAACTTATATATGCACCAGACCTCAGTTTTGTGGCTTGTTCTGTGGCAGCTTGTTTTTGTAACCAGGGTCATATTTCAGACCATGAGGTAGATTTTTTAGTATACATTCAACTCTCCTTAATATTTCTCTTAAACCCACTTTCTAGGCATACCTTAAGCATACATTAAGGCTCTCAAAAATATTATTTGGATGGAGTTTACAAGTAAACTAAATGATCAGTCCCCGAAGTGTATTGAAGAGTCCTTTTTGAAAGCAAGCTTCGAACAATCCTCTGAATATTTTTGAAAGGAAATGTGGAGAAAAACCTTGACATGTTAAGTTTATAGACACTAATAACAATATCATTTGGAGTAGTTGAATTACTATTGAAGGGAATATTTTGAGCCCTAGTACAGTCATCATTGGAAATGAAAAGTAGCATTCCTTGTGTGCACAATCATGATTAAATATCTAGAAGACATAATTGAATACCTAATGGAACAACCTATTGAAGAAAGTTTTGGCTTGTCTTGAAACATTACAAAAGGATTATTGAAGGATATTTGAAGTTTTCACCCTTGCATAGATGGCCCCCTCATCTTCATTCTCTTTTATAATGCCCTGAACTATACTATTGAATTGTGTAGCATATATTAAGGAATTTTTTTTAAATCAAATATTTTAGTTTGACATTTCTTATATACCTAGGTTTCCACTTCCCTAAATTTGTGAATGAAAATATGATTCTGTGTATTCATTTTTATTAGGTTTGCACTTCCCTGAATTTCTAAATGAAAATATAATTCTGTGTATTCATTTTTATTAGGTTTTCACTTCCCTGAATTTCTAAATGCAAATATAATTTTGTGTATTCATTTTTTTTAATTGTTTCTCTGCATTTTGTCCCTTTTTCCCCATAAGTTCTCAATGTTACTGTACTTATATTTTTTTATTTCTGAAAACATAAAACATAATTCTATTTATCCATTTTTTTTTTAATTGTTTATGTGCCAGGAAAGCTCATCAATTTGATAGATGTGTTATTGGAATGTTCAGATGATTTCGGTGCTATTAATATATTTTCTCTGTTTACTTCACTCTATTTCCATATTGCATATCATTGTTCTTAACCTCTTATTTTTCTTCTTTTAAAACAAAAAAACACAACCCATATATTTCAATAAAATAAATGGAATGGAATCTATATCTGATTAACCTTATTTTCCATGTTTTTCCCAAAAAACATTTTGCTAGTTTCCATTTTTTCTAAAAATTATTAGCCTAAATAGTATAAATTATTTCTACCTTAAAATTTGCCAAATTTTTAAATATAGACTATACAAAATTATTAGTTTCTAAACTTTAAAATAAATTTCCAACCTAAAAATTTTCCTTGCTCTCATAGAATTTTGAACTTCCATAGGATTTTAGTCTGTCGGGTGAGTGTTAACTTCTACAAGTTCTAAAGGCAGAGTCTGTAAAGGGTCAGATAGCCTCTGGATATCATCATTTCTCAAAGGTGACATATCTAGTAAATGCCCCTATAGTCAATCTCTGTAACAAATCCAATTGGAAGTTCTTCATTTTAATAGATCCATAAAACACAACCACTTTAAGGCAAACTATGTACATGTGTCATTTCTCCGATAAATTCTTAGGCATAGTTTTTAAAGCATACATGTCATGTTGGCTTTCTCCCATTAACTTTAAGGCATGTTTTTTGTAAGTGCATAAAATAATTTTTCAAACCATGTAAATGTCATTTCTATCAAGCCTTAAGGCCTAAAAATTGAACCTAAAGTGGTTGAAATCACATAGAATTTTGAACTTCCACATTTTGAACTTCCATAGGATTTTAGTCTATCTATTGAGTGTTAACTTCTACAAATTATAAAGGCAAAGTCTGTAAAGGGCTAGGCAGCCTCTGTATCTCATCTTTTATCAAATGTGACATATCCAGTAAATACCCCTACAGTCAATCTCTGTAACAAATCTAAATAGAAGTTCTTCATTTTAATATCCATTAACCTCAACCACTTTAAGGAAAACTATGTACATGAGAAAAACTGGGCACATTCAATTCATGTATATATCCAGTATGTGCAACATTTTTCATCAATGCACATAGAAAAACTACTTTCATTTAATTGCATTCTAGAACATATATATTTAGTACGTGAAACATTTTTCATCAATGCACATAGTAAAACTACTTGAATAGTTAATTTCATTCTAGCATATATATATATATATATATATATCCAATACATGCAACATTTTTCATCAATACATGTGTAGAAAAGCTACTTTCAGTTGATACTGGAGTGTGCATGTACCAAAACAATTTGTACATTTGTAAACACTTGCACAGATAACATAACAAGGCAGCTCAATTTTTAGTTGAGTTCTAAAAGTTCTAAAACATAATCCAAAGAGAATAAATTTTTGGGTAGTTCAATAAAAAAAAATCCAATGGAATGTCATCTTCAATGATCCGTTCATGATCATATTTTGACATTTTCCATTTCTTAATTTTTGTTTTTTTTCTTTGATTGAACCTCTATCAACTTTATATGTGTTGCACACACCAAGTGACTATATTGAAAACTTATGAAATTAGGTTCATAGACTTCAAAGTAAACAAAATCCCCACTTTGATTAGTTTGTCTGAAAAAAAACCTTTCAATATAATAGATCCTCTTTCATATGGAAATCCGTGATCATTATAGTTTTCTAATAATTTCATTTTTCATTTAGTGCAACGCATAAAATAATACATCTCATTTTCATCGTTGTCAGTGGGTGCAATTATAGCAAAAACATTTCCTGCACAATAAAAAAAACTTAACAAAATTATGTATTTAAATTTATTTCTAGATTTTTATCATTTGAAAGCAATTCAAATGTTACCTTCTCTAACAATATAAGAAACTCAATCACCATCGGATGATATTGTAGTTTCTTCTGATTGCATTTCTTCAAAAATTGCAACAGACATTTTGCCCTTTGTATTTAGCTCTATATGTTTCCAATCTTTTACATACATTTTATTTTCACAAAAGTCATTAGATTATGTGTTTTCTATGCAAACATGACAGAAACAAGAATATTTTCTTTTATCCAGTGCAAACACATTTCTGGACGACTTTGTTTTAATTGAATGCAATTTTTGAGTCCCTTTTATTGTTTCAACGCCATTTCCAATTAATCTATCTATGTCTTCGATCCCAATATGCCAAAAAAACCTTTATATGGAAAATTCAAAGAAGAATGTAAATATGATATCAAAATACAATCAAAGATAATGTACGCTATTTAAAATTAGATATCCAATAAAAATTAAATTGAATGTACCTTCGTACTTCCCTTGATTGGTTAGTCTCATGGCTTAGAGTAGTGATGCACCATTGAACAAATTCTTTAGCATCCACAAGTTGGCTTGCAAAGGGGTTCATTTGGTATCTTCGAAGTGCTCATTTTGTGCATGCCCCTGCACCATCATGTTCTCCTTTTCCATGGCCAGTCCCATAGAAATTCCAACAATTTTTAATGCATTTTTTCTTATGAAGAAAACATAACCAAAAGAATGATCATGCAGATTTGAATTGACCTGCGCATCCATCTGACCATATCCAATGTTCATTGAATGTTATTCCACAATTTTTCAAGGAATCATAAATTTTTCCAAAACAATGTTGTACAAAATATGTATCATGTGTACGATCGTCACTGATATAAAAGTGATATTCTTTAATGATATGTCGATTTTCACTCGTGCTTTCTATATGATCGACATTTTTTTCAACATGTCTATATAGAATATGGACGAGCATGGAGACTTGGTCAGAATGATAGTATTCACTCTGAATTTCTTTTTGTGGAACAAATGTGTAGTTTTCTGCAAAATCAATCACTGACAAAATGGTCCCTAGTGGAAAAAATTCACGAGATTTTTTGAATTGCAAGTCTTGCCATCGAGCTCTATGGGAATGCTTGGTGTATTTGTAAATTTTTGCCTCAAACTTTCTCAAAAATTCTATCACAAAAATTTCTTCTTCTCGTAATTCAATTCTTTTAACACTATTTGCACCTTGAATCAATGTATGGATATATTCATATCTCTTCCATTTCACTTTCATGTTGGACAATGATTGATCATTTATATCAGTACGATATTTGTTTTGAAATTTAGTCAAATTTCCACAATCATCGCATTTTTTACCACCAACACATTTCTTTTCGTAAAATAGTTCATCACTTTGTCTTTCACATAGAATTTGAGATATGAAATCACAGATAGTGGAAGGAGGAGGTGAATCCTTCCAAAATGTTCTACCAAAATTAATGAATGTGTCATAATATAGCTCAAATTCCACATGATAATGACAACAACAAGTGTCACATACGGTGATAGGTTTTACATACCATGGTTTTTGTTGAACAAAATCAGTGATTGAAACATGAATTTCATGATTCTCTTCTTTAAACTTGCTGAACAACTCTATCTGAGTGGTTTCCCAGAAATGTTTTTCATGTTGTTCGTACTGATTTCGTGTTATTATTCTTCGCATCACATGCCTTGTAGTTGGTGAAACATGCGAATTGTTCTTCCAATATTCATATATTATTTTTTTAACATTTTCTCAAATTATATCTTTGTATGGTTTCCTAGAAATAGCTCTCCAACAAGCGATTTCATCATTTACATCTATTTGCAACCGAAATTTCTGATGTTTGTGCAAAGTTTTTCGTGAGGTTCCTAATGCTCGTGCCATAGATTTTACCAAGTGATTCTCTTTAGTACTTGATGAAACCACTGCCATATGTATTTCTCTATGTACAGATGAAACATTTTTCTGTCTAGATCTTCTAATTGAATTCATAGCACTATTTATATTTTGTATCACATTTTCCTTCATTTTTTTTTTTTAATCTTTGGTTGATTGTTGAATACCCAATAAATTCGTAGCTTCTTTTAATTTCCTTAATGATAGGAGACCTTTCAAAATTTGGGCTTGAAATGTCAAATTTTCCTTTATGAAGTACATACCAAAAATGTGGTTAAAACGATATCATATATAATGGTTAGCTCTTTTATCTCCATATGTGTGAGTGTCAACATTTTCTAACATCTCATCATCGACATTCATTTCATTTGTACATATTTGAATGAATAGTACATAATAATTTTACATATTCAATAAATAACTAAATTAATAAATATATGTATAATTTCAATAATACGTGCATTTGCTGAACATATATATATGTACATACCTTGTGATTCAATTTCTTCACTTGAATTTCTTTCAACATTTTCACCATCTTCAATCATTGGTTCAATATCTCTTTCACTTTCTCTTTCAAAATTTTGTATCTCATCATTAATGTTTTCAGGAATATTTCTCTCTGTTTACATTGCAAAATATTTTTCAAATTAGTTCATCAAATAAAAATTAAGCTTCACATTTTACACCAGGAAAATTTTAAATATATCAAAATCATAATATTTACATTTACATACCCCCTTCAACTTCTAGTTGAGGTTGATTTTCCCCTTCAATATTTGAGAGTGCTTCTATCTTTCTTTTGCGACATTGTCTTGTCTCTTCTCTACATTCCTCAGGGTCTCTTTTTCGATCATATTTTCTCGTACAATTCCTTCGATTTCCCATGATAATAGAGTATGAAATTCAAAAAATTTCCCTAAAAAATTTAGACAAAAACTCAATTAAAAAAAATCACAAAAGATTTAATTTTAAAAAACCTCATTTTAAATTTTTTTCCAAGAATACATACTCCAATCCAAAACACTTACTTTAAAAAATCCAAGAAAAAAATGTTTTATAAAAATGAAATGAAGCTCAAAATATTTCCTTTCAAGTCCTACAAAAAATTTTTATTTAAAAAGTTAGACAAAAACTCATTTTAAAAAATCATTATAAAATATTTACTTCAACCCAAAACACGTACTATAAAAAAATTTCACTTCAAAAAATGCCTCCAAAAAATGTCCATTGAAAATTAATTCCAACTTCTTAAAAAATGCCACTTTAAACAATACTTCAAAAAATATCACTTTAAAAAATACTTCCAAAAAATGTCCAAAAGATGACCTTTTGAAATTAAGCCGAAATCCATACCTTCAAAAACAATGAAAATTAAGCCCAAATCCATACTTTCAAGAAAAATGAAGCTCAAAAAACATCCAAAAAATGTATCACATACCTCCAAGAAATGTCCTTTCAATGTACCTCCAAGAAAAGTCCTTAAACCCAAAACAATCCTTTGCAAAAATGTTCTTTGAATGTACCTCCAAGAAAATTCCTTAAACCCAAAACTATTCTTTGCAAAATCAGACCAAGACCTTTGTAAAATCAAACCAAAGGTGCAAAAATATGCGAAAATAATGAATAATTTTGCGGCAATTTATATTGCCGCTAAATGTTTTTTTGGAGGGGTTTCGTGGTATTTTTTGGCCGACAGAAAATTGGGTAAAAGTTTGGCCGAACTTTTATGTCGTTAGACTTGACGAGCCGTCGTCACAAAAAACAATTTGGCCGAACTTTTTTTAAGAGTTCAGCCAAACTAACGCGTCAGAAATTACGCAGACCCAAGATTTGAATACGTATCTGTAACTTTGGACTGATTAAGCTCCATGAAACATTCTAAAATAGCTGTCAGAACCAAGACAAGCATTTTCAGAATTGAATCTACTTTTAGGAAATATAACTTTTATGGAATTTCATAAATATTTACTAATTTTAATTAATTTTGTAATAAAATGGGTACAAAAAAATTTCCAAAGGTCATTATGATTCATTGAACTCATAATTTTGTATCTTCCAAAATACATTGTAAAAAAAAATGAAAAAATTATGGTGCACTACATTGGTCCATCGTCTCTAATGGGTAGTTTTTAGATTTTTAGTTTATAACTTATGTGTTAAGAAATTTCTTGCGTCGTGAAACATATTCAAAATATGTAGTTTTTTCATATTGGACCAATTCAAAAAATTATAGTAATTATGATATGCATCTGTTGGCTTTGTAAATATGACAAAACCGAGCTAGACTCTGTCTAGATTGTTGTAACACATTTTGTTTCTCAAAAAGAAAAAGTTTCAAAGAATACAACATTGCGTATTAACATGATTTCTTATCAATCCTTTGATTGCTAAAAAACACACACTCAAGAAATGCTAAGTTGACATATTAAATGTCTATAAAAAAATTCCAAAAAATAAATAATATAAAGCTAATAAAATTTTTGACAACTTTTATTTTTATCGCAAAATGAAATTCCCAATAGAAAAATTGTTTTAGGTTGCAGAAAGTTGAAGAACAGAAAAAAATGAAAGTTTTTTCTCAAAAAAGGGCAAAAAGTGTAACCCAACTTCACATTTTCACCCTGTGGCTACTAGGAAAGAAGAGCAGAATCTGGAAAAAAATGAAGGTGAACTGTCATGAATAAATCCAACACTATGAAAATGAGTGGCCTTTGAGTAATCCGGAATATGAAAGGACACATCCTTTTCATATCAAAGGCCTATTTTGTGCTTGCCGTGGAAAATCTCTTCCCAAGGTCTGATGATGGGCTTAGTAAGTGCAGGCTGGATTTCTACGTATGTATGTAACTTTGCTGCTTCATTCAGAATTAGATCTGAATTAAATTCAATTTTATATTCTTTGTGTTGATGGGAGTCTTTCTCAATGTTCTGAACAGAAAAAGGTTCAGAATGATGACTCCACTATTGTAATTCTTCTTGTTGAAGTTGAGACTCCAACTGCAAAAATTCAATATTTTCATGTGCATTTTGTAGACATATTTGAATGTCAAAAAAACTAGATTTGCTGATATTTTATAGTGTCACCAATAGAGAGGATTAGAGTGCTTAGTAACTCTAATAGCCCTTGAATTTTTGTCATTGATAAAAAAATTGAAGTCAACAAATGACAAAAAATGCACTAGTAAAATAAGATAGTCAGTAATGCAATATTCTTAAAAATTAGATGTGCCCAATAATAAGAGGTAAATCCACTTAAGAGAAGGATAATCCCATTACTATTTTAAGACTCCTTCAAATTTGGAGAGAAGGAAACAATGTTACCAAACAATTTTACCAATAACATAAAGTCTTACGCAGATATACCATGTGCAAAGTTACATAATTTATGTTAGTGCTTCCCTATTAGTAATAGAGAATCATATGTTTGATGTAATTTTCACAGTACTATTCTTCAGCAATTTTCATGTTTTCCTCAAGTCCATTTTCAACCACACTAGCAGTCCCAACGTCATGCTCACTATTAAAATTGTGTTTCCTATCAAATAGTATAGGAAGACAGGTCCCTTGCGAGAACCACTGTTGAAAATGACAATTAATCCATCATATTCCAACAAGAGAATGTTCCACTACAATGTTACCATGCCTTTAATTGGATTCATGCGATAATCATCTTGGATTTATTGATGGCGGCACGAATGTGTCATTTCGAATGTTCTTGAAATTCCATTTTCTCCTCTGTAGATGTTGCAATTCTAGATGATGCTTTCTCCACTCACTCTCAAATAATGTCACCCGTGCCATGAATTATCTGGAATAATATTTCAATTCCTGCTTCGGATCTTCTAAAAATGAAAGGGAAAAATGCACAATTACATCGTCTGGAACATATGATGACATGACTGCTTCTCGTTATCTGGAATTTAAAAATGGGAGCGATCAATATATTTCAGATATTTTTTTTCAGCATTGAAATAGAGATATAGTATCTTCTCGGCACCATTGACGAGGAGCAACAACAAGGGTTTATTCTTCCCAGTTGGCAGCATGGGCTAAAAAACAAGAGCTTCTTTAATTCAGGTTGTATAGTTCCCACGGACCATAAGAGGGTGTTATTGATTGAATTGAAAGTCGATTGTGGTATGGGAGGGTGGTGCCACTGTGCGTAGGAGTCGTGGACGGTGGTTTTAGAGTGGTATGATAGTGCAACCACAATGGAGGAGATCATATGACTCGATGACTATGGGAGAGTCGAACCGGTGTCATGGGAGCTGTATGCTAAGGCATGAATCCCCCTAAGGCCCGTAGGAAAGCCACGTGATTGAATCCTCAGAAATCCCACAATTAGGTCACAAGAATGAACCCAAGGTAGTCTCACCTTCTGGTTTCTAAAACAAATCAGGAAATTCCTAGGGATGACATTTTTCAATCCGTAATGAGTATGAGGTTCTTTTCCATGTGAAAATTGTTGATGGTGATGACCTATGATTAGGGATGTGGTTGTGGTTGCGGTTATGGGGGATATTAACCTTGTTTTGGGAATTGGGTTCCTAGGAAATAATGGTACCCTCTCACACTAAGAGGATGGATAAAATCTAAGCTCGCCTGGAAACCATGGTGATGTTGATATTGAAGTCGGTGATGGAGTCGGCGATGTGGGAGAGGAGAGTTATAATGGAGGAAACGAATATTGATTGTACAGTTCAACGAGTCCTAAGGAGGTTGAGCGCAGTTTGGAATGAACTAGAGCTGAGGGAGTTGACTAACCAATGAGACTCTGTGTATGCCGAGGGAGTCGAAACGTAAGGGAAGGAGAAACACCTGGGGCTAGAGTTGGTGTGAGAAAAAAATTACCAGAGTGCTGGACTCTGAACCATTCAACGCATACTGCAGAAATATGAGAGCATAGGAATCTAGAAGACTATAGAAATGGAGAAGATTGTCAAAATGGCAGAAGAGAGTTACAAATAAAGGCTAATTTTGGGAGTTGTATCTAATACCATGTTAAAGATACATGGAATGTGAAAAATAGATGAGAAATATAATCGTGTGATCCCTTATTATTCACATGATGTACATTTATAATAAATTTAACATGAGCATTGGATTCAATATTCCAAGGTCTCTTGGACTCCCTTTGACTATTCATATTCCACACCAACCCTTAGAGGATTAGGTGTCAAACAATTGAAAATGATATATTCACTCGTATGGAGACCACAGATAGGCTAAGAGTTTTCAAGAAGAAAATTATGAAACAAATTTGAATGTCCATATAGGGGAAGAGAGTGGGAACCAGAAACTTGACATAAGAGAAACCTAGTTGTAGATATTCAATAAGGTTGGAGTTTGGGTAGGTGCTCTATGTAGTGTCACCTAAACTGGCTGAAGGGACCACCAAACACATTGAGGCTGAAAACAACCATTTTTGACCTTTTAATTCATGTCCATCACTAGGGGAGTATGTTTCCTCCCTATCCCATCCCATATCATGGTGGATCCCATTCTCATTCCGAGGAATAGCAACTGGCATGGTAAAAATGGAAATACCCTCGTGAGGGTTCTAAGTAAAATCAATTAAAATTTTATCCATAATGTGAAAAATAACTTATATCCTACATTAGTAAAAAACCTTTAGATGAACAGAGCCTTCTAGTCGTTTACATAGGTGCTTATGGCATCATATCTCAACTATGTCGTACGATATTTTGAGAAGACAATATGTAACACCCTCTTCCCACATCTACCCAAGTAAACAAACAATTTGGGAAAAAATGTGATGAGAGGCTAATAGTATGAGATTCAACCTCCTAGATGACTTTGAGGAAGTGGAACCGACAGAAACATGAAAAACAGACCTTACACTCCATCATTGACATCCCTAAGAGGTAACCCAACCTTCTAGGGCCCTGATCCTTGAAGGGGAACTAATTTTTGACCCATTTGCGGCTTATCCACATGAATTTAAGGGAAAGGGAGTAGCTATATACCCTTAGCCACAGGATTTCCTTGTTAATGCCATGGGTATGCAAATTTTAACACTGTGCCTACAACCCCAGGATTCGTGCCACATTTTTAGCCCTTGAGCCCATGTCACTACCTAGAACTTCATTTAACTTCAGGAAAGGGTAAATAACATTAAACCAAATACATGGCAAGAAATCACATCATCCGAAACTCATCCGACCCCACCCATTTATGACGGGCTTTTCGTTAAACGTGTCACAAACATTGCATCTATGGGTGTACACAACAGAATTAAACATGGGTTCTCTTACAAATATTATAATAGATAAGAAGCATTTCTCCCCTACATCACAAGCTACAATACAGTCTATTTTACCATAGATACATTGTGCATACATTTATAGGTAAAAAGATAGATAGAGCCATACATAATCATTGATCAAATACATGCTTATAAGCAGCATAATAATAATAGAAATACAATGGATACAACAACAAATAAAACCACACATACAGAAATACATTTTCATATCAAATATCAGAGGAATGAGCTCTTCATTACTAAATGTAAAATATAACTAGATATGGTACTTCCACATTCCACTCGACCATATATTGGCTAAGCCAAATCTCTCTTTAGCCAATCACCCTCGTTCCATATTCCAAGCGTGAATGTGGCACTCATAACTAATCGAAAAAGAACCAAACAAGCATGCATGCTACTGGAGTTATCCGCCTACACTGTGAGGAATTTGAGTGCCTCCTAGTCTCTCAGGCTTTACTGTAACCCACAGTCTGATTGAGGGGTTACTAGGCCCTACATCGAGACCATCTCTCCAAGATTTACTGTACATCCCATCCCAGGAATACTAGGCCCAACAGAGAGAAATCCACCTCTCAAATTTACTGTATCTCCTTACATTCACTAGCAAGGATTCCTAGGCCCACCAAGGAACAAAATCTAGCTTTACCACAGCCCACAGTGTAGCTTAGGGTTTACTAGGCCAGTGGATTTATCGTGATCCACAGTTCGGTTCAGTGACAAATAGGTCGTGTGTTTTTCATTTCATAGATCCACCCACTCATCTTTGAATCCATCCAGAAATCCAACTCAACCGAATTATGAGTAACCCATCTCATCAAAGCTATACGGAAATGGTGAGGGTAGGCTTAAAACCAGTGTCTCAGATGCCAAACCCCATGCCAAAACAACAAGAAACCACATGCAATACCATGTGTGATATATCTACTAAGAAAAACACATATGCAAATCGATACCTGCAAAGAATCTCGTTGTAGGTGCTTTATCATGCTCTTCCTTGCTTTATTTTCTTTTCTTTCTCAAATTCCCAAGTGCTCCAAGAAAATTATGAGTGTCCAATAGTGAGTGAGTGAGAGAGAGAATAATGAAAGAGCTCCAAAAATTCACTAAAAAAAGGTTACAAACTAATCCTCGGAAGCCTTTTTATTAATGAGGCCTCTATTTTCTTTATTTTCCATTATTTTCCTTCATTTTCCTCCTCAAATGAAACTTGTGACCTTTCACCTTAGTTTTCTCATATTTTCCATTATTTTCATAAGCAAAATGCCAATTAATGCTTCATGCCTTTCTAAATCCTTAGCCAATTTCCTTTAGCCATAATAAACTTAATGAACCCTCGCTAGGATGTTTTTCCCACCATTCAACTTGGAAAATGTGTCCCATCAACTGTGGTTATTATATAATTTTGCATTAATTTTTACCAGGGCTGTTACAAAACCCTGCCCCTTGGGGGAACACCGTCTTTGGTGTTCAATGACACCTCTAACCAACAATACTGCTAAAAATAAAACATACTACCTATGGGCTTTATAACGCAGCTCATTGCAGTATTTACAATGACCACTGCTGAAACATGAAAAACATACCATTTACTGGAGCTTTATAAAATAGCTCATTACGACATTTACAATAGAAACCACATATACTTAAGCACATTCGCTTCAACCAAAAAATAACCAGACTGCTTGTGGAGCTTTATAAACTAGCTCAATATAATATTTACAATAATATACACTTATACACATATAAACGTATACACATTTTCTCAACCATCAAATAAAAGGATATGATGCTCATATCAGTCAATCAAGGAAATCTAGAGGCTCACACCTCCACCCTCAAAACAGTACCAAGATTCACCTCCTTCTGAGGAAGTCCATAATCCACTATCAAAGTCAAAGCTGCATCCAATGTCCAACGCTACAATTCTACGCCACTTGTCCTCTTAGTGAACAGTTACCAGTTCATTGTTCTAGGGCACACTCCCAATGTGTATCTAATTCCATGTGGAAATGCTAATGACTAAACAAAATCCATCCTCGATCTTCCCTTCTCTACTATAGAATCCCTCGGGTAATCCGGGCATCCCCTTCCATGCAGTCACTTACCTTCCAAGTTCTGCTAACACCCCCATCTAGGGCAGTCCATCCCTTGGCAAGGCTTCCTCGCATATGAAGATAAAAAAACCAAAGAATATACGTACCTAAAAACCATCATACCAATTACATAATGCTAATGGAAATCAATGGACACTATTGGATAATAGTGTCCCACAATGTTCCTACTCTTGAAGTGCTTTACTAGCACATTTTTTCTTGTTTTAATTCATTTTGTTGTTCTAATTCTTTCAATGAGTTCCAATCACCCAACCAGGAATTTCCATGCTTCCAATACCAAGCACATAATTTCCATTAGATTCAAATAAATTGAATTAACTTCAAATCATACCTCATTGGTAGCTCGTCAATAAGGTACACTTGCAATCTTGTTCATTTCCTGCCACAACAATTCAACAAAATGTTTGATCAAACCATCATGTATAAGCATATCATATTTGATTAGATCAAAACACAACCATCATGAATTAGAATCATGAATCAAATGAAACCATCATAAAACATAAACATAAATCACATGTAACCATCATAATTCAGAATCCTAGATCACATGCATAATAGAACTGAAATAAAATTATGATACTTGTAGGAATTTATAGGGTAAATTCCTTAGATCAAACACCAAAGGTCGCCGCTCACAAAGAAATCATAGATTGTATTTGACATGGTTAAAACCCTCAAAGAGGAAAACAGTCCACAACCTGACCCAACACACGGACTTTAGGAAATTTATTATTGCAAAGATATAAAATTTAAATAATCTTCTCTCATAAATGGTCTCAGGACAAATGACCCTCCATGCTCTTTAAATAGATATCATGAACCAATAAGGTGTTAAGCCACAGATCATCAAGTGTTAGTAATACTGAGGAGAGAATGAACAGATGGATAACAACATATTGCGACTGTCATATTATAAGTTACAAAAATACATACTAAAGAAACACACTTTACCTAACTTTACGCTAGACCAATTTATACTTAACTATTTCCCATGTGTCAGAATATCCTAACATTTCCCCTTAAGAACAACTTGGGATAGGATTGAAGGATTTACAAAGGTGACACAATAGGAGAGAGAAGGAGGAATTAGAGCCTACCCCCCCTTAATGATAGTTTTCCCGAACTCCAAGCATAGATCAATGTTTAGTAAATTTTTCTTCTATGAGAGCCTTTGTAAAGATATCAACAACTTGACCATTGGTTGAAAAATAGTGCACTGCAAGAAGATGATCATGAATGATATTTCTGATGAAGTGCATGTGTAACTCAATGTGTTTTTTGCGCTGATGTTGAACTGGATATTTGAATAGCTAAATGGCACTCTAAATATCACACCAAACTGTAGTTGCATGCTACTGATGAAGACTGAATTCGGACAGGATCTGGTGAAGCCTGTAATATCCCAAAAGGGAAAATGCAGTAATACTAAAACATAATATAAGAACTGCAACTAAGTAAACAATAAATCTAAAGACAACATCATAATATACAGAGAAGATGAGCCTTTTTATTAAATGGAGAGGATTCAGTTACACAATGTACAAAATATGAGTGGATCTAGCTAAAGAGATGGCCTAAAATCACCCTGCAAACATGCTAAAACTAGCACTGCGTAACTAGTGAGCTTACGGGAAGTAATACTACGTTGTCCCTTTTGTTGCTGATATACATGAAGCTGCTACAAAAGGAAATGCAAATATATGGAGCTCAGGAGCTTTGATGATGCCAAGATTCAAGATCTGGCCAATGACAACCTCCACCTCCCAAACTGATCTTTAGAAATTGTGTAATTCCTGAAGGTAGATGTTCTACAGAGAATGGAAATAATGTGTGGCACCAATGACTAATGAAGAATGAAGTAAAATCCTCTTCCAAGAGCTACTCAATGAAACAGGTGGGAGTCCCGACCAAGAACACCCATTGCTAAATAGCACTTGTAACCTTAGCTAAACAACAAAAGAAAGAATGGAATGTCAAATGACAATTCCAAATCTAAATATAACTTTTCATGAATAATCAAAATCAATGGTGTCTTCTTCTTCTGAGAAGTCACCGTGCTTAATATCAGGCCTCAAATAATTCAACCATCTCAACTTACAACTCTTGCCACACCTTTTTAAATCTGCATGCAGAGCAAGGAAGTGATCAACAAATTGATATTTGTTTTTAAAATTCAAACCCTATGTCTATCTGTCTAACTGCCATTCCTGTGTTCAAAAGAGATGAAGGAGAAAGCTCAAAATAAAATGGATTTTTTTTCCTCCTCAACGTCTCGAGAGAAATTTCTGCATTCTAAGACACAAGATTTTTTTAGCTTTTCTGTGATCCATGTTAGTTAAATAAAGACCCTAAATGCTTCAAATGTCAAACAACACCTATTTAGATGCT
This sequence comes from Pinus albicaulis, assembly GCA_034641835.2. Classification (NCBI taxonomy): domain Eukaryota; kingdom Viridiplantae; phylum Streptophyta; class Pinopsida; order Pinales; family Pinaceae; genus Pinus; species Pinus albicaulis. The sequence goes on from CM076569.1 coordinate 341,153,534, forward strand.
GTCACTTGCTAACTCAATTCTTAACAGGAAGAAGAAAAATTTGAAAAAACTCAACACCTGAGGGACATTTCCCCTTATCAACACTAAGTCTCTACAGAGAGGCCTATTTTATTAGCAAAATGACATTGTAACATAGAACATAAGAGCTTATTACAAATGGAAAAGCAGAACCAAAATGCTAGAAAGGGGTATATTTGAATGGATAATGGGTGTATGATATAATATCATACCTTCTTTGCGAGGCAAAGCGATCCTGTTGCCTCTAGTGCCATACTTCTCTATGAAGTTTTTTAATATGGTGTCTTCTTCAGGAAATCATGGCCCTCTCTTGAAATTTTCTTTATCACAGAAGGGTGTTTGTCCTGGTGTCTTTGTTACTGGTAAGAACCTTGTGATAGCAAGGAGATCTCCCCATTTTCAAGGAATAATGGTCGTTCAAAGGATCTAATGGGACTGTTCTGAGCATAGTATTTTCCCACGCAACACATCTACAGGAGGGAGAAGCAGTTCCTTTGGTTCTTGATCTTCCAAGAACTTCCGAGATGCAACTGAAAATCCAACTAATATTTATTAGATTATTTTTGTAACTTATTAATAACTATATTTAATCTAAAGGTAGAAACACTTTCAATCATCTAACATCAAAATCAATGGTGCATAATAGTACAAGTGGCATTTACGAAAATTGTTTTCAAATAGAAACACTTTACAGCGTAATAAATGATATTGGAGGCCTAAATACTATATGGATTGTTTCTCCTACTAGTTTATTGAGTTTGGGAGCTACCTTATAAGTTAAAAAAAATGAAAAAAAAATATAAACACATAATTACTTAAAATATGTACATACTCACTTGTATCTTTTCCATTTCTTCTCATATATATTTATAAAATTAGTTTTTAATATTAAATTTAATAATTTTAATTATTTTTACTATGTGTTTTTTTTTAAATATTGATTTAACAATTTTAATTATTTTTAATATCTTATACTAACATCATTAAAAACTTTAATAATTAAAAAATAAAAAATAAGTATGGTAGTATATAGTTTAAATTAATTATTTTTAATATTGTTGGTAACAATTCATAAAAACTTAAATAAAAATTTTAATATTTTTTTAAGCTATATATAATTAAACAAATACAAAATAAACACGTCCTACTTAAGTGCCATAACACTCGCATATCTATACGTAACTGTTGTATGATAATTCTGGACTTTACAATGCCAACTAAAACCATACTTATAAGTTACAGATATCACACAGCTATCATCATTACCCAAAAATATACACTACTGTCATCTTGCTAACAGTTTTTTCATAAACCAAACCGCATGAGGATCAAAAAGTTTACACAGATTTATTTACAACCATCTCATTCTATACCCTATCCTTCAAATTTTGTAACTATTAACTGTCCACTGGCAATGTGGTGGCCTTTATGTTGATTTCATCAAATTGTGGTTGTTGTAGAATTATTGCAGTGCACCGAATTTGTGGGTTCTTTACATGACATAATAATTCAAAAGATTGAGAGTTGTACAAGGTGGTGTTATTTATTTTCTCTAAATGCAAGGTTATTTTCCCAACTCAATTAACTCCTGGTTCATAATTTGAACAGAAATCCCGTCTTGATTTATGTTTACGAATGTACAAATTGTTTTATTGAGAGTAGTTATAGTTTAATTAATGTTATTAATCATCACATATGGTTTATATATTATTATTAAAAAACACATACTCTTATATATTATTATTTAAAAACACATACTCTTAACCATGTTTTCTCTTTCACTCGTACATCCCTAAAATATCTTAAAATTAAAACATTTAGATTTGCTTTTCTGTGCATTGCCTCGCTTCTGCAAAGAGAGTTCAGTGCTGATTTTTATTGTTTGTTTTTACTGTGCTTTGTGGGATACATGGAGGCAATCAGAAAGTGTGACAGCATACTCCAAACCCATAATTAAGTTGTGATCGATCTTAAAATTTCAAGCCTTTTCTTATTTCTTGAAGTAAAAAACAATGAAAAAAAGAGGTTGTGGCAACATACTCCAAACCCATAATTAAATTTTGATCTATCTTAAAATTTTAACCTTTTTCTTAATTTTTTTAATCAGTTTTGGATGCATGAAAATTCAATGAAATTGAGGCTGTACTTTAAACGTGGCACAGTCCCTGGCATGTTTTAGGAGGCCTATTGATTGAACCATGTCTTGAAAAGTCATCCTCCTACTGTCCATGTAGTTTTCAATGTATGAATATTGGAGCCCGCTTTATAGCACACAAAAAGTAGAAATGAAAGATTTGTGTTCTTCACGTTTCAATCATCAGTGAAGTCTATGAAATGGGTAAACGTTTCTATAAAGTCCGTGAAAGTGGAGTCCCACTGCTATGGTCCAACCGTTGTGTTGAGATAAGTCTTTACAAGACTGGCATTCCATTCGAGTGATTGTGTATTTTTCAACTATTGAATTTCTATTTAAAAAAAAACTCCATGAAAATTGATTGATATTTTTTACACGAATTAATCAAGCAAATTGTACGAAACCAAAGACTGCTAAATTGAATCACTTGGCCACCCGAAGCCTAATGAGAAGTTGAGACTCCAACATTATTGAAGGCATCCATTGTTGAATCCATATGCTTGACGTTTCAAAGTCTTCTTTATCACATGCCTTAATTATCCTTACCACAGGAATGGATGGCTAATAAAAATTTCTCAAACCCATCCAACTTACTCCCTTCGTTGATACTTTCTACGGTCATCGATGTTACGAATGTTATAGAGACTTTCAAATTTGACGTGTTGACACTTAATTTTTGGGATTAAGAATTAAGAATCTTATGTAAATATTGTAAATAGCAAAATAAAAGATGTTGGAAGACGAAGAAACATTGAGAGATGAAACCCAATAATATCTCTCTCCTTGTATATAGTCATATTCTATCTTAATGCAAAGATATCAATTCATTTGGAGTTACTCCTCGTGTGACATGGTATTAGAGCCAACTCCCAAAATTAGTTTTTTTGGTCCTTGTAACTCCTACCCATTGTTAGATCCTTGCTTTGTTCTTTGTCCATTAAATGTGCCTTGTTGTTAGTCATAAAGCTGGAAGCGTTGAAACAATAGCTTGCAAACCCTGCATTGAAGTGCTATGTGTTGGAATGGTTCGTAAACCATCTTTTAAATATATGCATTGGTATCTATATTGAAGATTCAAACGCTGGTTGAAACTCCATATTTTGTATTGGTTTGTGAGTATTGTTGAGAGGTGTGAATACAACAATAATACATTTGTGTTGATATTTGTGAACGTCGTATGCACCACGAGACTATAAGACCATAGACTGTATTCTATGCATATGGCCACTGTGAGATAGTTTGCACAAAAATCATAGTATGCAAATGAAGTGTAGCATTGCTTTGAAGCCGATGTTTGTTATGGTGCGAGTTGTATAGTGTTGAAATTGAATATGTCTGAAGGTCATGGTATGTTGCATCGACTCAAGGACCTTTGTGTGTTGATTAAAGCTAGTTTGAGATTTTACGATGCATTCATGCATCTCCATTCTGGGAGAAGTTCTCATTGGAAAATAGAACTATCATGAGACGTCCTGAAAGATAAAAGACACCCTTATTTTCAATGAGCTTTGGAAAGGAGTTTGCGAAGGAGAAGGAGCCAATGCACCTGAAAAGCCAACTTCAGATAAGGAGCTTTCCATTTGAGAAAACAATAACAACAAGGCCTATGCCTTGATTGTAGTGTTTGTAAATGAAAAGGTGAGAGGTCATATTTCTCCATTTGAAATTTCTTTGAAGCCTTAAATAAGTTGAACAAATTTTATGACTCACACTCTAAACTTGAAGTTGTTCAATTGATAATTAAGTTGTTCAATCTTAAGTTGAAAAATGATGACCCTCTTGCCTTAGGATATGAAATAAGATCCATTATGTGTGACATAAAAGCCACTAGTGCTGAAATAGATGTTCCCCTCATAGCCTATGTCAAGGCACTATATCCCACCTATTCACATTATCTTGAGTCATTGTAAGAAAGTAGAAAACTTAAGGAGATTTATTTTTCCTCCCTTGAGAAGAAGTTTTCTTAAAGAGAGAAGGATTTTGGGAAGAGGACAACTCCTTAGTTTTTTTAAGAAGCTATGTTCCTTGCAAATAAAGAGAAGAATCATACACAAGATTCTTCTAGAGGAAGACGTGGACGAAGAGGAAGAGGAAGGAAGAATTTTAGAGGCATGGGGGCAAGACATTTCGAAGGAGGGAGGTTTGATCTTCATTGCATATGATGCAATAGAGATGGACGTGATGCTTCCACATGTAATTTTCCTTGGGAAAAAATTGAGCATGAAAGAAATTAAGGAAAAGGTAAAACACCTTACAAAGGGGAATGTAAAGAACTTGAGTCAGCTCATTATGTTATGGCACATTGCAACATTGGAGTAACTGAATACTTATTCAATGCTTCACTTTCTTTATGGAAATATGATTAGTTTCTTGATTAAGGAGTAACTTTCCGCATGACTTTCAGAAGATATTTCTTTTGAGAATTCATTGATAATGTTGATGGAGCAGTATACTTTGCAGACAAGTCAAAACTCAAGCCATCGAGGCTTGCACCATCAAGCTCAAATTGTCTGGAGTTCCATACATTCTTATACATGATGTTATATACCTCTCGAAGTTGAGGAGAACCTTGTTGTCTTTGATCCAAATCTAATAGAAAAGACACTCCATTCACATATTTTATGGCAAGTTTGATGTTAGAAAATCATGAGATCACTCAGTTGTTATAACTGGGATAGAAGAATAAAGATTTAAGAAGAAGCAAGGAACCTATGCTCATGCACAAAACTTTTCATACAATTATCACCATGATGAAGGTACACCTCCATCAACTCTCTTATGACATGTTATATTTGGAAAATTTAGTTATGACAACCTTCATTTGTTGAAGAAAAACGATGTTTTTGGTTTTTCTGCAATTCCTAAGAAACATAATCAATGTGATGCTTGTATCTTAGGAAAGCGCAACAAACGATCTTTTCATGATTCTCATTCTAGATCACATGGAAAGATTGAACTCATTCATTTTGATTTGTGTGGCCCAATACCTCTTCCTTATGCAAATGGTAATAAATATATGATGACATTTATTGATGACTACACCAGAATGTGTTGGTTTTATTTATTGAAGAACGGATATGAAGCATTTGAAAAATTTAAGAACTTTCATGCATGGATTGAAAATGATGCGCAATCTCATATTGGCTCTTTTTGTATTGATAATGGAAAAGAATACACTTCAAATTAATTTGAAAACTATCTTCGTCAGCATGGGATCAAACATCAAACAACCTTCCCCTATAATCACCAACAGAATGGAGTAGCTAAAAGAATGAGCAGGACAATCTTAAATATGGTACGTTTTATGATGTTTTTCAAGAATTTTAAGTTGATGTTTTGGGTTGATACAGTTTTATGTGCTATGTATATAAAGAATAGGTGTCCATATCATTCTATAAAAAACAAGACTCAGTATGAAATATGGTATGGCCACGTTCCTTTTGTGAGGCATCTTAGGTTTTTTGGTTCGACCTGTTATTCCTTAATACCTACGGAACAAAGAAACAAAGTCTGTGCAAGGAGTCAAAAATATATCTTCTTCGGTTTTTTAATAAAGAGTCCATACAGGTGTAGATTTATTTTTAATAGTTGTGGAATAACCTGTTTTAGAGTTTTATAACCCAACGTTTCAGACTTCTAAAGTGAGTCCATCGTGAAGGGAACAACATGTATCTTGAGAAGATTAATGTAAATTGTATAGAGCTAAGATCTTGGTATATATATGTGAATATGTAGTCAGGTTGGGTGGTAATTTGGGTAGCGAGGATGGGTGTTTGAAAATATCCTCAAACACCAACTCAACAACACTAGAAAGAGCGTAGATGAAAGTCGATCGTCAATCCAATTTCTCTTCCACAAGAATTCTTGAAAATGTCAGAGACAACAACTTAAAACATGCCACATTAGCCTTCACAGATTCACAGAAACATATTTATATTCCATAAAATAACGAATCTAACTTGCCCCATCACAAAAATATCGTTTTTCACTTAACACTAGTAAACCTAAATTAATAAATATATCCACAATTGAATTATATTGTCCTATGAAATCACTCTTACAGAAAGGTCTCAATTTTGTCATAACACCTAATAGAATTCTAGTGGATGATGTTATTTTCAAGGTTGAGGTAGCCATTAAAACTGTAGAATCAATTGAAGCTGAGGAAATTCGACACGATGCAGCCAAAATTTTGAGACATGCCAAACTCCTAGCTTGCAACATATCCAAAGATGAAAAAGGAGCTCTAAACAATCTCAGGAAAAATAAAGACATTGTCATTTTGAAATATAATATGGGTAATGCTACAATAATCATGAATAGAACAGAATATAATAAGAAAATGGAAGAACACCTAAACCAAAGTGGCTGCTATAATATTATGGATAAAGACCCTAGCAGCAAAATCCTTAGAGAAGTTACCAAGAAAATTAAAGAATCATCGCTGGATAAAATTACTAAAAATAAAGTCACTCCCATCAACTCCATCACTCCAAGGATATATGGATCTCCTAAAATCCATAAAAATAACATCCCTCTAATACCTATAGTAAACACCATAGGTTCTCCCACTTATTTTCTTGCTTAATACATTGCAAAAAATCTTAAACCTTTATCCATAAACACCTTGTCATACATAAAAGATTCCACATCTTTTGTACAAAAGATAAAAACCTAAAAATGAATAACGAAGATCACATGGTAAGCTTCGACATCGTATCCCTCTACACCATGATCCCTATTGATGAAGCAATAAAGATCATGAAGAAAATCATTGATAAGGAAATGAAAAATCTTCTAAAACTTTGTCTCAAATCATCATACGTTTGCTTCAATGGAAAATTTTATGAGAAAACTCATGGTGTAGCTATGGGCTCTCCCTTATCCCCCATAATAGAAATATATACATGGGACACTTTGAATAGAAATCCTTAAGCTCCTTTCCATACACTCTAGAAAAATGGAAAATATTTGTTGATGAGGTATTCACAAAATGGAGTCATGGGAAAGAAAAGTTATACAAATTTCTAGCTCACATTACCAACCTATCAAAACACACAAATTTCACTATTGAAATTGAAAAACAAATCATATCCCCTTCCTTGATATCCTTCTAGCCAAAAAATACGGTAATTTAGGTTTTCAATTATTTACAAAGAAAATGCATACTGAAAGATATTTGCATGTCAACTCTCATCACCAGCCTAAACAAAAAACATGTATCAGTAAAACCATAACAACAAGAGCCTATAGAATATCTCACCATGAAAACCTAAATGAAGAGCCCAACGATCTTCGTCAGGTCTTCAAACAAAATGGATACCATAGAAGCACCATCAACAGAGCTACTTACCAACCTTAAAAAATAAAAATGCGAAAAAAACCCATAAACAACCCTAAAATCTCCCTTCCTTACATAAAATGTGCCACCAATAAAATTGTAATTTTTTTTAAAATCACAATATCAATGTGGCCTTTACCCCCCCACCCCGCTTAATACCATTAGAAAAAAACTTACTCAATCAAAGACCCAATAAACCCTAATCAACAAAAAGGATTTTACACAATTCCTTGCTCATGCGAGAAAGAATACATAGGAGAGACCGGTAGATCCCTCAACACGAGGCTAAAAGAACACATTGCTGACATTTCAAGAAATAGAGCCTAAAAATATGCCCTAGATGAACATGCTTACTCATTCTCACACTACATTTGCATTGAAGAAGCTAAACTTGTTTGAAAATAAGACCATTATTTAAAGAGGAAAATAAAGAAGCTTAAAGAAATTTAAAAAATAAAAACAACTTAAATCGAGATGATGGTTTAAAAATAAGTTAACACGTGGAAAACTTTATTAGAATATACTCACAATACCAACTAATTAAACACATTATTAATAAAATACATCAAACAAAATGATCACATTATAATATTAAAATTATATTAAATAATACTAAAATTATATCATATAATCATAATATATTAAATAATTAAAAATGTCAATATATTCGACCCAAATTATCACCTAGCCTCACTACATATTCACATATATATACCAAGATGTTAGCTCTATACAATTTACATTAATATTCTCAAGATAAATGGTGTTCCCCTGATGATGGACTCACTTTGAAAGTCTCAAAACGTTGGGTTATAAAGCTCTAAAACAGGTTATTCGACAACTTTTAGAAATGATTCTTCTTGGGGTACTCAAATACCACCAAATAATACCATATCTATGATGAAGTTAATAAGAAGTTTATAATACCTAGAGAGGTGTTTTTTCTTGAATATTCCAAGACTAACAATGTTGTTGAGCGACAACTTGATCGCTTTGACAGACTCAGACATGCAATCAATCTATGGAATCTCCTTCTAAAGCACTCTCTCCCCCGCATGAAGATCCAATCACTTATGACACTTTCAGTGATGTGATTGACATAATTGGGAGACTAAATCTTGATTTAGCTCCAACTCAGTCAAATCAGGAACCTGGGCCATCTCAGAAAGGTCCTTGAAAATGGTTGAAAAAATCACTTGAAAGTGTTTGTCCTGATCAAGTTGGAAAGACAGGAACAAGAAGCTCAACCAGAAAAAATGGAGCTAATGTAGAAGATCATGATTCACCTATTGATATGGATGTTTATTATGATTGTGAACTGAATTTTTCTACATATTTCGAACCAAATTCCTTCAAAGAAGTCGCTTCTTATGATGAATGGAAAGAAGAGATGCAAAAATAATATGATCCTTTGATAAATAATGGCACTTGGAAGTTGGTTGATCCTCCATTGGGAACCAAACCAATAGATTGCAAGCGGATCTTTGGGATTAAGTATAACATAGATGGCTCACTTGAAAATCACAAAGACAACTTATGGAAAAAGGTTTTGCACAGAAGAAAGGGGTCGACTATGAAGAGATTTTTTCCCCCACAACAAAAAGGGCTACCCTCCAGACACTCTTTTCTTTCGCATCTCAAAATGGTTGGAATTTCCATCAAATGGATGTAAAAATTGTTTTCTTTAATGGATATTTCAAAGAAAATGTTTTTATGTCCCAACGAGAAGTATTTGTTGTGAAAGGTAAGGAAAAAAAAGTATGCAAGCTTGTAAAATCCTTGTATGGCCTCAAGCAAGCACCACGAAGCTGGTACGAGAAATTAACTAAGCATATTCTAAAACTCAATTTCAAACACGATCATCTTGATGATGAAACTTTTTTTGTCAATAAAGTTGGAAAACATGTGGTATATCATGTGGTGTAAGTAGATGATCTTTTGATGATAGGGAACAATGAGAAGTACAATGCATCCATAAAGAAAGCACTGAGGAAATGTTTTTAAATGAAAAATTTGGGTTATGTTCACTACTATCTTGGTATTGAAGTAACTCAACATCCAAATTTTACACTCCTCTCTCAAAATAAGTTCATTGTAGATATATTGAACAGGTTTGGCATGACTGAGTGCAATCCTTTGAATACTCTGATGGAAAAAAACTTAAAGCTCACGCCCACTGAAGGAAAATAATTTGAGGATGTAACAAAGTATAGAGAACTCGTAGGAAGTATCAACTACCTGACTACTACTAGAATAAACATTTCCTTTGTTGTTGGAGTCCCCTCCAGGTTTATGCAAAAGCCTTGTGAGGGTCATTGGTTTGCTACAAAAATAGTTCTAAAGTACTTGAAGGGAAATCAAGAATTTGGACTCAAGGATCCATAGGTGGGTGACTTCATCTTGATTGAGATAATGAAACCGAGGTATCTAATTCAGGTTATTTTATGAGTCTTGGATCAAAAGTTGTCTCCTAGAGGTCACACAAATATTTAGTTTGAGGAGATTCCAAAAGTGAGGAAAAATATGTGGCAGGAGATGAAGGAAGGAAGGAAATTGTGTGGCTCAGGAAAATTCTAGAATATTTGCAAGAGAAACAAGTACATTCAACTCCTCTTTTCTTTTATAACACTTTTGCAATAAATTTATCTAGGAACCCAAAGTTCCATGCTCAAACGAAGAATATCAATACAAAATAGCATATAATTCGACATGATGTTGGGGAAAATATAATACACCTATGACATTTTTCCACAAATTAGCAGATTACAAACATCTTCACCAAAGTGCTTGGAAAGGAAAAGTTTGAGAGATTCAAAATGATGCCTTGAATCCCCAACATCCCTTTAGATTAGGGGGGTAATTTCGACACCTAATATTTTGGATTAGGAATCCTATGTAAATATTGTAAATAAAAATATAAAAGAAGTTGGAAGAGAAAGAGACATTGGGACATGAAACCCAATAGTCTCCCTCTGCTTGTATACAGTGATATTCTATCTTAATGCAAACACATTAATTCATTCATATTTACTCTTCGTCTGACATGACGAGTAGTTTGGTTTCAAAATTCCTTAAAAATGATGATTCTTACATGAACGCTTGATTTTAAAATGTCAAGCCTTAATGTTGATGTCAATTATTTTTCATTCTAGTTGAAAATCCTAAAACATATAATAGTTAGAGAACCTGTATATTAAAAACAATTTCTAAAACTTCCTTATCCTTTCTTTTTAAATGCTTCAAGACCTCTTCCTCCTCATTCAAATTATTTTTAAATCCTAATTTTATTCTCTATTTCTCTTAAAGCAATCAATCAAATTATTACATAAGAAAATGAAAGTAATCCCACAATCTAAAATATTGTTTATTTGAAAAAAAGTTGTTATTATTATTATTAAAATAAATATATTCACAATTTAATTTACTTGTTCAATATGTTTTCATTCCTTTTAGACATCACAATAAATATGTACTCTTGTCATTAAATTTATTTATTTTTTGCAGACAATTCTATTAAAAATGAGGTTGTCTAACTATCATGACTTTTGAAGTTTTTGGTTAGAATTCAATCATTTTGTAAGTCAAATATTGATTCCTGTTGTTTAAAGTGGGGTTTTGACTACACATACGGATTCAAAACCCTAAAAAAACCTAGGGTACTTGGATTGTAGAGAGTTCACAACTCAAACTTGTGATTCCAACAAATCTTTGTGGAATTTTATACAGATGGTACCAAAATGTACGTTGGAAAATCCTCCAAAAACAACTAACACCTAGGATGCAACTTTGATACATCATTTGTGATATATTTTAACCTATTAGTCTTCTACAATAAATATATAACATTTTTAAGAAACCAAGAAATAACATTTTTAGGAAATTAATTGTACGATGTTATTGTTGATATAAACATTTAATAGTTCAAATTTAATAGGCTTTATTTGTAAACATTTAATCATTATTTGTAGATTTTATTGTTTATATAAGCATTTAATAGCTGTAATTTAAAATAATTTATCTGTAAACATTTAATAGACAATTCATAATAGAGAAGAGAATGACATAAGAAAGAGGAAAGGAATTTGAATAATATATTGTAATGAGCTTCTTCTTCGAAATGCATCACATAAGTAGCTGTGTGTGGATGTTTTGAACCATCAACTATCGTTCATCTTTAGGACAAATGTAGACACTAAAATTATTTATGTGATGGCTGTAGAAGAATAAGCTCATCATAATTTAACTCACAGAAGTCTCAATTCTAAAATATATTGTAAATTTCTGTGAGATTAAATGAGGAAACTTAAATGTTTTAGGATTTGGATTATTTTTGGAGGGGGTGCAAGAGGCAGAAGGGTTCTATATAACCTTAATGGAAAGATAGTAAATAAGTATGTTTGGGATTAGGAAAAAAAAATAATAGCTAAGCAAAGTTGTATGGCTTGTTTCATGGAGTAACATTGACCAAACACTTGGAAAATTTGAGGAAGAGAATAAGAAAACTCTTAATACGATATACCACATCAATATTAAGTTGTGGCTAACACTAGGTGTGAAATGTAGCCCATAACGCCCATGTCCCAAGATATGCTAATCAAGGAATTAATGGGTTTTGTTTAAGTAAAAAAATATATATATTCTAAGTTTAAGGCCATCAAGCCGTGACATGCGCTTCCACTGCACAAAATGATGAGGGGTTTGATGATAATTATGTTACCCCACGTACAACTTATGCATGCAAACATTAGATAACCCTTTCCATAAAGTTTCGTGGCTATGGTCTAATGATTTATTTATGTGGGAAATTTTTTTTTCTATACATGATGACGCAAGTACAAATAACATAGATCAAAAACACACAAAACAACAAGAGCTATGCACATAAAACTCTCAAAAAATAATTAATTAAATAAAATATTTACAGGAAAAATGTTGGCCCAATGCTTGGCCACTCATTCCTCACTCTCACGCACACTCCTCTACATCCCTCATGCCTCATAGGCTCACCTCTATTTATACAATTAGATTAGAACCCAAGAAGGTTCTAGATCCTAAGCTAACTCCCAAAATATCTCTCCTAATCCCTAACATATCTCATCTAATTTATAAAATCTCTCATTCAATTTCCTATCCCTAGATAAGAACTAACTAATCCATAATCTTCTCAAACCATCCACAATCCTCTCAAATATTCTCCTATTTACAAGAATTATCACTCTCTCCTAAAAACTATAGGAAAATACATTAATTAATTAAATCTCAACATTACAAACTAACTCATCTAGTAAAAAATTCACCTAATTTAGATGCCCCTGCATCAAACTCCTCAGGTTAAATAAAATGCATGGTCTCCCAACCGTCAGTCTTTAAGATGATAAGAATCCTCCTGGATCCCAAACTTTCATTTGCAGTAAATTAGTTTCTTTGTTATTGTTGTTGATTTTATGTGGTTGTCCTTTTTTGTCTTCTAGGCTTCCAAACTTTATATTGTAGTTTTCCCTTCTCCTTGTTGATGTATGTTTGTTATATTTTCATCAACAAGATTCTTCCAAATTCTTTCGTTCTTGCAATATGTTTCTTTTGGGACACTTTAACCATCAATCTTCTAATCTCTTCAATTTCAATTTCCAACTTGTCCTCTTGCTGGTGTGCATTATTGTTTCTTTGTTGAGCTTTGTTGTCCATCTCTATGCTTCTGTTGTGTCTAATTTTTTGATTTGAAGGCTTGTCATCATACACTAACTCCAAATTATCCAACCATTATTCTAGGAACTTTAGTTCTAATGCAAAATCTCCCATGACATTTCACCCATTTATTTGATGATCATCAGCAACTTGTCTTAATTGTCCATCTTCAACATTTTTAGGCTTGATTCCTTCATCAATTTGTTTTTCATCATCAAAGTTATCTACTTTCACACACCAATTGTAATATTTAAAAATATAAGGTTTGAAATATGAATCTGTCTTCAGATCTTCATGATGGTCTTCTGAAAAATCTGTAGCGCCATCTGTGGGGATCAAACCCACGTCCACATCATCTTCATCATCGTCACCAAGAAATGATCCTTTCTTGGGTTCACAATTGTATACTTTTTTCTGGAGTTCCTCTTCTTCCAAAACTTTCAGCTTTTGTTTCAGTATTCTTTCTATCAACTGTTTAATTGGCCATTTAACTATTCTCTTTATTACCCATCTCTATCTCTGTATTTGTAATAGCTCTAGAAACATGTCCAATCGTGCTTTTAATTCAAAAATCTCACTCTCTTCATCACCAATGCCAGCTGCTATGGCATTATCGTGGCCATTCTCTAGAATCTGTATCTTCATTTTCATCTCCTTTCGTGAACTTCACCTTGTTCAGTGTAACCTGCAACTAAATCACTTTACCAAGTTGTCTCCTCTAAACTTGGTCAATGGCTCCTTTCACTTGAACCTTACTCCTAACCACTTCTTGCTCCTTTTTTGCTGCAAACAAAAATTTTATTAACTCTTCAAATTGTCCTTACAACACTTGACCACTTTGGGTGTCGGCCTCTACTGGTCATGCACCCATTACAATCACCTTTGACTTGAGTTCAATTTTATTTTGAATCCAAATTAATGGATATTGGTGTACTTGACTCTTGACTTAAAATCAATAACTTAAACATTGATACTTTAACCTTTGGCATCCAATCTTACTTTAACTCGGCATTATGACTCCTTAATTACATGACTCTTTAACTTGAATTTTACAATCGAGAAACTCTCAAACTTATACAACTTTAAAACTCATGACTTGACCCATTTTAAGACTCTCATCTAATTAAACATACCTTATCACTCCATACAATACATAATTCATATTAAAATAATTTTATAAAAAGTGATTATATATTTCTCTTTTAAAGCCTATAATTAAAGTGAGATATGCATATAGTTTCTTAAAACCATTAATTAGCATAAACATTGATACTTTAACCTTTGGCATCCAATCTTACTTTAACTTGGCAGTATGACTCCTTAATTACATGACTCTTTAACTTGAATTTTACAATCGAGAAACTCTCAAACTTATAAACTTTAAAACTCGTGACTTGACCCATTTTAAGACTCTCATCTAATTAAACATACCTTATCACTCCATACAATACATACTTCATATTAAAATAATTTAATATTTTATAAGTAATTTTATAAAAAGTGATTTTATATTTCTTTTTTAAAGCCTATAATTAAAGTGAGATATGCATATAGTTTCTTAAAACCATTAAGTAGCATATAAAAGCATTAAAATCATTACGTTGTCTTTGACTTGGATGTACGCAATTCATTTCCATGCACGCAGGTTGCTTAGTTCTCTCCACCGTCTCTAAGCATGTTTATCATAAACCAATCAACGAATTTTGCGTGAGTTTAAAGCTCAAACTGTGCACAAAATATTTCAAATCTTCGCGGTTTTAAAACTGAACAATGCCAAGTTTCGTCATTAAAACTACATTAGGAACTTCAGACGATGATCTCTTTTGTTCAATTGTTGAAGGAGCTGACCCTGCTTTTGATCCTCCAGAGTTAAAATATATCCTAATTATCACTTTTACAGCACATATATGTTTAAGTTGTTCCAGTTATTCGTCTAAAATCCACTCTGACTGATCAAGAACTGCTGATTTCTATAATAATCATTGTTTCAATCTCGTGATCATCACTGCTAGTATTACTACTGTAACTACTGTAAGAGGAAAACTCATATGTTGAATTATCATATGATTGAAGAAATAGACTAACTCTCACTCCTCTCAGTGAGAGGTTCAACGATCAAATGAAGTTGCGGCCTTTCTGACTACAATCGTGCAATCCCTCAGTGTTCAACCACACAACCGACCTTCCAAATGTTTCAACACCCAGTCCGCTGAATCCACACGCAGATGAGTCTCTATCTTGCATGCTAGATCTTCTTGAGAGTGATTACTTCAATAATAGGTTTGTAGGTGCTTTATGGTGAATATTGAGCACTACTGCGCAATATTTTGGCTATTCCACCTGTCGGCTACTCTCATCACATTTCCACTACGATATAAGGTCTTCAAAATATTGATTGTATAGATTATAATAATAGTGCACTCCACCGATCCCATGAATCAACATCTACAATGATATGCTTTTGAATGAGATTTCCAAGTGAAAGGTTTGTATTCCGATAAAAATAAAGCATTGACAATTACATCACTACCTCCGAGCATAAGAATTGCAATAAAGCCCAGACAATGGCTCTAACAGGCACAACCTCGAGCCCTTCACGACCACCTCCCTTGATTTATCATCATGCAGATTCACATAAAGAAATGTTACCTTCGAGAGCTGTTAGATATGTGGTCTAACCAAGAGAAACGAGAAGCATTTTTCACTGACAACGTTCTTCACGAACAACATTCTTCAATATAGCCTTCAAACACACCTCTCATGCGGTTGGGCTTCATTTATTTCCGTGGGCTTCTCCTTTGTAGAACTTTTCCGTTGATGGTTCTTGTTGGAAATTAATTCCAACTACAAACCTAAGCAGCAGGACATCAAGTTTTAATTTTGATTTGAAACTAAAGGACGGAAGTGACATAAATTTCTTGTTTTCGCTTGCACTCAATGGGTTTATATCCCTGCACAACAACTTAGCCGTAGCCCTCTTCTAATCCACCAAATTGTGGTTTGCACCACGTTACCTCTTGCCTTAACACCATTCACCTAACTACATTTAAAATCCGTTATATGACAAAGTTTGAATTTTGGTTTTAATTCTTTATGTCAGATAGTTTTATTTAATAAAGTTTTTTATAAACTTAGATTGTTATTTCACATACATATAGAAAACAATGTTATGTAATATTGTGTATGAAAAAACAAATAAGATTGTGTATGCAAAGAGAAAATGAAGTTGTCTATGTAGCAGCAAAAGAAGATTGTGTGTAGAAGCAAAAGAAGTTGTGTGTGTAACAGCAAAGGAAGCTATGTGTAACAGCTAATGAAGTTGTGTGTGTGTAACATCAAATGAAAAAGACAGCAAAGGGGAGTTGTGTGTGTAACAGCAAATGAAAAAAACAGCAAAGGAGCGTTGTGTGTGTAACAACCCAGTGAAGAATTTTTTTGTAAATCCAGAACAACAGTTCTGATGCTTTGTAACAGCAGGGAATTTTGAATGATAAACAATGAATTGTCTTCCCACTGTGTGTGATTTTTGCAGAGTATTTGTTTTTTATTGTTCTCTCTGTGTTGGAAGAGGAATTTTTGTTTCCTCACTGTTGTTCAGGAATTATCACAAATTCCAATAGTTCTTTGCTTGGTTGCTGCAGGTTTCAATTGGAAGAGCGCTATCTAAACGAACCACAATCAATTTCATAATTAACTCAACTTTCTCCCATGTTCTTTGGTACCAAAATGATGATGCAGGTACAAAATAACATAGGATCAAACAAATACAAAAAAACAAGGGGTATGCACATAAATCTCTCAACAAATAATTAATTAAATATAATATTTACAGGAGAACGGTTGGCCCAATACTTAGCTACTCATTACCCACTCTCACACACACTTCTCTACAATATATCTCATGCATCAACAAATTTTTCAATTCCAAACAACACTATGTACACCTCCACAAATTATATATTGTATAAAAATACAAGAAAATTGCTAAGTGATAAAAAAACAACCTAAAAAATTATATGGAATATAAAGATCACAAGTAAAACAGACTGCTAATTAAAAAAAACTGCCTCAACAAATTATATGCAGTATAAAGATCACAATTCAAGCAAGATGCTAATATCAGGCACATAAAAAATAAAAAATAAAACAACCTCCAAAAATTATATGCAGTATAAAGATCACAAGTGGAGAAATATCTCCTCCACAAATTATATGCAGTATAAAGATCACAAGTCAAGCAAGCTATTAATATCAGGCACATGAAGAAGGTTAAATCCTGGAAGAGATACTTATGGGAGCAGTTTAAAAATGCCATATTTTTGTTAAGAAAATAATGGAAATTTCGGTAAGATTTTAATATAATTTGGAAAATCTTAATTATAGTTGTAAAGTTTCAAGATTTTGAATGCTCAAAATTTTTGATAAAGCTAGAACTATTTTCAACTAAAAAATATTCAAACATTATAGAGTTAAAAAAATAAAAAATAAAAATCCCAATTCCTTTAGGGTAAAATTGTGGAACGTCCTTATGAATAGTAATGTGAGTTGTGAGTTACTTGATTAGCCGATGTGGGATTGGACGATTAGCTGACATGACGAGCTTAGCCCCTTCACTACTATTATGTAATGCCATTGTGGGAGTTCATACAGACAAACAAAGCATATTACTCAAATTGTTTATTTGGTTAATTCCATGGCTCTCCAATGGTGCCACCGGCTTGTAGGTTAGTGGGTATCCTTTCTATGAAATTTGCTTCCAAAATTGGGTTATCAGGATAGGGCAGAAGGGTGGAAAAGACAGTGAATTTGTAGTTAGAATGTGTCATACAATATGCAGAGTAGTCTGTGATCATTCAATGCCTCACAAGGACACTTGTCTGTGGGTAGTCTTTGGCTTTCCGTGCAAATTTGTCTCTGAATGGGTCCATAGTGGTTTAAATTTAGAGCGTTCATGCACCCTTGTGTGGTAGCTCATTAGCAAACTGTCAAGATTATAATCGAGTGGATGTAAATATAATCAGCCAACCGTGGCCAAAGAAAACAGTGGAGCAGGATTTGGTCCTCAGCAAGCCCCCAATGTCAGTGATAGCCTACGACATTGGCTAGAAAATTCAGGCTCTGGTTCAAATACGACTTTGGTTTCAACCCAAGAAAAATTGGATGAGTTACAATTGGAAATTTCAGTAGAAAACATGAGGCAGCATAAACAAATGAAGAATATTGTAAATCTAATGGAGGAGGTTCGAGAATTGAAGAGCCGAGTGGCAATGAAAATGAATCAAATGGATGCTCTACGTGTGCAAATTGAGCAGTTACAAAGACCAAATCAAAATTCTGACTCTACGAGTAGACAAGAAGCCGATACACTTCCAGGCCTCAACTGTCCACTGGGTGAGGAAAATCCAAGCATGCAGTAATGTACTTGTCACAAATAAGAAAAAAAAATATTTCACACATAAAAAAAAATTACCAATGTCATCTTACCATGAACATACACAAACTCACATAACACCAGAGTAAGGTTACATAAAATCGATTTACATATTTTTATAACTTTCCTATCCATATTTTCAACAAATGGTTTATGCTTTATACTATGCATCGGGTTATTAAATTGGTTACACTCTGCAAATTCAAAGTTATGGTTAAATAGAGGCTTAAGGCTCTCCGCTTCACGAGGTAATAAGACATGCTTAAGACAACTGTTAAATAGGACTCTAATGGTGATTGGCGAATATTGTGTTTTTAATTAATCCACCAATTCTTTAGCATGGATTATCTCTGAAATAAGTTTAAACAATTTAATACAACCCCTTTTAATACTCATTCCACGAGTTAGCATGTACTTTGGTGCACACTTGTTAAGGATTACACCCTTGATCTGCCTCAACAGAAATCCAACAGTGTAAAATAACTAGGGTTTTCTAAGTAGATACATACCATGATTTTCTAATTCTCTCGCAGTTTCCTTCAACGTTCCACTTGGTTCTTCAGGTGATGATCTCGCAACGGTCTCTCCTAACTTCTACAAGATTGTTCTTCAATTCATTTGTTTTTTGGTTTATCTCTTCTGAGTTATGCATCCTCTACTCCTTCTATCGAATGGGTTGGATATTTCCAAGGCTAAACCATTCAGCGTGACCTTCAGGTAACCCCTTTTTTTTAGTGTAATGGGTAATTTACTTTCCAGATGATAATCCCTCCTTTGTAAAAAAAATCTATGTAGAAATTGGGTTTAAATTCGTGTCTACCCCTTCAAATCCGATTAAATCTTAGAAATGATTTCCTTGAATTGTTTAACTTCCGTCTTCAATCATATTTTTAGATTTTACCCTGTTTCAGAAGATATTGCCGTAGCTTATATTCGAACTGGGTCCAACGAAATTCTTATGTGCCCTAGAACGAAGACAGAGAATTCTCGAAGGTAAATGTTCTGTACCTCATATATTTTTTGTTTTTTCTTCCTTGTTTATTTTTCTTTCTCTAAAAAAAAAAAATTAAGGGTTTTCAAACCTTGTTGACTAAATATTTAATTGTTGGTTGCCTTTACAGTTAGCTACTCTTCAAGCTAGGCCTGAATCCTTATCAGGTAAGCCAGAACTACCAACTTGATTATGTTTAGTCTTAATTTTTTTATTTTTAAATCTGAAGGTTTACCATTTAACCTACCTTTTCGTTCTCTTGTGCAGGTAAGCTTTAAGTTACCAGAAATTACAACTGTAGTTGCGCTTCATGCTACCCATGTTGAGCTGAGTCCTTCTTTTCTTTCCTCACAGGTATTTCTTCTAGATGAGGGCTTGTAGCACCGAACCCTTAACTGGGTTTTCTTTCTTTTCCTTTGGAACCTTCTTGGATGAAGGCGAACCATTGGTGTAAAGCTTAGTCCTGCTTTAGTTTTATGCAGAACTTAAGCCTCCAAAATCTAGTTTCATTTTTTCTTTAACATTGACAGAGTTTTCTCCGTATATTTTCCTTACTTATTTAAGGAACTGGCTCCTTGCATTTTTATTGTTTTTAAATGTAACAATCCTACTCTTCATGGATACTTGAGATGTAACTAAAACTTAAATGTTAAATTTTAGTGTTTTCGAACCCCAGTCTTAAATGGTTATTATGCCTCGAGTTCAGTTATATTCTGTTATAACTATTTATACAAAATTATGGTTATGGTTTTTGTTTTCTAAAATTGGTGCTCTTGTAAATATTCTCCCAAATTCTATTTTTCCAACTCTTAAGAAACATACGGTTGTATGGTTTACTTATGCTTTGCTTTTCGGTCTTAAATTCTATCATATGGAGCGTTTGGGGTTAGATCCCACAACATTTTCCTTAGTTCAGAATATGTACGGTTTCCTACTTAATTCTTTTTTAGTAGAATTTTTCTGAATCATGGAAAAATATAAGCATGTTCTCATTTAATCCCGCTTCCTTATCTATGTTGATAGTAGATTTATTTACATAGCTTATGTTTTGAACTTCATGACAGCTATGAGGTTATGCTTTACTACAACACCGAAATTTTGTTTCAGGTTGTAAATTTCACATTAATAATTTTTATTGTTCTCACTCACTATAGTTCTTCTACATGAGTCCTAGCTTAATTATAGGAAGTTGACCAGACTGACTATCTACATTCTAGTATGAGTATAGATTATATTAGATGGAATAACGTCCTACTTCTCGGGGCCTTATAGCTCTGGACTTGGGAAAAGTTCCTTACAAACTTAACTGCAACTTTCACCCTGGCAAATTACATATACAAGTATAAATTTGTATTAAGATCTATCCATCATTATAGCATTTATTTTGTACTATGATCCGGACAACTTTCTTGCATCGAATAATACAAAGAGAAAATCTTAGAAATCATTTAACAGAAAAAATCATTAATATTCACACTCATTAACTCCTATTGTACTAAATAAATGTGTTCCCAAAAAATTATTTAGGAAGCAAAATACACAAAAATTTCTCATTTTCTTTTCTAACAGTACTAGATTACTTCTTTCACCATTAAATAAATTTCATAATTTTTTTACTTATCTGTCTTAGACCATGGTTGTTCCTCCCTACCGTGGATGAGGCAATTACGTCCTCACCCCCCCCCCCCCCCCCGTGCTCCAAGTCTGGGCTTTACAATTGACAGGAACTCTGGAAGAGAACTCGGGACTGTTCGGTCCAATTCTCCAATTCCAGCAATAACAGAACATTTATGGAAGTATCCCACTGGTTAGCACCAGTCCAAGACTTCTTCTCATTATTTTTCTCAGTTACTTCATAGAACCCCCAAACCTCACTAGGATTCCTCTTTTATCCTTAGAGTTTGGGGAACTGTTAAACTGAATTCTGTTCAACTAACTCTTAGATCTTGAAATTATTTATTTTTCCTTTTACCATCGGTCTTTTAATTTATGGAATCAACTTCCATAATCAATATTTCATTAATAAAAATTAAATTTATGTTCATAATATTTTATTTTAAAATAATAACAGTAAATATTTAAAAGTCTTAACAATTAACTTAACCAACAACTAATGATTTAACCAGTGGTTACAACTTCCCCCTTAGAAGTGAACACCATCCCCAGTGTTCTCATTCTGCTCTAGAAAAAAGTTCAAGATAGGCTTTCCGAACAAAACTTTCATCCTCCCAGGTGGCTTCTTCCGGGCCAAAGTGCTTCCACTGCACTTTAACTTGGGCGATGGCTCATTTCCAGAGCATGATTTCCCTCTGATCGATTATACTGTGAGGCTCGACCAGAAATTCTCCATCTGGTTCGACCTATAAAAAATGAGCTTGATTTAGTTTTACTCATAAATCTTAACATCTTTAATCAATTTGGTACTCATATTCTACTTTAATATTTTGCCAGTGAATTATGTTCTTTGAGTCATGAATGTATTGTTTCAATAACGATACGTGAAAGAAATTGTGCACTTGTATATGACTAGGTAGGGCTAATTGGTAAGCCACAAGTCCTACTCTTTCCAATATTTGGAAAGGGCCACAAAAACTGGGAGCTAGCTTGGCACAAGATGCCCATCTCAAAGTGCTTTTCTTCGGCTTTATTCTTACATACACATGGTCCCCCACTTCAAATTCATGATAAGTCCATCTTACCCGCATATAATTTTTTCCTATCTTGGACTGCCTTTAAGTGTTGTCGGATCTTCTTTACTTCTCTCTCCATTTCTGCTAGCATGTCTGGTCCAAGCATCAACTTGGTTTCTAGGCTACTCCAGTTAATACGAGTTCTACATTGTCGCCTGTATAAGGCTTCAAACGGACTCATCTTAAGTGACTCATGCAAACTCCACTAGGGGAAAATACTCTTCCCACCTAGTTGGTTGTTACATTACATACATGCGTAACATGTCCTCCAAAATTTGATTTACCTGCTCTGTTTGTTCATCCGTCTACGGATAGTAAGCAGTACTAAAGTTAATTTGAGTGCCCAAACTAGTGAAAAATGTCTTCCAAAAGGCTGATGTAAAATTTATGTCCCTGTCAAAAATGACATTCTTTGGAATTCCATGCAATCTAAAGATCTCTCGCATGAATATATCTGCTATCTGCACCATCTTATATGTGGACTGCATTGGTATAAAGTGTGTTGATTTGCTTAATCGATCCACCACTACCATTATAGAGTCATTATGCTTCTTTGACCTTGGTAGCCCAGTGATAAAATCCAACGATATCACTTCCCATTTCCACTCAAGTACTGGTATAGGCTTCATCAACTCGGTGGGGTGTCGGTGTTCTACCTTCACTTGCTGGCACTCTAAACACTTATTTAGATATTCTACAATATCTCTTCTCATACCAGGCCAACAATAATTCTTCCTTATTGTTGTTAACATATTCTGATATCCAGGATGTCCAGAGAAATTCCTTCGATGATATTCATTCAAAATTAGCGCCTTCAACTTCATTCTGTTTGGAATAAAAATTCTCTTTTTGAAAATCAGCAACCTATCCCTATCAATTTCATAATCTACAAATTTTCCTTTGTCTTGGAACTCTTTTTCTTGGTGCCACATAAACTTATATTCAGGATATTTGTCTACTTCTGCTTTTATTTTCTCTATAAATTTGCGCTTAACTTCATTATAATATAGTTCATAAACATCATGTAATTTTCTACTTAATGCATCAGCTACTCTATTCTCTTTACCCTTTACATGCTACATATCAGTGTCAAATTCGCTCAGGAAGGTATTCCACCTTGCCTGGTGAGAATTGAGATCAGCTTGCTTAAAATAGCTGGTTAAGCTACTATGGTCGATCTTGAGCACAAATCTTTTCCCAAGTAAGTAATGCCTCCATACCCGGAGTGCATGCACTACTGTTGTCAGCTCTAAATCATAAGCAGAATAATGTTGTTCATGCTCTTTTAATTTTCGTGACTCATAGGCCACCACTTTACCCTCTTGTGACAGAATCACCCCAACTCCTTCCTTCCACGCATCTGTGCAGACTTCAAATTATTTATTAGGATCAACTACCCTTAATACCAGAGCTGTAGTCAATAATTGTTTCAGTCTCCCAAAGATGTCTTGACATTCCTTTGTCCATTTGAATATTTTATCTTTCCTTTATAGGGAAGTAATAGGAAACGTAATCTTTGAAAAACCCGCAATAAACCGCGGATAATAACTGGCTAGCCCCATAAAAGATCGAATGCCTGCCACATTTTGAGTTACCTTCAATTCCATAATCGTTCTGATTTTCTCAAGGTCCACTACAATACCTTCAGTAGAAATAACATGTCCAAGGTACTGTATCTCTTCCTTGAAGACATCACACTTGTTGAATTTTGCGTACATCTGATGTTTCCTTAGCATTTCCATCACTAACTGCAAGTGTTCTTTGTGTTCTTTTGCATTCTTAGAATAGACTAAAATTTCATCAATAAATATTAACACAAAAAAATCCAGATAGGGGTGAAATATACCATGCATTAACCTCATAAACGTTGTTGGTGCATTGGTTAATCCGAAAGGCAGCACTACAAACTCGTAATGTCCATACCTTGTACGAAAAGCAGTTTTATGTATGTCTTCATCCTTTACCCAGATCTGATGGTATCCTGACTTTAGATCTATTTTTGAGAATACAGTTTCTGCTTTTACTTGGTCAAACAAGTCATTGATTTGCAGTAACATATATCTGTTTTTAATAGTCAGTTTATTAAGCTGATGATAATCCATGCACATTCGCATGGTTCCGTCTTTCTTCTTCACAAAAAACACAGGTGCTCCCCAAGGAGATACACTTGGTCAGATGTACCCTTTATCTAATAACTCCTATAGCTGCATTTTAAATTCAGTTAATTCAGGTACACTCATTCAATAGGGTGCCCTTGAAATTGATGATGCTCCAGGTACCAATTCAATAGTAAAATCTATATCCCTTCTGGGTGGTAAGCCTGATATTTCCTCTGGAAATACATCCATAAACTCCTGTACTATTGGTATATTTTCTAGCATTGGAGCTTTTTCTTTAGAATTGGTAAAGCCCACTTGTATGGCATAAATTTGGCATCCCTTCCTCATGCATTTACCCATTTGAGATGATGTGATTGGTCGCAGCCGTAATGGTTTCTTTATACCTTGAATTTCTTGGCGGGTCCCATCCTACATTCTGTAGTAGATGATATTTTCTTTAAATTCTACTAGCGTCCAGTGTTTCTCTAACCAATCCATTCCCAGTAGCACATCATAAGAACCCAATGGTAATATATTTAGATCTACAATCAGCTGTTGTTCACTAATTTTTAGTGCACAGTATGATATTTTGGCACTAACTTTCCTCTTTGCTCCAGTGGCTAAATGTACCAACCATGGATTTCAGACTTTCTAACTCTGCAATTTACAAATTTCAACTACTTTGAGGCTTACATAACTTAAAATTGTGCTTGGATCTACCAAAATAGAAAAAGGTTGAGATAGAAAATTACCTACCAATTCAATCATTGTCGACTAGTAGTCTGCTTACCGGTATTCCAGTGCTGCATTAATTCTGGGTATGTTTCTGGAAACATCTCCCACTGTTGAGGCCTCCTGTAAATTGGTAACTCCCTCACTCCTACCTCACTGTGGACAGTTTCTATAATAATGTGCCTCACCACACCCCCAACATTGTAAAGGTGGCTTCTGATTCTGGGTTTGTTCCGGTTTACTAGAGGCTTCCGTGGGTTTATCTTCTATAGGCCACCTTATTCTTTGATGATTCTTACCAAATTGTTTGCTAACTGAGCTTTTGGAAACACTTTTAAAATTTCTAGTTCTGTTTCTTTTAAAACTAGAACTGCCCTTATGCTCTTTCTTTGCCTGTCGGCCTTTACCTTCTTCACCTTTTTCTTTAGCTTGCTGGTAACACATTCTAGCTTTTTTGATGGCATCATCCATAGTCTTAGGATTCACAAACTCAATACGTTCTTTCATATGAATCAGAAAACTGCTTAGGAACCTCTGCAGTTTAGCCTTTTCATCTGTTAAATAGGGAACATAACGTAGTAAGGAAGTAAACTTAGTGATATACTCATCCATTGTCATTTTCCCCAGTTTCAAATCATGAAACTCTCTAGAATTTTCGTCATAAAAAGGTTTTGTTAAGTATTCATCTTTAAAATACTGTTGGAATGCATCCCAAGTTACATCTTGGTCATCTATACTACGAACATTTTTCACTTCCTCCCACCATAAGGTGGCTTTCTCCCTTAGCTGATAGATAGCCAATCTGGCTTTAAGATTACTACTATATTCATACACTTGGAAATACTTATTCATGTTTATCGGCCATGCCTCAGCTACTTCCTCCTCTACTCCATCAAACGTAGGAGGCTTTATTTTCCTAAATTCACCTTTCAACTCTACCTTCTATCTTTTCACTTCTTTTTGATTCGATACATTATCCGATTCAGCTTCATTATAGTTCTTATTTCTATTACTATGCTGAGACTGACTTATTTCCATTATGTCTATGTCCTGATCTCTTGTTTTCTTTTCATTTATTTCCTGAAACTCTCTTTTAGTACTTGGCTTCTCATTTCTTTGGTTTTGTTTATCAGAGAGGCTTTTCAATATCCTCTCCTACTCTTGCATCAAACGTGCATTATCGTCTCACACCCTCTCCATTTCCTCTTGTAAATTTTTCACAATGTTTAAGAGAATACTGGTTTGGTGTTGCTATTCCTCCAATAGCCGACTGGTTTGCTGGTGCTGCTCTACACCTAGATTTATCCACATTTCTGGGTTCATTTCCAGTCGGGGTTGCGTTTCCCCGACGTTCGGAGGTGGTTGTTGTGTTGGCACCCTCCTCATAATATCCTTTTAGCTTCTTCCTCTCTCTCTCTCTCTCTCTCTCTCTCTCTCTCTCTCTCCCTCTCTTGCTATGTGCATCAGTAATACATAAATTAAAACGTTAGCTGACCCATCGGGTCCCAGTGTTACAACGCTGGTCTGATACCACTTGTCACAAATAAGAAAAAATATATTTCACCTATAATTTTTTTCTTACCAATGTCATCTTACCATAAACATACGCAAACTCACATAGCACTAGAGTAAGGTTATATAAAATCGATTTACATATTTGTTTAACTTTCATATCCATCTTTTCAACAAATGGTTTATGCTTTGTACTATGCATCAGGTTATTAACCTGTTTACACTCTGCAAATTTAAAGTTATGGTTAAATAGAGGCTTAAGGCTCTCCACTTCACGAGGTAACAAGACATGCTTGAGACAGCTATTAAATAGGACTGTACTGGTGATTGGCGAATATTGTGTTCTTAATTAATCCACCAGATCTTTAGCATGAATTATCTCTAAATAAGTTTAAACAATTTAATACAGCCCCTCGTAATACTGATTCCATGAGTTAGCATGTACTTTGGTGCACACCTGTTGAGGATTACACCCTTGATCTGCCTCAACGGAAATCCAATGGTGTAAAATAACTAGGGTTTTCTCAAGTAGATACATACCATGATTTTCTAATTCTCTGGCAGTTTCCTTCGACGTTCTGCTTGGTTCTTCTGGTGATGATCTTGCAACAGTCTCTCTTGACTTCTACAGGATTGCTCTTCAATTTATTTGTTTTTGGTTTATCTCTTCTGAGTTATGCGTCTTCTGCTCCTACTATCGAATGGGTTGGAGATTTCCATGGCTAAACCATTTAGCGGGACCTTTAGGTAACCCCTTTTTTTTACAGTAATGGGTAATTTACTTTCCATATGATAATCCCTCCTCTGTAAAAATAATTTATGTAGAAATTGGGCTTAAATTTGTGTCTTCCCCTTCAAATTCGGTTAAATATTAGAAATGATTTCCTTGAATTGTTTAAATTCCATCTTCTCTCATCTTTTCAGGTTTTACCCTGTTTCAGAAGATATTTCCATAGCTTATCTTCGAACTGGTTCCAGCGATATTCTTATGTCCCCTAGAATGAAGACATATAATTCTCGAAGGTAAATGTTTTGTACCTCATATATTTTTTGTTTGTTCTTCCTTGTTTATTTTTATTTCTCTAAAAAAAACAAATTAAGGGTTTTCAAACCTTGTCGACTAAATATTTAATTGTTGGTTTCCTTTATAGTTAGCTACTCTTCCAGCTAGGCCTGAATCCTTATCAAGTAAGCCAGAACTACCAACTTCATTCTGTTTAGTCTTATTTTTTTTTTAAATCTAAAGGTTTACCATTTAACCTAGCTTCTCGTTCTCTTGTGCAGGTAAGCTTTAAGTTACCAGAAATTACAATTGTAGCTGTGCTTCATGCTACCCATGCTGAGCTGAGTCCTTATTTTCTTTCCTCACAAGTATTTCTTCTAGATGAGGGCTTGTAGCATTGAACCCTTACCTGGGTTTTCTTTCTTTTCCTTTGGAACCTTCTTGGATGAAGGCGAACCAGTGGTGTACTGCTTAGTCCTACTTTAGTTTTATGTAGAACTTAAGATTGCAAACTCTAGTTTCATTTTTTCTTTAACATTGACGGATTTTTCTCCGTATATTTTCCTTCCTTATTTAAGGAACTGGCTCCTTGTGTTTTTCTTGTTTTTAAATGTAATCTTCCTACTCTTCATGGATACTTGAGATGTAAATAAAACTTAAATGTTAACTTTTAGTGTTTTTAGACCCCAATATTAAATGGTTATTATGCCTCGAGTTCAGTTATATTCCGTTATAACTATTTATAGAAAATGATTGTCATGGTTTTTTTTTTCTAAAATTGGTACTCTTGTAAATATTCTCCCAAATTCTATTTTTCCAACTCTTAAGAAATATACGGTTGTATGGTCTACTTATGCTTTGCTTTTGGGTCTTAAATTCAATCATATAGAGTGTTTGGGGTTAAATCCCACAGCAATTTCCTTAATTCGGAATATGTCAAGTTTCCTGCTTAATTCTTTTGGAGTAGAAATTTTTTGAATCGTGGAAAAAATATAAGCATGTTCTCATTTAATCCTACTTCCTTATCTATGTTGATAGTGGAGTTATTTACATAGCTTATGTTTTGAACTTCATGACAACTATGAGGTTATGCTTTACTACAACCCCGAAATGTTGTTTTCAAGTTGTAAATTTCACAGTAATAATTTTTATTGTTCTCACTCACTACAAATCTTCTACATGCGTCCTAGCTTAATTATAGGAAGTCAACCGGACCGACTATCTACATTCTAGTCCAAGTATAGATTATATTAGATGGAATAACATCCTACTTCTCAGGGCCTTATAACTCTGGACTTGGGCAAAGTTCCTTACAAACTTAACTGCAACTCGCACCTTGGCAACTTACATATACAAGTGTAACTTTGTATTAAGATCTATCCATCATTATAGCATTTATTTTTGTACTATGATCTGGACAGCTTTCTTGCATTGAATAATACAAAGAGAAAATCTCAGAAATCATTTAACAGAAAAAATCATTAATATTCACACTCATTAAGTCCTACTGTACTAAATAAATATGTTCCCAACAAATTATTTAGGAAGCAAATTACACAAAAATTTCTCATTTTCTTTTCTAACAATACTAGATTACTTATTTCACCATTAAATAAATTCAGTAACTTTTTTACTTATCTGTCTTGGACCGTGGTTGTACCTCCCTACTGTGGATGAGGAAATTATGTCCCCACCTCATGCTCCATGTCTGGGCTTTACAATTGACGGGAACTCTGGAAGAGAACTCGGGATTGTCCGGTCCAATTCTCCAATTCTAGAAATACCATAAAATTTATGGAAGTATCCCACTGGTTACCACCAGTCCCGAACTTCTTCTCATTATTCTTCTCAGTTACTTCACAGAACCCCCAAACCTAACTGGGATTCCCCTTTTATCCTTAGAGGTTGGGCAACTGTTAAACTGAATTCTGTTCAACTAACTCTTAGATCTTAAAACTATTTATTTTTCCTTTTACCACATATCTTTTACTTTATGGAATCAACTTCCATAATCAATCTTTCATTAATCAAAATTAAATTTATGTTCACAATATTTTCTTTTAAAATAATAATAGTAAATATTTAAAAGTCTTAACAATTAACTTAACCAACAACTAATAATTTAACCAGTGGTTACAGTACTCCTGTTGCAAATTTTGCATTTTTTTGGTAGCTTTTGTCAGTATATAGACAATTATGAATAATTTTGTAAACCCTCAGCAACATTAGAAATTTTCATGCAAAGGGACAGTGATGCAAAGGAAGAATGAGAGGGAATTATGTGAGAAAATCTCTTGGGTTTTGGCTGTGTTTAGGCATAGATTTATAATACAAAATCTACTCATTTTGTTTATATATATGGGGATTAATTTTACGATCAATATAATTTTTACTCTAATGCACCTACATTATGCAATCTCAACAACAATATTTTTTTGTAATTCAAACAGATTTTTCTAAATTCTTAACTGGAATTTGAGAAAAAATCGATGTTTTAAAAATGGCTTGAGTTAATTCAGGCTTTGTTTGCTCAGTCAAGTTGACTAGCAACCATAAAGATGTTATTTTGGTGTGTCAAAGCTTGACTCGACGGATTCACTACCAAATTGGCCCCACTATGTTGAATAGCTAGTAGAACCCTTCAAAGGGCTTTTGGCACATCAGAGAAGTAGGGATAGAAATTTACAAGTAAAAAAAAAAATTAATTTAGATTTTTACAAGTTAAAAAAAAAAAAAAGAATAATAATATTATAAAATTTCACCAGAAGTGCTGTAGCTTGTGAAAGCCATTCACATTTTTTAAAATTATTAAGTATAGTAAGTATAGTCACTGATTGGACATAGGTGGTTGCATGCTGCAGTATTGAAGGAGATTAATGACAAGTTGCAGTTGAGATTAATGGAAAGTTGCAACTGCAAAGGAAAGGTTGTCGAGTTTCCAAATTCTTTTAAGTGCAAGTTTGCATTGTGCAACTGTATGCTTAATCAATAACTTAGTAATCGATATTTTTCCTAGACTCAAGCTTCAGCTTTGCAATAAGTGTTCAAAATTGAACACCTCAGATCCCTTCAAAGGGCTTCTGGCACGTCAGAGAAGTAGGGATAGAAATTTACAAGTCAAAAAAAAAAAAATTTACGTTTTTGCAAGTTAAAAAAAAAAAAGGATAATATTATAAAATGTCACTAGAAGTGTTGTAGCTTGTGAGAGGTAGTCACATTTTTTAAAATTATTACCATTTCTTAAAATTATCAAGTATAGTAAGTATAGTTACTGATTGGACTTAGGTTGTTGCAGGCTGTAGTATTGAAGGAGATTAATGGCAAGTTGCAGTTGAGATTAATGGAAAGTTTCAACTGCAAAGGAAAGTTTGTTGAGTTTCCAAATTCTATTAAGTGCAAGTCTGCATTGTAAAACTGCATGCTTAATTAATAACTTAGTAATTGATATTTTTCCACGACTCAAGCTTCAACTTTGCAATTGCAACCTGCAGCGAAAGAGCCATTCCTCGAATCCCAACTCCCACCTGTTCGGATCAAGTATGGTTACATCTATTGGCTTGGGTACAGAAGAATACTTTATTCTAAAATTTCAAGACCCGAATCAAGTGTGATTACATCTATTTTCTTGGGAAAAGAAGACTACTCTACTCTGAATTTTCGAATCCGGATCAGGCGGAATTTTCCAATTATTTTAACTCTCCATATAATTTCTTCATGTTCGAATAATACTTTTGTTGATGTTCATGCTCTATATATGTTTTTAAAAGCAAGTATTTGGCGGCAGACTAGACTCATCTCAACTTAGCTTGGATCATCTTTTAGGGAATGGCAGGGTTCATTTACATTTTCCCTCATAAACTTTGTTGAGCGTAGTGGTTTTATTTTTTTTATGGAATTCTTCTTTGATGAAATTCTTTTTCTACTGTGATTCGGTGGAAATTTTATAAGAAATGTTTAAAAGTGAGGCAAAATAATTACATAATCAGTACGCTTATGTTGGTCGAACATCGCGAGAGGATAAAGGAAAAGAAACATATATTTAAAAATAAAATTTCTCTTTATGCATTAATGAAACAAAAACTTTTCTGCATTGACTACCATCTCATTCCACAAAATTTGTAGATCTAAAATCTTCCACAATTTTCTTGCACCCTAGATATCTCATCAGATATCTCATCTTTGATAAATTAAATTTTATTTAATTGATTTACCAAGTAGCAGTTGTGTTCTCAACTAAAAGTCTAGATTTCTCATCTTTGATAAATTAAATTTTATGGAAAATTTGATCTATTGGAAGGCTGACTTGCAAAGTATTTTTTATTTTTATAAATGTATTTCTATAGTAAAAAAAATTTAAAAAAATCTAAAAATTGAATTTTCCAGTAAACCTATCATGATGAGAAAGATGATGTAAACCCTACAACCTCAACTAAGATTTAAAAAAACATAGCATGAATGGAATTTCTTGTTCCTTTCCTGCGTAGCATGCTAGATTAAGATAACTTGAATAGAATTTCATAATCTCCGTTTCTGATTTGCTCTTTTGAGTATATAACGTTGATTCAGATTAATTCATCAGAATTGGACCTATTTACTTTCACTGGTTTAATTTATTTATGGTTTCTTTTTAAATAGATTAATATTTTTTTAAATGGGTTATAGAATTTTAATTAATTAATTTATATTATTTTTTATTTTTTAGTCATTTATAGTCTTTGTTTAGATAATAAATTATTTTTCTCATTTTAAATTTAGATTAAACAAAAAATTATATATATATTTTTAATATGATGTAATATTTTTAAATTTTATTTATAATTATAGTTTAAGTTTTTTTTTTTTTTTTTAACAACTGAATTATATTGATATAAATTAGTACATCATCTTATAGGCAGTATAGTCCAAAATCTATCCCAAAGGATGATGGCTACATAATAATTCAATTCCATAAGGAATTGTAGGATAAAGACTACAACATATACCAGATTCCTTATAAACAAAATGATACACTAATAACTACTGAGATAGAGAAAAGCGAATAGGAAAAACGCCATATAAAACATGCTTCTTCTCAAGATAACTGATTGTGAGATGCACAATGATATATTGTGAGTGCATATAGAATGATAGTCATTCTGTGGTCCAAAAATATGAATCCAGAAATAAGCCAAAAGGGGTGTTGTTCATATATCAAAAATATCATGACAAACAAGCTCGCTTGATGAGAGTAATAGGGAAAAATAATAAGATTTAAAAATTAAATTTAAAATATGAAAATGTATAATCTAAGAAATAATTTGTTTATATATATATATATATATATATATATATAATCAATTAAATTAAACCAGTATATATGAATATTAAATTACATGTAAATAAATATATATAATGTTAAATTAGATATAAATAATAATATTTATATTAGTTATATCATATTCAAGATTCCAACTTATTGAAAATATTTTAAATAAGAAAATAATTTTTATGCACTAAATTATATATATATATATATATATTACCAGACAATATCATTGTTTGTTATTTTATAATTAGAAAAAAATATACTAAAAATAAATAATATAAAAGTGATTTTTTATTTTTTAAATATTAAATAAATCAAAATCAAAATAAATTTAGGTTAACTTTAACTAATAATAAAATTAATATAATATAATGAAAAATTTATGAAAATTAAAAATTTATTTTATTTTTTAAAAATTAATATATATTTTGTGTAAGTTAATATATTTAATTTTATTGATTTAAAAGATAGTTTACAACTTAATATAGAATAGATCTTATCACATAATATTACATTTAAAAATAATAAAATAATATACATATTAATAAATTTAAAATAGTAATTAAATTTTATTAAATTGATCTAATTATTAGTTGCGTTCTCAAATAAAATGGGAATTTTTGACGATTAATTTTTTGAATTATATTAAACTCTATGTGTAACCGTTCATACTCACAATTTGAATTGGAAAGCGTATTGACCATTGAGGATGATGAACGGCTGAATCCGAGTGACCATCCAATGGTTCATAGGATTTTATTGTTTCCCCAGTATTAAACTCTTTCTTCTCATTGAAGTATTCCTGCCCCAAATTCGCTGCTTTTAATGATTGTTGCACGGATTATAAAGTGCTATTTTTATTTGGTTTTCTTGGATGTTCTTCTAAATTTTCTTGAATTTGGCGCTATATTATTGTGTAGTCTGTGTCATTTTCTGCGTTTTCTTTTTTTGTTTTGTTACAAAGTTATAAAATATAAATAGAGAGATAAGTTTAGGCTGGGAAGTCTTCGATGCAAAGGGATGGGGAGAGATATATTTGATGAATCGCTAAATCCTAGGTGTAATCTCTACCCTTTGTGGCATTTTGGAGGGTAACTTTTCGCTGAGACAAATATTACTCTAACTGTGTGGGTGAGATGCAGATGTAGTGCTTATCGTTCAAGCATGTTTCTATTTCGGGCGCACACCAATTCGTGGACTGCCTCTCTTGAGGTTTGATGGGCCAAATCCTAGGTGAGCCTGTGGGCCCATACGACCTCATAGGACCTCTTATGGCTCAAATTTCATGTGACCTTGTGGGTTATGGGCCAACGCTCATGGTTTTTTTTTGTGTTTTTAATTGCAGAAAATAACTTTATTTCTAATTATATCTAAAATAATTATTGTTTTTTTCAGTGAATTATTGTGTTTTAAGAAATAAACAAAAAACACAATAACTCACTGAAAAAGGAGTTATGGGATGACTTGACTTTTCAGTGAGTTATTGTGTTATGGGATGTGATTATATTTCAAAAATATTTTATTTCTAATTATATCTAAAATAATTATTGTGTTTTTCAGTGAGTTACTCTGTTTTATAACATAAGTCAAACTGGAAAGGGGTTGATGACAAAAATATACAATTTGAACTCAGATCAGGATTAAGTACAATTAAAAAAAAAACTCGCTGTGTAAAAATTCCAATTAAAAACAAGTAATATCCAGCAAATTATATGTGCATCTTCAACAAAGTATATGTGCATTTTCTCTATAATATATGCAGTAACGAAATTAAGGTAGGGAATATTATGATCAAGCTCTTATGTAGGACAGACAAATTATTTTAGATTTGGCTTATTGTCTTTAATTCCTAACAGACTGTAGTTGGTCCTAACAATATATGAAATGAAATAACAGATTGGATAACTTTTAGGTGTGAAAAACAAGCTTAGCTTTCCCTTTTTCCTCTTTTCAAGACATGAAGATCGACGCTAGTTTTAATTTCAATGATCAACACACCTCTATGTGTGAGATCTATTTGTTGCTTTTCATTTCATTAGTTTTCATATGAAGTTTGTTGTTTACTGTCTTGTTTTCAAAGAATATGTGTGTTTTTATATTAATCTATTTTTTTTTATTTCTTATTTTGTTGATTGATTATGATTTACAGGTATAAAATGTCACCTCTTGGTCGCCCAAAAAAGGATCTAAAACAACATTCACTTGCTGATGCATTTGGTATCTCTCAATGCTCTAATCAACTACACATTTCTAAAAATGAAGTATATGATCATGTAGAGGAGGACCATGAATCAGATAGTGTAGAACTTCTTGAAGAGGAACCGACATCCAAGAGGTACAAAAGAACATTCAAGTCCAAATGGAAGATGAGATTTCCATGGGCTTATGCTGTAAAATATTTTAGCGGTGTTGAAAGGATAAAATGTTCATGGTGTGTAAAATTTAAAAGGGAAACTCCATTTGCTAAATATGGAAGCACAACTCTTCAAGTTAGTGCTTTAAACATCCATGCAACATCAGAGGCTCATAAAGTTTCTTTGCAACTTTTAGAGGGAGAAAGAAAACAGAGTACTCTTCCAATTACAAAACATGTAGAGCTAATGGTTGATGCTCAGAAAGAGAGAATTATATCAGTTATTGAGAACATGTATTTTGTTGCAATACATGATTTACCTTTGGAAGTATATAAGTCAATTTGTGACTTGAACAGGTATAAAAACACTCCTCACATGCCTTTAACATATGAATACTCAGCATATACAAATACAACATCTAGAAAAGAAATTTTAGAAGCTACTAAGTAGGTATATTGGAGAAAATTAAAAGATGAGATTTTACAAAGCCCATATTACTCACTTTTAGTTGATGAAAGCACTGATCGGACTATGGTGCAAAATTTGATTGTTTATATTACATATTTGACAAATGAAGGAAGAGGTCCATGTACTAAAAAATTCATACACTTGCTACAGATTAAGGATGGAACATCACAATCTATGTATGATGCTATGACATCTCTTTTAGTAGACATGAATCTATCAATGGAAAAGTTAGTTCGATTTGGATTTGATGGAGCATCATCCATGAGGGGTATTCGTGAAGGCTTATCTACCAAGCTTCATTGGCATGCCCCTCATTTATTAGATATCCATTGTATCGGTCATCGAGAAGCATTAGCATCAAATGATGCTTCATCATATTTTGAAGAGTTGCAAGCTATTGATAAGTTTGCAAACAAGATCTGTTCATGGTTAGGGAAATCTACTAAAAGACATGGAGAATTGAAAGAGCTAATGGAGTCATTTCAAATAAAAAAGCTAGAAGTGTTACAGATTCATCATATTAGATGGATTTATAGAGGAAAAGTCATGGAAAGATTAAGCTCATGCCTGCTTTGTTAAGAGACTGGGAGTTAGTGGAGAAAAAAATGTATGAGATGGCTAAAATATTTCAAGTTCAATTTTTCATCCACTTACTTGAAGATGTGCTTATTGAGTTGAATAAGCTAAATCAAAAGTTTCAAGAGGATCATGTTGACATTACATCTATTGGAACACCTTTGGATATCACTATCAGCTTGCTTCAAACATGATTTCTAAGAGGCACATTTGGGGCAGGAATGCACACATCATGTTTTTAAAGTAAAACACAACAAGGAACTCTTGAGTTTGCAGATTGCACAGGTATAGTACATGTGCATGAATTGAGGTTTAAGAGTTTGCCAAAGTCACAAAGATCAGGGACACTAGATGACTGCATTATGATGGGAAAAAGTTTTGTAATGAAGGTGATTGACACTCTAAATGTAAGGTTCACAGATTTGCCTATTTTTAATGCAGCTAAGTTTTTTAGTCCTTGTAATTATTATGAGGATATGGGTGATAGAGAATCTCAAACAAGAAGATGGTTGACATGTTTATGTGAAAAATTTAGTGTTGGAGGCTTTCTTGTTGTGGACAACATTAAATGTATGGGTGAAATGGATGAATTTATATGTACTATTTATAAATCTTACCCAAAAAAACATATTTTTGGAGTATGGGATCTATGTGGAGGTGAAATTGAATGGATTGAAATATTTCCATGTTTAATGTAGCTAAGGCAAGCAATTCTTGTTATTCTGGCTAGTATAGCAGTATGTGAAAGAGGCTTTTCAAAATTAAATCGAATTGAAAATGATGATCGATCAAAAATTGCTTTAAAAACATTGGATATGTTAATTTTTTTCTCTCTCCGTGCACCTCATGCTCGAAATGAGGTATATTGGAATGCTACTTATGATGAATGGAAGGAGATGAAAACTCTAAAACCTCTTCCACTATGAGAATAAATTGAAAGAACTAGTAAGTTTCAATCTTTATTACCATCAGTGTAAGTGAATTTTTTTAGTTTTATACCATTTGACTTTTACTTTCTGTTTTATAATATATTCCAAGTTTTATTACATTTTTTTATTAACATATTGAATTTAATAATTTTAGGATATCACAGAAGATATATTGAGCTAGAGGACCACAACTGTCAAAGGTTTATAACTGGAAGAAAATGCTACCTTGGATCAATTTTGTGGCCAAGTCAAGGGACTGTTGTTCCAATTATTTGAGATGTGCAATTATTGGAAGTCTCATCATTCCAAAAGAGTTTTAATAGACAATAGAACAATTATTTGATCAAATCTGAAATTTATAAGCTAAAAATCCATTGATGCCTCTTATATAAGCTAGAATTCATTTTTAATTTTATAAATAAGACCTTTCATATACTTTCAATATAAGTATTTTTGTTTTGTCAT
The DNA here is from genome assembly GCA_034641835.2 of Pinus albicaulis. Lineage (NCBI taxonomy): Eukaryota > Viridiplantae > Streptophyta > Pinopsida > Pinales > Pinaceae > Pinus > Pinus albicaulis. Next base: position 341,191,267 of record CM076569.1, read on the forward strand.
ATTTGTTTCTTATTTCAGTTTCCTTAAGATGTAGTGATTTCGATATGTTTATTTTGGTTCCTATTTTAAATTCATAAGAGTGAAAAAATATTATGGGATGTGATTATATTTCAGAAATCTTTTAGAGCTAAAATGACCCATTAGGGCTTTCGATAAGCTCAAGTTATCTTGATATTGATTCTCCAAATTTGCCTCCACTTTTGGAGTCTCCTTGTATCCCCACTTAAATGTTAAATGCCAAACTTACAGCATCATGGTTTCGCATCATGAGCTTGACTAATTGTCCACCATGACCATAATTTCATTGTTGTATTCATATCTGTAAACAACATTTCAAATAAAAAAAAAAATCTATAAGAAAAATCCAGACCTCCAAGCTGCTGCTCCTTGTCAAACAAAGTCAAAATTGCATTACACAATCTGACACATCAGAATCTCCTATATCCCGATGGTATCCATCCAAATTATTATAATAGTGTCTTCAAGACTTATGATGGCATTTCCAATGAGAGAATTAAGTAGTGCAAGATGGAGCTTCCTTCACTGTTGTATATGTAACAGTCTTTTATGAACATAAAGATTGACGGTTTTTTCTTTCTGAAAATGTAATGTAAAAATAATATATTGTAGTCAATTGAATTTTTTTTTTTAAGCTTTTCATCATAGAATGGCGACATAAATATATGCCCTTCTAATTGAAATTTGTACATGCCCTTCAAATTTGATCACTTTTTGCAATTACAACCTGCAGCGAAAGAGCCGTTCCTCGAATCCCAACTCCCACCTGTTCGGATCAAGTGTGGTTACATCTATTGGCTTGGGTACAGAAGAATACTTTATTCTGAAATTTTGAGACCTGAATCAAGTGTTATTACATATATTTTCTTGGGTAAAGAAGACTACTCTACTCTGAAGTTTCGAACCCGGATCAGGCGATTTTTTCCAGGTATTTTAACTCCCCATATAATTTCTTGATGTTAAAATAATAATTTCGTTAATGTTCATGCTCTGTATATGTTTTTAAAAGCAAGTATTTGGCAGCAAACCAGACTCATCTCAACTTAGCTTGGATCGTCTTTTAGGGAATGGCAGGGTTCATTAACATTTTCCCACTTAAATTTTGCTGAGTGTAGTGTTTTTTTTTTTTGGTGGAATTCTTCTTTGATGGAATTCTATTTCTACTGTGATTCGGTGGAAATTTTATAAGAAATGTTTAAAAGTGAGGCAAAAAAATGATATAATTAGTACACTCATGTCGGTTGAACATCGCTGGAGGATAAAGGAAAAGAAACATATATTTAAAAATTAAAATTTCTCTTTACGCATTAACAAAACATAATCTTTTCTACATTGACTACCATCTCATTCCACAAACTTTGTAGATCTAAAATCTTCCACGGTTTTCTTGCGCCCTAGATATATCATCTTTGATAAATTAAAATTTATTTAATTGATTTACCGAGTAGCAGTTGCATTCTCAAATAAAATTCTATGACTTACCGAGTAGCAGTTGCGTTCTCCAATAAAATTCTAGATTTCTCATCTTTGATAAATTAAATTTTATGGAATATTTGATCTATTAGAAGGCTGAATTGCAAAGTATTTTTTAGTTTTATAAATATATTTTTATAATAAAACAAAATTTTAAAAAAATGTAAAAACTGAATTTTCCAGTAAACCTGTCATGACGGGAAAGAGGATGTAAACCCTACAACCTCAACTAACATTTTAAATAAAGACAGCATGAATGGAATTTCTTGTTCCCTTCCTACGTAGCATGCTAGATTAAGATAATGTGAATATAATTTCATAATCTCCATTTCAAATTTGGTCTTTTGAGTATATACTGTTGATTTAGATTAATTCATCAGAATTGGACCTATTTACTTTCACTGATTTTATTTATTTATGGTTTCTTTTTACATAGACTAATATTTTTTTTAAATGGGTTATAGAATTTTGATTAATTTATTTATATTATTTTTTATTTTTAGTCATTTATAGTCTTTGTTTAGATAATAAATTATTTTTCTCATTTTAAATTTAGATTAAACAAAAGAAATTATATATATTTTTTAATATGATATAATATTTTTAAATTTTATTTATAATTATAGTTTAAGTTACATAATAGGGAAAAAAATAAGATTTAAAAATTCATTTTAAAATATGAAAAAGTATAATCTAGTTAATTATATATATATATATATATGAGCAATTAAATTAAACCTATATATATGAATATTAAATTACATATAAATAAATATATATAATGTTAAATTAGATATAAATAATAATATTTATATCAGTTAAATCATATTCAAGATTCAAACTTATTGAAAACATTTTAAATAAGAAAATAATTTTTATGCGCTAAATTAAATATATATATTACCACATAATATTATTGTTATTTTATAATTAGAAAAAAATATACTAAAAATAAATAATATAAAAGTGATTTTTTATTTTTTAAATATTAAATAAATCAAAATCAAAATAAATTTGTGTTAACTTTAACTAATAATAAAATTAATATAATATAGTGAAAAAATTATGAAAATTAAAAATTTATTTTATTTTTTTTAAATTAATATATTATTTTCTGTAAGTTAATATATTTAATTTTATTGATTTAAAAGATAGTTTACAACTTAATATAGAATAGATCTTATCACATAATATTACATTTAAAAATAGTAAAATAATATACATATTAATAAATTTAAAATAGTAATTAAATTTTATTTAATTGATCTAATTATTAGTTGCATTCTCAAATAAAATGCGAATTTTTGACGATTAATTTTTTAAATTATATTAAACTCTGTGTGTAACCATTCATACTCACAATTTGAATTGGAAAGCACATTGACCATTGAGGATGATGAACGGCTGAATCCGAGTGACCATCCAATGGTTCATAGGATTTGAGTGTTTCACCAGTATTAAACTCTTTCTTCTCATTGAACTCTTCGTGCCCCGAATTCGCTGGTTTAAATGATTATTGCATGGATTATGAAGCGATCTTTTTATTTGGTTTGCTTGGATGTTCTTCTAAATTTCTTGAATTTGGTGCTACATTATTGTGTAGTCTATGTCATTTTCTGCGTTTGTTGTTATTGTTCTGTTACAGAGTTCTAAAATAGAAATAGAGAGATAAGTTTAGGCCAGAAAGTCTTCGATGCAAAGGGATGGGGAGAGATATGTTTGATGAATCTCCGAATCCTAGGTGTAACCTCTACCCTTTGTGGCATTCTAGAGGGTAACTATTCGCTGAGACAAATATTACTCTAACTGTGTGGGTCAGATGCAGATTTAGTGCTTATCGTTCAAGCATGTTTCCGTTTCGGACGCACACCAATCATGGAAAATTGTAGGGGGTAATATTCATAGGTGGGCTAATTTTCCTTGTTTTTTCCAAAAAAAAATATTCGCCAATTTCCATTTTTTATAAAAATGATTAGCCCAAATTTTAGAATATAAAATTATTTTAACTTAAAAATCACCAACATTACATAGAGAGTATATAAAAAATAATTATAAATTTGAATAATTTTACAAATATATCAATAAACATTTTATAGTTGGCATATTAGAGATTAATGAGATTCGCCAATGTTTTAAACTTCAAAATAATTTCCCATCCTTAAAAATTTCCCTGACACCAATTCGTGGTCTGCCTCCCTTGAGGTTTAATCAGCCAAATGCTAGGTGAGCCTGCGAGCCCAAACGACCTCATAGGACCTTTTATGGCTCAAATTTCATGTGACCTTCTGGGTTATGGGCCAACGCTCATGGTTTTTTTTGTGTTTTTAATTGCAGCAACTAACTTTATTTCTAATTATATCTAAAATAATTATTGTGTTTTTTCAGTGAGTTATTGGGTTTTAAGAAATAAACAAAAAATACAATAACTCACTGAAAAAGGAGTTATGGGATGACTTGACTTTTCAGTGAGTTATTGTGTCATGGGATGTGATTATATTTCAGATATCTTTTATTTCTAATTATATCTAAAATAATTATTTTGTTTTTCAGTGAGTTATTGTGTTTTTAGTGAGTTATTGTGTTTTCTAAGATAAGTCAAACTGAAAAGGAGTTGATGACAAAAATATACAAATTTGAACTCAGAACAGGATTAAGTACAATTAAGAAAAAAATAACTCACTGTGTAAAAATTCCAATTAAAAACAAGTAATATCCAGCAAAGTATATGTGCATCTTTAGCAAAGTATATGTGCATTTTCTCTATAATATATACAATAACGAAATTAAGGTAGGGAATATTATGATCAAGCTCTTATGCAGGACAGACAAATTATTTTAGATTCGGTTTATTGTCTTTAATTCCTAACAGACTGTAGTTGGTCCTAACAATATATGAAATGCAATAACAGTTTGGATAACTTTTAGGTGTGAAAAACAAGCTTAGCTTTCCCTTTTTCCTCTTTTCAGGACATGAAGATCAATGTTAGTTTTAATTTCAATGATCAACAAACCCCTGTGTGTGAAATCTATTTGTTGTTTACTCTCTTGTTTTCAAAGAATCTGTGTGTTTTTATATTAATATATATTTTTTTAGATTTCTTGTTTTGTTGATTGATTATGATTCACAGGTATAAAATGCCACCTCTTGGTCACCCAAAAAAGGATCTTAAACAACGTTCACTTGCTGATGCATTTGGTATCTCTCAATGCTCTAATCAACTGCACATTTCTGAAAATGAAGTATATGATCAGGTAGATGAGGACCATGAATCAGATAGTACATAGAACTTCTTGAAGAGGAACTGACATCCAAGAGGTACAAAAGAACATTCAAGTCCAAATGGAAGATGAGATTTCCATGGGCTTATGCTGTAAAATATTGTAATGGTGTTGAAAGGATAAAATGTTCATGATGTGTAAAATTTAAAAGGGAAACCCCATTTGCTAAAGATGGAACCACAACTCTTCAAGCTAGTGCTTTAAACATCCATGCAACATTAGAGGCTCGTAAATTTTCTTTGCAAATTTTAGAGGGAGAAATAAAATGGAGTACTCTTCTAATTACAAAACATGTAGAGCTAATGGTTCATGCACAAAAAGAGAGAATTACATCAGTTATTGAGAACATGTATTTTGTTGCAATACATGATTTACCTTTGGAAGTATATAAGTCAATTTGTGACTTGAACAAGTATAAAAACACTCCTCACATGCCTTTAACAGATGAATACTCAGCATATACAAATACAAAATCTTGAAAAGAATTTTTAGAAGCTCCTAAAGAGGTATATTGGAGAAAATTAAAAGATGATATTTTACAAAGCCCATATTACTCACTTTTAGTTGATGAAAGCACTGATGAGACTATGGTGCAACATTTGATTGTTTATATTACATATTTGAAAAATGAAGGAAGAGGTCCATGTGCTACAAAATGCATACACTTGCTACAGATTAAGGATGGAACATCACAATCTATGTATGATGCTGTGACATCTCTTTTAGTAGACATGAATCTATCCATGGCAAATTTAGTTGGATTTGGATCTGATGGAGCATCATCCATGAGGGGTATTCGTGAAGGTTTATCTACTAAGATTCGTCAACATGCCCCTCATTTATTTGATATCCATTGTATTGCTCATCGAGTAGCATTAGCAGAAAATGATGCTTCATCATATTTTGAAGAGTTGCAAGCTATTGATAAGTTTGCAAACAAGATCTATTCATGGTTAGGGAAATCTACTAAAAGACATGGAAAATTGAAAGAGCTAATTGATTCATTTCAAATGAAAAAGCTAGAAGTGTTACAGATTCATCATATTATATCTTTCTATAGGAAAAGTCATGGAAAGACTCGTTAAGCTCATGCATGCTTTGTTAAGAGACTGGGAGTTAGTGGAGAAAAAAATGTATGAGATGGCTACAATATTTCAAGTTCAAATTTTCATCCACTTACTTGCATATGTGCTTATTGAGTTAAATAAGCTGAATCAAAAGTTTCAAGAGGATCATGTTGAGATTACATCTATTGGAACAACTTTGGATATCACTATCAGCTTGCTTCAAAAGCGATTTCTAAGAGGCACATTTGGGGCAGGTGTAATGCACACATCATTTTTTTTAAGTAAAACATAACAAGGAACTCTTGAGATTGAAGATTGCACAGGTATAGTATATGTACATAAATTGAGGTTTGAGAGTTTGCCGAAGTCACAAAGATCAAGGACACTAGATGACTGCATTATGCTGGGAAAAGGTTTTGCAATGAAGGTGATTGAAAATCTAAATGCAAGGTTCACAGATTTGCCTATTTTTAATGCAGCTAAGTTTCTTAGTCCTCGTAATTATTACGAGGATATGGATGATAGAGACTCTCAAACAAGAAGATGATTGACATGTTCATGTGAAAAATTGTGTTGGAGGCTTGCTTGTTGTCGACATCATTAAATGTATGGGTGAAATGGATGAATTTATATGTAATATTTATAAATGTTACCCAAAAAAACATATTTTTGGAGTATGGGATCTTTTTGGAGGTGAAATTGAATGATTTAAAAGATTTCCATGCTTCATGCAGCTATGGTAAGCAATCCTTGCTATTCCGGCTAGTACACCAGTATGTGAAAGAGGATTTTCAAAATTAAATCGAATTAAAAATGATGATAGATCAAAAATTTCTTTAAAAACATTGGATATGTTAATGTCTCTCTCTCTCACTGCACCTCATGCTCTAAATTTGGTAGATTGGAATGCTATTTATGATGAATGGAGGGAGATGAAAACTTGAAAACCTCTTCCACTATGAGAATAGATTGAAAGAACTAGTAAGTTTCAATGTTTATTGCCATCAGTGTAAGTGAATTTTTTTAGTTTTATACCATTTGACTTTTACTTTATATTTTATAATATATTTCAAGTTTTATTATGTTTTTTTATTAACATATTGAATTTAATAATTGGAGGATATCACACAAGATATGTTAAGCTAGAGGACCACAACTGTAAAATGTTTATAACTGGAAGAAAATGCTACCTTGGATCAATTTTGCGGCCAGGTCAAGGGACTATTGTTCCTATTATTTGAGATGTGCAATTATTGGAAGTCTCAGCATTCCAAAAGAGTTTTAATAGACAATAGAACAGTGATTTGACCAAATCTGAAATTTATAAGCTAAAACTCCATTGATGCCTCTTATATAAGCTAGAATTTATTTTTAATTTTATAAATAAGACCTTTCATATACTTTCAATATAAGTATTTCTATTTTGTCATATTTGTTTCTTATTTCAGTTTCATTAAGATGTAGTGATTTCTATATGTTTATTTTGGTTCCTATTTTAAATTCATAAGAGTGAAAAAATATTATGGGATGTGATTATATTTCAGAAATATTTTAGAGCTAAAATGACCCATTAGGGCTTTTGATAAGCTCAAGTTATCTTGATATTGATTCTCCAAATTTTCCTCCAGTTTTGGAGTCTCCTTGTATCCCCACTTAAATGTTAAATGCCAAACTTACAACATCATGGTTTTGCATCATGAGCTTGACTAATTGTCCACCATGCCCATAATTTCATTTTTGTATTCATATATGTAAACAACGTTTCAAATAAAAAAAAATTTCTATAAGAAAAATCCAGACCTCTAAGTTGTTGCTCCTTGTCAAACAAAGTCAAAATTGCATTACACAATTCGACACATCATAATCTCCTATATCTCGATGGTATCCATCCAAATTCTTCTAATAGTGTCTTTAAGACTTATGTTGGCATTTCCAATGAGAGATTTAAGCAGTGCAAGATGGGGCTTCCTTCATTGTTGTATATTTAACAGTGTTTTATTAACATACAGATTGATGGTTTTTTCTTTGTGAAAATGAAAAGTAAAAATAATATACTGTGGTCAATTGAAATGATTTTTTTTTTTAAGCTTTTCATCATAGAAGGGCAACATAAATATATGCCCTTCTAATTGAAATTCACACTTGCCCTTCAAATTTGGTCACTAGAACCCACCTTGGAAGATTAGGCAAGAAAAATTGTTTTTTTTATAAGCTAAAAAAGTCCTCTCCTAACTCTGACCAAATATAATAACAAGTAATTGCAAGGATTCTTAAAGTAAAAGTTCGCATCTAACATTTTGCAACTTAATAAAATTACTTAATTTGGGTTATGTTATTTAATTTATTTAATTTTATGATTATATAGTTAAAATTATAATTAATAAACATTCTACATTACAACAAATATGATGAGAATAATTAATTTATTTAATTTATGTTTTAGGTATCTAAATATTATTTTTTTGTAAGTATGGGAGGACTATATTTTTATCGTGTATGGGAAGGGGAATTGAAAATATGACTCGCATCAAGGAGTGTCTTAAAACTCTAAGCACTTAATTTGTTTGACTAAAAATATTTTAATTAATAACTATAATTATAGGAAAAAATCACAACCATTTGACTAATTCAAATTAAATAAAATAAAAATTTAATTAAATTTAAAAAACAATGAAATTAATTAAAAGTAAAATTAATAATCATAATGGGAGCTTCTAGAACAATGTGTTATTTCATTGTGTTGTCACGCATTCCAGGTTAACAATTCACCCATCTTTATGGACAGAAAGCTCACCTGAAATGTGGGACACCACATTGAAATATAAGTGTTCATCACCATATTATGGATTTTGAAAATCTACATGTTAAAAATTTATAATTATAATTATAATTAATAATTAAACAAACATAGATTTATGGTCCTATAATCATATTATGGATTGTGGAAATATACATGCTAAAAATGACAATTATGATTATAATTATAATTATAAATTAAACCAACCTAAATCCATCATAACTCATGGTTTACCAAGTACCTAGAGGGATCAAATTTGTTGAGGTAAAAACCCTTTTTTAGAGTAAAAAGAGATTTGATCTTCTCAGCACTTGGTAGATCCAGAGTTAAGAGAGATCTATGTTAGTATTTAAAATTCAAAAAATTAAAAAAATATATTTATATACTAAGTGCCAATAAGAATCAAATGACTTTTCAATCTAAAATATGTTTGCATGTTGAGAGAGATTTGATCTCAGGATGCTAGTTTAATTATTATTTATAATTATAAATTGTATATTTCTGTATTTTATTTTATTTTAATTATATTTATATTTTATTTTAAGCAATTTAAAATTTTAAACCAAACATTACAACAACACTATTATAATAATCACATATCAAAATTGCTATCAACCAACAAATAAATAGTAGAAAGACAACAACTAAATTTAAGAGTAAAATTTTATCTATTTACTTATTTCTTTATTTTTTAATTTTTTTATTAATATTTAAAGAGAAACACTAAACTAAATAACAATAATAAAATAGTAGTATTTGCAAATAAAAAATTAAAAAATAGATAAATAAAAAATAAAACTTTGAAATAAAATTTCTAAAAAGTAATAATATGACATAGGAGAAAATAAAAACTAAATTAATGGTATTAAAATGATTTTAATTTTTATTAATATTAAATTTATAAAAAAAAACAAAATATAATTATTATAATTATAACAAAATTAACAAATATGGTTATAATATATTAGTAATATAAATTATAACTAATATAAAGAGGCCAAAACACAAACTTAAATCATTAATAATACAAATATAATTTTTAAAAAATAATTAAAGGATTAATAAAATAATAATGAATATAAAGGAAGAAGACGAATTAAATGCTACTAGGCCAAAAAGAAAAACGCAGAAAAATCAGGAGATGGACAAAAAGAAAAGGGAAAAAAATTAGGAGGGGAGGGACAAAACGAAAAGAAAATCAATAAAGAAAAGAAGGAGAAAAATGGAAAAGAAAAATTAGGAATAAAGAGAGGGGATCCAACAACTACTTATCTTCCAACCATTGTTTCTATTAAGCTACACAGACTTTTTTTAAAATCTCAATGGCTTCCCTAAACTTAAAGTGATCGAAATGATCACTCTTGGCAAGGACCTGAGAGTCTTCAATAGTGATGTGGTGTTTTCTCTTCTCAGCTTGCTCAACCAAAGCTCAGAAGCCAGTCCTACAATGATTTATGTCATACAATGATTTATGTCAGTGGCATGCTATTCAATTCTTTGACCAATGGAACTGCCAGTTTCTGTGTTAGCTGGATGTTGTTGAATTCTTTGATTAATAGAACTACCAATTTCTCTGATGTAGGAAATCTCACAAGACATGGAATCAAATACACCCCTTTCCTATATTTAGGATTAACTCTATTTTTGACTGATCTTAGGGAGCTACCAATAATGTTCAAGGGTTGGAAGGTTGAAACAACATCTTGCTTCCTAAGAATTTGATCTTGTTAGCAGCTCCTTGTATAAAGGGAAGCTGAAAGACCAAATTCCCTAGGGTCCTTCTTAATCTTCATATCCTTGGTTGCTTTTTGAAAAGCTCTAATACCTTGGAATCCGCTAGTCATTTTTTTCAAGGAAATTAATCTCACTTTATAAATATTTTTTTACACAAAGTATTTTTAAAAATTAATATATTAAATACTATATATAGCCATTCTTCTCAAAAACATTAAAAAAATAAGCTTTAAAATATTTTTAAAAATTAATATATTAGATAAACACACATATATATTAATTAAAAAAACAATAATAATCACCAAAATTTCAATGGATAAAAATTAAATGAAAACCTAAAGCCTTTTAATTAAGTTGAAAAAAAAATTATTTTAAATAAATCTTCATCTTATATTTAAAAATATTGTATTTACTATCTAATTTATAATTTTTAATAATTGATATTAAAATTTTGAAATTATGATGCAACTTTTAAAAGTTCAAAAGAAACATCCATATAAACCTGATTTCACGTGAAAATCTATGCTTCTACTTTTTCGATGCTGAACATTACAGTTCTTCCGCAATCATCTCGGAATTTAACTTAAAAGTTAATGCTCGAAGGCTAGAATTTGTGTGTTTTTTTCTAAATAATATAATAAATAATAAATTAATCCCAAAAATTAGTTTAATCAGTTGAGAGATCATATGATCAAATCTCGTTGATGCTCATAGACGTATATGGTTAATAATAAATCCATCAACTATATTCATGTGACGATAGATTCTCTCATCTAAATTCATGTGTACGAGCAGATGAATTAGTGAACCACCATATATATATATATATATATATATATATATATATATAATAAAAAGTCAGACTATTCTTATAAATAATATAATATTGAATAAGTCAAACTAACCCTCATCAGCTAGAAAGTACGAGATTGTGATGGGGACTTTCGAAAGTAAATTTATAAACACTCTTACCGGTTACAATCCGGGCTGGAATTTCAAATTTATTTTACTTATGACCATTATTTATTTATTTTTATGTTTGACATTTTAAATTTCATGGAGATATATGAATGTTTTTTTTTATTATTTATTTATTTTTATGCTTGACATTTTAAATTTTATGGAGATATATGAATGGTTTTTTTTATTATTTATTTTTAAGTAATTTTTTATAATAATATTTTTTATTTAATGTAATATAATTGTGGTTAAATGAAAAATATTTATTTTATTTGACGTTTGTTATAATTTTGATTTAAAAATTATTTAAGTATGACTTCCATAATATTAGGAAATAATATATTGGAATTTGGATTCCCCTTTACTTTATATAAAAAAAATTTGGATGTTTTGAGTTTTTATGCCTCTTCTCAAGAGTGATTTTTATAATAAATTAAATGATCGGTAATAAAGATTTGATGAAAAAAATTAACATTTAATAACATAGTTATGTTAACAAATTTCACACATTTATTACATGGAAAAAAAATGACCATAACACACAAAAGACGTGTTAAATCTTAAATCTTTGTTGGAAATTGCTTAAATATTCTTATAATAAATTAAACGCTTACCAATAAAGGTTTGATTAAAAAAATTAACAATAGTTATGTTAACAAATTTCACACATTTATTAGAAGGAAAAAAATGACCATAACACATAAAGGACTTGTTTAATTTTTTATTCATTATAAAAATCATGAAAAAAATAGTTTTATTTTTGCAATAATATTTATGTGAATAGATGTGTTTTTTTCAAAATAGGACTTTTATTCAAAATTTTAATTTGATTATAAATAATTACTAGATAGATGGTAGAGATTTAACCTTTATGGAATATTTTAAAATATTTTTAATATACATAACTAAATGTTGAAATTTATCTCCAAAATAGTTATGCCCTTTTTGTCGTAATAGTTAAATTGATTAATAAAAAAATCATATGAGTAAGAGTCATAAAGTGAAATATAACTTTTTGAGCATGTAGTATTGATAAGTTATGATATTGGTCTATTATATTATAACAAAGCCTATTTAAAAATTAATTATCTTTATAATAAAATAGGAATTAATATCTAATATTATTCCATTTTTTATTAAATAAATATGTATTTAAATTATATATTATTTTTTTCATAATTAATAATATTAACTAAAAATAAAATTACTATGAAAATTATCATTTAATTATTTTTATGATTTTTCTCAATTTTAACACTGTGAACTCTTTAAATTAATTATTTTTATACTTACAATAAATTAATGGTGTAACGCCCACGTAAACTACAGTTTTACCATGAGTTAAAAAAATAGGTGAATCAAGATTCGGTTAAAAAAAAAGTGAACGAATTCTTGAATCGTTGGAAAATTGATTTGTGTGGCGTTTTGATGTATGACCTGCTATTTATATATCGACCCAATAAACTTCTCAGGGGCAGGATAAATGGAATGAGAACGTTTTGGGAACTCGGCTATATATTTATACAAGGCCAGAATGCATGCGGAGGAAAACGAAGGGTCGTAATTCGATTGTTGTGACCTGTTGCGACTTGAGATTTGAAGGAAATGGTTGAGTAATCATCAGATTCAACCCTCTTTTGGATATGCTCCAGACCTGTGCGAATCTGCCTCTATTCTCGACGTTTTCTGCTCAAGGGTATGGTTTCTCAGTTTTCGCTTGCAATCTTTGCATAGTTTATGCATCGTTCTTTTTGCATTTTGAATACCATCATGTTAGCAAATGCATGATTGCTTGCTTATGGAAAGTGGGTATTTGAGATAATAAGTGATTATAATATTTGCTAAGTGTTATTATATAATATTTTGGTGAAAAGAAAGATATAAGAAAAGATTATATATAAATGGTATTAATTATTTTTCCTTGATAAGAGTCGATTTGAATGAGAGAGTGGACTGCCAAGAAAGATGATTTTTGGCTTACTTTCCTTATTAAATAGTCTTTCTCTTTGTGAGTTAAATATATAAGAAAAGATTATATATAGATGGTGCTAATTCCTTTTATTGATAAGAGTCCACTGGAATAAGAATTGACTGCCAAGATAATAATTTCAGCTAAATTTATCTATGATATAATCTCTTTCTTTGTGAGTTGAAAAATATAGTTCATTTATTTTACAATTTATTCTCATATCAAGATGGGTAAATATATGAGAAAATAATTCAAGGGAAATAAGTTGAGATTTTCCTTCTTAAGGTGAAAATATGTTTTGATTAAGGCTTTGGTAACCTTATATGGAGATGTTTGAAATGCATGCATATTTATAAATAGGCATGTGTCTATTGTGTGAATTTATTTCATGCATGTTTGGATAAATATGCATGTTTTCATATTCTCTATGCATTGTATTTAATGCATTTAGATAGGAATTTTTAATTAAAATATGATTAACCACATGATTTTGGTGGTTATTTATTTCTTAAAAAGAATCCTTGTTTTCTTTTCTTGAAAAGACTCATAATTTAATATTTTAGAAAGATAATGTTATTAGAGAGATGGAATGGTGAAAGGGAAACTTATTAGCGGGTTTTTTTGGAAAAGAATCCTTGTTGTCTTTTCTTGAGAAGATTTCTATTATGTTATTCTTTGCTATTATGCCAATCTTTTACATAATAGTTAAAGAGTGGTAGTATACTAAGAATTTTTTGTAAAGAGAATCCATGTTGTACATATTAATTATTTAATAAATCCATGGATAGTTTACCATGGTAATGGTAAAGATTAATTAATAAATCCATGGATAGTTTCATAAAACCATGGGTACTTTTTTGTTAAATTTCATACCATGCACTAAAGGTAATAGCTTAAGGGTTAGCTATTTTTATTAAAAGTATGTAAATCACATGAATAAATATCTTAGCTGATGTATCAGTTTATTTTAAAGAAATTTTGGGAGATGTAGCCATTGTCTTGCAGCAATGTGTGCTTATGCGACGTAAGCATTAGTTATTGTGATTACCTATAACTAGTACATATGAGGTATGTGTTATTAAAGAGAGAATGACAAGGTACTTTACTTACTTGTCATGATTACACAAGAGTAGATGGAGAAACTACTATAGTGATTGACTTATACTTTATGAATCTTGACATCATTTTATGTTGAAGGCATCATAGCAGGGAATGATGGCAACATGTACAAAGGAATATTATGCTTGTCATGTACAAAGGAAAAATTATGCTTGTCTTGGTGGCAGGTAAATGACTAATTTTCATGCAGATGAGTGCGAGTTGCAGGAAGGTCCAAAGTGCGATGGTCCATTGTAGGGACATCCATGCCACCAAGATGTGAAGATCCGAAGATATGAATACTAGAGGGTAAATGGTGTCATATTTATTGTAATGGCTTTAAGCTAGGTATTTGCATATTTCCTTGTAAGATTATATAAACGATGGTTAAGGGATGGTCTCCCTTATAAGCCATTGAGTGATGGGATGAACACCCTCAGGAGCGTTTAATAATAAAATTAAATGTTTGCTGGTTTTCACCCTATGGGGTTTCCAGGGTATATTGGTGTTCAATGATGTGATTGATTATTGTGTTTAGATGATGAGGTTGATTCCTTTCTTGTTCTGATGTTCATAATGGCAATTATTTGATGACTATATGAATAATGAGATGAATGGATGGTTACACCATATATTATTAAGTTAATATACTGTAATGGAGGTTGTTAAGGGGTAAAGAGTTTACTATTCTTATTTATAAAATTACACTGTGAACTATTAAACATTCTATGTAATGATGAGTAACTTGTATAAAAAAATTTAACTCCTTACATTTCCCTGTGAAGTTAATGGTGTATGTTACAAGTGGTATCAGAGCTAAAGGTTCAAAAATTGGAGCCTTTGGGATTTAGCGAAAAGAAATTGAGGGATTCGAGATGAAATGCACTTATGTGAAGGAAGGCGTCGCATCGTGAAGGAAGGCATCGCATATCTAATCCAAGAGTTTCAAGAGATAAGTATTATTATCTTTCTTTTCTTAAAGCAATAGTTATTGCATTTATGGAAATACCTGTTGAGTTAGAGTGTCTTTAAAAAGGATATGTATTTTCCATGTACGTAAAAATTCCATTGTTATGTTGAAGTTTTCATGAAAGGAGATGGGAATTTGGTTTCTTGAAAAATGAAACATGTGCATGTTTCTCTTGAAAATTTAAACTAATATACATTTGATTCTTCTTGAGAGAAATATGTATATTTTGAAAATAAATCTTGCATGTGAATCTTGCAACTAAAAGAGACAAATATAGAGTAAAATGTGGTTTTACTTAATATCCAAGATTATGCTAGTTCTTTTGGAAAGTAATAAAGAATTTCTAATATGATAATCTTTTAGAAAGATATACCATGCTAAAAGACCAAACTACTATGCTCGTTTTGCACATAAGAACCTATGTGAGTCTTGCAAAGATTACTAGTACCTATCTTAAAAGGTGTGAGTAGTAGTAAAACATAAATAAGTAAACTTGCTTGCCTTTATATATATCTTGTTTAAGAAAAGATGGGAAGCTTGTTTTTCTTTAAAAGGGACTACGTACTTGTGTGTTAAGTGAAAAGAAATCCAAGTTCTTTCTTGAAAATAAATATACGCTAAAGAGAATAACCTCTTGAATATAATACATTGCTAGATGGATTATGTCAACTTCTTGATTTAGGGATATTAAAGGTTAACCTTGTTAATATTGTGTAGTTTTTATGCATAAAAGAGGAAATCTATGATAAATTATTGGAAGCAAAGCATGAGCAACTTGCATGTAGAATCATAGAGGAACAAGGTTCTTTGCATGCAATAGTTGTATTATATTTCATCGGAAAGAACATAAGTCTATATGTGGAAGTGATAACATGTTTGTTATCATACTTTAGAAAAGATTCTTTGTCAAAGAAGATGAATTACAGTACAAAAACTAAAGTAATGTTTTGGTTTCCTTGAAATATATACATGGCTAATGTGGGTATAATATTTCAAGAATAAGGTATGTATTCTTAAGTTTTATTCTCTTAATTTTATGGAAAAGAAAACCATGTTTTGCATGCCTATTATGTTATATGTCCTCGAAGAGGGATCATGAGTTTGCCTACTCGATTATGTTAAGTACTCTATTGGGAAATTAATCTTTATGCATTGTATGCATAGGAACAATAGCCAATGTGTTAACTTTATTATATTTGCATGCTCCAAAAGCAAAAGCTGACGTGGTGGGTCTTTTGTAAAAGTTTAAGTAAAGTGAATGCGCATTGTGTCATTTTGCATTAAAGAAATTTCTGAACGGATATAGTGATTTGTCTTGTACGAATGTGTGCGTGTGTGAAAAATTTCATAATAATGAGGGATTTATTTGACATGAATTGATAATTACTTACTCACACTAATGTAGAGATGTTAGAAGAAACCATGTTGTGACATTGTATTCACATCTCATATATGCACATGAATAAGTGTTAAAAGATCACTCAAAGATTGATTATTTATTGATTAAGGCTTTATCTAATCATGCTATAAAATCTTGTCGATTTTGCTAAAAGGAAACATTGTTGTGGAAGAGCAATGTGAATTCCTGATGAGGATGAGTATTGTAGTAGGGAGAGAAGTCCTTCAAATGAAACAAAGATAAGTATTTTATGTTATTTTATTTTAAGAAGTCTATGCATATGCATGTTGATTTCCTTTAAAAATGTATTGTTACATACATGGCATTGCATGAGATTAGCTTCCATTTAAGAGAATTCTTAAAAAAGTACATGCTATTATAACATACTTTTTCTGCATAAGAATATGCATATGAGATTAATGTGTGTATTATGCTTTATTTCTTTGAGAAAGAAAGTATAAAAAACATGAAAGAAAAATAGTTACTTTTCATTTGAGTTTGAAAAGAAGTAATTGTTTTTTTTGCATGCAATAAAATTTCTAAGTTACCATGCACTACTTTAAAAAGATGAATGTGTATAGTGATGGTGTGTGAAACTAATGCATGAATGCAAAAATGAGGAAAGTCCTTATATAAGATTATATAGTGTTAAAATTAAATTGAATGAAGTCTCTTAACGGGTCAAGTTATGAAACTTAACTAAATGACTAGTTGACTAACTAGTGTTTGCATGAGTCGTCATCGATGCATTAAAACTATTGACTAGTTATGAATGAATAACTAATGAAATTCATATGCACGAATTGATTTTGACTAAAGCTATTTGAAAGTTGTGAACAAGTGATTATGATAATTACTTCGTATGTCAGTCTGTTGGAACAGAACATTATGGGAATTGGAAATGTTTGCATAAGATAATATGTGCTTGAAAAATGCATATTTATGATTAGCATTGTTTCTTATTGTAAGCATGAGTAGCTTAAATGGAAACAAAAAATCTCTGAAAATAAAGCATCGCAAGCATTGCAATGTGAGTTGCAACAGTAAACGTTAAAGTATCATGTTTTAATGTACAACATATGTATGTTACTTCCAGGGGGGAAGTTATGACACCTTCATTAAAGTTAACTAGTATTAACTAGCTAAAGATAATTTGTTTAATTTTCTTTTATCTGGCAAGAAAAACTTAAATCATCACTGTTGATAAAGAAAATTATTCAATTTGCTGGAATTAATTAATGGAAAGAAAATCTTTTTAAGCTGATGGTAAAAATGTTTCAAAGAATAGGAAGTCGTTGGGGACAGTTGGAAAGATAGTTACCTACTCCTCTGTGGATAAGCTGGATCCCCAGCGAGGAGTAGGCATTCTGTGAAATTGGTAAAGGGGGAGTATTTTCTCGAGCTGGTTGGGACCAGTTGAAAATAGCTTCCAGCAACCCTTGTAAATCCAAAAACATCTGAGTGTGACTGGAATTGGAGAATTGGACCGGACTGTCCCGAATTTCTCTTCCAGGATTTTCTGAGTGTGACTGGATTGGCCATCCCGATGTCACAACAGAAGAATCCACTGTTGACCCGTGACACTGTCTAGATTCTGGAGCTAGGGGGCAAGTGGAGGACGTAATAGCCTCACTTGATGGTTGGGAGGACCACATCTTGAAGGACTAAATTTCCAGATAAGTATAAAGACTTTTTAGTGTGGAAAAATTGACTGTCTGGATGTGAGAAAAGGAGCTTAGCGCTCGAAAAATGAATTATTGAATGTATAAGTTCATTTATATTATTACTAATTTGTTTGAATGTCTTAGCAGATGCTAGGATATGCCTATAGTGCGTGGATTGACCATTGGTACGCTTAGAGAGCTAGGTGCTCTCTGAGTACTTTTTTAAGTACTGTATGGATGTCTTTAGTAGGAGCTAAGACAATATGCACGTGATGCATTGATGAGAGGGTTAGTCTCTCTGAGTACTTGTGAAAGTACTTCGATTAAAACATTTCTATATATGCAAGAATGTTTGATGGTTGCAAGTATTTTCATTTGATTGAAAACTATGTGACTAATGTGATTGAATTACTAGTCATACATTACAGGCTCTTTCCAGGAAGTGTTGATGGGTGTTCAACCATTCGATGAAAGGTTGCGTAAAAGCCATCATTTCTACCAATAGTAATTGGTAAGTTCGTATAGAGATATTTCTATACCTTTGTGAATTGAATAAGGGACAAGCAGTAGAAATGGAAATGAAATTTTCTTTGCACTATACATGCACATGAATATGGATAAAAACATTATTGTTTCAATTAATGGAATTTAAGGAAACGAAAGTGTCTCATTGCCAAGGGGAAGGAGCCCCTTTGGATTGCTTATATTATTATATCAAGAGTATAAGTTTAATTTCAGTGAGAGAAGCACACCGAGGACGGTGTTCTCTTAAGGGGGGGAGTATGTAACGCCCACGTAAACTACAGTTTTACCATGAGTTACAAAAATAGGTGAATCAAGATTCGGTTAAAAAAAAAGTGAACGAATTCTTGAATCGTTGGAAAATTGATTTGTGTGGCGTTTTGATGTATGACCTGCTATTTATATATCGACCCAATAAACTTCTCAGGGGCAGGATAAATGGAATGAGAACGTTTTGGGAACTCGGCCATATATTTATACAAGGCCAGAATGCATGCGGAGGAAAACGAAGGGTCGTAATTCGATTGTTGTGACCTGTTGCGACTTGAGATTTGAAGAAAATGGTTGAGTAATCATCAGATTCAACCCTCTTTTGGATATGCTCTAGACCTGTGCGAATCTGCCTCTATTCTCGACCTTTTCCCGCTCAAGGGTATGGTTTCTCAGTTTTCGCTTGCAATCTTTGCATAGTTTATGCATCGTTCTTTTTGCATTTTGAATACCATCATGTTAGCAAATGCATGATTGCTTGCTTATGGAATGTGGGTACTTTTTTTGTTAAATGAAGTTAATGGTGTATGTTACAAATGGCTATTATATTGATTATTTTAATGTTTTCTCAATTTTTTTCTTTTCTCATTGTCCTCATTGTTATACTTTTATTTTTTAATATAATTGTAATAAAACTCTTACTGTTATACTTTTATTTTTAAATTTAATTATAATAAAAATTTTAACATTATTGATATTTTAGAGGAGGTTTCATTATCAAGCATCTCTCCTTCCATTTAATGATCTTAAATGACTTTTAATGATATCTTTCTCATTAATTTTAATTATTTTTTAAAAATAATTAAATTAATAATATAAATTTATTTTTATATTACTTAATTTATGATGATAATCATGATGATGATGGTTAACGTCCATTGAAACCAAACTTTGGTTTATCGGACCTAAAGAAACGAATTAATTAGTTAGTTTTATAATTGTACTCCTATGCTCAAAGAGCTTGGAGAGAAGCGTCTCGAGCTCACTGTATTTTGACATGTTAAAAGGCTAGGAAGGTCGATATTGCAACAAAGATTATGAAACTGAGATCTAATGTGAGTGTATGTAGGACACTCTAAGAGGAAGTTATTTTCATCCTCAATGTTCATATTCTCACATAGATGGCAGATCCTTTCCACCCATGGTGTTTTAGGAACTAACCAACGACCTATTTCAGTGTGGAGCTCATGAGAGTTCGTTCTTATCTTGGCTATTTTAATTTTTTTCTTCGAGCTAGTTAAATCAGAGAGATACTTTTGATCTTCTAGAGTTAGGGTTGATGGCCTCCTTATAATATCTTAATTTTCTTTTAGCCTCTAAATCTTTCTCACACGACATTTTCTCTTTAAACTTAGAAATAGAAATATTTTTAATGTTATTAGTATTTTTCAATGCAACATTTTCGTCAATCTCCTAAGTTTTAACCAGGCCTTGATATCTTTATACCAAATCATTTGAGCCTTAAGTTGGTTTTGACTAGAATTTAAAGCAAGCTTAGGAAGCCTATGGTCTCCCATGTTATTGATTTTGTGCTCGTACAACAAAAGCCTATTCATAGCTAGGCTCTCGATAGGAGAAAGACTCACTTCTATAAGGAGAATAGGATAGGGTGTATTGCTTTTAATTTTGAGGTTATACGTTATAAAACACTCCTAGATTTTCTCAATATTTCTCCAGGATTCTCTAGAGATGTTGAAACCCCAAACCTCAGATCCATACAAGATAACATGAGTGACTAAATTTTCAAAAAGGGGCTTATTTTTATCCCACATCACAAGGTTTGCTGCCTTACAATTATTTTCATGACCAAAATAAGCTTTCCACCCTCTATTAATCATTTTCTCAACGCTATAGTTCCAGTTGAGCTTGTGATCAATATCAATTCCTAGGTACTTGTAAGAAGACACTTCCTCCAAGTTGTTATTGTCATACACAAAATTAGCATAAGTGTCTTTCATGGATTTGATAATCATAAATTTTGTTTTGTCAGTGTTAATAGTCATACCCATGGTAGACCAGAAATCCTTAAGAAGTCTTAGTTTCTTATCAAGATGAGATGCGCACCTTGCCAGAAGAACAATATCGCTAAAATAGAGAAGAAGGATGATGACTATTCCAGCGAAGATCATGCCAACACAACCTACTTCCTCTAAATAACCTTTTAGCTTGTCAACGTAAATGCCAAATATGGTAGGGGAGAGGGGGCAACCTTGTTTAACTTCGATATTACACTTAATACATTTCGACCACCCCTTCTTGCTCTTAAACTTGGCAATTAAATTCTCGTATAACCTTATAGCGACAACTCTCAACTCGAAAGGAACCTTTAGATCTTCTAATCTATTCCATAGGTTATTTCTAGGAACCATATCAAAAGAATTTCTAAAGTCTACAAAGAAACAAAAGAGATTGGATTTATCATTACGAAATTCCTCCATAATGATCCTAATCGTAACAACGTGGTCTGTTCTTGAGTGTTGCCTTCTAAAACCCGCTTGGCCTTTAGTTCACTTACCTTCACTTTCAAGCCATATGCTCATCTTCTTTTCCAAAATAATACCATATAACTTGGCTAATAGAGGGCTAATCATAATTGTTCAATAATTAGAGGGGTTATTTGTATCCCCGCATTTAAAAATAGGAATAATGAGGCTCTGGGTCCATGGTTTAGGGAACCCTTGCTTGACAATTTGATTGAAAAGTTTGTGGATGTGAGGGATGAGGACAGGGCCTCCAATTTTTAAGATTTCTGCCTCATAACCTTCAATGTCCTTAGCTTTTCCATTTTCCATGCACTTAACCCCAGAATCTATGTCTTCTAATGAGAAAATTCTTCTCTTGTGAGTAGGATTTCAAAGATATTTATGACATTTGGAGATTCCTAAAGCTTTTTAAGATAATAATTCGAGTCATGTAAAGCAATTCTATTGTTATATTTAGTTTTTCTAGTTAGAATCCTCCTCTAGAATTTCTTAAAAGCTACCTTAGAGATGTGTAAAAGATTTTCTTGTCTTTTATTAATATAATGCATTTTTTCCCTTTTAGTTAAGGCTTTGTATATTTTTATCTTGTCAATTTTAAGGGACTCATTAATAGCTTCTTTAATTTCTCTCCTCACACTTTAGCTTCTTTATTATACCAAGGGTTGGCTTTGTTATTTCTTTTATTTCTTGAAAATTCATTTTGATAACTTGTTAATAGAATATGAGAGGGTTGTAGTAAAATTATGATAGAGGTGTTCTATGTTTTCTATACTAGATAAATGAAGCAAATTTATTTTTTAGTCATTTAGAAAAAGATATTTTTTATTTCAATCAAAGATTAAGTTCTTATGGCTATAAGGATTATCTTCTATAGGCTCTCTATGCATGACAAAATTGAGAGTTACAATTAAAGGTCTATGATGAGAGTCACGCTCGTAGTCATTTAAGATGTCAAGATTTTTTATTTCGTTGTATAAAGGGATATCAGAAATAACATAGTCTACCATGCTACTACCAAGCCCATGGATACAAGTCATGTGGCTATAATTGGGCCACTTCTTTAGACCGTTGCAAATTATGAAATCTTGAGCATTCTAGAGCTTGACTACCTTAGACCAAAACAATTTTTCCCCTAGATATTCAGAGCTTCTTTTGTACCGGCTACTTATAGGAAGGTCTTCGTCTAACAAAACAGTATTAGGGTTGGAATAACTGCTTAGAAGAATAGCTTGGTTGCTTGAAGTTCGAGCATTAAAGTCACCCTTAAGAGGATATTAACTTCATTCCTTAGGCTAGAAATATCATTCTTTAAACCATTCTAAGGACCATTTTTATCTAAATTGTTAATAGGGGAAAAATAGCATATTGCTATGTAGGTTTTTTATCGTTAATGTGAGTAATCTCTATCCAAATATATTGGTTTTAAGGGCCTCTTTTATAAAGCCTAGCATGGGGGAAATGTTCTTCCTAATGTAACAAGCTATACCCCCAATGCATGTACGGTAGGAATCACTTATTCCATTGACCATAGTACAAATCCATCTATGTCAGGGACAGTTCCAAGAAAGAATCTAGAGCATGTTGAATTGCTATTTATTACTATCTTTTTGGTTTCTATCTCTGAATAAGGGCTTTTCTATTTCTGATTATTGCCCATTTTCCTTGCTTCCTAGCTTCTTTTACCTTTTGAACCTTCTTTCTTAATAAGGATCTTGAATCTATCAAGAAGAACTTTGACATAAAAGATTGGGTCTCCGATCCTTGCTATGTCATCCCTTGGAAATGAATCCGCTGTGATAACAGCACCTATGAAATGTGAGTTTAATTCTTTAATTTGCTTACAGCTGATTTGACTGTTGAGATTTAGAGGTGAGATTATAGTAGCTGACGATAATAATATTCTTGTTGCTACAGATTTTTCCGGAAGGAATATTACATGATCAATTCCTAATGATATTGTCCAGTTGACTGGATTAGTTAATGTGTAAGCAAATTTCTGTGTAACCTAAGTAGTTCTTCCCAGAAATTTCTTGAAAGTTTAAAATACCAATGGTGATTATAAAATGTGAATGTTTCTTCCCATTTCGACGAGTTTTGTAGTGAAATTAGTAATACAGTATGTATGGAAGGTTTCCGAATAGCCTGAATGTGTGAAATGTATGAATAATTTATAAGTCTCCATGTCTGAACATAAAAAAATTTGGTCCGGGTTGTGAAGAGAACATAGTTCGTATTAGAACCCATAATCATTCATTTAAGTTAAAATGAGCAGGTCACTTGACAATAATCGTTTGATTGGATCATTGCCAAATTTCTCCGATCGTAAGTATCGTCTCAACATAGATTTTTCATTTAGTCCCTTTTCAATATTTTCCTCGTGTATTTTCACAAGACCAAAATCAACTTTTGTTGTTATGCACATACCTGCAAAACAACAACTTGAGCGGTACTGTTCCAGAATGGCTGTCTCAATTGAAAAACCTTAAAGAGCTGTACGTCTTCCTCTCTTCTCCTTTTTTGATTCCTGTTCTAAATGGAATTAGCTAATAAAATTCATACGTCAATGTTTTTGAAATTATTGCCACATGAATATAGAGAACAATAATTTCAACGGTGTCATTCCTGGGCAACTTCTCAATTGTTCGTTGACCTTCAAGTAATCATATGTTATTTTATATAGGTTATATCAGATTCAAATCCCATTTAAATTTTCGAGGTTCAGATTTTCATATTTCCTACAATAGAAATACCACATATATTAATAATCAATCGAATTAAATCTCTAGTTCATCTAACTGCTTCATGTTCATGGAAAAAATCTTTCCTCGGTGTGTTGCAGATACTTTGGAAACCCCCACCTACGTATGAACAAGAGGAAATGTACTCTATAGAATTCAAATAAAAATAGATTGAAGGTTGTCCTCGGAATGACGCTTAGCGGAATTCTAGTCATCGATTTAGCGTTAATAGTCGGTTGAGGGGGTAACCACGCGAGGCAGTGGGGTGGAAATGGAACCAAGACGTTTGCTATACCAAGGTCACGAGATAATATTTAAAATAGGATACCTAAATTAAACTAGCTTAGAAATAGTCTGCTTTTACTGCTACTAACTTCACCTCCTACGAATGAATGGTAGACTATTCAATAATTACGGTGCCGAATCCAATAAAGTCCTATGCCTTCACTCTAGAAGAAATGGTAGCTGCTACACAAACCTTCAGTCGGGAGATTGGAAGAGGGGCATATGGATCAGTGTTCTTTGGTAAATTTCCAAATGGAAAGCATATAGCTGTCAAAGTGTTGTCATTATTCTCGCACCAAGGAGTTGATGAGTTCTTGAATGAGGTAATTCTCATTTATTACCACGTAATTCGGTTCAATTTTGGTCCAATTTAAGGATCTGGAACCACGAGCAGTTTTGGTTGCATTGAAAAGTACTATATATACTGTTAAATTTATGCTAGTGGCTTGACTTGATGAACAGGTTGATCTTCTTTCTAAAATCAATCACAGGAATATGGTACCTTTGCTGGGTTACTGTAACGAAACTAGAGAAGTTATGCTGGTCTACGACTACATGTGAGGAGGGACCACCTTTATGGTAAACAATATTGTAGATAGATATGTTTCTTACAATTGATATAATAGCCAAGGTAACCAACTCGTATTTGGTTATTGTATTTTCTTTTAGTACCTGTTGCAGAAAAATCCAGTCTAAATTGGAAGACAAGGCTTAAAATAGCTTTAGATGTAGCGCAAGGTAACTGTTCCTTTAAGCTACTTTGATGTACATCAGTGTTTTTTATGATCTAAACGCTAGTTATTTTAAGAATTGATCACAGGGAAATATCAGTTGATTTCTACTATCTTAGTGGTGACAAATTATATACCATTAACCTGTGATTTATACTTCAAGCTTCCACAAAATTTTAAGAAGTGTTGCATAGTTCTAGCTGGAGATCGGAAAGCTTATTATTCAAGATTGTTGGAAGTGTTATATAAAAAATAATGTTGACTGCGTATGGTGTTCAGAATTCTTATAACTCCAAGATTTTTTCAGTGGTAGTCGCATGCATGTGGTCGTGGGGATTTCAAAAAGTCTCGTGTATGGACTTTTTTTTTTTTTCAGAAGAAAAAAAACGTTGTATATATTATATAGATTATATATGACAGTACATTTTCACCACTATATTCTCAGTTGAAAAATTTAACAGCGAGAAACACCAAATTCCCATATACATACAAAAATAACTCTTCTGATTTGAAAAGTGATTCAATGTACATGACAAGCTATATTATGGGTAGGATTAACTTGGCCCAAACAGATTGAATCTGAACATCACTGTGTACAAATGAAAACATAAACACAGATAATATAGAAGCATCATAATTCATGTCAATCAGGGATTAAAAAGACAGATGCTGATAGAAGGAAGGCGTTCAGAAAAAGGATCCTAGTCCCAAAGAGTACATCCATGATTCACATGGGTCAGGCTCGCTTGTGTAATCTTATTTGACAGTCTCGCTTGTATAAAACATTGATCAGCTTCAAATAATATAACCCACTCGCTTGATGAAGATATGCCCAGAAAATGGTCTCAGTCCCATGGTACAGCAAAACATGTTGACAGGCTCGCATGAGAATAGCAGCAGACAACAAAGTGAACAGAGATGGTATGTATCAGGCTGGCTCACTTGTGAGAACATGTTGACATGCTCACTGCACGCATGATGAAAATGTCCACCCGCAGATGATTCACATTTGTATTGTTGATCAGGCTCGCTTGTAGACTTATGTGGTTGTGGGGATTTCATAACTTTTTTATTAAACATTCTAGAGTTGTTGATTGTATATATAGTGAAACAATAAAGTGGTCAATAAATTGAAACAACACCTTGATATTACATTGCACTAAATAAAAAATCAATATCGAAAAATAAAATAGACATACTTTACTGCCAACAAAAATTTAAAATTTAGGGACAGAGTTAAAAAAAAGTGTAAATTTAATGTGTAGGTTCAACCTAGTTAAGCATTTTACTCCATGAAAATAAAATAATGACAGTTATTTAAGAGAGAGTTTCTTTGTCAAAGTATTATAAATAAATGCCAGAAATATATTTAGAAAATTAAAATAATTTTAAATAAATACAGAAAAGGAATGAATATTTTTTTTTAATAAAAATTAAATATAAATATATTTTATTTTTGAAATTGGATAGAATTTTGTTTTTAATAATAAATATAAATTAAATAATATAAAAAGGTCATCTTATTAATTTAATTGTTTTTAAAAAATATTAAAATTAATAAGGAAAATATTATTAAAAGTCATTTAAGAGCATTAAATGGAAGGAGAGATGCGTGAAAATTAAACCTCCTCTAAAATATTATTAAAAGTTTTATTATACTTAAATTTAAAAATAAAAGTGTAACACTAATGAGAATAGAAAAAAATTGGAAAAACATTAAAATAATTAATATGATAGTCATTAATTTATAATATGTATAAAAATAATTAATTTATTCCTTTCATTGTGTTAAAATTAAAAAAATCATAAAAATAATTAAATGATAATTTTATTTTAAGTTATTATTATTAACTATGAAAAGAAATAATATAGAATTTAAACATATATATTTAATAAAAAATAGAATAATACTAGATATTCACTCTTACTATATTATGGAGATAATTAATTTTTAAATCGGATTTGTTACAATATAATGGACCAACATAATAGCTTATTAATATCACATGCCCAAAAAGTTACATCTCACTTTAAATGACTCTTGCTCATCTAATTATTTGTATTGATCAATTTAACTAGTAAGTATTAGAAATTATGAGAGCAGAGATACACACAAAATAATAAACTGTATTAGTGCCTAGTAATCAATAGAGATTACATATGTATATATAGTTGAACTCAGATTCAACTAATTCTAATCTTAGAGAGAGAGGTTGAGAGAATCTCTCAACATCCTCCAACAAACCAAACCAATCCCTAAACTTTAGTATGCATCATAAATGAGGCATTATCTCAAACACCCCCCCTTAATGCCTACATTACAGAAAACTTACAATATTGAGATCACAATTACAAAATTTGTATTTCTTTTTGTCTGGCTAGTCTTCATCAGCAACTCTACCCACCCTGCGGTCTTCTGGATTCTGCTCTTTCTTTCTCCACATCTTCGAGCTTACCTTCCAACCCATTTAAAGTACACCTGCTTCTGACCAGCTACGCTGAATTTGTAAGATTAAATATTCTTGACACCCCTGAAGAAGAGTCTCGACACTGAACTACCCTATGTAAATATTTCCATCTGTGAAATAACCCCGAAGAATAAATTTCAACAGTCATATAGGAAAATATTCTAGGTACAGAATATGATCAGTGATCAATCCTACAAAGTGACCTTTACATACTTACAAACTCACAAGGTAAAGGTAACCTGTAATTGTCGATCTTGGAGCACTGAAGTACAACAAGAGTCTACAACATATAACAGATTCTCACAATCAAATTAGCGATACATTCTCTCGGCATCGAAGAACATCGAGAATCACTATTTTAAATTGTGTAAATCTATTCAATAATTGGTTCTTTAGTATAAAAATTTACAAACCACATAATATATATCTAACAAATGCACAAGAAGCTTCAATTTATCCATAATATAACACCTTCCTCCCGAAAATTTGATTCTTCAGTGATCGCAGCCTCCGTCTTTTCTCACAAAATTTTGCACTGTCGTTTTCTCTTTTTAATCCAGCCAACAGACCTTGTAAGAAGATTAAAATTGCATGCGACATGATTGAACTAAGGATAGCATTTTGACAAGTGTTCTAACTGCGTAGCAGATGTAGCGAGAGGGGTTCTCCATCAAGAGAATATGAATACTAGAGACGTCGTCCACGTGAACCAATGAAAGGGTGCCACATATGATTTATAGAGCATTCAAAGATTCTCTGCTGTAGTTCTAGCCACTGAGCAGCGAAAGCGTTAACTGAACAGAGTAGGGAAGATTGGCGGTAATGTCAGATCCAATCACCAACAGAGGGTTGATAATGACCACGTCCAAATAGTGTTCATTTTCGTATTGCCGCACTTTCTGCTCTGCAAGTGTCTTTGAAACCGCATGTGCCTCGACATAGTTTGCATTCCATAAGCGTCCTGTAGTAGGGCTACAAAGACGCTTATGGAGTCTAGAGCCTAGCTGGGCTTAATCCCTCACAGGAGTACCTAGGAAGATGTGAGAGCTCTGATACCATATTAGAAATTATGAGAGCAGGGATACACACAAAATAATAAACTGTATTACTGCCTATTAATCAATAGAGATTACATATGTATATATAGTTGAACTCATATTCAACTAATTCTAATCTTAGAGAGAGAGGTTGAGAGAATCTTTCAACATCCTCCAACAAACCAAACCAATCCCTAAACTTTAGTATGCATCATAAATGAGGCATTATCTCAAACGGTAAGATAAAAAGACCATAAATATTTTGGAGATAAATCTCAACATTAGTTGTGTATACTAAAATTATTTTAAAATATTCCATAAAGGTTAAATCTCTACCATCTATCTAGTAATTATTTGTAATTAAATTAAAATTTTAAAAACCCTATTTTGAAATAAACACATCTATCCACATAAATAAGTTATTTATACTAAAAAAATTTTAAAATATTCCCTAAAGGTTAAATCTCTACCATCTATCTAGTAATTATTTATGATTAAATTAAAATTTTGAAAGCCCTATTTTGAAACAGAAACATCTATCCACATAAATATTACAAAAATAAAACTAAATTTTTCATGATTTTTATAATGAATAAAAGGTTAGACAAAACCTTCAACAATTTTTCATGAAAAAAAATCTATCAAATTGATACTCTAAAAGATAAAATCAGATAAAAATATATTAAATAATTTTCAATTTATAATAAAGTATAATATTTTTTTTTATATCTAACCTTATCACATAATCAAACACAAACATCATAATGGATCTGAAAACTGGAGTATATCCTCGTGGTCTAAACATGGGACAATTTGTCTTGCAAGATAATAGAAATTCTCCAGCAAAACAATAGAAATTCTGGTATGATTTTGAGAAAAACTGGCAATTTTTTTTTTAAATCTTTCAATTTTTAGGATTTTGGGCTCTCTAAGGATTTTTGGTGGCGTTGAATCCATTTTGGTCATCTAAGAAATTATTTAAACACTCCCACAACAAATTGATTTAAACACTCAACATAATTTCTTGAATAATTTTTAGTCTAATTCCACCTAGAAATTTTCCATTGGGGAAAAATTGTGACCTTGTTAGACAAGGCCATTTCTATTTTGTATCAAACCTTATGTTAAATAATGTGAACAGTTTATATTTGCATGGAACTTAGTGTTTTTGGTCATCTAAATATTCAGGTTGCATAATATAAATTTTTGTTTTTTAAATAATACTTTAATGATATACAATGGATAACCATAAAAGAAAATAAACATGTTTCACCTATAAACACTTTTTGTTGAAACCTAAAGAGTTGGAGTTGTCAAAGTATTATAAATTAAATATATTTAGTTTTTTTTTTACATGTTTACAAGTTAGATTAAAGGGATTGGTCTCTATATAATACACCAAGGTGAAAATTATTTTTCAATTTTCAATAAAATTATATTATCTAAAAAATAAATTAGTTAGATATGATATGAAGCCTTATCAGAGTGAGTTTGTTATGATTATATTCAATGTTACTTTAATACACGTTGATTTTGTTGTTTATATATATATATATATATATATAAGGAGGAAACTATAAGATAACCATATAACATTATGTTAAGAGATCCACAATGTCTATTTATTAGTTTAGTTTCTTAAATTTTAAAAGATTAACATACTATGATTTCAATCTTGTTAATATTAATGCATATCCCATGACCCAAGGTAATGCTAAAATATATACAATAAAATGTTCACTTTACCTCTAGGTCTACTAACATATATTAGATTATGTAAATCATAAGATAAACCGTATTAATTAATCTACTTTTGAGTTCTTATTAACAAAATTCAATAGTTTTATTTTATGCCACTCATATTATATGTACCATAAGATCTTTTTCCTCATATCTCGTATCTCATGTTCTGGTCAAGGGAATTTGATTTAAGGTTCAGAAGATTGGGTATGCAATTTCCAACCAAGATTCAAAATTTAACAAGTCCTTTGTGTGTTATGGTCATTTTTTTCCTTGTGATAAATGTGTGAAATTTGTTAGCATAACTATGCTATTAAAGGTTAAAATTTTTAATCAAACCTTTATTGGCGAACAATTAATTTATTATAATAAAATCACTCTTGAAGGGAAAATTTTTAAACATAAACTTCCTTGACAAGAGGAATAAAGACCCAAAACATCAAAAACAAATTGTATGACCAGTAAAAGGGAATCCAAATTCCAACCCTAATTTTGAATATTGTTTCTTAATATTATGAAATTCATACTTACTTAATTTTTAAGATTAAAATTATAGCAAATCTCGAATAAAAAAATATTTTTCACTTAACCAAATTATATTACATTAATGTGACAATTGGCTTAAGTGCCAACTAATGGTTATGTTATGTTTGTTAAGACACTAAGACATTAATTTGTTCTATTTTTTGAGAAATACTATTTGATGAGCAGAAATTAATTTTTGATTAAATAAAATTAGTTATGGAAGTGATTTCCATAAAAAAAAAAAGATAAAACACTGATGGTAAAAGAACCCCAAGAACTAAGAGGTAGTTGAACAAAAAAAATTCAAACACTTACCCCATCCTATGAGGATAAAGGCATATCCCAGTGAGGAAGAGGTGTTCTATTTGGTAACTGGAGAAAGGAAATTGAGAGAAGAATTCCTGAGCTGGTGGTGACGAGTGGAATTACTCATAATCCTGAAACTTTCTGGAATAAAGGACTGGACTGGGAATCCCTAGATCCCTTCTGAAACCTCTGTCAACTCACATAGCTCAGGAGTGGAGCATGGGGGAGAGACGAGGACATAATTGCCTCTCTCAAGGTAGGGAGGACAACATCAGTCAGTATTTGGAAGACATATAAGTATATCTGTCATTGGGAATCTGAGTTTGATCTATGAATGATAAAAATTAGTTTGTTTGTTATAATCTGTAGAAGTTACTGTATTTTACTATGATACAAGAAACTTATATGTATGCTTTTAAAATAAATAAGATGACCAATTATTCTCTTTTAATATACTTAGGATAGGAGGTAAACAGAGTATGAGTGGTGTTAAGCAAAACCCATATACCGAAATAAAGTTAAGAACTAATTCACTTCTAGCAACTATAGGAAAGAGAACTATTAAAACAGAGCCTTTGAGAGGAAGGCTCTATGTTAGTTGTTCTCTGCAACTATGATAAACACAGAAAAAAATGGTTCGGCCATTTCATTTAAAAAAAGAAAGAAAGTAAATGATGGAACCATAAATCGCAGAAAATAAGTTTCTTTAGTCAACAGTAAAGCAAGCTAAAGACTTATAAAATGAACATCAGATAACATGATCTTGTGGAGAGCATCATACAGAGAACATAGTTACAATAATAGAGACATGCAAACGATTCATGTAAAATCAAGAACTAAAACTAATGTTAACCGTTCCTAAACTGTAAAAATATGTATTTGTCAACAGAGTATTGGAAAGAAGACTAAACTACTGTATGGAAAAAATAAAAATATGTTGTATCACCAACTCTGTACTTCAAATGGTAGAATCCAATAATCTCTACTCTATTCTTGAGAACAGCTAAAGTACTGTAATATCAGAAAAAGAACTGAACATCAATTCAAAACATAGAAATGGAGTTCTTCCGTATTTTTAATTCCTGTAGTTCGGAAGTAACATTTTACAATATTGGAGAAGCTCCAGTGGACCAAAGCAATAGAAGAAAAATAGAGAATGTAAACAGTGCTGAAAAAACTAACCTTTCACTTTAGTCTCGCACAACAGAATTATGGAAAAGTATGTTCAATGTAGATGCAGAACATTTAACATTATTTATACAAAATGGGACTTCGGATCAATCTATTCTGCCATAAACATGACGCATACCAAGTGCACCTCAAACAGTGAGGAATTAAGTCAGAGACTCAATAAACAAGCCATTGTCAAAACTCTGAGACGCTGAGGGAATATGCCAAGAAAACAAATATAAATTACGCATGAATGCAATTCAAAAAACCACAACCGTCATACATTTTCCTACGGCATGCCCAAATTTGGTAAGGCATGTAGAATCAAAATTATGACCTAAAGAAACCAGAACAAGGCAGTAAACTTTATAGTGAGCCGAACCTCTTGCAAATTTGAGATTTCATGACAAAATCGTTAGCAGAGAAGAGTACTTGATGGAGCAAGTATTATGAATTTAGATGAAAGAGTAGAAGTCGAGCATATCAAAGGGTAGTCACCACTATGCCAGGACAAGAATTTACCTGCACGAATAGAGAGAATACTGTCAATTAGATGGAAGGCACAACCACCTGAATGTTAAAAAAATAAGTTCAAATAGTATTATGATAGCCTTACCTTTGTAAACCTTTCGCAGAAGCCATAAGGTTGAACTACAAGTAAACCAACATGAAAATAAAGGGTCAATGTATCTGTAGAAATTTGGGAAAGAAGGTTACACAACTCAAGTTATCGACTCTGCAAATAAGACAGTCATACCTGTGAACTTTACCTATGGGTATCTTGGAGGTCGAGGTCCTCCATCCGGGGAAAGGGTTCAAACCATAGCTGCGACCAAAGTAAAAAATGATAAAAAAAACTTAGATGCAAGTAAGAATGGGATACAGAGTAGAATGGAAAACACTAATAACCATAATAACATAAAATTGTGCTCCCAGTTAATTAAAGAGGAATCCATTCCACTAAAATTAGAAACCAGGAATTCACGACAATCTGAAGATTTACTCACCGAATGGATTGAAGGAGGAACCAGGCTGGTGCTGAGGACAATCCAGTTGGAGGTTCGATGCAGCGACATCAAGACTCTCTCGCAGAGCTCTGCGGCAAAATGCTTGAATGACTGAGAGACGGTTATGGTTAGGGTAGTCATTACCCAGATGAGCTAAACCCTAAACGAGGACAGCCTTTGGATTCCAAGCATGAGCAAATCGATGGTGAGAAGGAAGTATAGGTTTCTGCCGTAGGAGAGGTTTCCAAAATGGAGCGGCTTTTCCAATAAGAAAAATATCATGTGAAAGATTTTACAATTAATGGCGTAGTGGAGCTATAGGATAAATTTAATTAAACTGATAATAGGTGAAATGAATACAACGTACGTGGTAACCAAATCCAAGTGGACGGAAAATCTCATTTAAAACCAAGCAAGATATGATGACAGGTAACCTCCTCGAGAACTGGTGAACAAGATATTAAAACCTTATGTTTTAATACTTTAATTTATGTATAGTTTTAACCCAAAGTGCATAACAACTATATATATAAATGCGATGTATATATTTTGTATAAGTGCTAAGTGAAACCTGGATACATGCAAGTGTACAAATTGATTATAATTGAATGTAAAACAAAGAAGTTAATTTTCTTTTATGAGTATGTAGTAGTATGTTACAAGTGATATCAAAGAAACGTTCGCACGCTGGGACCCTATGGGTCACCTAATATGACAAAGTGTGTGTAAATGATTCACAACTAAGAAAGGATAGCAGGAGACGATATGAGAAGGGGGTCAATAGAACAACCACCCCATAACACAGGGGATCCCGTACCCCAACCACGACCAGAAATGAATGTTGAGATGTGGATTCAGCTAAGTGTGGATCAACACCGGCAAACTAGTAGACTGCTGGAGGAACAACATCACCAAACTAGCATCCTGCTAAACACAGTGTATAAGCTACAGGAAGAAATGGTCCAAGTCAGGACTGACGATGAACACTTAATGTAGGAGTAAGAAAGGATACTGAAGAGCCTTTCAGACAAAAAAAATCAGTGTGTGGTACAACCGAGTCCTTATAGAGATATGCAAGAAGGAAATGAACTAAAATCAAGGGACCAAACCATTGACAGAATGGAAAGAAGTCATTCATAGCGAGGCAATAAAAATATAAATTTCAATGAGGAGGCCCCATTATGGTGGGAGGAGGTTAAGAATGTCCACGAGCTAGAAGATCAGGACGTGACCTGGGATACCTTCCAGCAATTATTTAAAGATAAGTACCTAACTGAGCGTTTCTATGACGAAAAGTCTAGAGAATTTCACGATTTAAAATTGGGTCAATTTAAGACAGATAAGTACATAACCAAGTTCACTTCCTTACTCCATTACGTTCCTTCTCTAAGGGACAAAAAGTCTAAAGTTCAACAATTCCTAAGTAGTCTGCCAACTCATATGAAGGAACGAACTGAGTTCGTGAATCCAAGAACCATCGACGAGGAAAGTCAGAAGGCAAGAATCTGTTACCAATAATCCAAGGCAAAAGGAGAGCTGGGTAAAAACTGGCAATCGAAGAACGAACATAAAACCAACTAAAATTTCGAGCAAAGAAGAACCAATAATTTTAAGAATATTGCAAGGAGTTCAGTAAGTAAATAGTTTGGCAGAACCCACAAAGGCTTCCATCAAATGGGACAAAGGAAAAAATCAAAAACCACGTCTAAAGTGTTGGGGGTGTGGTGAGGCTCATTATTATAAGAACTGTGCACAACGGGGGAGGAGCGAAGCTGTTGCTAATTTACAAGAAGCTTCTATGGTGGGGGATGTAGCCAGAAATATACACAGAATTAACGCAGCATTGGAAGATCATCAGGAATATTGCCAACCAACGATGATAGAGTTGGAAGGTAACCTACTTTCACAATCTGTTTCTATTCTGGTTGACCCAGGTGCAAGTTTAAGTTACATAAATCCCAAAATAGTAAAAATATGTAAGTTACAACGTCAGAAATTCAAAAATCCATGGCTGGTACAATTATCCGCTGGAGCAAAGAGAAATGTATGTGCAAAAATTCCAAACTATACACTGGAAGTTAGTGAAGAACATTGTGGATCTAAATATATTACCCTTGGGATCGTACGATGTGCTACTAGGGATGGATTGGTTGGAAAAGCACTAGACATTGGTGGATTGTAGGGAAAAATTTATGTACTATAGAATGCAAGATGGTACTCATAAGGAGATTCAAGGAATAAAGAAACCCTTATAGCTGCATCCTATTAAAGCCTCTCAAATGAGTAAGTGCATGAGGAAGGGTTGTCAGGTATACGCTATTCAAGTGGGTTTTACTAATTCCAAATAAAAGACTTCAATGATGGAAAACATTCCGATAGTACTAGATTTTATGGATGTGTTTCCAGAGGAAGTACCGGGTTTGACACCTAGAAGGTGTTACACGTTATTTTGTCACGATGAAAATTCACTGTTCATATAGGTCCATCACTACCGATATTGTGCTCTCTTAGAAGTAAAAAACCCTAATATTCCTAAACCAAGTCCTGGAATTGGAGAGAAGCTCATTAAAACCCTTAAAAGTCTAACTTCACACTTTTCCTAGCCTTTTCCTACGGGTTTATGGATAGTTGTTCTATGGCCTTCGGAAGATCCCCCATGTTATGCTACTAAAACCTATGGACCCTGGTAAAAGAAAAATAAATGAAAAAAGTAATTTCTATAATTCCAGTTGGTCCGATATTCTCCCAACTGGAAGCTTCTAGAGGCATGATCAGTTCAAGCTTTATCCCTCTAATCATGGAGCTTTATCCCTCCACTCATGGAGTTTATCCCTTGCTACATGGAGTTCAAATCCCTTCATGAGAGGAATCTGTCCCCCTCTTTATAGAACTGAAACTACCTCCATTTCCCTATAAATTGAGCTCATGTTTCACTCTCAAGGGTAGATTGTGCGTAGCTTGTACATGGTAGTTGCTAAAGGAATTCTCAAGAGAGCATACTCTCTACACTAGTTGTTGTTGTCATGAGAATTTTCACACCCTTATGTACATAACTCCATGTTGGTATTCATAGAGGAAGAATTGTCAAACAAAAGGAAGAACAATTTTCTAGGACCTCGGGAGAACCTGTACGACATCAAGGCATCAGGTTGTAAGGTTACTTCTTTTCATTCAAGTTAATACATATGGATCTCTTTTTCTAATTGAGTTGTTCTTGTGATTATTTGAATAATTCAATACTTGGACTCCTTGATCACTAAGTTAGAATATCTTTTCTCAATTATTATATTTTGCAAGGGCTTTGATCTTTTGTCTGTCTTTGATTGCAGGTTCTACTTACTGAAGAAGGATCTTAGGAGTGACTGGATAAAAGATGACATCAAACATTGGACTTCAACGTAGGGGCATGTCCTCTTTCTTTGTTTTTAATAGTTCTGAATTGCAAATGGTATAGAGAAAAGGATTTCCAAATGGATGTTTGTTTCTAGATATTCATAGAATAATAGGGAGATCTGTCTTGTCCACGAGAGGGATTAATCCATATAACAAATTTGCGACTCCACTAGGGAATAGAACTTAGTTTGCTTTCTTTATTTTTCAGTTTTAATTTTGAGATTTTTCTAATTTTGAATTATATAAGACTAGGTTGGGTAGATAAATTTTAAGAATACCTGAAAATAAAAGTTGAATATTTATTTTTTCTATATTTTTTCTAGGGCTCTTTCCACCAATCTAGTTTAGGCTAGTGATTTGGAATATGTTGTAGATAACGTTCCAAAGTAGTTAGAACAAATAGTAGCCTCTTGCGGTAGGAAAAATTACAATTGTAGCATTTGTGCTATGGGAAGCTCTTCTTAAAAGAGTCAAGCATGAGATCATGTCGGAACCAGTGAGGTAATCATACCTATCTCATTGGGAAAGATAGCAAATGTGCATGTAATAAAAATGGTAAAACTTGGATAGACCATTGTCGAGGAGCCTGGGGTCACTTGTTGGTAAAACTTGGATTATATCAAGGAGCCTTCAAAGGGATTGAGCTTGTTACTCTTTTGTTGCGTGTATATTGGATAGTAAACTATTACCCCCAGGTACATTTGTTCCTGTTGGTGACCTTAGTGACTATAAACTTTAGGATTTTTCCCAAGGTGACGGTGGAGAGAAGGTCCCACTGTACCTGGAGCAGACATTGACTAGACTCAATTGGACTTTCTGGAGGGTAGTCTTCACTTCAAGATGGCATAGTGGAGTTACTTGCACCAAACTGTTTCATTAAGCAGGTTGTCAGGGTAACTGTTCCAACCGCCATTTTTCCACATTAATTTCCACGAAGTTGGATTTCATCACCAACTAGTGGTTTTATTGTGGAAACATACCATTTGTGTGTGGTTTGACTCCTAGATTTGATAGCACGTGTTCATTTTTTTGTTTTTACTTTTTAGAGACCTTAGGTGTGAATTGTGAATATTTTTAAATTGTTAATAAAATTCAATGAAGTTGAATCTAATAAAAATTGTTCCGAAATTTATCAACCATGGAATCCCTCTTAATGAGAATCCTAGTACTTTTCCTTTCTTTGGAAATGTTGGTCCTCCTTATATGGGTACATTGTCATTACCTGGATTTACCATAAGTTTACTGGTATGGTTATTTTCAACTTCGTTGGCCTCAAATATTCAAATTGTTCCACCTCAACTAGATGCTTCACTTCAGCAAAGTTCACCATCTCAACATCACCAACCTCATGTTGACTCTTTACCTTCTTCACCTAACATGTCTTCCTCCTTTTCTTTGTTGGGTATGTGTTATATTCTTTCCACAACTAGCCTCAGGGGCTGTACGTTGCGCTGGGCGCAGCAGGGGGGTCCGGGGCAGCGCCTCGGCGAATTTTTTTTTGGTATGCAGTCCCACTCATATGCGAACCCACCCATGTTTTGTGCATGAGTTTGCACATGGTTTTTGGGTACGATGGTTTTCGACCCCTGGTATTTTGTAGATCTGGTCAAGGGAACTACGGTTATGTTCTAATCCAGGGTTAATGGATTGGGGTTTATGTATGCTTCGGCATGTATATATATGTGTTGTAACACTAAAAGGAATATAATGAAAAATCAAGATGGTAGTCCCAATTTGGGATCCAGGGGAAAATCTCTGTGTTTATCTGTTTTATGTTTTATGCTCTCGCTATTGTTTATTTTCTGTTATAAGATTCGTGTGTAGATAATTTCTGTTCAGGGTTAAAACCTACATTTGGTATCGGAGTTGTTTCGGCTTCAAGGGGACGCCTTTGTTGTTGAGGGTTTTTTGCTCGGGCCTGTGGTAGACCCTGTGCAGTGGGAGATCTACGGGATCGATTCTTGCGGTGAAAGAAGATGGCGAGCGGCGGAAAGATAGAGATCGAGAAATTTAATGGTCAAAGTTTTGAGTTGTGGAAGCTCAAGATGGAGGATCTGCTGGTGGATAAAGATCAGTGGATCGCGGTAGATCCAGGTACTAAACCAACGGCAATGTCAGATGAAGACTGGAAGAAACTGGATCGGAAGGCTAAGAGCACAATACGGTTGTGTGTCTCAGATTTAGTATTGTTGAATGTATCTGGGGAAGCTACGGCGAAGACCTTGTGGGAAAAACTTGGGACTTTGTACCAATCTAAGTCTCTGGTGAATAAGTTGTTCCTGCGGAAAAAGCTGTATAACCTGAGGATGAAGGATGGAGACTCGGTGACAGAGCATCTGAACGCCTTCAATACTGTGGTAAGTCAGCTGTTGTCTGTTGATATTAAAATCTCAGATGAAGATAAGTGCATCAGTTTGTTGTGCTCTCTACCAGACTCGTGGGACAGTCTGGTTATTGCAATAGGCAGCAATACAACTACCTTGAATTTTGATGACATTGTCTCAGCCTTGCTATCGGAGGAAATGGGACGGAGAAATATGGAGGGTCATAATGGAGATGCCTTATCTGTACGAGGAAGGTCCCAGAACAGAAACAAGAATAAGGTTTCGAGTGGGAGATCTAAATCTAGAGGGAGATCTAAATCTCCTGGAAAGTTTGTAAAGGTGTGCTGGAAATGCGGAAAGGAAGGACAATACAAAAAGGAATGCAGATCTAAAGCTCCTGAGAAAGGAAAGGGATCTGATGAAGCTCCTTCTGCAGAGGCAAAAACCACCTCGGATGAAGGTGGGGATGTGTATTTGGCTTCTTCTTCAAATACACATGTAGATCATGAGTCATGGTTGATTGAATCAGGTGCATCCTTTCACTTCATTCCCCATAGGGAGTGGTTCTGCGAGTATGAGAAATATGATGGTGGTGATGTCTTCCTAGGGGATGATAGGAAGGCCAGAATCGTCGGACGTGGAAAGGTGAAGATGAAGCTGCAAGGTGGGAGGATTAGAACACTTCCTGGTGTTCTGCATATTCCTGCATTGGCCAGAAATATGATTTCTATAAGCAAGATGGATGATGCAGGTGTAAAAATAGTGTTCGAGAAAGATGCCTGCAAGATGGTTCGGGGAGCACTGGTATTAATGCAGGGAGTTCGGACTGGAACTCTGTACAAGCTAAAATGTAGCACTGTTATTGATGGGTGTAACAGTTCTGTGGTTCCTGAAAGTGGGACGGAAAGTCTAGCTGTCTCTGGAGAAAAGACCATGCTATGGCATCAAAGGCTTGGACATATTGGATAGAAGGGCCTTCGGATACTGCATAGAGATGGTATGGTAGAAGGTATGTCTAATTGTTCTCTGGATTTTGATTTCTGTGAACATTGTGTATATGGGAAGCAGAATCGGGTGAGTTTTCCCTCTAGTGCTAAGAGGGCGAACAAGATATTAGAACTTGTGCACAGTGATGTGTTTGGGCCTGTGTCAGTTCCGTCACTGGGAAAGTCTGTGTACTATGTTTCATTCATAGATGACTTCTCAAGGAATACATGGATATATTTCTTGAGAAAGAAATCTGAAGTCTTTGACAAATTTAAAGAATTTAAGGCTCTGGTGGAAAACCAGACAGAGAAGAAGATAAAGGCATTGAGGACAGATAATGGTGGGGAGTTCTGCAAGAAGGAATTTGAAGAGTTCTGTAAGAAGTGTGGTATAGCACGGCAGAAGACTACTCCATACACACCTCAGCAAAATGGAGTTGCGGAAAGAATGAATAGAACACTGATGGAAAAGGAAAGAAGCATGCTCAGTGGTACCGGGTTAGGACAAGAATTCTGGGCAGAGGCAGTGGAGACTGCATGTTACTTAGTTAACAGATCACCTTCATCAGCGTTGGAGGATAAGACCCCACATGAGGTATGGACTGGTAAGAAACCCTCTATTTCACATATAAGGGTATTTGGATGTGATGCATATGTACACGTTCCAAAGGAGAAAAGGACCAAGTTGGATAATAAATCTGAAAGGTGCATCTTTATTGGGTATAAGGATGGTTTAAAGGGTTACAAGCTTTGGAACCCAGAAACAAGGAAGGTTGTGTACAACTGAGATGTGGTGTTTAGATAAGTGAAAGATGTTGTTAAACATGAAGTCCTACCAAAGGAACCTGAGAAGATAGAGTTTGAGCTAAAGGAGGATGAATCAGACTCTACAACAGAAGAAGACTCAGAAGATGAAGAGCCACAAACTCCATCTTTGAGAAGATCAGTTCGGGAAAGAAGGCAATCAGAAAGGTATAGTCCATCTTTTTTCTGTTCAGATTTTACCTTAACTATAACTGATGATGAACCCAGAACTGTCAGGGAGACAGTAGATTCAGAGGATGGAAAACTCTGGAAGGAGGCCATGGTTGATGAAATGGCATCCTTGCACAAAAATGAGGCATGGGATCTAGTGGAGTTGCCGGCTGGAAGCAAGCCCATCGGGAGAAA
This sequence comes from Pinus albicaulis, assembly GCA_034641835.2. Taxonomy (NCBI): domain Eukaryota; kingdom Viridiplantae; phylum Streptophyta; class Pinopsida; order Pinales; family Pinaceae; genus Pinus; species Pinus albicaulis. Next base: position 341,232,850 of record CM076569.1, read on the forward strand.
ATGGGTGTCTAAAAAGAAGATGAATGTAGAAGGCAAGGTGGAGAAATACAAAGCTCGGTTGGTAGCAAAAGGTTATTCCCAGGTGCCGGGAATTGATTTTGGTGATATTTTTTCTCCTATTGCCAAAGTTACTTCTATTAGATTACCTTTATCTGTTGCTGTTGCATTTGATTTTGAGATAGAACAGATGGATGTGAAGACAACATTTCTTCACGGGGATCTAGAAGAGGAGATCTACATGAAGCAACCTGAAGGCTTTATGGTGAAGGGTAAGAAAGAACTAGTATGCAAGTTGAAGAAGTTTCTGTATGGGTTAAAACAGTCACCAAGTATGTGGTATTAGAAATTTGATACCTATATACAGGGACTTGGCTTCACCAGAAGCAAGGAGGATCACTGTGTTTATTTTAAATTAATTGGTGACCGTGTTATTTATTTGGTCTTGTATGTGGATGATATGTTGTTGATTGGAAATGACAAAGAAATTATCCAAGATTTGAAGACCCAACTACTCTCCAAATTCGACATGAAGGATCTTGGTGCTGCAAACTATATTTTGGGCATGGAAATTAAGAGAGATCGAGCAAAGAGGAAGCTCTGGTTAAACCAGAGGAAGTATGTTGAGACTATATTGTAGAGGTTCAATATGCAGGATAGTAAACCGATGAGTGTTCCTATTCCTGTAGGTGCAAAGCTGTCTGCTGAACAGTGTCCCAAGACACAAGAAGAAGAGGAGGATATGTCCCGTGTTCCATATGCAAGTGCAGTGGGTAGCCTGATGTATGCAATGGTCTGTACTAGACCAGACATTGCACATGTAGTGGGAGTATTGAGAAGGTTTATGTCAAACCCATGGAAGGAGCATTGGACAGCAGTGAAGCGGGTTTTCAGATATTTACGTGGCACTAGTGATTATGGCTTGTGCTACCAGGGAAGACCAGGATTGGAAAGAATGTTGGACATTCGTGGTTTTGTTGATGCAGACTGGGCTGGAGATCTGGACCAAAGAAGATCTACAAGTGGGTATGTGTTTAGCCTATTTGGAGGTGCAATCAGTTGGATGAGTAAAAGACAGTCTGTAGTGGCGCTTTCAACTACAGAGGCAGAATACATAGCAGCCACTCATGGAAGCAAGGAAGCAGTTTGGTTGCAGAGATTGTGTTCAAGTATGGGGTTGGTACAACAAGCTATAAGGATAGACTGTGATAGCCAAAGTGCAATTTTCCTTAATAAGAACCATGCTTATCATTCAAAGACAAAGCACATTGATGTTCAATATCACTTTGTTAGAGATATGGTTGAGGCTAAAAGGGTGTTGCTGGTAAAGATGGACACTTTGAAGAATGTTGCAGATGCATTGACGAAGTCTGTGAGCACTCAGAAGTTCTCTTGGTGTAGAGAAACAATGGGTGTTGAAGAATTGGGCCAATGACTAAGCTCTCCTCTGGCTCCCTGTGGAAAGAAAACAACAAGTGGGAGAATGTTGGGTATGTGTTATATTCTTTCCACGACTCAGCCCCACGAGCCGCACGCGTTGCGCTCGGCGCAGTTGTGGCCCACAGTGGGGTCGTAGCCCCCTTGTCTGGTTCCCAAAGGGGCTCCAAAGAATTTTTTGGTATGCGGTCCTGCATCATATGGACCCACCCATGTTTTGTGCATGAGTTTGCACATGGTTTGGGTACGATGGTTTTCAACCCCCGGTATTTTGTAGATCCGGTCAGGAACTGGTTATGTTCTAATCCAGGGTTAATGGATTAGGGTTTATGTATGCTTCGACATGTATATATATGTGTTGTAACACTAAAAGGAATATAATGAAAAATCAAGCTGGTAGTCCCAATTTGGGATCCAGGGGAAAATCTCTGTGTTTATCTGTTTTATGTTTTATGCTCTCGCTATTGTTTATTTTCTGTTATAAGATTCGTGTGTAGATAATTTTTGTTCAAGGTTAAAACCTACATTCTTCTTCTTCGCTTGGTAAAAGCCTTAACGCTAGTAACTCGGTGACTAAGAAGAAGAAGAAAGGGAAGAAGAAGAAGAAGCAAGATAAGAAAGAAGTAAACCAACCAACTATGGTTGTAAGTGTTAGTAGTGTTGAGGAAACCTCGAACATGCATAGCAAACATAAATTCCCTTGCAAGATTTGTAAGGGTGACCACTTCCTTATCAATTGTCCTGGTGTTCCTAAGGTTTTGGAAGTATGGTCAGAAAAAGCTTATCAATTTATTGTTGATCCATCACCAGTGATTTTCAGGTTCTTCAGAAAAAGGGTAAAGTTAGGTTTCCTTGTAAGTTATGAAAAGGGAGTCATCAAACTCACATTTTCCCTCACATGGATGAAGCCTCAAAATTGTTGGAAAACCTTATTGTTCCACAGCAACAACTTCCAACTAGTTACCGTAAAATTTCTCCCATCCTACCGTCAACTGATGAAGTGATTGATCTAATTCAAAGGTCAATCAATCCCACTCTTCCATTGGAGATTGAAACTCATATCACTCAAGTTGATGATCCATTATTTGATCAAGTGGTCGACTTGATTTCACATTCGGTCGATCCCACTGTCCCTGTAGAGAGTGAAATTCATATTGCTCAAGTTCTTCTTGTTACATAAGATTCTTCTACGTCAGGGGACATTTCATCTGTTCCTTCAGAACCCCCTCCAAGTACTGAGGTCTTTTCCTTTTATTGGAATATAATTACAAAACCTCATCTTCCCTCTTCCATTCCTTTCCAAATCACTGTGAAGATTTGTGGTAAGAATGCGCGTCACACAAATGTAGATGAAGGTTCTTCTGTTAGTATTTTATCCTCAACTGCTTGGCAAGATTTGGGTTCCCCTCAGTTTGTGCCTGTTACACAGAATCTATCATATTTTAACAGAACCATTAGTGAACCTTTAAGGATCCTCCCTAATTTTCCTATTACCTTGGAACGTAAAACTACTTGTATTGATCTTATGATAGTCCGAGGCCCTTTGGATTTCAATTTACTCCTTGGCTAAGACTATGTCTATGCAACGAAATTTTTCGTATCGACACTCTTTCGGGTGATGTATTTACCTCACAATGGAAAAATTATGCCTATTGACCAGCTTTCATTCACTAGTCTTGATTTGATGATCTGAAAGTGGATAGACAAGATCTTTCTAACTCTTTACAAAAATGAGAATGGAAAGAAGAATAACTGAAACAGTTTCTTGTATGTGATTCCAACTGCTTAATACAAAGTGTTTTAGGAATAAGCTGTTAATTTAATGCTAAAGTTTAAACATCATGCAAAACATCAAAATTATATTGACAGGAAGAATTTAATGACAGAGTTTGTCCTTCCTGGACTACATCTTTGGGTCCACTTCAAAAGTGTGCAACCGTTGTATTAAGAAAGCCCAGAGAAAAGGATTGCATTGATTTGTCAGTTGATAAGTGCCAAACAACACTACTAAAAATGTAGAAGGCAATTTTCCTTAACATGCTTTTCAAATACTGTCTCTTTACTTGAGTAGGCCTTCAGTTGGCCAAGAAAATCTCATGATGAACAACACACTTTGTATGTTGAATTGAAGCATTTGGACCTTTTCACACAAGTAGATGGATTGAGTTTTGATGTTTGAAGTGGACGTCGATGCACTACAATGAACTTCAAATCTAAATGTATTCAAGAATTGGAGGTCTCCTTCTCCACAATTTCCTACAAAAGAAAAAATTTCTACAATGTCTCTAATGCTCCTCAAAATCACTTCTCTTTAATTCTTCTCGAGACCCCCTCTCTTATCCTCTTCAAAACATCTTTGTCTTCTTAAATGTGATGAGGGAAAAAATGGCATTAAACCAATTCATTTCCACATGTTTATCTTCATACATCGAAGATTATGGTTCATAGGTTTAATGTGAATTCCATTTTTATATAATGATTTAAATGAATAAAATCATTTTAAAACTTATTTCTGATTAAGCTCACATCATGCTGGTTCTCTCAACATCATCAAGGCTAAAATAATATTTCAATTGAGCTCTTGAATTTTGTTGACCTCGGGCTACTTGAAACCTAAGGTGTTAAAGGATAAGGTCCTTTAATTATCAGCACCATTTCTTATGCAACAAAACCCAAAAACAAACTTTATATTATCAAAATCTGCGGCGGTATGGCAAGCGGCACGGAGGTGAAAGCCTGCCAGCATGTGATCAGGCGCGGTCTAACCGCAGACGAACATCTAGGTGGATAAGTACTGATAGTTCTGATAATTGTTGTTGACTGCACTCATGTGACATCTTCCTCCAACAATAAATGTTGCAGTTTGGACTCTAATGACAACTTATCCCCTTAACCTTCGTAGTGCTCCAAAATCCACATCAAATGTAGCATTTTTAGTATTCACATGTTGTTGTCCGATGTGGTCATCTTGCCATGGTTTGAACTGGTATTTTCGATGCGGTCTTCCAAACATTGTGTTCTTAACTTCCATGCGTTCACATGTTGTTCCCCAATGCGGTCAACTTGCCGTGGTGTGAGCTGGTGGTAGCATCCAACCTGCGGGGTAACATTTCCTTTGTTCACATCTCAAACATCTCCGATAGTGAATGTTGCAACAATGCTAAATCTTCCTACTCTAGTTAATGTTAACATTTGTTCACATGCTAACACAATTCCGATACGGTTTAATTCGACGGTTAGGTTGTTGTCAAAATAATTACAATTTGATAATATAAGTCTGAAAGTGGGTTTTCGTGACTTAATTGTAATGTTTATAATTTCATTACCATGGATAGGTTTTCTAAAGCTAGGTCTTAGGTTTTAGGATTATTCCTTTTTACATCATTCAACCTTAGGATTTAACCTTAGGTTTAGAATTAGGACTTAGACTCTCTAGTGCTTAATTTTTAGACTTAGGATTTTCTTTTATCCTTAGGTCTTTTACATCAATTTAGCACTTTACAATTCTCATCATGACGATGCTCTTTAATTTTTCATTGTTAGAGGTCGACACAACTCACTATGATTACTTTCTACATGAAGACATTTTGGGCTTCAACTCATGAAGAGAAAATCATTGTTCAATGTTGTCAAAGTCATTGACGTTGATGTCAAAGTTGACAATGAACATGTTGAACTTGAATTCCTACACATAGCAAGAATGCTGCATGTGACCATGTTGGTCGCTTACCAATTTTGACATGATCCTGCTTGATGACTTGATTCGATGAACCATTTCTCATAAGACCTTCTTGGTCGATGCAATTTCGACAAAACCTATTTATTAAAAAAATCGATGACTAAATACTTATAAATTACCATCTTGGTCATTTTGTAATTTCGATACAAAACTTCAAGATCCAAATTGGATCACACCTTCCCACAGAAAGAACTTTTGGTTCTCCAAAAGTTTTTTTTTTATTATAATGCATTGAAGAAAAATAACTCTAGATCCTAGTTACAGACTCTTATAGATCTAGAAAAATTTTACGGACTCATTTTAGACATATGGCATATAGTTTGCTCAGTTCCATTCGGCAGTCAAATGTTCCCTAGCAGGTGAATTGGATGACTCCCATTATGCTTATGTCAATGTTATTTCTTGTGGCAGGATTGGACACTTTCTCTTAACATGCCCCGATAATTTGCAATGTTAACAAATTCTCTCTTTGGAATTTGTACTTGTTGCCTTTGAATTTCCTGAATGTTGTTCATCTTCAGCAGATTCATTGATAGATTCAAGAAAGGTTTTACCTGAACGGTTCTTCACTTATAGTGTTTCATCATCTTCTTGTGGTTGGCTTCTGGTAGCTCCAACTTTCTTGATGTAGGCTATATGCTTCCAGAAATGTTTGACACAGCGCCATGAACTTCCACAAAATGTGCATGGATATATTCTTTTAACAGTTTCTACAACCCAAAAAGAAATCACTTCCAGAATCACTACTAGAATATTATTTTTATTTACCTTTCTTGTCCTATACCTTCTTTGGCATAAGCTCAGGATGCAGAGACCAACATTGGTCCGAGATGTGACCAAGCTTCACGAAATAGTCACACTTCATTAGGTCATAACCTAGGCCTTGATACTTAGGCCTTTCTCGTACAGTTATTGGTAGACGTCTTCCTTGACCATTCTTTCCAAGGCCTTCTCCTTCCTGATATCCCATGACCCTCATCATGGAAAAACCTTTTCTTTCAGAAGCTTCATGTTGCTTTTGGCTACATTAAGGGAATTTTGAGGTCTAAAATGGGCCTCCTAAGGAAAATATACAATCAAAATTCACTTTATGAGAACCAATCACATTTTGGGGGATGACATCATCCCTAATGGTTGAGGTGGCATTGTTTGAGTTAAAGGTACTTACTTGTCACATTCTCAATGCTGGATAAAAACTCATGGTTAACCATGGTAGTGCTCTAAGTACTTCTAAAGTCATAAAGTAAAGTACTCATAATAAATGTCATTTCACACTTTTTGAATAAAATATTATTATTGTCATTTCAATATTATAAATCAAATCAATTCAATATGTAATATAAAATTCATACATAAAACAATACATTACATATATTATATTATTTTCATATAGTGTATTAATTACATGTTATTATATAATTTAAATAATATAAATTTTAACTAATAGTATATTATATAATTAAGAATTTATGAATTTATATTTATATTTCATTTTAAGTTATTTAAGTACAAAGGAAAAATGTATTGGTTGTGAAATGATAATGACTTTTTCTTGAAAATATCATTATTATTTATAGTCTCACCAATTTATTTTTTTTATTAAATTTATTTTGGTACAACTTTTGAATCTAATTTAACCATGGTTACATGGATTTTGGTGCAAAAAGTGAATTTGAAATTCATAAATATTATTTTATTGGTTTAGCTATTATTTAATTATTTCCTTAGGAGGCCCATTTGAGACCTCAAAATTCCCCTAATGGAAACTTCCTCGGAATCTGGATGACCACTTTTTGGTGATACCAATATGTTGGGAGTTTCCTCAAAAGGTAAGGAAAAGGTTCTGATGGCCTCTCCTATTGATTTTTGAGATGATGGCAGAGAGGAACTATCTTCATCCTCCTAATGAAGAGATAGTGTTGGCTTCTTTCCATTAGTAGCTACACCTTCATTTAAAGGATTGTTTCCTCTTTTGTTCCTCCTCAAGACTTCAATTTCTGACTGCAATATCTGCTTGTCACTTTCTATAGCTTGCACCATTCTTCGTAAAGCAGTATTTTCCTAATGAAATTTTTGATTGAACGCTTCTATTTCTTTCAACCGAAGTCGTTCTCTTGAGTTCTTGCCCATTTTTGTACTTGAAAAAGAGCTAGTACGCTCTGATACCAAAATATGATATGAAAGTGGATAGACAAGATCTTTCTTGTACCTGAAAAAGAGCTAGTATGCTCTGATACCAAAATATGATCTGAAAGTGGATAGACAAGATCTTTCTAACTCTTGACAAAAATGAGAATGACAAGAAGAATAACCGAAACAATTTCTTGTATGTGATTCCAACTGCTTAACACAGAGTGTTTTAGCAATAAGTTGTTAATTTTAATGTTAAAGGTTAAACATCATGCAAAACATCAAAATTATATTGACAGCAAGAATTTAATGACGGAGTTCGTCCCTCTTGGACTATGTCTCTAGGTTCGCTTCAAAAGAGTGTGACCATTGTATTAAGAAAGCCGAGAGAAAAGGATTTCATTGATATTTCAGCTGATAAGTGCCAAACAGCACTACTGACAATGTAGATGACAATTCTCCTGAACAGGCTTTTCAAATACTGTCTCCTTACTTGAGTAGGCCTTTAGTTGGCCAAGAAAAGATGGAGATGAACAACACACTTTTCCTGTTGAATTGAAGTGTTTGGACCTTTGCACACAAGTAGATGGATTGAGTTTTGATGTTTTAAGTGGACCTCGATGCACTGCAACAAACTTCAAATCTGAATGTATGCAAGAATTGGAGCTCTCCTTCTCCACAATTTCCCGCAAAAACAAAACTCCCTACAATGTCTCTAATGCTCCTCAAAAGCACTTCTCTTTAATTATTCTCGAGACCTCCTCTCTTATCCTCTTCAAAACGTCTTTGTCTTCTTAAATAGGATGAGGGTAAAAATGGCATTAAAACAATTCATTTCCACATGTTTATCTTCATACATCGAAGATTATGGTTCATAGGTTTAATGTGAATTCAATTTTTAGATAATGATTTAAATGAATAAAATAATTTTAAAACATATTTCTAATTAAGCTCACATCATGTTGTTTCTCTCGACATCATTGAGGCTAAAAGTAGATTTCAATTGAGCTTTTGAAGTTTGTTGACCTCGGGCTACTTGACACCTAAGGTGTTAAGGGATAAGGTCTTTTAATTATCAGCGCCATTTTTTATGTAACAAAACCCCAAAACAAACTTTATATTATCCAAATCCGCTGGCAGTCTGGCAAGCGACGTGGAGGTGACGACCTTCCAGCATGTGATCAAGCGCGATCTAACCGCAGATGGACATCTAGGAAAATAAGTACCAATGGTTTTGGTAACCGTTGTTGTCTGCGCTCATGTTACAACTTCCTCCGATGATAAATGTTGCAGTTTGGACTCTAACAACGACTTGTCCCCTTAACCTTCGCAGTGCTCCAAACTCTACATCAAATGTAACATTTTCAGTATTCACATGCTGCTCTCCAATGCGGTCATCTTGTCATGGTTTGAACTGGCAGTTGTGACGCAGTCTTCCAAACACTGTGTTCTTAACTTCCATGCATTCACATGTTGTTCCTCGATGCGGTCAACTTGTCATGGTGTGAGCTGGTGGTAGCATCCAACCTGTGGGGCAACATTTCCTTTGTTCATATGTTAAACATCTCCGACAGTGAATGTTGCAGCAATGCTAAACCTTCCCGTTGTGGTTAATGTTAACATTTTTTCACATGCCAACACAATTCCGACACGGTTTAATACGACGGTTTAACTGCTATCAAAATAATTACAATTTGATAATATAAGTCCAAAAGTGGGTTTTCATGACTTAATGGTAATGCTTAGAATTTCATTTCCATGGATAGAGTTTTTAGCGCTAGGTCTTAGGTTTTAGGATTATTCCTTTTTACATCATTCAACCTTAGGATTTAACCTTAGGTTTAGAATTAGGAGTTAGACTCTCTAGTGCTTAATGTTTAGACTTCGGATTTTCTTTTATCCTTAGGTATTTCACATGGATTTAGCACTTTACAATTCTCATCATGATGATGCTCTTTAATGTTTCATTGTCACAGGTCGACACAACTCACTATGACGACTTTCTACATGATGACATTTTGGGCTTCAACTAATGAAGAGAAAACCATTGGTGAATGTTGTCGAAGTCACGGACGTTGATGTTGAAGCTGATGACGAACATGTTGAATTTGAATTCCTACACATAGCAAGAATGTTGCATATGACCATCTTGGTCGCTTGCCAATTTTGACATGATCTTGCTTGATAACATGAGTCGATGAACCATTTCTCATAAGACCTTTGTCAATGCAATTTAGACACAAATTGTTTATTACAAAAATCGATGACTAATTAATTATAAATGACCATCTTGGTCATTTTTTAATTTCGATACAAAACTTCAGGATCTAAATTGGATCATTCGACTACCAATAATCTGACATCCCTGAATTTTCCTTATACTGAAGTGGTATCTACCCTGCTACAGGTTAATTTTGTGGCAACCAGTCCCATGATTTTAGTTACCAACGCAAGCGAGGCTCTCACTGTTTTCTCGACTTCCTTGAACTAGATCCGGTAATTGACATGGAAAACCCTATGGGATTATTTGAACGAGATGTTCTTATCCCTATTGAGTCCCTTAACATGTGTTCCTTCCAAAGAACTATTCTTCCATCTGATGAAGACCTCTTGGAAGCCATGATCAAGGAGTGTCCCTTGACATGTGTTTCTTCTAGTTGGAATCCATGACAAGCTCACCATGAGGATGGTTCTTTTCCTGTGTCAACCTCGTTAAAAAATTAAACAGGCCCTTTTGAGGATAGTTATTTTCTTGTGTCAACCACAATAAAAAATGAAACAGGTCACCATGAGGATAGTTCTTTTTACTGTGTCAACCTCGTTAACAAATGAAACATGTAGATGAGGATAGTTCTATTACCGTGTCAACCCTGTTAAAAAATGAAACAGGACCCTATGAGGATTTTTCTTTTCCTGTGCCAACCTCATTACAAAATTAAATGGTCACCTTTAGGATAGTTATTTTCTTGTGCCAACCTCGTTAAAAAATGAAACATGTCACCTTAAGGATAGTTCCTTTTAATCTTTCAAACTCATTAAAAAATGAATCCAACTGTTATCACAAAATCGCACCTGATAGGCTGCTAATCAGAAAAATTCATGTAACTGTTTCAAACCAACCTTGCAACTGAAGTTTAGCCTCTTCAGTTTGAGAGGGCTCTCTCAAAGGGGTTAATGATATTGAATAAAGATGTATCTAGATGGCTAACTCTACTTGGAAAACAACTTTCTTGTGATATGCATAGGTTGAAAAGAGTATAAGTCTACAATCATTGGGCTTATGGAGTCAACATGTTCAATATTTCAGTATTAAGTTCACTTGAAATGGAAGCTGAGGCAGGTAATATTTTTTAGCAAAGGTAAGCACACATGAAGCAGGAAATGACACAGTCAATTCAACTATAAAGGAAGTTAGAGACTTACATGAATGAATTATGATTATTAAAGATGAAAACCACTGAAAATGGTACACATAGAAAATATAGATCATATAAACACTAAAAACTCAATCAAAATCTCAGGTTGGTCAAGAAAAAAATCTTTGTATTACTAAAAACAGTCAATTTACATAAAGCTGCAGTATTGCCCAAAAATCTCCAACCCTCGACAAATTTAAAATATCTACCCTTTAATAGACTTGTTACATGATGATATGATCTGCCTCTTGGTTATTTCATCGAACTTATACTAATCACACCTTTCATAAGAAAACATCTATTTTAATGAGAAAATGACAGTTATTCTATTTAATAGTCCTTCTCCTAATAGGACTCAAACTGTTCATTATTACATCAATTACCTTAACTTCTAAAATAGTTGCATCTTTAAAATATATTCCTTCTCAGGTTGGAATAGGTTTTGATGGGACTCATCACTACATGACATCTTAATTAGCCTCCTCTAAATCTGGAAATAAACCCTGCTTTTTAGGAAAATTGGTCCTTATCTTCAACAAATGGTTTGGCTGATGAGTTGACTTCATCTCATGGTCTTCAAGTCTTGGATGAAAGCTGACATATTCCTTTGACCCTTTGAAAGTATCCACCTATTCAAAATTTCCAAAAACCTGCTTATAAAGCTTCAAAATAGTATGCTACGAAAGTATGACAGTTTCGTAGCGTTACAAAATTTCCCTTTTCCATCAATATTTTTGTCTCTTTCCTTTGGTATTGTCTTCATCATGCTTAGAAACCTCTTCGATATAATTTTTACCTCTTGGAAGAATCTCAATTTTTTTTTAAATGCAAAAAGAAAGCTACAGTGGTTTTGTAGTGTTTTCCTGGCTTCAAGCCTAGGAAATGCTACGAAACTTCTTAAAACAGTGAAAATTCCAAATTTCTGTGTAGCTTTAAAAATATACTTTCCAGGTGTAAAAAATTAGTTTATAACATGCCATTGACCTTTAAAATCATAAATCAGCTTAAACTATTGGTCTTGAGGTGTTTCTTCCTCATTGATGATGATTTGAGCAATTGGCTCCTCAACCACTGTCATTTTAAGGCCCTTTTTCTCCAACTCCTCGTGGATTAGTTCACGATTTTCCTGGAGGTCTTTAACCTGATATTTCAACTTTCTGTTGGTATATTTAAAATGAAAGTTCATTTTCCTAACATGTTTCACCTCTTTCCTCAATGGCATGGTCCATTTGATTAACTACAATGTATTATCTAGGGTCTTGGAAACACTGTCAACCTTCTCTTCCCAAATCTCTTTCATATTTTCAAACTAAACCTTCTGGACATTGTGTTTTCTTGCTTCTTTATTCATAACAAAAATTTAATGATTGAAAAACTTCAAGTTTTCTTCAAGGAGCTCAAACTCAGTTTTTTACATTACTTTCTCCTTTCCTTTCTTTGGTTTGCTAACTGTATCTTTCTCTGTAGGTGATGAAAGATCAATGATGTCTTGCTGTGGCTGGACTATGTCAGTGGGTGGATGAACATCTTTACTTCTCTCTAATAACTTCCTAGCATGATTTGTCATGCTTTTCTTGCCTGGAACATAAAATTTGCATCTTATCCTTCAAACTCTAGTTTCTTTGCAGTTTTGGCTTTCTTTAGATTCTTTCCACCTTCTTGTACATCTTTGGCCTGGACTATAGGAGTTTCTTCAACATCAATGGCATGTAATATGTCTTCTAAATTTCCTTTAGCTACTTATTTTTCTTCTAAAGCCACTTTTTGACTCCTTGTCATCCTTTTGCTTCCTTGTTTACTCACAACTTGTTTTTGTTTTGCAGGTTTGATTGAATTTTGTTTTGCAGGTGGAAAAATGGGTGTATCAAAACTTTGCAATTGCTTTGTTTCCATCATGACTGGTTCACTTGGTTGTACTCTTGCTTGTTCACTTAGTTCTGCCACCACTGGTTCACTTTGTTCTGCCACTAAGGATGATGGGATACTCCTAGGTTTAGGAGTTCTTGTAGGATTAAGAGTATCCAACTCAAAACCACTAACAAAAAAAAATGAAGACAAGTCGCTGCCTAGTCTTTGGAGCTCATCTAAAACTAGAAATTTTATTAAACCATGATGAAACAATGAAGTTTCACTTCCTTCAGATTTTGCTTGGACCTTATTTGAAATTTTTGCTAGACTTCTATGTAAATAAAAAGGCAAATCAAGAGATATCTTACCAACAAAGTGTAGGAGAAGTTTGAAATGGTAAGAGTAGACTTTATGGTATCTCCCTTCACAAGTAAAATATTTCTAGATGATAAGAAGCAACTTTGAGTAGTTATCCTTCATGCAGCTTCTTGGGATGGCATTAGTAAGGTCCATTTCATTGTTTTCTGGCTTGATAAACTCCTTGCACTACTCCATGTTGAATTTGAAACCTTGGAAACATTTCTCTTATCCCCTTGGAATCCCTGTTGTTGTTGTGATGACCTCTGGTGTAATGGTGAGATTAAGCATCCCCACTTTGGTAACTGTTCCACTGAAGTTTAAAACAAATTATTTTGAAACCTGTACATGGAAGCCTTGTAATATTTCACAAAACTGTAAACATCCTGTCCTTCTGAAGACTTCAATAGTTGTTGGGTCTTCATTGATCAGATCCATCTATTGGTTCATATCTTAGACATTGACCACCCATTTGTCTTTCTTTTTTCAGCCATGGTTTCTTTAATGCCTTCTCAACCTCACTTGATAGTGATATCTACCTCCTTTGAAAATACCAGCCACAGCTTTGGCTTCAATGAAATTCTCTCCAGAGCTCAAAATCACACAAAGAAGGAATGAATAATAGGAAATGACTTAATTTGGTAAGATTTTGAAGTTTCATGCCCACTCATAACATAATGATGATTCATACATGCCTAAAATGGTGATGATGACTTTAGCCCTGACCATGTACCATGGCATTTACCCTAACTGACTCGAATGGTATCTAATTTACCCTTTCCAAATGATTTTTTGACACCTAACAGCTAACTTGACATGACAGATAGGAAACCTCACTTTCGTAGCATGTTTAGTGTAAATATGGGTGTTTTTGCTATGAAATTATCATCGGTTTCGTAGCAAAAAGTGAAAATTTTCAGTGTGTTTCGCTATGAAATTGTGGTTTCTTGGCTAAAATGATCATTTCAGTACTAAAACCTTGGGAATTAAAAACATTCAGAAAATTATGAGTGATGTGACATGGAGGGATTTGAAAGTGAGTGGGTTTAGACCTCAGGGTAAGCTTAAAATAAGGAAAATTTAAAATTTTCCTTGACCAAGTAAATAAAAATGAACCCTACAACCCTACCTTTGACACATGAACCTAGACGACTTTGTCAAATGATGCTTCATTTTTTTTAGTGATAACACCAGCAATGAGCATAGTTCTTTTTATGTGTCAAGCTTGCTAAAAAATGAAACAAATCCTCTCCTAATTGAGTCAAGTCTTTGATTAGATCTCGTAAGTGTCAAGTCGAGTCTTTCATCTGATCTCGTAAATGTACCTTCATTCAATCCAGCTATTAGTAACCAGTAGTCTACTTAGTTGAATGAAATGAAGCTTGGGGGGCATGTGCTCTAGCAAGTTACGCTTGGGGGGCATTGAAACGTATCTCGAGCATGATTTTTCCTTTGTTTCAAGCTTGTGTAAAAATGAAACAAACATATCTCAAGCATATTTTTCCTTTGTTTCAAGCTTGTGTAAAAATGAGACCACTTTCAAGCATAGTTTTCCTTTTTTTCAAGCTTGTATAAAAATGAAACCTATCTTGAATCCATTTCGGTTATTATTTTCAAGAATCATTAAACCCATGAAAATCTCGAGACTCTTTTGCTATCTTTGATTCTCGTAAAACACAAGAAAATTCCGAGTTATTTTTGTTTTCTTGCTCGTAAATTAAATTGAAATTCGGCCAGCTAAGTATACTTTTATCACTTTTTCGGGCTCTTGAAAATTACGAAAAAGAAAAACCATGGAGTTCTCTTTTAAGCCCTTTTTAGACTCTCTAAAAATGAAAATATTGTTGAGTACTTGACTATTCGAACTCATTAAAGGAAATAAGCAGTCGTCCCTTTAGTATAAGTTCACCCCTTTTCCGGACTCAAATGGGATATTTACGAAAAATGTATATGTTGACTAATCATGGCCAATAGAGTTCTCTCCTGTATTATTTTATCCTTTTTCAGGCTTGAGAGACTAAATTTACGAAAACGTACAACCACATAGTTTACTTATGTTTTTCTTATGACTGGCTAAAACTGAAAAACACCGAGTTTCTCCTATACTGGATTCGTTAAAATTTAACAGTAAAGGACCTGTCGATTAGAAACAAGACTGAACCACTCCTTCTTAGGGTTCGATTTTAATACTAATATGGACTCATCTGGAGTATGAGCTTACACAAACAAGAAAATTTTATCCTCCTCAAGCTTGTCAAAAAGAAAGAGGTACTTGCCAATAATGGTGGGGGCAAAGAGAGAAAAAGAATCTAGTTTTCACCTTTGTTTAAAAGAAACATACCACTCTTGAACACGACACTTTTTGTCACACTTGTACCTGGGTTGGGAAATCATTTTTCTAATAATGAATCAAACCGCATTGAAATTATTTAGCTGGTTGATGGGTATTAGCTTTAGGTCAATTTTCGCCAAACCATCTGCAGTGTCGTTAGGTGTTCAAGAGACAGTTCAAATAAACCAGTCATTGCAAACATTTGTCTCCATTTGCATTGACCATCCATGAGTCAGTCCTTGCAAATATTTCTTCAAAATTTGATCTAATGGTTTCGTGTCGTAGGCTTTCCTACGACAGGTCACTTTTTATCGATGAAAACTCATCATCTAGAAAGTTGATCTAGAATCCTATAAGTACCTTGGGATCTACATGCCCTAATGGCAGGTTTCTCGCCTTCGACGATAGGTTGCATCATTTACCTTCAATCGAAATATTCTAGGAAGTGTTCGACTGCAAATCATTCATTCACACTTCATATATTGTACTGAGTACTTTGAGAGCCATTGTCATTATTGGTGATTTCTCTCACACTTGTTAATAGTTCACATCATTGATTGGTAATCAAGTGGTTTCTACCATGTTCGACTTCGACACAATCAATTGCATGGATAGAATCATACTAGTTCGGGAAGCAGAAATCAAGACCCTGGATCTAGTTTCCATCATCCAGACTACAAGGAGTTTTATTATTCGTGATACAGTAGACTACTTATGACAGATGACTGCGCCCATACTCTGTCTACTTTTGATGTAATATTAAAATCATATTTGTACCAAAACATTAGTTAGTTTTGATTTGAGTATGGGAATGCCTACCTTAGCGATGATATATATGTTTGCATTGAATGTTTTTATAGGTTTTCGACCAGTGTGTCCGCAATCCAATCCTTGAAATGATAAAGCACTTCACTCTTCAGAACAACCTCAGAATTCACACTTTAGGGGGAAATCTGTTACATGTTATTTTGTCACCATGACATTTGACTGTCCATATAGGTCCATCACTACCTATATTTTGCTCCCTTAGAAGTCAAAAATCCTAACGTTCCTAAACCAAGTCTTGGAATCAGAGAAAAGCTCATTAAAACCCTTAAAAGTCTAACTCCGCAATTTTCCTAGCCTTTTCGTGCGGGTTCGTGGATACTTGTTCTATGGCCTGTGATAACTCCCGCACGTTCTGCTACTAAAACCTCTGGACCCCTGTAAAATTAAAATAAAGGAAAAACTAAGTTCTATAAATCCAGTTGGTCAAATATTCTCCCAACTGGAAGCTTCTAGAGGCGCGATTAGTTCAAGCTTTATCCCTCTACTCATGGAGCTTTATCCCTCCACTTATGGAGTTTATCCCTTGGTCCACGGAGTTAAAATACCTTCATGAGAGGAATCCATTCCCCTCTTCATGGAACTGAAACTACCTTCATTTCGCTATAAATTGAGCTCATGTTTTAGTCTCAAGGGTACATTGTGAGTAGCTTGTATATGGTAATTGCTGAATGAATTCGCAAGAGAGCATAATCTCTACACTAGTTGTTGTTGGCATGAGAATGATCACACCCTTATTTCCATAAATCCATGTTGGTATTCAGATAGGAAGACTTGTAAAAATTAAGGAGGAATTATTGTTCAAGACCCAGGGAGAACCTGTACAACATCAAGGCATCAGGTTGTAGGGTTACTTCTTTTCATTCAAGTTAATACATATGGATCTCTTTTTCTCATTGAGTTGTTCTTGTGCTTATTTGAATAATTCAATACTTGGAATCCTTGATCACTAAGTTAGATTAGCTTTTCTCGATTATTATATGTTGCAGATGCTTTGATCTTTTTTCTATCTTTGATTTCCGGTTATACTTACTGAAGAAGCCTCTTCGGGGTGACTGGATAAAATACTGCATCGAACGTTGGACTTCAAGGTAGGGGCATGTCCTATTTATTTGTTTCTAATAATTTTTAATTTCAAATAGTCTAGAGAAAAGGATTTACAAATGGATATTTAGTTCTAGATATTCATAGAATACTAGGGAGATCGCTCTTGTCCGCAAGAGGGATTAATCCGTATAAAATTACGGTGGGAGGAAGTTAAGAATATCCACAGCCCAGAAGATCAGGATGTGACCTAGGATACGTTCCAGCAATTACTTAAAGAGAAGTACCTAACTGAGTGTTTCTATGATGAAAAGTCTAGATAATTTCACGATTTAAAATTGGGCCAATTGATGATGGAAGAGTACATAACCAAGTTCACTTCCTTACTCTGTTACGTTCCTTATCTAAGGGATGAAAAGGCTAAATTTCAATGATTCCTAAGTAGTATGTCGACTCACATGAAGGAACGAATTGATTTCGTGAATCCAAGAACCATGGACAAGGCAATTCAGAAGGCAATAATGTGTTACCAGCAATCCGAGGAAAAAGGAGAGCTGGGTAAAAACTGGCAATCGAAGAAAGAACATAAAACCAACTCAAATTTGAAGAAAAGTATAATGAGTTATTTTAAGAATGCTGCAAGGATTTCAAGTAAAAATTTTGGCAGAAACCATCAAAGAACTCGGTGGCCTGCTGAAGATAAACCCACAGAGGCTTCTAGCAAGCCGGACCAAGGAAAAAATCAGAAACCACCTCTATAGTTCTCGGGGTGTGGTGAGGCTCATTATTATAGGAACTATCCACAATGGGGGGGAAGAGAAGCGGTTGCTAATTTACAAGAAGATTCTATGATGGGGGATGTAGCCAGAAATATACCCAAAATTAACGCAGCATTGGAAGATCGTGAGGCAGATTACCAACCAAAGATGATAGAGTTGGAAGGTAAGCTACTTTCACAATATGTTTCTATTCTAGTTGACCTAGGTGCAAGTTTAAGTTATATAAATCCCAAAATAGTAGAAATGTAAGCTACAAAGTCAGAAATTCAAGAATCCATGGCTGGAACAGTTAGCCACTAGAGCAAAGAGAAAAATTTGTGCAAAAATTCCAAACTGTACACTGGAAATTAGTGAACAACAGCTAACTGTGGATCTGAATATATTACCCTTGGGATCCTAATATGTTCTACTGGGCATGGATTGGCTGGAAAAGCACTGGACATTGGTGGATTGTAAGGAAAATGTTATATACTATAGAATGCAAGATGGTACTCGTAAGGAGATTTAAGGAATAAAGAAACCCTGATAGTTGCGTCCTATTACAGTCTCTCAAATGAGCAAGTGCATGAGGAAGGGTTGTCAAATATATGCTATTCAAGTGGGTTTTACTAATTCCAAAGAAAAGACTCCAATGATGGAAAACATTCTGGTAGTACAAGATTTTATGGATGTGTTTCCAGAGGAAGTACTGGGTTTTCCACCTAGAAGGGACATTAATTTTACTATAGATTTAATGCTTGGAGCATCACTGATTTCAAGGGCATCGTACCGAATGAGCGTACCAAAATTGATCAAAATGAAGATGCACCTACAAGAACTTTTGGATAAAGGGTATATCTGACCAAGTGTATCCCCTTGGGGATTACCAGTGCTATTTGTAAAGAAGAAGGACGGAACCATGCGAATGTGCATGGACTATCGATAGCTCAATAAGTTGACTGTCAAAAATAAATACCCTCTACCATGGATTGATGATATTTTTGATCAGGTGAAGGGAGATACTGTATTTTCAAAGATAGACCTGAGGTCGGGATACCACCAGATCTGGATAAAAGACGAAAACATATACAAAACTGCTTTCCATACTAGATATGGGCATTACGAGTTTGTGGTGTTACCATTCGGATTGACTAATGCACCAGCAACATTTATGAGGTTGATGCATGGTATATTTCACCCTTTTCTGGACAATTTTGTGTTGATATTTATTGACAACATCTTAATTTATTCCAAGAATGTGGAAGAGCATAAAGAGCACTTAAGGATAGTGCTAGAAATATTACAGAAGCATCAACTGTATGCTAATTTTAGCAAGTGTGACTTCTTCAAGGAAGAAATTTAGTACCTTGGTCACATTATTTTTTCTGAGGGAATCACAGTTGACTTGGAGAAAATTAAGACGATTATGGAATGGAGGGTACCCAAAAATGTGGTAGATATCCGATCCTTTATGAGTTTGGCCAGTTATTATCAATGGTTCATTGAAGGATTCTCAAAGATTGCTTTCCCAATTACCTCATTACAAAGGAAGGGAAAAATATTTAAATAGACAAAGGAATGTCAAAACAGTTTTGAAAGGTTAAAAATTTTATTGACTATAGCTCCAGTATTGAGAGTAGCTGATCCCAATAACGAATTTGAAGTTTGCATGGACGCGTGTAAAGAAGGAGTTGGGCCAATTTTGTCGCAAGAAGGTAAAGTAATTTCCTATGAATCACAAAATTTAAGATAGCATGAGCAATGATACTTAGCTTATGATTTGGAGCTGACAACGGTAGTGCATGCACTCTGAGTATGGAGGCACTAATTTCTTGGAAAGAGATTTGTACTCCAAACCGATCATAGCATCTTAACCATTTATTTTAAGAAAGATGATCTTAATTCTTGCTAGGCAAGATGGAATGCCTTCCTAAGCGAGTTTGACATTGATATGCAGCATGTGAAGGGCAAGGAAAATAGAGTAGCAAATGCGTTGAGTAGAAATTTGCATGGTGTTTATGAATTGTACTACAATCAGATTGAATACAAGTTTTTGGAACAAATAAAAACAGAAGCTGAGAAGGATCCTGAATACCAATTTATGTGGCAGCAAGCAAAGGAGGCTAGGAAACAAGAAAAATATGCTAGTTACGGAGTTAGCAAGGATCAGTTACTAACTTTCAAGGAGAGGATTTATGTTCCAAATCGAATGGAATTGAAGGAGTTGATCTTGAATGAATACCACTGGAGTAATTAATCCAGACATCCCGTGTATCAGAAAATTCTAACAGAAATTATGAATAATTACTTCTGGCCAGGTATGCAAATATATATTGTAGAATATTTGAACAGATGTTTGGAGTGCCAGCAAGTAAAGGTGGAGCATCGACATTCAGCTGGATTGATGTAGCCTATACCGGTACCTGAGTGGAAGTGGGAGGTAATATCCCTAGACTTCATTACTGGTTTACAAAATTCAAAGAAGCAAAATGAATCCATTATGGTGGTGGTTGATCGATTAAGTAAAGAAGCACATTTCATACCAGTACAGTCCACATATAAAACAGTGCAAATAGCAAATATATTTATGTGAGAAATTTTTAGATTGCATGGTATTCCAAAGACTGTCGTATCTGAGAGGGATGTGAAGTTTACTTCAGCATTCTAAAAAATGTTATTTACAGGTTTGGGAACACAAATTAATTTGAGCACTGCCTACCACCCATAGACAGATGGACAAACTAAGAGGGTGAATCAGATCTTGGAGGATATGTTATGCATGTACGTAATGGAGCAACCAACAAGGTGGGAAGAATATATGAACTTAGTAGAATTTGTGTACAATAACGGTTATCAAGAATCTCTTAAGATTAGTCCATTCGAAGCATTATACGGACGAAAATGTCATAATCCTATTAATTGGAGTAGCTTTGAAACCAATTTGATGCTTGGTCGTGATATGCTAGTCGAGATGGAGTTAGAAGTAATAAAGATTAGGCAAAATTTGAAGGCAAGTCAGGATCGACAAAAAGTGTATGCAGATAAGAAAAGGACTTATCGTGAAGTTGAAGTGGGAGATCATGTGTGTGTAAGGATCAAACCAAAGAAGAGCACATTAAGTTGGGCCTCTTGTGCCAAGTTGGCTCCCAGGTTTTGTGGGTATTTCCAAATTTTGGAGAGGGTGGGACCTATGCCTTACTTATTGGCCTTACCCAGCCATATCCATGTACACAATGTCTTTAATGTATCGTTACTAAAGCGATACGTACATGACCCAAAGCATGTAATCCACAGCCAAAGCTTTCAGGTAGGTTATGAATACAAAAACTACCTTGAAATACTAAAGTTTAGGAGAAATTAAATCAAAGTTTGTTGACTGCAGGTTGAACCAGACGGTGAGTTTCTAGTCGAGCCTCAACGTATAATCGATCGGAGAGAAATCATGCTCCAGAGGTGAGCCATAAACCAAGTTAAGTTGCAATGGAAGCACTTCG
Organism: Pinus albicaulis; assembly: GCA_034641835.2. Lineage (NCBI taxonomy): Eukaryota > Viridiplantae > Streptophyta > Pinopsida > Pinales > Pinaceae > Pinus > Pinus albicaulis. The sequence goes on from CM076569.1 coordinate 341,254,227, forward strand.
GCCCAGATGAGACTACGTGGGAGGATGAAGGATTTGTTCAAGATGCTTACCCAGAACTATTTTCTTAGTTAGAATAAAACATTGAGGACGATGGTCACTTCTAGGGGGGAAGTTGTGACAGTTGGCTTAAGTGTCAACTAATGGTTATGTTATGTTTGTTAGGACATTAAGACATTTATTTGTTCTTTTTTTTAGAAATATTACTTTATGAGAAGAAAATAATTTTTGATTAAATAAAATTAGTTATGGAAGTGATTTCCACAAAAAAAAAAAAAGATAAAAGGCTGATGGTAAAAGTATTCCAAGAACTGAGAGGTAGTTGAATAGAAACAATTCAAATAGTTATCCCATCCTCTGAGGATAAAGGAATATCCCAATGAGGAAGAGGGGTTCTGTTTGGTAACTGGAGAAAGGAAATTGAGAGAAAAATTCTCGAGATGGTGGTGACCAGTGGAATTACTCAGAATCCTGAAACTTTCTGGAATAGAGGACTGGACTGGGAGTCCTGAGGTCCCTTCCTGAACCTCTGTCAACTCACATAGCTCAGGAGTGGAGCACGGGCGAGAGACAAGGACGTAATTGGCTCTCTCAAGGTAGGGAGGACAACATTAGTCAGTATATGGAAGACATATAAGTATATTTGTCATTGGGAATCTGAGTTTGATTTATGAATGATAAAAATCAGTTTGTTTGTTATAATCTGTAGATGTTAGTGTATTTTACTATGATACGAGAAACTTCTATGTATTCTTTTAAAATAAATAAGACGGGTGGTGAGTCTCTTTTAATATACTTAGGACATGAGGTAAACAGGGTATGAGTGGCGTTACGCAAAACCCAGATACCGAAATGAAGTTAAGAACTAATTCACTTCTAGCAATTATAGGACATAGAACTGCTAACACAGAGCCTTTGAGACGAAGGCTCCATGTTAGTTGTTCTCTACAACTATGATAAACATGGACATAATGGTTCGGCTATTTCATTTAAAATAAAAATAAAAAATAAAATTAAATGATGGAACCATAAATCATAGAAAAGAAGTTTCTGTAGGCAACAACAAAGCAAGCTAAAGACTTATAAAATGAACATCAGATAACAGGATGTTGTGGAGAGCATCGTACAGAGAAAATAGTTACAGTAATAGACACGTGCAAATGATTCATGTAAAATAAAAAAATTGAAACTAATGTTAACCATTCCTAAACTATAAAAATATGTATCTGTCAACAGAGTATTGGAAAGAAGACTAAGCTACTGCATGGAAAAATTAACAATATGTTGTATCACTAACTCTATACTTGAAATTGTAGAATACAGTAATGTCTACTCTATTCTTCAGAACAGCTAAAGTGTTGTAATATCAACAAAAGAAATGAACGTCAATTCAAAACATAGAAATGGAGTTCTTCCGTATTTTGAATTCCTATAGTTCGGAAGTAACATATTACAGTATTGAAAAACCTCCAGTGGACCAAAGCAATAGAAGAAAAATAGTGAATGTAAACAGTGTTGGAAATTAACTAAGCTTTCACTTCAGTCTCGCACAATAAAATTATCGAAAAGTATGTTCATTGTAGATGCAGAACATTTAACATTATTTATATAAAACAAGACTTTGGATCAAACTATTCCACCATAAACATGACGCATACCAAGTGCACCTCACATAGTGAGGAATTGAGTCTGAGACTCGATAAACAAGGCATAGTCAAAACTCTGAGACGCTAAGGGCATATGCCAAGAAAACAAATATAAACTATGCATGAATTCGATTTAACAAACCACAACTTTCATACATTTGCCTACGACATGCCCAAATTGGGTAAGGCTTGTAGAATGAAACGTATGACCTAAAGAAACTGGAACAAGGCAATAAACATCATAGTGAGCCGAACCTCTTGCAAATTTTGGATTTCGTGACAAAATCGTTAGCAGAGAAGAGTACCTGATGGAGCAGGTATTAGGAATTTAGATGAAAGTCCAAAAGTCAAGCATATCAAAGGGTAGTCACCACTATGCCAGACCAAGAATTTACATGCACGAATAGAGGGAATACTGTTAATTAGATGGAAGACGCAACCATCCGAATGCTAAAAAAAGAGGTTCAAATAGTATTATGACATTCTTACCTTTGTAAACCTTTCGCGGAAGCCATAAGGTTGAACTGCAACTAAACCAACACGAAAATAAGGGATCAATGTATTTGCAAGCATTTGGGAAAGCAGGCTACACAACTCAAGTTATCGACTCCTAAAATAAGACAGTCATACCTATGAACTTTGCCTACGGGCAACTTGGAGGTTGAGGTGCTCCATCCGGGGAAAGGGTTCAAACCATAGTTGCAGCCAAAGTAAAAAACGATAACAAAACTTAGATGCAAATAATAATGGGATACATAGTAGATTGGAAAACACTAATAATCGTAATAACATAAAATTGTGCACTTAGTTGATTAAAGAGGAATCCATTCCACTGAAATTAGGAACTAGGAATTCACAACAATTTGAAGGTTTACTCACCGAATGGATTGAAGGAGGAACCGAGTCGGCGCTGAGGAGAATCATGTTGGAGGTTCGATGCAGCGACAACAAGACTCCCTCGCAGAGTTCTGTGACAGAACGCTCGAATGATTGAGAGATGGTTAGGGTTAGGGTAGTCATTACCTAGATGAGCTAAACCCTAAACGAGCACAACCTTTGGATTCTGGGTGTGAGCAGATCGACGGTGAGAGGGAAATACAAGTGTCTGCCATAGGAGCGGTTGCCAGAACAGAGCGGCTTTTCTAATAAGAAAAATATCATTTGCAAGATTTATCTATTATTATTATTTATTTGTATGTAAATATCATTTGCAAGATTTTACAATTAATTTTTTTTTTATGAGTATGTAGTAGTATGTTACAATTAAATAAAAAATAATGTTATAAAAATTTACGTACAAAAAAATAATAAAATTAAACATTCATATATTTCCATGAAATTTAAAATATCGAACATAAAAATAAACAAATAATAAAAATAGGAGTAGTCTTTACTGTGGCTTTTTGGAGTTTCTGGTGCCGAGTAGTCTTTAGTGCGACTTTTTGGAGTTTCCAACGCCAAAATCTGGTGAAAAAAATTGAGGTAAAATCTTGATTTATGTTATTTAAACTAGTTTTTTTACTGTAAATATAGATTCAGCGCCCTAAAAACCCCTAGGACGCTTCTATTGTGCAAGTTACCCATCAAATTTCTGTTTTCAATAAAGTCTTGTGAGATTTTAGAGAAATTAGACTGAAAAAATCCACCAAAAAAACCTTCACTAAAAACAAATCCATAAAAAATAAAAAATAAACATTGTACGGATTGTAACCAATAAGATTGTAACCAGTAAGAGTGTTTAAAAATTTACTATCGAAAGTCCCAAATCACAATCTCGTATTTTCTAGCTGCTGCAGGGTTAGTTTGACTTATTCAATATTAGACTATTTATAAGGTTAGTTTGACTTATTATTTATTATATCATTTGGCAAAAAACACAAATTCTAGCCTTCGAGCATTGACTTTTATGTTAAATTCCGAGATGATTGCGGAAGAACTTTACTGTTAAGCGTCGCAAAAGTAAGCGCATAGGTTTTCACGTGAAATGAGGTTTATATGGATGTTTCTTTTGATCTTTTAGAGTTTCATCATAATTATGTTAATACATGTGTTTATTTTGAATTTCTTTTTGAAAATTTTAATATCAATTATTAATAATTATAAATTAGATAGTAAAGGCTTATTTTATATAATATTTATAATATTAATTAAAATATAATATTTATAATTTTAATTAAAATAGAAGATGAAGATTTATTTAAAATAATTATGTTTTTTTTTTCAACTTAATATATAAGCGTTAGTTTTTTATTTAATTTTTATTTATTGAAATTTTGGCGAATTAAGAAAGAACCTAGGGAATTTGGCTTTTTAAAAAGCAACCAAGGATCTGAAGATTAAGAAAGAATCTAGGGAATTTGATTCCAGTATTCAGTTTCCTGTCATACAGCTTCCTTTTATATAAGGGACTACCCACAAGATTGCTCAGTTTCTTAGGAAACATGATGTTGCTTCAACCTTCAGACCCTTGAACATTATTCCTAGCTCCCTAAGATCAATCCAAGACAGAGTGAATCTTAAATGCATGAAAGAGGTGTATTTGATCTCATGTTTTTGTAGGGAATCACCGAGTTAATCCTAAATACATGAAAGGGGTGTATTTGGTCCCATGTTCTTGTAGGGAATCACCGAGTTAATCCTAAATACATGAAAGGGGTGTATTTGATCCCATGTTCATGTGGGATTCATTCCCTACACTGGAGAAATTGGTAGTTCCATTAATCAAAGAATTCAACAACATGCGGCTGACATAAGATGGTCGTTCCATTAATCAAAGAATTCAAGAGCATGCCACTAACATAAATCATTGTAGGACTAGCTTCTCAGCTTTGGCTGACCACAAACTGGGCATTCCATTAATCACAAACTGGTCGTTCCATTAATAAAAGAATTCAAGAGCATGCCACTGACATAAATCATTGTAGGACTGGCTTCTCAGGTTTCGCTGACCACAAACTGGTCGTTCCATTAATCAAATAATTCAAGAGCACAAACTGGCCATTCCATTAATCAAATAATTCAAGAGCATGCCACTGACATAAATCATGTAGGACTAGCTTCTCAGGTTTAGCTGACCACAAACTGGTCGTTCCATTAATCAAAGAATTCAAGAGCATGCCACCGACGTAAATCATTGTAGGACTAGCTTCTTAGTTTTGGTTGACCAAGCTAAGAAGAAAAAACACCACATCAGTATTGAAGACTCCCAGGTCCTTGCCAAGATTGATCATTTCCATCACCGTAAGTTTAGAGAGGCCATTGAGATTTTAAAAAGTCTAAGTCTCTTAATAGGGACAATGGTTCGACGATAAGTAGTTTTTGGATCCCCTCTCTTTATTCTTAATTTTTCCTTTCCATTTTTCTCTCTCTTTTCCTTTTTGGTTTCCTTTTCCTTTTGTCCCTCTCCTCCTGATTTATTTTCCCTTTTCTTTTTGTCCCTCCCCTAATTTCTTTGCACTTTTATTTTTTACCTTAATAGCATTTGATTCTTCGTCTTCCTTTATATTCATTATTATTTTATTAATTGTTTAATTACATTTTGCAAAAGCATATTTGTATTATTAAAAGTCTAAGTTTGTGTTTTGGCATCATTAAATTAATTATAATTTATATTACTTATATATTATAACAATATTTGTTAATTTTGTTATAATTATAATAATTATTACAAATATAACAAAATTAACGAACATTATTATAATTATAATAATTATAACTTTTTTGGTTATAAATTTAATATTAATAAAAATTAAAATCACTCGAATACCATTAATTAGTTACTTTTTATTTTCTCCTCTATCATATAATTACTTTTTGAAATTTTATTTCAAACTTTTGTTTTTATTTTTTATTTTTTTATTTGAAAATATTATTATTTTTATTTAATTGATGGTTTCTCTAAATGTTAAGTTTGAATATTATTGAAAAAAATGTATTAATAAAAAAAAATAAAAATAAAGAAATAAGTAAATAAATAAAATTTGACTCTTAGAATTCCTTTGTTACATTTCTACTCTTTATTTGTTTTTCAGTGGTAAATTTGATATGTGATCCATACAATAGTGTTGTTGTAATGTCTTGCTTAACATTTTAAATTAGCCAAAATAAAATATAAATATAATTAAAATAAAATAAAATATAGAAATATAAAATTTATAGTTATAATTAATAATTAAACTAGCTTCCAGAGATCAAATCACTTAACATGCAAAGATATTTTAGATTTAAAAGACATTTGATCCCTATTGACACTTAGTATATTTTTTATTTATTTATTTTTATTTTTTAATTTATTATTATTATTTTTTAAATTTTAATTTTAAACAAGATTTATCTTAGTTCTGAATCTACCAAGTGGGAAGAGGATCAAATCTCTTTTCACTCTAAAAAAAGGTTTGTACCTCAACAAATTTGATCCCTAACCATGATTCATGATTAATTTAAGTTGGTTTAATTACTAATTATAATTATAATGATAATTGTTAATTTTTAACATGTAGATTTTCACAATCCATAATATGATGATGAACATTGATATTTCAATGTGGTGTGAGACACTTTTGGTGAATTGCTAACCTAAAATGTTTAACACCAAAATGAAATAACACAATGTTCTAGAAGCTCCCTTTATCATTATTAATTTTACTTTTCACTAATTTGGTTGTTTTTTAATTTAATTTAATTTGAACTCGTCAAATGGTTGTATTTTTGTCTTATTATGTTATGTAATATTTTGACTTTTGAAATTACACAAACGTAAAAATAAAAAATATAAATTTAAAGAAACAAATTAAAATAAAATAACTATAATTATAATTATTAATTAATATATTTTTACTCAAACAAATTACGTGATTAGAGCATACGTTCATTGGATAGAAGATGATGGGGTGATCTCTTAAGACACTCCCATAGAAGATAATGGGATGATTTGTCATTGAGTTTAGTAGTTATAAGCAATATATTCCATAATATGATTATTGGGTGGTTGTAAAGTGTGAGCTATGAAAATGTAGTCAAACCAAACTTACAAAAAAATAATATTTAAATACCTAGAAGATAAATTAGGAAAAAAAAAACAATAAATTAAATTAATTAAATTAATTTTGACAATTCATTATTTTTCTCATAATTAATTTCATGCTATTCATTTTTACGCCGATAGGCGTCCCCCTGTTGGAAGTGGCTACTTTAATCATTTTTCTAATTAATCTTTTTGATCGGATGGTGTGAATTGGATGATGATGGTATATTCTCGTTGTTGCCACTCTATGAACGAATGGAATTAAAAGTCATAACTTCCTTGCATATCTAAATTGCATGTTGAACCCATACTTAAATTAATTTTTTACACAACATGATTAAAAATTTACTATGCCTATTGTTGATAACCACTTAAGCTAATTAGTTAGAAATGAAATTGAAAAAAAAAAAACTTATAAAAGATGCATTGCAACGTGGATTAATTTTGAAACTTATAACTGCTCACATTATCAAAAGTATACCACTTGGCAACTGTGCATTTAAAAACTTACCACTTGGCAAATGTGCGTTTAAACTTTTCTCCACTCCATTTGCATATGCATGCCATTCAAAACTTACCACTTGGAAAATGTGTGTTTAAACTTTTCTCCACTCCATTTGCATATGCATGCCATTCAAAATGTATGTCCGCTCACAAGTTACAATAAAAAAACAAAATATTATTTTATTAAATTATTCTTGTTGTTGATTTTTTATTACTTTATATTATTAAATTATTATTCTTGTTATATAAAATAATAATAATAATAATAATAATAATAATAATAAATTATGATAAATTTAGAATCTATTTTAATAATATTTTAATCTTGTAAGCATAAAAAAATTCTACAGATGAGTAAATTGTATTTTAACATAATCCATAATTAATATACATTAATTAATTAATTAAAACATTAACATACTAATGAATTGGAGCATTAAACATTGTTAATTAAAATATGTAATTAAAACTTATATATAAAAAATATTTAATAACATTAAAGATTAATTCAAAAATCTATAAAAAATAATATTAATATTAATTAATAATAAAGTGAAATAATTATTTTATTGCCATTATTATATTGGCATATTAATTAAATCATTAATACATAATTATTATACTTAACTACATTATTCAAATATATCTAAACATGAATATATTGAGATTTGGTTAATACTAATAATAATAATAAGATGTTGGAATTGTACATAAATGTTTTTTAACTTTAAAATATTAATTAAAACTTTTGACAATATATTAATTAAAATATTTATTTAAAAACGTTTAATAACATTAATTTAAACATGTTTAAATAAATGAATTAACAGAATATTAATTAATTAAAACAGTAACATTAATTAATTTTAACTTTAATTAATTTATTTTTAACATTATATGAAACATCGATAACATCTATAAATATATTAAAATTTTTAAAAACATTAATTAAAATATTTGGCAATATATTAATTAAAACATTTATATAAAAATGTTCAATTACAATAAACATTAATTTATCAATTTTTCAATTAATATTTTCATGTTAATTAATAGTTATTTTAAGTTAATTAATTAAAATATTTAATAACATTAATTAAACTACTTAACAATGTATTAATTAAAATATTTATATAAAAGTGAGCAAGGTGAGCGAAGATGAAACCTCATGAGAGGTGGTTAAACATTGAGACAATTATTGGCTATAATATTAAGGTTTATATTATTGGGTTTAATAATAAGTCTTATAATATTTGTTTTAATGTTAGAATTTTTAATATTGATTTTTTAATATATATAGGGTTTATAATATTTGGTTTTAATATTATGATTTACATTATCGAGTAATATGTTGGGTTATAATATATATTTTAATATATAGGGTTTATAATAAGGCTTTAATATTGGACTTATAATATTTGGGTTTATAATATTGTGCTTAATATTTAGAGGTTATAACATTGGGGATTATAATATTTTAATTCACAATATTGATTTTTAGGGTTTATTGATCTCTTGTGTTTTTTATATTGATCCCTTCGATTTATTGATCCCTTAGGTATTTAATATTTATCCCTTGAGTTCACGAATTTATTTGTTTTGTAATATTAAATCCTTGGGTTTATTAGTTCTTTTGGTTTATAATATTAATAACCCCTTAGGTTTATTAATCTCTTGAGTTTAAAATATTAATTCTTATTGTTTATTAATATATTGAGTTTAAAGTATGAATTCCTATTCTTTATTAATTTCTTGGTTTATAATATTAATATTTATCCCTTCGGTTCACCAATTCCTTTGGTTTATAATATTAAACCTTCGGGTTTATTAGTTTTTTTGGTTTATATTATTAATAGTCTCTTTGGTTTATTAATCTCTTCACTTTAAATTATTAATTCGTAGGGTTTATAAATTTCTTACGTTTTTAGTTTAAGATATTAATTATTAGGGTTTATTCATCCCTTGATTTTTCTAATTCTTTTGGTTGGTAATATTAGGCATTAAATATTAGTATTACACTCTAAAATTAATGCATGGTCCAATGTCACATTATGAATAACATTATCTCAATATATAAATGAGTCATGGGCTACCATTGCTAGTCATAGTTAGTCGTAGTCAATGAAGGTCTTCCATGGTCGAATGTCACATTGTGACAAAGATTGTCTGAATATGAAAGTCAACCATGGCCAACCATGGTCATTCTTCATCCAACGTCACATTGTGACAAAAATTGTCTCAATGTTTGAATCAAACATTCTCAACCATGTTTATTTTATGTTTTATAGTATTTATCTAAAGATTTTTATATACTTGAGGTTTATAATATTTATCTAAAATTTTTTATATACTTGAGTTTTATAATATTAATATCTAAGGTTTAATATTATTCTCTTGTTTATAATATTAATAATCATGTGAGTTTATCAAACCTTTTTGTTTAAGATATTAATGTTTAGGCTTTATTAATCTTTTATGTTTTTCATATTGATCCCTTCACCTTATTTATCCCTTAGATTTTTAATATATATATATCTCTTCGGTTCACCAATTCTTGCGGTTTATAATATAAAACTCTTGGGTTTATTAGTTTTTTCTGTTTATAATATTAAACCACCCTTGAGTCTTATAATCACTTGAGTTAAAAATATTAATTCTTAGGATTTATTAATTTCTTAGGTTTTTGAGATAAAAATATTTATTCTTAAGCTTTATTAATCTCTTTTGTTTTTAATATTGATCCCTTGACCTTATAGGTCCCTTAGGTTTTTAATGTTTATCCCTTTGGTTTATCAATTCTATTGGTTTTTAATATCAAACTCTTGGTGTTATTAGTTCTTTATGTTTATAATATGAATAACCCCTTGGTTTTATTAATATATTGAGTTTAAAATATTAATTATTAGGGTTTGTTAATCTCTTGAGTTTAAAATATTAATTATTAGGGTGTAGTAATCTCCTGGTTTATAATATTAATATTTATTCCTTGGCTTCACCAATTAGTTTGGTTTATAATACTAGACCCTTGAGTTTATTACTTCTTTTCGTTTATAATATTAATAATATCTTGGGTTTATTAATCGATTTAATTTAAAATATTAATTATTAGGATTTATTAATTTCTTAGGTTTTTGAGTTTAAAAATTTTATTCTTAGGGTTTGATAATATTTTTTGTTTTTAATATTGATCCGTTGATCTTATTGATCATATAGGTTTTTAATATTTATCCCCTTGGTTCACCGATTCCTTTGTTTTATAGTATTAAACCCTTGCATTTATTATTTGCTTTAATTTATAATATTAATAATCCCTTGGGTTTATTAATATTTTGAGTTTTAATATTATGATTTACATTATGGCGTAATAGGTTGGGTTATAATATAGATTATAATATATATAGTTTATAATTAGGGGTTAATATTGGGTTTATAATATTTAGGTTTAATATTAGGGTTTATAATATTGTGTTTAATATTTAGAGTTTATAACATTGGGGATTATAATATTTCGGTTCATAATATTGATTCTTAGGGTTTATTGATCTCTTGTGTTTCTAATATTGATCCCTTGGCCTTATTGATCCCTTAGGTCTTTAATATTTATCCGTTCAATTCACCAATTCCTTTGGTTTGTAATATTAAACCATTGGTTTTATTATGTTGGTTTATAATATTAATAACCCCATGGGTTTATTGATCTCTTAAGTTTAAAATATTAAGTCTTAGGATTTATTAATCCCTTGAGTTTTAAATATTAATTATTATGCTTTATTAATTTCTTAGTTTATAATATTAATATTTATCCCTTGGGTTCACAAATTCCTTTGGTTTATAATATTAAACCCTTGGGTTTATTAGTTCTTTTGGTTTATAATAATAATAATCATTTTGGCTTATTAGTCTATTCACTTTAAATTATTAATTCTTAGGGTTTATTCGTTTCTTAGGTTTTAAGTTTAAGATATTAATTATTAGGGTTTATTAATCCCTTAAGTTTTCTAATTATTTTGGTTGGTAATATTAGTCACACACTTTAATATTAATGCATGGTCCAATGTCACATTATGAAAAACATTGTCTCAATATTAAAATCAGCCATGGGCTACCATTGTTAATCATAGTTAGTTGTAGTCAATGAACGTATTCCATGGTCGAATGTCACATTGTGGCAAATATTGTCTCAATATGAAAATCAACTATGGCAAACCATGGTCATTCTTTATCCAATGTCACATTGTGACAACGATTATCTCAAAGTTTAAATCAAACATGCTCAACCATGTTTATTTTATGGTTTATAGTATTTATCTAAATATTTTTATATACTTAAGGTTTATAATATTTATCTAAAGGTTTTTATATAGTTGAGGTTTATAATATTAATATCTTAGGTTTAATATTATTCCCTTGAGTTTATAATATTAATAATCATGTGAGTTTGTCAAACCTTTTTGTTTATGATATTTACTTTTAGGCTTTATTAATCTCTTATGTTTTTCATATTGATCCCTTCGCCTTATTGATCACTTAGGTTTTTAATATTTATCCCTTGGGTTCACCAATTCCTTGGGTTTATAATTTAAATCCATTGGGTTTATTAATTTTTTCCTTTTATAATATTAAACCACACTTGGATCTAAGAATCTCTTGAGTTAAAAATATTAATTCTGAGGGTTTATTAATTTCTTAGGTTTTTGAGATAAAAATATTGATTCTTAGGCTTTATTAAATCTTGTGTTTTTAATATTGATCCCTTGGCCTTATTGATTCCTTCGGTTTTTAATATTCATCCCTTCGTTTCACCAATTCCTTTGGTTTGTAATATCAAACCCTTGGGTTCACCGAATAATTTGGTTTATAGTATTAAACCTTTGGGTTTATTACTTCTTTTGGTTTATAATATTAATAATTTCTTGGGTTTATTAGTCTATTTAATTTAAAATATTAATTATTAGGGTTTATTATTTTCTTAGGTTTTTGAGTTTAAAAAATTTATTCTTAGGGTTTAATAATCTCATTTGTTTTTAATATTCATCCTTGTGCCTTATTGATCATGTAGGTTTTTAATATTTATCTCCTCAGTTCGCCTATTCCTTTGGTTTATAATATTGATAATACCTTGGGTTTATTACTCTTTTGAGTTTTAATATTATGTTTTACATCATGGCGTAATATGTTGTGTTATAATATAGATTCTAATATATTGGGTTTATAATATTTGGGTTTAATATTAGGGTTTATAATATTGTGTTTAATATTAGGGTTTATAATATTGTGTTTAATATTTACAGTTTATAACATTAGGGATTATAATATTTCGGTTCATAATATTGATTTTTAGGGTTTATTGATCTTTTGTGTTTTTAATATTGATCCCTTAGGTATTTAATATTTATCCCTTCTCTTCACAAATTCCTTTGGTTTTATTATATTAAACCCTTGGGTTTATTATTTTGGTTTATAATATTAATAACCACTTAGGTTTATTAATAACTTAAGTTTAAAATATTAACTGTTAGGGTTTATTAATTTCTTGAGTTTAAAATATTAATTCTTATGCTTTATTAATTTCTTGGTTTATAATATTAATATTTATCCTTTGGGTTCACCGATTCCTTTGGTTTATAATATTAAACCCTTGGGTTTATTAGTTATTTTGGTTTATAATATTAATAATCTCTTCGACTTATTAATCTCTTCAGTTTAAATTATTAATTCTTAGGGTTTATTCATTTCTTACGTTTTGAGTTTTAGATATTAATTATTAGGTTTTATTAATCCCTTGAGTTTCCTAATTCTTTGGGTTGGTACTATTAGGCGTTAAATATTAGTCATACACTTTAATATTAATGCATGGTCCAATGTCACATTATGAAAAACATTGTCTCTATATGAAAATCAATCATGGGCTACCATTGTTAATCGTAGTTAGTCATAGTCAATCAAGGCCTTCCATGGTCGAATGTCACATTGTGACAAATATTGTCTCAATATGAAAATCGACCATGGAAAACCATGGTCATTCTTCGTCCAACGTTGCATTATGACAATAATTGTCTCAATGTTTAAGTCAAACATGCTCAACCATGTTTATTTTACAGTTTATAGTATTTATCTAAAGGTTTTTGTATACTTGAGGTTTATAATATTAATATCTTAGGTTTAATATTATTCCCTTCAGTTTATAATATTAATAATCATGTGAGTTTATCAAACCTTTTTGTTTAAGATATTAATTTTCAAGCTTTATTTTTTTTTCTAAATTATGCTAATTCTATTTATGGAAACATATTGTTACAAAACTGCCTCAGTTCAGCTATGAGAGCCTAAAGACTGGGCTTGATGTCCATGCTTTTATAGAGTGACGAACTGCCCTGAGTGGGAAACCAGTTCTTTTAGGAGAAGTCTCACCGCCCTTGAAAGGCAAACTGGTGTATTGTTCATTACATACATCATAAGAAAACAAAAAGACTGTAGTAGCATGCAGCTTCTGCTGCTGTAGAAAACCAAAAAAAATTGTGTATCTTTCAAACTAGTAGAACGAATGTACCATGTTGAACCAAGGCAAACCGGAGTTACTGCGCGTGAGCTGGAGAAGGTAGCTCCTCCACTATGCGACACCAATACTTTTCCTCCGTATCTTCTATAGCTTCTTTTTGATCACCATCTTTGCCTGTGATCCCTGCGTCCACCTGCATTGGTTGTTGACCCAAGTTGGGAGGAGCAGAAGCAGGGGGTGCAAGCGGTCGTTCAGGAGAATTCGCAACCGGGGTGAGGTTAAGACCAAGAGGAGAGGGGGTAGGACCGGGCCATGGAGAAGGACAGAGAGTCGAATCTTCTCTTAGGGTGACCGTAATATATGCAGTGATAGTGGGTCGATTATAAGAACAATCAAAGTGTAGCTTCGCCCTCTGAGAGGTTTGACACAAAATGTGACTGCCAAAAGCACAGGAGGTAAGGGAAATCGGTCTAGATGGAGCAACAAAAGGATGCGGGAAGGGATGAGTTGCACGAGCAGAGCCAGGAGGGCTAGTATGCCCCCAGTGACTGCGGGTGTCCTGATTATGCCTCCTCTCAACATCCTCAGAGGAGGTCTCTTCGCCAGAACTGTAGGAGGGACGCGTTCGCGCAGACCGGCCACGACTTGCACCCCAGCGGCACCGCATTTGGAGACGGAGCCTAGGCATGGCGAGTGCAATAGCTTGAAATGGCCTGAGACAAGTAGAACAAGAAGGGGTTGGAGAAAACCTACAGTGAATACCAAAAGGAACCTGTAGACTGGAATTGGAATAGTAGAAGGCACTTTGAGAAAAATGACAACCAGGCATGGTTTCCATACAACTTAACAAAGAGCAGCGACGTCCCATCTGTGTGCATGCGCTGGGCTCGGCACAAGCAGCAGGGCAGACACTGCACATGAAATGCAATGAGCGGCAAGCAGAGTAAGAATAATCTGGAGAGCCCGAGACAAAATCCATAATGAACTGACTGAGCAAGATGAGAAGGAGAGAGTGTCGGTGAGGGAGAGTAAATGTTATTAGCGCTGGTGGATTAATTTCAATATTAATGGAGCCACAGGGGGCCATATGGCCATCCCATGCGAGTCTCCTTGGGATATTTCCAGGGACGGATGTCCCGTCAGGCTATGCAACCATCTGCATCTGGAGACGGGCGATCATTGTGCACCAGCTTGAGGCAATTCTGAAGAAGATCTCTGTCATGGATGATCTGAAGGGGGCCATGATGGAGATTATTGATGCTATCAACTCCTAGATTAGCTAGGAGATCAGCCACTTTGTTGCCTTCCCTTTTGGTGTGGGTGAAGGAGATTGCCTGGTTGTTTTTCAGCCAGTTGCTTATTTTTTCAATTCTAGAAGCCATTCTCCAACTTGTGGCTGCTTTCGTTGAACTGGTGCCCTGAAGCAACTGGTTGGATAAACTGATGAGAATCTGGGAGTCCCCTTCCACGATGGTAGGGGAGAGGTTGAGGAGATGAATTAAGTTCAGCCCTTGCCAAAGCCCTTCCATTTCTTCTGAGTTGTTGGTGTCCCAACCAATGGAGCCGTAGTAGATGCAAGGACGTCTCCTTGGGAATTTCTGAAGATGCCACCAAAGCCCGCTGGACCTGGATTGCCTTTTGAGGCTCCATCAAAGTTCGTCTTGAATATTTCTGGAGGTGGAGGAGTCCAGTGGAGCTGGGAATCAGGAGACTTTCATCTATTGGAGTTGGGAATGATCGAGATTTTGAGCTGCCAGTTTTTCCATATGGCGATTTCCTTTGGCTGTTTGGGAAGATCCTCATCCTGTCAGGAATGTAGAGCAAGAGACTCTTGGAGATTAGTACTGAAGTTGTTCCAAATCGTGTCCAAGGGATTGGATTGATTTTTGAAAATTCTCTTGTTTCTCTCTTTCCAGAGAGACCAAAAGAGAAGACCTGGAATGATTTGCCAAAGAGTATTAAGAATAGAGCTGCTATAAGGATGTCTGGGCAAGTTGCGCATGATGTTAGTTAAGTCCCCATTCGGTTTGCTTTTTTGACACCTAAAGCAGACTTTCTCCCAAAGAGTGCTAGCTAGCTTGCAGGAGAACATGAGGTGCTGGATCGTTTCTTTACTTTGCTCGCAATTTGGACATTGTGAAGGACCACAGAATCCTCGTTTGAGCAGGTTGTCCCAAGTGAGGATTATTTTGTGACTAAGTAACCAGAGAAATGTTGAGACTTTTGGCCAGGTACCAGGAGCCCAAACAAATTGCCAAAGCGGATCACGCAGTAGAGGGACCAGATGCATGAGAGAGAAGGCCTCTTTTGTAGAGAACATGCCCCTAGTCGAGTATCCCCATCGTAGAATATCTGGTTCCTCCGAGCATCTGATTTTCCTGCATTGTAGTTCCTCACTGAGTTCTTCCCATGTGTTGTCCTAAGCGAGAGGAATGATATGAGTTGGGTGCTTCCATTGTCTGAATTCATTGCAGTTTGTGGGGGAACAGCACTGGCTGACTTTGACTTCCTCAGGTCCAATGATTCTCCTACCGTTGATGAGGGTGAGAGTATCAGTCAATTTTGGGTTTTGCTGCCAGGAGTCTACCGAGAATTTGGCTGTGTGCCCATTGCGTATTTCCTAGAAACTGTGTTGCTGTATGACATCAAAATGCTGTTTGGCTGCATTCCAGATAAGGGAGCCATCGATTCCTGGGGAGAGCCTGATCAGATCTTCTGGAGGTCTATTATTAGCGTACTTGGCTATCCAAAGTTTAGCCCAGGGCATGTGAGGATTCGAGAGCCAATTCCACCACAGACGGGCTCCCATGACTTCGTTGCTGTGAAGAGGATCTCTGAGCTCGAGTCCACTTGCTTCCTTAGAGGAGAAAACTGTGTTCCAGTTGACTAAGGCCCATTTTCGATTTTGGCTTGAAGATCCCCAAAGGAATCGACGTTGCAAAATCTTGATCTGCTTGAGAACCCATTTCGGAGCAGCAAGAACGGAAAAGAGATAGAGGGGCATGGATTGCAGTACAGCTTTGATGACAATGAGTCTGCTTGCCAAATTAAGAGATCTGTAGGTCCAAGAAGAGAGCTAGGCTTCCAATTTTTCCAATAGAATATTCCAAGAAGAGTGTTTTATGGCAGTATCAATGAGGGGCGCACCCAGGTATTTGGCAGGGCGGTAAGCAATGGAGAAACCAAGAATTCGGGCTATGCTGGACTGGGTTAGAGGAGGAGTGTTAAAAAATAAGAGCTGGGATTTTGATTCATTAACAGTCATACGAGAGGCTATAGAGAAAAGGTTAAAAATGGCTTTAAAGGAGTGAGCTTCTTGGGCAGAGGGGAAACCAAAGAGCATATTATCGTCAACAAATTGTTGGTGGGTAGTAGTGGGAGAGCCATGAAGGGAGATTCCACGAAGTTGCCGGGATTGGACAGCATGATGAATAGGTCTGCTAAGGCCTTCAGCCATGAGAACAAAAATAAAGGGGGAAAGAGGATCTCCTTGTATAATGCCTCTAGACGGCGAAAAAGGAGTGGAGGGGATACCATTGAAGAGGATGGAATATAAGGGGGTCGAGATGAGGCTCATTATCCATCTTATCCACATCTGGTCGAAGCCAAAAGCACTCAAGATCTGCTGAATGTAACGCCAACATATTTATCAAATGCTTTAGATAGATCTATTTTAAGGAGCATACCTGGCTTCTTGGCACTCTTTAGGGAATGAATAACTTCATGAGTTAAGATAATTCCATCCGTTATTTAGCGTCCCTCCACATATCCCGTTTTCTCAGGCGAAATAAGAAGCGGAAGAAGAGGCTTTAGACGATTGGCTATGACTTTGGATATGACTTTGTAGATCACATTGCAGAGTGTGATGGGTCGGTACTTTTCAGGAGTACTAGGGTGCTCTTCTTTTGGAACTAGAGCTATGAAAGTAACATTCAAAGAGGGGAGAAGCCAATGTGAAGCTCTTGATTCCTCAACTAGCTGCCAGACTTCCATTTTGATTAGATCCCAGAAATGATGAAAGAAGTTCGAGGTGAAACCATCGGGTCCTGGCACCTTCCCATCCTTAGATTGAGCCATCGTTGTTTCAACCTCGTGAAGGGAAACTGGGCGTAATAACATCTGATTGTGCTCTGCGGTGACTAGCTTGGGGATCAACTGGGAGATTTTGTCGATGGCCGGCTACCTATCTATAGTGCGCTCTTCTTGCTGTATTCTTTTAAAGTGATCCAGGAGCACTTGCTCGATCTCCTCATGTTGCTCCACTTGTTCTCCTTGCTGATTGGTGATGTCGGCAATGCGGTTTTGCATTCTTCATTGAACTGTAGACCTGTGGAATAATTTTGTGTTTCTTTCACCTTCCTTTAACCAGCGTATTCTAGATTTTTATTTCCACAATATTTCCTCTTGCTTGTGCCTCTCTTCCAGCTTCTTCTATAGTTCCTGTTCTTTGGAAGCCAAGAAATCTGTTCTTCCCTCGTGGATTATTTTTTGCTAATTTTCTTCCATTTTGTTCTCGAGAATCTTTATCTCCTGGAATATGTTCCCAAAGACAGAGGAGTTCCAATTTTTGATGAGCAATTTGAGATGTTTAAGCTTTTGCTGGAATTGGTACATTTTCGATCCTTCTGGAGGAGTAAAATTGTTCCAAGAATTAGTGACCATGGATTTGAATGAGGGATGAGAGAGCCAAAAGGCTTCAAATTTGAAAGGCCTTTTGAACTGGGTGCCAATATTTTTCCAATGAAGCGAAATGGGCCAATGGTCTGAGCCTGCCAACAGAAGTATCAAAGCCGAAAGATCCCCTCCCAAATAGATGGCGTTGTCCGAAATGAGAAAGCGATCCAATTTTGAGGCGATCTGCTGATTACCTGTCCTCTTTTTGTTCCATGTGAAGGAGCCATTTGAGAAAGGGAGGTCTATTAGCCAACTGTTGGTTATAAAGTATTTGAAGTGAGAAATTTCTGGATCCAATCGTGGCCTTCCTCCAGTCTTTTCTTCCATCTTGGTAATCATGTTGAAATCCCCTGCTACAATCCAAAGAGGATAAGTTCTGTGAGAATTCAGGATTTCCATGGTGTTCAAAAGCGTTATTTTCTTGGCTTCGTCCTGGGGAAAATAGACATTTGAAAGGTTCCCATGTATATTTGTTCCAATGGGATGAAAAGTAGCCTAAATAAGATTATGCGCTGCATGAAATTTTTCTAGCATTATGGACTGAGTATCCCAAGCTATTGCAAGTCCTCCAAAAGAACCTGAGGCATCAACTTCTACCGAGCTACAGCTAGGCCAAGCTTTGGATAAGATTGAGTCTAGTGCTTCACTATTACATTTTGTTTCTTGAAGAAAGAGAATATTTGGTCTTTCTTTCTGAATCATGTTTTTGATCATCTTGTGCTTCCCAGGGCTATTGAGCCCTCTAACATTCCATGAGATGAGCTTCATGGGGAACTGTTTGCAAGGGGTTTGAAAAACCGTGTTAACTTGGGGTATCGTCTTGAGTTCACCAACATTTCCCCTACGGTGATGGTGCGCTGCCAGTCTGGTTTTCGACCCCTTTTCTTGGACTCTTTTGTGACTTTTAGGCTATCCCAGTGGCTACCCAGCTGAATGCTTAATTTCTTTTGTTGTTGGACTCTGGTTAAGGCCATTTCAAGTTTTTCAATTTGACGTGGATTGATTTTGTCAAAGTCCTTTCTTCTGCAAGCATATTCTAGCCCTATGATGTCAAGCTCCCCAAGGTCAAATCCTTCTGAGTCCTCTTCCATGAAATTCGGTTGAATGCTTTCAGGATTCTCCTCATTTGTTGCTTTAGGATTGGCTTTTGGATCATCAATGTCCATGATTATGGGGTGCCAGGTCAGAAGTTTGGTTTCAGGGGAAGAGATGGGCATGGAATTTTCACTAGAAAGCTTCTCATTCTGAGAATGCATGGGGCCAGGGTGAGCGGGAATATCTGAAGGATTAGAGGGTTTAAGGGAGGGATCGGGAGAGATATGGTTGGTTTCCGAAGATGGATTCGAGTTGGAGAGCACGGAAAAACTATTACTGGTTGTAGGAGCAATAGAGGAGGGATTAGGTTTCTTTTCCATCGTTGAGGGTTTCTTACTATGCTTTCTGCATGAGGGAACCTTGGTGAAGCCATCTAGTTCCGATTTATCTTCGGCCTCCTTATTTTGAGCTTGAGAGTTAAGGGGGCAATCTCTAAACAAATTCCCATGAGCGTGACACCTGCGACATTTGAATGGAACATTTCCATAGTCTAAAGGTTGGATCCATTCGAAATCATCATGATAGATACTTACCGCATCAGTCAGGGCGTTGTCCAAATGCGTGTAGACACAAATTCTTGCATAGGAGGTGTATCTGTGGAGCTTTGTCTCTTCTGCTATCTTGATAAACTCTCCTAGTCCTTTGCTGATTTCTTGGAGTGAGTCTTCATCCCAGTATTCAAGCGGCAGCGAGTATAAGTGTATCCAAACTGGTGCCCAGTTGAAATTTTCTTTATCTGGGTTGAAACGTTCCACCCAGTTTCTAAGATATAACCCTGCTGAGTTGAAAAAGTAGGGCCCTTTATCCATAACCCTATTTCGATCCTCAATGCAGTTGAAGACGACGGTGAAGAAGCCTTTCGGTCCAAGCTGGAGCGAAATGTGTCCCTTGGGCTTCCATTTGGAGGCAATCCATCCTTGCAGAGCTTTTTCGGTTGGCCAGAAGCCGATGAATTTACCTATGAGGGCATGATCCCTCATGTACTGGATCTGAGCGTTTATACGATGGCTTGGCAAGTCGAACTTGGGTCTTTCTGGAGTGATGGGCTTGCAGGTGGAGGATGTGGGAGCAGCTACGTCCTGTCGATTCTGCGTAGTCGGCGTCTGAGGTGCTGTCGCCCCCTGCTTTTTGTCAGCGGCTTCATTGTTTTGGTCAGAATTGACACGAGTTCCTTCATTGTTTGCAGGGGGGGTTGTCCTTCCCCCCCCCCGAGCTTGTTGCCATGGCTAGTCACCAGTCGCTGTGCGCAGGTCACATTTGTGCTGCCGAGGTTGAGCAGGTCTACAAGAATTCTAGTGTTTCTGCATCGTTGCAGCTCTCACTCAACTATGAAAGACTTGGGGCTGTTCTTCAAGCTTTATTAATTTCTATTGTTTTTCATATTAATCCCTTTGCCTTATTTATCGCTTACGTTTTTTATATTTTTCCATTGGGTTCACCAATTCCTTGGGTTTATGACATAAAAACCTTTGGTTTATTAGTTCTTTTCATTTATAATATTAAATATCACTTGGGTCTTAGAATCTCTCGAGTTAAAAATATTAATTCTTAGGGTTTATTTATTTCTTAGGTTTTTGAGTTAAAAATATTAACTCTTAGGGTTTTTTAATCTCTTGTGTTTTTAATATTGATCCCTTGCCCTGATTGATCACTTATGTCTTTAATATTTATCTCTTCGGTTCACCAATTCCTTTGGTTTGTAAATCAAACCATTGGATTTATTAGTTCTTTTTCTTTATAATATTAATAATCCATTTATTAATCTCGAGTTTAAAATAGTAATTCTTAGTGCTTATTAAACTCTTGACTTTAAAATATTAATTATTATGGTTTATTAATTTATTGTTTTATAATATTACTATTTATCCCTTGGGTTCACCAATTACTTTGGTTTATAGTGTTAAACCCTTGGTTTTATTACTTCTTTTGGTTTATAATATTAATAATGTCTTGGGTTTATTAATCTATTTAATTTAAAATATTAATTATTAAGGTTTATTAATTTCGTAGGTTTTTGAGTTTAAAAACTTTATTCTTAAGGTTTAGTAATCTTTTGTGTTTTTAATATTGATTTCTTGGTCTTATTGGTCCTGTATGCTTTTAATATTTATCCCTTGGGTTCACCGATTGCTTTGGTTTATAACATTAAACCCTTGCATTTATTCATTCTTTTGGTTTATAATATTAATAATCCACTGGGTTTATTAACCTTTTGAGTTTAAAATATTGATTATTATGGTATTAATATCCTAGGTTTTTGAGTTTAAAATATTAATTTTTTGGGTTTATTAATTTCTTGTCTTTTTAGTATTAATCCCTCGGCCTTATTGATCCCTTGGTTTTATTATTTCCTTGGGTTTTTAATATCAATTCATTGGGTTTATTAATCGTTTATATTTTTAATTCAATGGGTTTAAAATATTAACAATCCCTAAAGTTGATTGTTCTCTTTGGTTTATAATATTAATAATCATGTGATTTTATCATTCATTTGAATTTAAAATATTAATTCCTAGGTTTTATTAATCTATTCTCTTTTTAATATGGATCCGGCTTTTTGATCTCTTAAATTTTAATATTTTCCCCTTGGGTTCACCAATTCCTTGAATTTATAATATTAGACACTTGGAGTTATTAGTTATTTTGGATTATAATATTAATAATCCCTTCGTATCATTGTAAGAGATATATACTTATTATAAATAGTAATAAAATACTAGTATTATGTTATATTTTAATTTTAGTATAGTTTGAGTTATAACTATTAATATATTGAAAAAAATTAATAATATTTTATTATCAAACAGTATATATATATATATATATATATATATATATATATATATATATATAAGTTATATTATTAATATACTACAAGTAGATATATAAGATATATTGGTAATTATATTCATAAATATATAATGATTATTTTGGTAAAATACATGTGGTTGGTGGTGGATATAGGCCTATCAAACACATTAGTGAATGTGGTTGTAAATATTTTTCATATACGCTTATCGACATATATCAATCACATTGATAAATATGATTGTGCTAATAATATAAAATATTTATTAATTATAATTTTAACTATATAATCCTACAATTAAATAAATTAAATAACATAGCTCCAAATTCTCCTGCGATTACTTGCTATAATAATTGGTCAGAGTTAGGAGAGGATTTTTTTAGCTTATCTAAAAAATCAACTTTTCTTGCCGAATCTCCCGAGGTGGGCTCGCCTAGCCATTCGACATAGAGGGGCCAGTTTGGTAGTGAATCTGTCGAGTCAAGCTTTGACTTACTAAAATAACTTATTTATGGTTGCTAGTCATCTTGACTGAGCAAACGAAGCGTGAATTAACTCGAGCCATTTTTTAAAACATCGATTTTTGCTCAAATTCCAGTTAAGAATTTAGAATAATCTGTTGTAATTACAAAAAAAAAAATTGTCGTTGAGATTGCATAGACTTGTAGGTGTAGGTGCATTAGAGATTTTTGAGTGCGCCAAATCACATTTTATGATAAAAAACACAATAACAAAGAACAATTAGAATAAAAATGATATTGATCGTAAAATTAATTCCATAATACATAAACAGAATGAGTAGACTTTGTATTGTAAATTCCCTCTCACTGTTCCTTTGCACGGCTATGCCTTTACAAGAAAATTTCCAATGTTTATGAGGGATTACAAAATGATTCATAATTGTCTATATACCGACAAAAGCTACCAAAAAAATGCCAAATTTGCTATTTCCTCATCCAATGGATAGTGGCGGCCTGGAAGCGTACCGGCTTCTTATCTACTCGTTGAGTCTGAATTTTGATTTCGTCTTGTAACTGCTCAATTTGCACACGTAGAGCATCCATTTCATTCATTTGTACTGCCACTCGGCTCTTCAATTTTTGAACCTCCTCCATTAGATTTACAATATTCTTCAATTGTTCATGCTGCCTCATGTTTGCTACTGGAATTTCCAATTGCAACTCAATCCAAGGAACAGTTTCCTTGTGTCTGCATGCTTTTATTATAAACTTACAAGAGATTCATGTCCCTTGCTTGCTGCTTCCAGCCTCACTTTCTCTGCCTGGCCACATCTGTATATCTGTATCAAGGGGGTTATGTTGGGACCAAGAAATGCCTCTGCTCGAAACCAGAGCCTGAATTTCCTGCCCAATGCCGTAGGCTATCACCGACATTGGGGGCTTGCTGAGGACGTGATCCTGATCCTGGCTTGTCCACCCTTCTACGCAATCCTGAGAACCCAATTTTGGAAGCAAATTTCATAGAAAGAATACCCACTAGCCTACAAGCCGGTGGCACCATTGGAGAGCCATGGAATTAGCCAAATAAACAGGTGGAGTAATATGCTCTGTTTGTCTGTCTGAACTCCCACAATGGCATTACATAACAGTAGTGAAGGGGCTAAGCTCGTCATGTCAGCTAACCGTCCAATCCCACATGGGCCAATCGAGTAACTCACATTACTATTATTCATAAGCACGTTGTTTATCAAGGCTCAATCTGACCAGCAAAGTTATTTTTGGTCGGAATTTGGTTTTTTATTTTATTTTTTAAATCTGAATATAGAGTGTGAATATTTTTTTTGGTAAAAATAATTTTAGCTTTATCAAAATTTTTGTGTATTCAAAATATTGAATCTTGAAATTTGATAAAGATAATCAAAATTTTCCAAATTTTATTAAAACCTTGTCAAAATTTCCACTACTACTCCATTCATAAATATCTCATCCAGAATTTAACCGTTAACCGTATGTGCGTGCGATCAACAACTTGCTTGACTTGTGATCTTTATACGGCATATAATTTGTGAAGGAGGTATTTTCCGTTCTTATTAGCAGTTTGCTTGACTTTTGATCTTTATATTGCATATAATTTGTGGAGGAGATATTTTCATTTTTTATTAGCAACTTGCTTGACTTGTGATCTTTATACTGTATATAATTTGTGGTGGAAATATTTTCCTTTCTTATTAGCAATTTGCTTCACTTGTGATCTTTATACGGCATATAATTTGTGGAGGAGGTATTTTCCTTTTTTATTAGCAGTTTGCTTGACTTGTGAACTTTACACTCCATATAATTTGTGGAGAGATATTCGGCATATAATTTTTAGAGGAGGTATTTTCCATTTTTATTAGCTGTTTGCTTGACTTGTGATCTTTATACTCCATATAATCTGTGGAGAGATATTTTCCTTTTTATTATCAACTTGCTTGACTTGTGATCTTTATACTGCATATAATTTGTGGAGGAGGTATTTTCCTTTTTTTATTAGCATTTTGCTTGACTTGCTCTCTTTATACTGCATATAATTTGTGGAGGAGATATTTTCCTTTCTTATTAGCAACTTGCTTGACTTGTGATCTTTATACTGAATATATAATGTGTGGAGGCTGTTTTTTTTTCATGTGAGTGAGATTAGCATCTTGCTTGACTTGTGATCGGGGAGATTAACATCTTGCTTGATTTGTGATCTTTATATATATATATATATATATATATATATATTTCATGTGAGCGAGATTAGCATCTTGCTTGACTTGTGATCGGGGAGATTAACATTTTGCTTGATTTGTGATATTTGTACAGTATATGTTTTTTTTTTCTTTTAATTAGCAGTTTGCTTGTGATTTTTATAGAATATATAATTTGTGGGTGTGTATATAGTGTTCTTTGGAATTGCAAAATTTTTTGATGCAGGTGCATTTAATTTAAGTTAATTGTTTACTAGATGAGTTAGTTTGTAAAGTGAGATTTAATTAATTAATGTATTTTTTATAGTTTTTAGGATAGAATTATAATTCTTGTAAATAGGAGAAGATTCGAGAGAATTGTGGAAGGTTTGAGAAGATTATGAATTAGTTAGCTTTTATCTAGAGATAAGAGGTTGAATGTTAAAGATTACAAGAGATATTTTGAGATTTATTTATCTTAGGATCTAGAACCTTCCTGGGTTCTAATCCAATTATATAAATAAAGGGGAGCCTATAGACATGAGAGATGTAGAGGAATGTTTGTGAGAGTGAGGAATGAAAGATGTAGAAGAATGTTTCTGAGAGTGACAAATCAGTGGCCAAGCATTGGGCCAACAATTCTCCTGTAAATATTTTATTAAACTAATTATTTGTTGAGAGTTTTATGTGCATACCTCTTGTTTTTTTGTGTTTTTTTTTATCATTTTGGTACCAGAGAACATGGGAGAAAGTTGAGTTAATTATGAAATCGATTGTGGTTCATTCAGATCGCCCTCTTGCAAATGAAACCTATAGCAGCTAAGTCGAGAATCATCAGTAGAAAAGTTCTACAAAGGAGAAGCCCACGAAAATAAATGAAGTGTTAAGCTCCCTCTCCCAACGGATTCAGATTTCTGTAAACCAACTGCAATTGTTTCCTTAAATTATGGAAACTAACTGCAGTTATTTCCTTAAATTACGGAAATCAACTGCACTTAATTAATTTCTTGTTGGGAGCTTCTGAAGTGGTCCATTACTCCCACTGCAGTTCTCTACCATGATCTGTGGAACACTTGACACATAGCCAACAAAATCTTGATGGAAGCTTGGCTATAAATACTTATGTTTGGTCCCCAAGCTTACGAACTCAATCCCCTTCAGTTTTACACCATCAAGTTAGAGTGAGCAGAGCTTGGAAGTCCCTTCAGATTTTCTATTAGTTGGAAAGGTAAAAACAGCTCATGTTAGTGAGAGAAGAAGGGGAAGGAGCAGTTTTAGTTGTGGCGTGCAAGGCATAAGGCATCTTCCTCCTGCAGATTTTCTATATAGTGAAGCAGCCCGGAAGCTTTCCATACAAAATACATTATGAGTGCGAGTAGCATCAATGCCTGGAGGTATGATTTATTGGGCATTAAAGTTTATTTTTCAATTCTTTTTAAGTATTTATTCCGCATTATAGAATCGTTATTAAGCTTACATTTTGTATCAGAGCAATTTTTTATCTTTGTCTTGGTGATTATAGAAATGTTTGGCTAAATGTCATATTTTGAGAATTTTCTGAATTAAAGTTTTTTTGGAAATATGTCTAATTTTTGCTCAATTTTTATGCTTATAATATTTATTTAGTTTAATTATTGCAACTTGGATAATTTTTGTGCAATTTAATTTGCATGAATTAATTATTTCTGCTTTAATTAAAACATGCTATTTTGGATGAGGATACGAGACCCATTGTTAGATGTTATTCATGAATATTATAGTTTTATTTATGCAAATTATCATTATTCTCATATCAAGTTAATTTTTATGTAAATAATGTCTAGTGATCCATATAATTTTAATTGATTCGAGAATAGCCACAACATCTCTAATTAAATAAAATTATATATTATGATTGATTAGGATCACATAAAGAATATTTAGACATTAATTGTAATTAATTATACTAAATATAATAAATTTTATCCTACAGGATTTTTTGTTATATTTATGTAATTAATTAGGATAAAATATTCATAACTTACCCATAGGAGTTATGAATTAATAGTCTTATCATAAAGTTCAAAACTAAGATAGAATTCATATCAAATTATAATCATAATATACTCTTAGAATTATGAATTAAGTGAATAATTTGATAAATTCTATCATAAGAATAACTTAATCTACTTGAATTGAAAATTTAGTCCACAGACAATTTTTATGTCATTAGATTCAATTTTAAAGCATGATTTACATTGGTAAAGCATGAAATTTTATTTATGCCTCAATTTTAACATAAGCATGTGATTGGTTTTTTTTTCGAGTAAATGACCTGCTCTGCTAGGGTTTCGTGCTCTGCTAGGGTTTGTCGTTCACCCCTGGTTCTAAGCCGACTGCAACTGCGACCCTCTGCATACTACTTTCTTTCCGCTCAGCTTATGCGTGGACTGGTAGAGGGCTTCCAGCCATGACTGGCCCCACGGGGGGGGGGGGGGGGCGCTCAGTCTTCCCCCTCAGGACCCAACCAAAAAGCTCCTGCAGGAACTTCCGTGACTGCGGCTCTGAATCAACAGATTCCTGATGCACAGGACAATAGGACGCAAGAAACGCCAAAAGACACAAATGACAAGACTCAAGAAGCACAGGCTGAAAAAGTGGGTCAAAACGAAACCCCTTTGGTGAAGTCGGCTACCTGCAAACCAATAGCAACGGAAAGACCTAAAATAGAGCTTCCAAGCCACAGGATAAATGGACGCATATAGTTTATGAAAGATCACGCGCTCATCGGAAAATTTATTGGCATCTGGCCAACAGAAAAGGTGCTGCAAGGCTGGATAACGGCAAAATGGAAGCCCAAAGGAGACATCACCCTTCAGCTTGGACCCAAGGGCTTCTTCACAGTGGTCTTCATCTGCATTGAGGACCGCAATAGGGTTCTCGACGGAGGACCTTACTTCCTCAACTCCGCTAGACTATATGTGAGAGAATGGGTGGAGAGGTTCAATCCAGATAACGAAGACCTCAGCTGGGCGCCGGTCTGGATTCGCATGTATTTGCTACCGCTGGAGTACTAGGATGAGGAATCCCTTCAAGACATTGGTAAAGGAATAGGGGATTTTGTGAAAATAGCGGAGGAAACAAAGATGCGACGCTATACATCGTACGCTCGCATATGTGTCTACATGCGTCTGGATCAAGCTCTCCCTGACTCGGTAAGCATCTTTCACTATGATTATGAGTGGATACAACCCTTAGACTTCGAGCATGTACCCTTCCGTTGCCGCAGGTGCCACCTTCATGGACACCTATTCAGAGACTGTCCGCTCAATGCCTCCACGAAGAATAAGGACAACCCAGATTCGTCTTCTCCTGATGGGTTCACCAAAGTGACAAGCCGTAGAAGGTCCCATAAGAAGCCATCTCAAGGGAAAAAACCCACTTCCGTTGTCAACCTCGTTCCCTCTTCAAGTAATAGCTTTGAAGTCCTAAATACTATCACGGACCTGACCCCTCAAGCAGAAACCAACAATACCCCTGAAGTCAATACCACCCTGTCTAGCCCTCCTCATAACTCCAAGACTATACCTCTACCCAAGAGCATGCAGTTTGGTCAAGTGGAAGATCCCTTCACTTTCCCAGAGGGGAAATCTAATGGTATGGACGTGGACAACCTCCAGGACCCTCCAGAAGCAGGAAGTAGTCAAGTTCATCTCCTGGAAGAAGAACCAGAGAGCATATATCTAGGAGGTCTTGACTTATTAGATCTTGAACGAGCGTGTAGGAGAAAAGAATTTGACAAGATTCAAGTACATCAGCTTGAAACACTGGAAGTCATCATAGCACGAGCTTTCCAACAGAAAGAGCTGGGAATCCAACCAGGCAGCAGGTGAGATGGCAACACAATCCCAAAAGATTCCAAGAAGAGAGGCCAGAAAACAGATCTGGAAAGAACAATCACAGTGGGGAAAATCTTGGTTGACTTCGGTAGATATGCTAAATTGACAAAGTACTATAAGCCCCTCCCAAACAGTGAATCATGAAGCTCACATCATGGAATACTAGAGGAATCAAATGTCTCAGGAAACACAGGATGATAAGGAACATGGTTAAGCAGGAGAAGCCTCAAATATTCTTCATGCAAGAAACTAAGTGCAATAGCAGTGCAATTGGAAACATTCTTTCCAAAGCTTGGCCTGGATGTCAGTCAGTAGCGGTACATGCATCGGGAGCCTCCGGGGGACTGGCCATAGCCTAGAACCCTCAGACTATCTCCCTCTCAGACTTCCATGCCTCCCACCACCTTATTCAAGCTACTTTTCACATCTTAGGCACCAACATCCATGGTCATCTCACAAACGTCTACTTTCCACAGGACGTAGTGAGCAAATCTGCTCTCCTAAATACTATAGGAGTGCTCAACCAGGACAGGATTCACCCCCTATGGATCGTCGGAGGTGATTTTAACATGATAACTAAGTTGGAGGAAAAAATGGGTGGCATATCCAGACTGGAGCCAGAAAGTGGCTTTTTCAAAGATTTCATACAAAACCAACAGTTAATTGACATGCAATTCTGCAATGGCTCGTTCACATGGAGTAATCGAAGAGCAGGGCGGCAGAACATTGCCTCCAAGCTGGACATGTTTCTTCTCTCAGACAACGTTGTACACTTGGGGGGTGATCTCTCTGCTTCTATCCTCCCCCTTCACGGGTCTGACCATTGGCCAATATCTCTTCAATGGCAACGGCCGGGTCAATATGTGCGTCACCCCTTCCGATTTGAAGCCTTTTGGCTAAATCACCACGCGTTCAACGACCTCATCAACTCAATATGGAAAAGCTACATTCCGCCAGAAGGGTCCCATATGTTCAAGTTCCAACAAAAGCTCAAATACCTGAAAGGTCAAATTAAGATCTGGAATCACTCCACCTTTGGCAATATCTTTCAAGCTCAGAAGCAGATACACCAAGAGATGGCAGATCTCTAGCAACAAATCATCTTGGAAGGCTGCACGGATCAAGCCCTGGAAAAAGAACAACAGCTTCAAACTCAGATGGAGGAAAGAGCTAAG
Organism: Pinus albicaulis; assembly: GCA_034641835.2. Taxonomy (NCBI): domain Eukaryota; kingdom Viridiplantae; phylum Streptophyta; class Pinopsida; order Pinales; family Pinaceae; genus Pinus; species Pinus albicaulis. Next base: position 341,284,198 of record CM076569.1, read on the forward strand.
CAGGAGGAAATCTTATGGAGGTAGAAATCACGCATTCGATGGCTGAAAGAGGGAGAACGAAACACAAAATTTTTTCATAGATCAACCATCCAAAGATGCATGCATAACAACATCCCTTTCATCAAGAATGAAGAAGGGGAGAAGGTGGAAGAACATGAGGAGATAGAGTAGGTCCTCATCAATCACTTCCAATCCATGTATCAAGAACCTCTCCAGGATAGATCACAGGCCATTGAAAATATCACTCATAACATTCCCAAGTTGGTTACCGAAGAGCACAACCAACTCCTTCTCTGCCCTGTCTCGCGCCTGGAGGTAGACACAACCTTGAAACAGCTCAAAGAAGGGAAGGCTCCAGTGCCGGATGGCTTCACCACCACGTTCTTTCACAAATTTTTGGATCTGATTAAAGAAGAGGTCTGGCTGGTAGTGGAAGAATCACGTACAATGCACTGGCTCCTCCCATCATTGAATGCTACCTTTTTAGCTTTAATTCCAAAAGAAGAAGCTTCTTGTACGCCGGACAAATTCCGCCCTATTGCTCTATGCAATGTTATATACAAAATCATCTCCAAAGTCATTGCCAACAGACTCAAACCGCTCCTGCCTCTCCTCATCTCGCCAGAGCAAGCTGGGTATGTGGAAGGAAGGCAGATCCTGGACGGCATCATCCTTAATCATGAAGTCATTCACTCCCTCAAAGCGACAAAACAAGCAGGTATGATTCTTAAGATTGACCTCTCAAAAGCTTTCGATAGATTAAGTTGGATGTACATCCAGAAAGTGTTATCTGCTTTTGGCTTTTCTACAACCTAGATTCGTTGGGTTCATAATCTTATCTCCTCCGCCTTCTTCTCCATTCTCATCAATGGCATCCCCTCGCGTCCTTTCTCTCCCTCCATAGGAATAAGACAAGGGGACCCCCTCTCCCCTTTCCTCTTTGTCTTAATGGCAGAAGGTCTGGGGCGCCACCTCAAAAATGCCCTTCACTCCCAGCAAATCCAAGGCCTCTCTGTTAACCAATCCCCTGCCATTACCCACCAACAATTTTTGGATGACAATATGGTTTTTGGGTATCCTTCTGTGCATGAAGCCTCCCGACTTAACGCTCTTTTGACTGAATTTTCGGAAGCCTCGGGAGCGTGCATAAACAATGCCAAATCCCAGCTTTTTTTCTTCCACACTCCTCCCTACACCCAAAGAGCTATCGCCCATATCCTTGGATTCTCCATTGCCTCCCTCCCTTCGAAATACCTTGGCGCCCCTCTCATTGACTCAGCCTTAAAGCACGCCTCTTGGCGTGAGCTCCTTGACAAACTAGAAGCCCACCTCTCTTCATGGACTCACAGGACTCTTAATACTACTAGCAGGGTGATTCTCATCAAATCAATGTTACAGGCCATGCCTCTTTACCTCTTCTCAATATTGGTAGCACCCAAATGGGTTCTAAAAAGAATTAAAGCCCTGCAACGGCACTTCTTATGGGGATCCAAAGGTACACACCACAAATGGGCTTTAGTCAAATGGTCTCTGGTTTGCAAGCCTAAGGATCAAGGAGGATTAGGATTAAGGGATCCTTCCCACAGCAATGAGGTCATGGGAGAAAAAATCTGGTGGAGTTGGCTCACAACCCTCAGAAAACCTTGGGCTACTATTTGGACAGCCAAATATGCCAACCATCGACCTCCGGAGGAACTAATCAGGCTCACACCCACGGAGAAAGGTTCACTAATATGGAATGCAGCTAAACAGCACTATCAGCTGATTCAGCAACACAGCTTCTGGGAACTGAGGAATGGAAGAACTGCTAGATTATGGACAGATGCTTGGGATCAATTCCCAAAGATAACCAATACTTACAGCCCTCCGCCTGGACCGGATTGGGACAGACAGCAACTGGAAACGGTTCATCAACATTGGGAAGACAATGCAATTCAGGGGTATCGACAATGGAAACCGGCTGACAGGATTATGAGGCACTTAGAGGAACAGAATCAGGAAGCACTAAATACTGAGCTCAAAAGAAGATGTACCAGAGTTTCGCACAGCCAGGACATCCTAAGATGGGGTTATTTTCCAAAGGGCTCCTTCTCATCCCAAGAAGCTTATAGGATCCTCATTCAGGATCCAGGACCCAAAGACCCTCTATGGGAAAAAATTTGGAAACCAGGGATATGGCCCAAAGTCTCAGTCTTCCTATGCCTTTTCAGGCATCAAAAAATTCTCACATGGGATAACTTAATAAAGTGAAGCTTTCATGGTCCCTCCATTTGCCCCAATTGTTGTGCCCATGCGGAGACACAGAAACACCTACTGAATGATTGCTCTCTAGCAAGCCAACTGTGGGAAAAAGTCAGCTTTCGATGCCAACGCAATTGCCAACCCTCTGAAGATATTATCAACACCATCAGAGAATGGCATCCGCACCCCTATGCTAGTACACTCCTTAACCAACTTTGGAGCCTTATCCCGGGATTATTATTATGGACCATTTGGAAGGAACGAAACAAAAGAATCTTCAGGGATCATACCACAACTCTGGAAGTTATCTGGAGGACCTTCTGTCACAATCTAGCTGAGTCCCTCAATCTGCACTCTTGGGATTCTAGTGATTTCCCCACGATTGCTAAGGAAAAAGCGATCTGGGACAATTGGGGAAATCAACTTCAACCTCAAGCGCTAGGGCGCAACTTACCTAAAGATGATAACAACAAGAGAATGTGGACCCCCCCTCCAGAGCACACCTACAAACTCAATTTTGATGGAGCTTCTAAGGGGAATCCACGCAAAGCAGGTTTCGGAGGCATTATCAGAGATCACAAAGGCAATCCCTCGATTATCTACATGGGAAAGCTCGGTTGGGACACAAACAACTCGGCAGAATTAGAAGGTATTTGGCAGGGTCTTCTCCTCTCTCAACAATTAAAGCTTCATCCTCTGGAGATTGAAGGGGATTCACAAATCCTCATCAACCTGGCCAAGCAGCTACTCAACGGGGCTCACACGCAGAAAATCGCCCACAGCTGGAGACTAGAGGCTCGTCTGAAAAGCATTGAGGATTAGCTCATCAAAAACAGGGCACTCACCTTCCTGCATACAAGAAGGGAGGGAAACAGAGTCGCTGATTTCCTGGCCAATGTTGGAGTCGACAATGAACACAACCTTCTCACAGGCACACTTGAAACTCTTCAAAATGAGGATCAACAACAAGAATGCCATATGTTTCTCAAACGAGATGCAGAAAACCCAGATGCGGGTGGTTAAGCAGTTAAAAGGGCGGATTAGTTGGCCGGGTGGCATTCTGGCAAGCCAAATGCCACTCGGACCAGCAAGTGTCCTTCGGCACCTGCACAAGGGAGCGCGGCATTCATGGCATTTACAGCCCAGCGCGTTTCATAATTCAGTTACCGGAGATCGAGATTTCTCCACACACTGCAATCCGGACATGGCGATCAATCAATTTAATGAGGGGTTAATGCTGATGGTTGGCAGCAGATTTGGTTCATTAGTTTACAGGATGGCGGACGAGCAACACTCTAGCAGTCTTCCCAAGCCCATTTATGTTTGTTTCTCTCCCGACGTTCGGCTCTCCTCCGAGCGCACAGTGACAGGCAAACGTACCAGGATTCATGGTTGTTTAGAGCTCAGTGACAATCTACATTTCTCAATTGCGGGGAATTGTATGCGTGACTCGGGGAATTGGACAGAGCATCTGTCCAGGGCTTCCGTCCTGCTCCCGCTCTCGCACTTGGCCAGCGCCTCTTTTCGGCTCCAGAATTCCTCCAGGGCTCCTGCATTGACTGAGAGAATGCCTCGTCTCAGGCACAGGATGAGATGCAGAAGAGGCCTCTCTCGAGGGCTGATAAGGCGCTCCTCCACGTCCTCCAGCACCTCTGCTGCGGTCTCTCCTACTTCTGAAAGCACATCCCGAGCAAACAGGGGTCGTATTCTTCGTTCTGGGCAACGCTTTCCCACTCCCCCGCACACTCCAGCCCATTCCCAAACGAGGCACTTCTCATTCATAAGTGCGCTCAATTGCCCAAGAATTACCGCCTCTGTTACTATTGTTTTTCGTGAATCCCCTCAGGAAGTGGCTCCTAATTCCGGAAGGTGGGCTGGGAGTGCTGTGGACATGAATGCTATAGGGAAAAGTGCTGGCGGTGTGAACGTGCAGGACATGGACATCAACCAGGACGGCGCTAGCCAAGGCAATGAGATGAATATTGACATTGGTCTGGAGTAGCAAGAGCAGCAAATTGATACTCAGGACCATGGAACTGAAAGTGCGCAGCACCAAACTCAAACGAGCGAGGTAAAGCGCACTCCAGCTGCTGAGAAAGTTATTCACTCTACAGAGGACCTGTATACAACCGATGGCGAACCAGATGAACTCTGGTGTAGGGTCGTTGAAGAAGCACCGGATGAGTAGCGCCTCCATTGTTCCTGGTTTTGCTATGGCTCTGTCTACTTTTTGAAAATTTTTATGTTTGTTTTAATGTTTTCGGTCCTGTCTCGTAGGCTTTTTTTTTCACGAACAAGATGCATCCCCTGCATGGGATTTTGCTAGAAAACCTTCAGCACTGGTTTCCCTCATGGAGGGTAGTGCTCAACAATGATTTTTTGCTTAATAGGCCTCAACCTCGGGCCTGGTCCTGGATAATTCCTGCTGTACATATTTTTGTTTTTGTTGATTAATAGATTACACATACTTAGAAAAAAAACATAAGCATGTGATTTTTAATTTTATGCAGTTGTACGTACAACCTGTAAATTTCTCTAAAATTCGTTCTAATATCCCTAAACTTAAGGGAGATAACTATAAGGTCTGGAAGGAGAGAGTTCTCCTTCATTTGGGGTGGATGGACATAGACTATGCTATTAGGAAAGATGAACCACCGAAAGTCACTAATACTAGCATTTCAGCGGACATCACGGTTTATGAATGATGGGAATGATCTAATCGCCTGAGCACGATGTTCATTAAGACTAAAATTTCAGTTGGTATTCGTGGTTCCGTTAATCAGCATGAAAAGGTCCAAGACTTGCTGGAATCCATTGATGATCAATTCATCACTTCTGACAAGGCACTAGCAAGCATCCTAATCATGAAGTTCTCATCCCTAAGGTTCACTAGTGTGAAAGGTGTGCGAGATCACATATGAAAATGAGGGACACTATGGCTCAATTGAAGAAACTAGAGGTTGAAATATCAGAGTCTTTCCTGGTGCACTACATCCTGAACACCCTTCCGCACCAATATAGAACCTTCAAAATCTCATACAACACACATAAGGATAAATGGTCAATTAACAAACTCATGACCATGTGTGTTCAAGAGGAAGAGAGACTGGTGATGGAAATGGGAGAAAGTGCAAGCTGGCAACGTGAGGAAAGGGAAAATCTCAAGCCAATCGGAAAGGGAAAGGTAAAATACCTCCCCAAGCTGATACCCAGAAGGATTCCAAGAGTTTCTTCTATAAAAATAAGGGACACATGAAGAAGGAATGCGCCAAATTTCAGAAATGGCTTGCGGACAAAGGTAATCCAATCTTGTTTGTTTTTTATGAATCTAATATGGTTAATGTCAATATTAACACCTGGTGGATTGATTCTGGATCAACAATTCACATTTTGAATTCCTTGCAAGGTTTGCAAAACCTAAGGAAGCCAGTGGGTAGTGAGCAAAGCATATTATTAGGAAACAAGATGGGCTCGCATGTGGAAGCTATAGGAACATGCTATTTAAATTTAAGTAATGGGTTTGTTTTAGAATTAGAAAAGACCTTTTATGTACCAAGTTTTTCTAGAAATTTGATTTCAGTTTCAAGGCTTGTACCTTTCGGATATTCCTTTAACTTTTCAAAATCATCCTTCAGTTTATTTTATAAATTTGATTGTGTTCGGAATGGTATTTTTTCTAATGGTCTTTACTGCATTAATTTACAAAACAATCTCACTTATGATTCAATGCATGTTCACACTGGCACTAATAGATGTGTTATTAATGAAAATTCCTCTAAATTATGGCACCAGAGACTAGGTCATATATCCATAGAAAGAATTAAAATATTGGTAAAGGAAGGGGTACTTAATACTCTGGATTTTACTGATTTTGAGACTTGTGTGGACTGCATAAAGGGAAAGCAGACCAGCAAGTCAAAGAAAAGTGCCAATAGGAGTTCATACATATTAGAGATCATACATACTGAGATATGTAGTCTAGACATGGACTCACATGGTCAGAGATACTTCATCTCTTTTATAGATGATTAATCACGATATATGTATCTCTACATGCTTCATAAAAAGAGCGAAGCATTAGATGCCTTTAAGATCTTTAAGGCTGAAGTAGAGAAACAATGCGGAAAGAAAATTAAAATTGTGAGATCAGATAGAGGTGGAGAATATTATGGTAGATACACAGAAGATGGACAAGCACCTGGGCCATTCACAAAATTTCTTCCAGAGCATGGGATTTTTTCCCAATACACCATGCCTGGTTCACCTGACTAGAATGGTGTAGCAAAAATAAGAAACCGAACATTATTGGACATGGTGCGGAGTATGATTAGCAGCTCCAATCTTCCTAAATTCTTGTGGACTGAAGCACTTAAGACGACAGTGTATATATTAAATCGAGTTCCAAACAAGGTTGTTCCTAAAATGCCATTTGAATTATGGAAAGGTTGGAAACCGAGTTTGCGACATATGCGTGTTTGGGGATGCTCGTCTGAAGTGAGAATATATAATCCACAAGAGAAGAAGTTGGACCCAAGGACCATTAGTGGGTATTTCATTGGATATGCTGAAAGGTCTAAAGGTTATATATTTTATTTTCCATCTCGTAGCACTAGGATTGTGGAATCAAGAAATGCAAAGTTACTTGAAAATGACTTAATCAGTGGGAGCGATCAAACCAGGAACATAGTTTCTAAGAAGGATCATTCAGAATCTCAACCTTCCACCTCAAGTGATAGATTATTTATTTTTCACAGCACCCCTCAAGTAAAAACTAGTGTTGAACAACCAATTGTTGAAGTTCCACAAGCTACTGATGACATTCCAGTAGATTAGATAGTTCAAGAATTGCCAAGAATTTTTGAACAACGAGTTGAACCACATACTTCTCAGGAAGATGGTAGTAAAACATTAAGAAGATCTACTAGACCAAAGATATCAGCAATTCCTGATGATTATGTTGTGTATCTGCAAGAATATGACTACAACGTTGGAGCTGAAAATGATCCCGAGTCTTTTTCACAAGCCATGAGTTGCAAAGAATTAGAATTATGGTACGATGCCATGAAGGAAGAGATGAATTCTATAAAGAGTAATGAATTATGGGATCTTTTTGAGTTGCCTAATGGTGAAAAATCCATTGGATGTAAATGGGTCTTTAAGACAAAGAAAGACTCATTGGGCAACATTGAAAGATACAAGGCAAGACTTGTTACAAAGGGATTCACTCAGAAAGAAGGAATCGATTACATGGAGACTTTCTCTCCTGTATCTAAGAAAGATTACTTGTGCATTATTATGGCATTAGTAGCCCATTTTGACTTTGATTTGCAACAAATGGATGTGAAAACGACATTTCTCAATGGAGATCTAGAGGAGGAGGTTTACATGAAACAACCTGAAGGATTCTCCTCTAGTGATGGTGAACAATTGGTTTGCAAGCTCAAGAAATCATTATACGAATTAAGAAAAGCATCCCGCCAATGGTATTTGAAATTCCATAATGTAATTTATTCTTTCGGTTTTGTAGAAAACATTATGGATCAATGTATATACCTGAAAGTCAGTGGGATTAAAATCTGTTTTCTTGTTTTATATGTGGATGACATTTTGCTAGCAACCAATGATAAGGGTTTGCTGCATGAAGTGAAACAATTCCTCTCTAAAAATTTTGATATGAAGGATATGGGGTGAGGCAACTTATGTCATTGGCATTAAGATCCATAGAGATAGATTTCAAGGCATCTTGGTTCTGTCTCAGGAAACCTATATTAATAAAATTTTAGAGAGATTTAGGATGAAGGATTGTTCACCAAATGTTGCTCCCATTGTGAAGGGTGATAGGTTCAATTTGAACCAATTCTCGAAGAACGATTTTGAAAGGGAACAAATGAAGAACATTCCATATGCTTCTGCTATCGGAAGCCTAATGTATGCTCAGGTCTGCACAAGACCTGACGTTAAATTTGTTGTGGGAATGTTGGGAAAATGTCAGAGTGATCCAGGTTTAGACCCCTGGAGAGTTGCAAAGAAAGTAATGAGGTACCTTCAAGGAACCAAAAACTACATGCTTATGTATATACTGACGAACAATTTGGAAGTAATTGGCTACTCAGATTCTGACTTTGCTGGATGTGTTGATTCATGCAAATCAACATCAAGATACATTTTTCTGATGGTCGGTGGAGTTGTATCATGGAGGAGTGCCAAGCAGAACTTGATTGCCACTTCCACTATGGAAGTTGAGTTCGTCTCCTGTTTTGAGGCTACTTTAGATGGTGTATGGCTTAAGAGTTTCATTTCTGGGCTTAGAATTAAGGATTCTATCTCTAAGCCATTGAGAATATATTGCGACAATTCAGCTGTTGTTTTAATGGATAATAACAACAAAAGTGGGAGTGGAAATAATCACATCGACATTAAGTATTTATCTATAAGGGAACATGTTAAAGAAAATAATGTGGTCATTGAGCACGTTAGCATTGAATTGATGATCGTTGATCCTTTGACTAAGGGCATGCCACCGTTTAAATTTAAGGATCATGTAATGAGTATCGGACTTGGTTCCATTATGTAGTTTCTCATTGTATGAACAATGTTATTTTTAATGAAATTCTTAATTATTGTGATGTTTTTCTCATATTTATGTGCACCTTAATTTTATTTGAGAGAATTCATCTATGTAGGACCAAGAATAAACATAGGGTTTATTCATTAAGAAATTGGTTCCACATAAATTTTAATAGAAATAAATACATAGTAATACATGGAAGATAATACTTGTCATTAGAGGACTTATTGCCATGATTCATGTATCTATTACTTAATACAGATTATCAATGGTTTTAAGATGAGACATTAAGACTGGAAATATGGACCAAGTGGGAGAATGTTAAGCTCCCTCTCCCAATGTATTCAGATTTTTGGAAACCAACTACAGTTGTTTCCTTAAATTATGAAAACCACTGTCGTTATTTCCCTAAATTACGGAAATCAATTGCAGTTAATTAATTTCTTGTTGGGAACTTCTGAAGTGGTCCATTACTCCCACTGCAACTCTTTACCATGATCTATGGAACAATTGACACATAGCCAATAGAAGCTTGATGGAAGCTTGGCTATAAATACTTATGTTCGGTCCCCAAGCTTATGAACTCAATCCCCTTCAATTTTACACTATCAAGTTAGAGTGAGCAGAGCTTGAAAGTCCCTTCAGATTTTCTATTAGTTGGACAGGTAAAAAATAGCTCATGTTAGTGAAAGAAGAAGGGGAAGGAGTAGTTTCAGTTGTGGCGTGCAAGGCATAAGGAATCTTCCTCCTGCAGATTTTATATATAGTGAAGCAGCCTGGAAGCTTTGCATACAAAATACATTCTGAGTGTGAGTAGCATCAATGGCTGGAGGTATGATTTATTGGGAATTAAATTTTATTTTTTGATACTTTTTAAGTATTTATTCCACATTATAGAATCGTTATTAAGCTTACATGAAGTCCACCAGCGTGAGCGGCATGTTCTACAAAGGAGAAGCCCATGAAAATAAGTTAAGTCCACCAGCGTGAGTGGTGTGTGTGAACACTATGAAAAATGTTGTTGGTGAAGAACATTGTCAGTGGAAAACGCTTCTCGTTGTTGGTGGTGCGACCCAAGATCTGCCAGGTCTCCAAGGTAAAATTTGTTTATATGAATCTGCATGATAAATCAAGGGCGGTGGTCTTGAAGGGCTAGGGGTTGTGCTTTCTAGAACCATTGTTTGGGCTCTATTGCAATTCTTATGCCTGCAGGTAGTGGTGGAATTGTTAATGCTTTATTTGTATCTGAATCCAAACCTTTCACTTGGAAATATCATTGATAAATGGATCATTGTAGCTGTCAATTCATGGGATCAGTGGAGTGCACTATTATTATAATTAGTGTGGCCAATCGTTTGAAGACATTATATTGAGGGGCCAAGTGTAGTGGAAAAGTGGTGAGAGTAGCTGACACGTGGAATAGCCGAAATATTGGGTAGTAGTGCTCAATATTCACCATAAAGCACTTGCATAGACTCATTTGCGTGTGGACTCAATGAATTTGGCATTGAAACATTTGGAAGGTTAGTGGCGTGGCTGCACGCTGAGGGATTTCACGATTGCAGTCAGAAAGGCCAGAACTTCATTTGATTGCTGAAGAGTTAGTATATGCTATCTAGCTTTGATGACAATGATGCTAGTGGAGCATTACAAAGAAGCCTTCAGTCATATGATATTTCGACATTGGAGTTTTCCTCTAACAATAGTTATAGTAGTAATACTAGCATTGATGATGACGAGATCGGAAGCAATGTCTCGAATCCAAAATATCAGGAATTTATATTATTGAGATGTCAAGATCTTCATAACAATTATTATTATATAAATCAGGAGTTCTTTGTCATTCAGAGTGGATTTGAGACAAAGAACTGGAACAACTTAAACAAATATGTGCAGTAAAAGTGATAATTAGGCTATATTTTAACTTTGGAGGATCAAAAGTAGGGTCAGCTCCCTTCAAAAGTTGGAACAAAAGAGATCAACATCTGAAGTTCTTGAGGTAATTTTAATGAAAAAAACTGGCATTTTTAAGTTTTAAACCCGTGAAGATTTGAAATATTTTGTGCACAGTTCGAGCTTCATCCTCAGGCAGAATTCGTTGATTGGTAAGAAACCTGTGTGCGTGGAAATGAATTGCATACATCCAAGTCAAAGACAACGTAATAATTTTAATTCTTTTATATGCTACCTAATGGTTTTAAGAAGCTACGTACATATCTCACTTTAATTATAAGATTGAAAAGAGAAATATATACAATCACTTTTTATAAAGTGGCTTATAAAAGATTAAATTATTTTAATATGAAATATGTATTGTATTGAGTGATAAGATATGTGTAATTAGATGAGAGTGTTAAAATGGGTCAAGTCATGAGTTTAAAAGTGGTATGAGTTTGAGAGTTTATCAATTGTAAAATTTATGTTAAAGAGTCATGTAATTAAGGAGTCACAATGTTTGAGTTCAAGTAAGATTGGATGCCAAAGGTTAAAAAATCAATGTTTAAGATATAGAGTTGAAGTACACCAATATCCATTAATTTGGAGCCAAAATAAAATTGAAGTCAAGTCAAAGGTCATTGTAATGGTTGTATGATCGTCGGAGCCTGACACCCAAAGTCTGGTCAAGTGTTGTAAGGAAAATTTGAAGAGTTACAACAATTGTTGTTTGTAGCAAAAAATGAGCAAGAAGTGCTCAGGAGTAAGATTCATGTGAAAGGAACCATTGAAAAAATTCACAGGAGACAACTTGGTAAAGTGATTTAGTTGCAGGTTACAGTGAACAAGGTGAAATTCACGAAAGGAGAAGAAAATGAACACACAGATTCTAGAGAATGACCACGATAACGCCATATTAGTTGGCATTGGTAATGAAGCGAGAGAGTTTTTTGAATTAAAAGCACGAGTGGACATGTTTCTAGAGCTATTTCAAAGATAAATACACATATGGGTAGTAAAGACAACAGTTAAATGGCCAATTAAACAGTTGATGGAAAGAAGACTTTGTTGTACCTAATTCTTGTAGGTAGTTTTTGGCTGGAGAAACTACGCCGAGAAACCAACTCGACCATTCTTTAGGTTCAAGTTGGCCTCAAACCATAGGTGGCTCTCTTAATAGTTATGAGGCATTGTTTAACATTTTTCACTATCACTCGACAATAGCCTATGAAGCACAATGGCCATATTTAGGATTTAATGGGGTGGTTTCTAATGATTGCACAATTCATATTCATGAATAAATGCCTCCTTTGCAGATTCCTTTCTCAAAGTGTCAGCTTCCAGCCTTCCAAAAGAACTTAACTTTTTAAAGAATTTGAAAGAATAATATAAGGGGATTCATGATAATTAAGGAGTCAGACAGAATAGTTAATTAACGAGGAAAAATTGGATGTGTGTAGAAAGCTTCTATAGCCCAAAAAAAAACATTCAATAGAAGATAGAAGGACAAAAAATAACCAGTTCAAAGAGAAGCTAACTCGGATAGACTGTCCAATATACTAATCTCTTTAAATAATTATAATTTTTCAGGGGATTTCAGAGAGATTGAAATTCAATCTATTCTTACCCAGCTCTTCTACAGTACTTTGAACATGTGTAGAAAATAAGTTATGGAAACGCTAGTAAGACATACTAGAAACACAAATTTTGTCATAAACTGGAGCCAGAAGGCTTCAATAAGAAATTCTATAATAGAATATTTATATATATGAAAGGTTTTGGCATCAAACGCCAACCCCTATTTATTATAAATGAAATAATATATAAAAATAATAATCAAGCTAACTATTTCTAGATTTCTGGAATAAAATCCTAAACAATATACTAAAAATAAATAATCTCCGGATATTCTACCAGAAACTTGGAATTGTTTCATTGACTGATGGAAATGTGCAGAATGATCTTCAACTTGTTGGTCTTCTGCTGCTAGGCATCTTCTGAATGTTGATATTTTCATGCCCTTGAAATCTACCATTTGTTGATTTTGAATGTTGATTCTACCATTTGTCTTTCAATTAATAATTTTGTGCCTTAAAATCTGGGCTTGTGAGGTTGTCAATGAAGATTTTTTTGGAATGATTTTATGTCACTTTTTGACAATGCTAAAATGTTTGGAAGGAAATATTTTATAAATTTTTTCAAATATTTTGTAAATGAATTTTATATTTTTCTATTCTCATGAATTTACTAAATGTTGTTTTGTAAAACTATGTCATGTTTCTCCTTCCCTATAAAAACTCAATTTTTACTTATCCTCCATTTATTTTCACACTGTAAATTGGATTTCACATGTACCCATACATTATTTTTCCCTTGCCTGTAGTTGTAAATTTATTTCAACTAGGTCTCATTTACCTCAGCTTTATTCTTACTCACATATGTAAAACTCATTCATGTGAATATCATTTTCGCTCAACCTCCCATCCATAAAAATATTTCATAAATGTATGAAATATAATGTTGATATATTTTCCCACCATATTTTATAAATGTATTTCTACCATAATTTAATCAATAGGAATAATGGTATTTCGGGGGTAAGTAATAAATGGTTTTAGGAGGAACCTGGAGGGGGGTCTCCATGGTAAATGTTTTTAAGGCTGAAAGGTGTAAAACCTGGTAAAGTGAAAAAAAACTACCTGGAACGGGTGTTGAAAAGTCTACAAGAAATGTGTGTATAATTTAATTTTCCCTTAATCAAATTGGACAATAAATTGTAATATTATCTCATAATCACTTGTAATAGTTAACTGAGTGTGATAGACTTAGTTAACTCATGAATTTGTTTTAGAGTCCAAGTTGCAGTTAGTGTATTAGTGTAATGCATGAGAAATAAGTTAACTAAATTAAGTGAGTTAAAGTAAGTCTAACTAGTTGTATTTGATTGTTGCACTAGTGAGAGGTCAAGTAAATTAAATTGGATTTAATTCACATGCAGTGATTTGTCAAGTGACTGATGATTCACTATTAATAACTGCATGCATGTCAGTTTTGATGAATACCCAGTTGAGATAGAGGTTAAAGGGATGTTATCTATCAGTTGAATTATTAGTAAATAGTTGGTGCACAATTAGACAGCCATAGGATTTCCCATGATGTATTGCGTAGTTTTGGAAGGTTGAATTTCCTAATAATAGGGATTTAATTCTCTTAGAATTGCACAAGCGAGGCAGGATGACCAGAGGTGGGAAATTGGCTAAGTGTTGGTCGATTTTTTCTGGATCAGTGTGAGACAGTTGGTAGAGTGTAGCAGACTCTTGTGAGGAGAGTGCATTGTATTGTTTCATGATTCCTTGGTTGATTATGTTAGGGTCCTATAATAATAGGGATCATAATTTTGAATTGGCTATGTTTAGTCTTGTTATATTGTACATACCTTTGCTTTCTGCAAATGTTTTCCCATATTAAAAAATGAAAAGAGAATATGTTCTAAAAGAAAAATCAAAGGACCAAAAGAAAGAAAGATGAAAAAAAGATATAAAGTATGAACCCCACAAAAATAAATAAAAATCTTGAAAGCGTTGCACATTCAAATACCACTACTCTTAGTCTAATTTTTCAAATAAAATTGTGTGCAGCTTATCCAAAATGCCACAATTCATGATGATCATATAGTTTAATCTTGATTATTCATGCCTTTAAATTTCATGTCATGATAGTTAGTGAATAAATATTTGAAAAAACCATTTAATCTTGGAAAAGCAGTAGTTAGGTAGAGAATAAATGAGCTCATAAATTTAATGTGAGCCATTGGAAGATATAAGATTAGAAATAGGTTAGTTTGCTTATCAAAAGAAAATAAAAGGGTCAGCAAGCTCAAATGCACCCAATAAAGGAAACAATTTTTTTTTTAGGGTAAATAAAGGGTAGGTACAATAATTTCATCAATTATGGAAAGAATCATTTGGTTTATCCCTCATTACTAATGTCCTTATAACACCTTCCCCTTTCTAAAATCCCCCTTTCCACTCTTGGAAGCCATTTCCCCTTACAAAATCTCTTTTCCCTTTTCCTGACCTTTCCCCCTTCGTAAAAACCCTCATTCTCCCTTTTGAAAAACACCTTCCCATTTACTAACTCCACATTATTCAAATTAAACCTATAAAACCCACTTTTGCATAGTTTTAAGCGTTAAATATATATCAGGCCCCTTTGTCATTCATATTAACTTGTCCGCTTTAATACATTTCCCGATATTATTTTAACCTACAATATAATACATTTAATTTAACCCCCATGTTATGTTAATTCCCCGTTTAATATATTTCCCCCCCATTATTTCATATTAATCCCCAACCCCACTTTATATTAAAACCCTTCCGCTTTATACAATCCCGAGTCCCACTTTATTTCAAACCCCCATTACATGTTAACACTTTCTCTTAAATATATTTTACCGCCCCCCTTTATACCATTTTAAACCCCTTCGCATATTAAGTTCACATATAAAACCCAACCCCACGTCTTTGAACACCCGCAGATCTATATATCACACGATCTCCTTAAATCTGATCTAACGGTCCATGCTTCATTTCACATCCCCCAACATTCCAATGATTAACACCGAGGGGGGGGGGGGTGTGAAAAATGGGTGGTTTTATCCAGCACCTGCCTACCACGCGGCGCCACCGGAACTTATCGCACTCCCCATCCTAAAACCACTAAACCACCCTTTATGCATGCGATAAACCACCTTTCCATTAATCTACCTGTCCTTCTGTGTGATAAACCACCATACCACCCCGTGTTGTGCGATAAGCCACCACTGTTTGAAATCCACCCCCACACCATTGCGATAAACACAATTTTCAAAATATGAAATCCTGCTATTCACTTACCTCTGTGAAATTGCAAAAAAGAAAATGAAAAGCTATTGCCAACCAGGTGAAGCCTCATTGCAAACCAGACTCCTTCCATAGACCTCCCTGTTCCCTGAAGCCACTATCGCCTCCCTGCAAACCTGTGTTTTCCTTAACAATTGTTTTATTTTGTAGGTAATTAGTAATACCATGAGATTGGATAAACAATTTTGATACTAGTTCCAAAACTTGTTAACTCCAGACTCACGGGATGTGAATTCAAAGGCTTTACTTAGTAGAAGTTTTATATACAGAAAGAAAACCAAGATAAACACGAAATAGAGCAGGAAGAGACATTTTACACAGAGACAATAATGGTTAATAGAGATAAAAACATTTACACCAACGACAACAAAAATTCATACAAATTACTCTCCAGGAAACATTTTGTATTTTACATATGTCTTTTTAGTAAAATCCTCTTTTACTAAAAACACATAAACATGAGAGGATTAGTATAATTTACCATAAAAAGTGAAAGAGCAGAAGAGATGAAAAGAAAGACAGGGTAAAGATAAAACAAATGAAGATAAATGAAAGAAGCCAGATGAAAAAGAAAGTGAAAGAGCAGATAAATGAAAGAAGACAACGCGAAAGAGGGATAGATGTAAGAACAAACAAATAACAACAAGAAAGGAAAACAGGGCCAGATATTAGTCAATTAAAAGGTGTCACTACCTTTTTTCATTTAGATATTTTATTTCCTAGAATAAATCCTAGTTATTTGAGGATATTTTTGTAATATTTTTGTATAAATACTTCATCAAATGAAGTATTAATGGTCGCAGTCAGTCTAGTCAGGTCAAGTATGGACTTCTGAACATTTTTTTAGTTGACTAATCTTCTTCCCAAAGGGTTATTGTACCAATTTCCAATCAATAGACATGACAAGTAATAAAGACATTTATTTATAGGATTCATGTGTTGAGCTATCTCAACGAAGTATATTTCAATTGTTCATGTTCTTTTCCTAAGTATTCCATAAACTTGCATGTTTTCTGAATTTGAATGTTATAACTAGAGTTTTAGTGCAGAATTTGTTTAATTACACTTTGTTCTTAACTGATGTACATTTTTATGTTTTCTTCTCATATCTAGTTTAGAGGATTCTTAATTTCCGTCTAATCCTGATTGACCCCTTCATCCTTCTTCATTATCGGGTTTAAGAAATTCTTAATTGCTCCTTGATCCCGCTTGAAAACCGCTTCACCTTTCAGCCTTGAGATTTGATTTTGCTTAGCTATCCTACCCTATAATGCTTCCTTTATTATTTTTTATGTTCTGTTTCAAATAAATTTGACTCCATAGCCCAATGGAAAGTTGATAGGCACCTATTCATCTAAATCATTAATTCCATCTTCCTACCAAAACCAACAAAAACCAATCAATCAATCAAAAAAAAACTAACCAAGCATACATAACTAGCCTAAAATCTATTAAAACAAACAAAGTTAAATCATTAAGAGAGAGCCCTCTCTGAGCATTAGGAAGGCTAGATCCTAATCTCCAAAAGTGGATAGTAGTTACCTTTGATATTTCTTTTAAACACTTAGAACAACCTTTTGGAAATTATTGGAGTGATAACATAATGGCGACTCCACTAGGGACAAACTAGTTTCTATTTTAAAAAAATCTTAAAATAAAAAATTATTATCATTTTTTTTGCATTAAGATTTGAAACAGTTGTTAATTTTTTATTTTTTTTAATCTTTTTTATCTTTGATAATATATTGGATATTATACTGGGGAATGGAAAACCTCTTATCTTCCTCAAGAACATGCATCAAAGTTTAGATCTGATCACTGATGGTGGACAACGACCATATACAAATAAAGTTGCAATTATTCACCTAGCAACTCCATGATCTAAGGAACCCAGCTTTTGAGCATTCATAGCAACTCCAAAACATGCTAACCACAATTCCTACTGAACAAAATTACAAGGTTTTTGGAAAACCATCTATCTTTTGAAGTTTTAAATACATTCAGGAATCACTTATCAAAATTTCAACTTGATGAAGATTTCCTAGAGGTGGCCTTTCACAATCTGAAATCTAGGAAATGTATTCCTGAAGCTAAAACATGTTTTTTGGATATAGTTGTTGAAATATATGAAACTGTTATTGAACTTTTAACTACTCAGATTCAGTCACACAGTTTTCGAGATCCTCAAGAATTCTTGGAAAATCTTCCTTCCCCTAAGCAAGAGGAAATTGTACTACCTCTTGACTTACATAGTGGGGATGGTTGTGCTTTCAAGTACCAAAATGAAGATGTGAGTTCAAAGTTTAATATTGAAGACAAAATTACTCAATTAGTCATTGAAGGCCTAGAAGCAAATATCATACATCATTCTTTTATTGATCCTATAGCATAATATATGAAGGTTCATATTAAGTAAAATTCTCAAGCATGTACTCTTTATAAGGGTCTGATACATCAGTAGTTGCCATTTCATATTATAACTTTGGTTATGAGGACACATAATCAAGATATACTACTGATTTTCCTTACAGACAGTCAAGTTGTCCATTTATTTCTGCATCTACTTGATTGGCTTCATTGGCATTTTTGTATTGCCTGATTCAACATGAGTTTCAGCAGTATAGGATTGGTAGCAGTGCTCAAATAAAACTCAGTGCTTTGAGAATTTTCTCAAGAATTATTTTGAGTTTCATTTTATTTTGCATTTCAGTTTTCAATTCAATGCGTTTTAAATTTCAGTATTGTAGAAAGGTTTGATATCAGTTTGATATTTTCATCACAGAGGTATCATAACAAAACAAGTTGCAAATTTGGAAGCCAAGCCAAAGTTCCAAGGCCACTAATCAGAAATTTTTTTACATCTCATAAGGAGATGCCATCCCCAAGTGGAGCCACAGTTAGGGTCCAATAATAATAGGGATCATAATTTTGAATTGGCTATGTTTAGTCTTGTAATATTGCACATACCTTTGCTTTTTGCAAATGTCTTCCCATATTAAAAAATGAAAAGAGGCTATGTCCTAAAAGAAAAAGAAAAGGACCAAAAGAAAGAAAGATAAAAAAAGGATATAAAGTATGAACCCCACAAAAAGAAACAAAAATCCTGAAAGTGTTGCACATTCAAATACCACTACTCGTAGTTTACTTTTAAAAATAAAATTCTGTGCAGTTTCTCCAAAATGCCACAATTCATGATCA
Source organism: Pinus albicaulis (assembly GCA_034641835.2). Taxonomy (NCBI): domain Eukaryota; kingdom Viridiplantae; phylum Streptophyta; class Pinopsida; order Pinales; family Pinaceae; genus Pinus; species Pinus albicaulis. The sequence continues at coordinate 341,303,044 of CM076569.1, forward strand.
TCATACAATTTAATATTGATTATTCATGCCTTTAAATTTCATGTCATGATAGTTAGTGAATAAATATCTGACCAGACCATTTAATCTTGGCAGTTTAGTAGTTAGATAGAGAATAAATGAGCTCATAAATTCAATTTGAGCCATTGGAAGATATAAGGTTAGAAATAGGTTAGTTTTCTTATCAAAAGAAATAAAAGGGTCAACAAGTTCAAATGCAGCCAATAAAGGAAATAAAAAAAATGTTAGGGTAAATAAAGGGTAGGTAGAATACTTTCATCAATTATGGAAAACATCATTTGGTTTATCCCTCATTACTAATGTCCTTCTAAGACCTTCTCCTTTCTAAAATCCCTCTTTCCACTCTTGGAAGCCATTTCCCCTTAAAAAATCATTTTTCCCTTTTCCTAACCTTTCCCCCTTCCTAAAAACCCTTATTCTCCCTTTTGAAAAACCCCTTCCCCTTTACTAACTCCGCATTATTCAAATTAAACCTGCAAAAGCCAATTTTTCATAGTTTTAAGTGTTAAATATATATTGGGTCCCTTTCTCTTTCATACTAACTCATCCGCTTTAATACATTTCCCGATCTTATTTTAACCTACCATATAATACATTTCATTTAACCCCCATATTATGTGAATTCCCTATTTAATATATTTCCCCCCATTATTTCATATTAATCCTCAACCCCACCTTATATTAAAACCCTTCAGCTTTATACAATCCTGGGTCCACTTTATTTAAACTCCCCATTACATGTTAACCCTTTCACTTTAATATATTTTCCCGACCCCCTTTATACCATTTTAAACCCCTTCACATATTAATTTCACATATAAAATTCGACCTCACCTCTTTGAACACACACATATCTATCTATCACCCGATCTCCTTAAATATGATCTAATGGTCCATACTCCATTCTACATCCCCCAACATTCCAATGATTAACGCCGAGTGGGGCATGTAAAATGGGTTTTTTTATCCACTGCCCCCCTACCACGCGGCTCCACCAGAACTTATCACACCCCCCATCCTAAAACCATTAAACCACCCTTTATGTGCGCGATAAACCACCTTTCCATTAAACCGCCTATCTTGCTGTGTGATCAACTGCCATACCAACCTGCATTGTGCGATAAGCCACCATTGTTTGAAATCCACCCCTGTGCCATTGCAATAAATAGAGTTTTCAAAATATGAAACCCACTATTCGCTTACCTCTGCAAAATTGTGAAAAAAGAAAATGAAAATATATTGCCAACCAAATGAAACCTCATTTTAGTCTGAACTCCTTCCACAAACCTCCCTGTTCCCTGAAGCCACTATCGCCTCCCTCCAAACCTATGTTTTTAGTAACAATTTTTTTATTTTGCAGGTAATTAGTAAGACCCTGAGATTGGATAAATAGTTTTGATACTAGTTCCAAAACCTGTTTACTCCAAACTCATGGGATATGAATTCAAAGGCTTTACTTAGCAGAAGTTTTATGTGTAGAAAGAAAACTAAGATAAACTAGAAACAAAGCAGGAAGAGAAAATTTACAGAGAGGCAGTAATGGTTAATAGAGATAAAAACATTTACACCAATGACAACAAAAATTCATACAAATTACTCTCCAGGAAACATTTTTTATTTTACATATGTCTTTTTAGTAAAATTCACTTTTAATAAAAACACAAAAACATGAGAGGATTAGTACAATTTACTTTAAAAAGTAAAAGAGAAGAAGAGATGAAAAGAAAGAAAAGTTAAAGATAAAATAGATGAAGATAGATGAAAGAAGCTCGATTAAAAAGAAAGTGAAAGAGTAGATAAATGAAATAAGACAACACGAAAGAGAGACAGATGTAAGAACTAACAAATAATAGCAAGAAAGGAAAATAGGGCCATATATTAGTTAGTTAAAAGGTGTCACTACCTTTTTTCATTTAGATATTTTATTTCCTAGAATAAATCCTAGTCAGTTGAGGATATTTTTGTAATATTTTTGTATAAATACTTCATCAAATGAATTATTAATAGTCGTGGTCAGTCTGGTCAAGTCAAGTGTGGACTTGTGAACATTTTGTTAGTTGGATGATCTTCTTACCAAAGTGTTATTGTACCAATTTCCAGTCAACAGACACGACAAGTAATAAAGACATTTCTTTATAGAATTCATGTGTTGAGCTATATCAGTAAAGTATATTTAAATTGTTCATGTTCTTTTCCTAAGTATTCCATAAACTTGCATGTTTTCTAAATTTAAATGTTATAACATGAGTTTTAGTGCAGAATTTGTTTAATTACACTCTGTTCTTAAATGTTGTACATTTTTATGTTTTCTTTTGATATCTAGTATAGAGGATTCTTAATTTCCCTCTGATCCCAATTGACCCCTTCATCCTTCTTCAATATCCAGTTTAAGGAATTCTTAACTACTCCTTGATCTCGATTAAAAACCACTCCACCTTTCAGCCTTGAGATCTGATTTTGCTCAACTATCCTACCTTGTAACACTTCCTTTATTATTTCTTTATGTTCTGTTTCAAAGAACTTTGACTCCATAGCCCAATGGAAATTTGATAGGCACCTATTCATCTAAATCATTAATTCCACCTTCCTACCAAAACCAATCAATCAATCAAAACAAACCCAATAAAGCATACATAGCTAGCCTAGAATATATTAAAACAAACAAAGTTAAATCATTAAGAGAGAGCCCTCTCTAAGCATTAGGAAGGCTAGATCCTAATCTCCAAAAGTGGATAGTAGTTACCTCTGATATCTCTTTTAAACAATTAGAACAACATTTTGGAAATTATTTGAGTGATAACATATTATACAATACAGATAGAGGGGTTTTGACCAGCAAGATTTCCCTAGGAAAAATATCTGTGTTGTGCAATTGATTTGCTTCTTTCTCTTACTTGGTGTGATTATGCGATCATGTTTAATTTCCACAAATTAATTTTAGAAGAATCCAATATCTTGCTCTAGAATATTTCATGATCGGATTGAATCCATTTCTGTGTGTATCAGATCGCCATAAATAACTATAGTGGATAAAAAATTGAGTTTGTGTTGAACAACATTCAAATTTGCAAAAATATTCTTTGGTGCGAAAGGCACATAAAAATGGATTTGAATGGATTAAGATTGGAATATGCACTCAAGGGTAGTTCTAATTATATTGCATGGAAAGATATAATGGAGGCAGTTTTGGAGGACAACGGGTTGAAAGAATTTATCGATACTGATATTCCAAGGCCAAGAGTAGTAGACGTCACTCTTCTTGATGCTTGGAAAAAGAAGGTTGCAAAGGTAAGGAGGATCTTATTAGAGGGAGTTCGAGATCACATTGTCTTGAGTCTCCATGGAAAGGAAACTCCATATGGAATGTGGAAGGCCTTGAAAGATATGTTTCAGAATAGTAGTGACCACAGAAAATTAGCACTGAAGGACAATCTCAGGAAACTCAAAATGGAGAAAGGTAGCACTATTCTCAAATACTTGACCAAGTTCATCCAATGTCGAGATCAGCTTGGAAGTGTCGAGAGTACTGTATCGGATGATGACCTGTTAAGCCTAGCACTTCTAGGTCTTCCTAAGAGTTGGCATAGTTATCAGGACTCTGTTGATGGTAGGAAGAAGCTACCAGATTGGGAGCGACTTTAGTAAGATTTGGTACAAGAAGAATTCAAGCGGAATACGAGGGATGGATCCTCATCCAAGATAGATGATGAGGGAAACTACACCTTGGATGCTAAGGCAATGAAGCGGAAGGGAAAGAAATCTTATTCCAGATCTGAAACCAGTAAAGAAGGAAAGAAGCGTGACATGTCCAGAGTGAAATATTTTCACTGTCATGAGCATGGACATTATGCCACTAATTATCCACAGAATAATAAGAAAAATAAGAAGGCTTCAGGATCTACAGTGGGTGATGCTTTGGCTTCACAGTTCGAGTTGGACTTCTCACTCATCGCCTTCATGGTGTCTAGTGCGATGGGGTTAGTGTGGTACTTCGATAGTGGTGCATATTTTCACATGACGAGAGACAACGAACTCTTTAGTAGCTTGGAGGAGAATGATCTTCAGATACACTTCGAGATGGGTGATGATGGGAGGTATAACACTAACAGGATTGCTACAGTTACTTTCCAGAGAAGTTCAGGTAAACCTTTCTTATTAAAAGATGTTATGCATGTACCAGGCTTGAAAAATAATTTAGTTTCAATTGCTACGTTGGAGGATAGAGGATATGATGTGGTATTCAGTAAAGGGAAAGCTTTCCTTCATCAAAAAACCATAGGATAGGTTAAGAAGATCGGGGTTCATGTGAAAAACCTCTACAAACTTGATGTAGATGGTTGCACAACATTGATGAGTAAAGACATCATAGTGTTGAGACGAGATGAGGGTGAGTTATGGCACAAGATATTAGGCCATCTACACCACAATGCTTTGATGGTCACGCAACATATTACTACGGTGCTTCCAAAGGGTACTCTTGCGCAGATAAACACATACAATGGATGTACCATGGGGAAGTATACAAAGTCCACTTTTCACGAGAAGGAGAAACAAGCAGCAGAAATCCTTGAGAGAGTTCACTCAGATCTGTGCGGACCATTCTCTACAACTTCTACAACAAAGCACATGTATTATGTGATTTTTGTTGATGATTTTTCTAGAAAGTTTTGGATCTACTTCATGTAGAAGAAAGGTTAGACATTCTAAAAATTTTGTGAGTTCAAAGCACTGGTTGAGAAATATACAAGGAAGCAAGTGAAGGCTCTGAGGAGCGACAATGGTGGTGAGTAAATCTCCAATGAATTCAAAAAAATTTGTGCCAAAGAAGGAATTCAGAGAGATTTCGTTGCACCTCATAACCCAAAATAGAATGCGGTTGTAGAAAGAAAGAACATAACAATTGTGGGTGTGGCACAAGCTATGTTACATGATTAGGGCTTACCGTTGCATATGTGGGCATAGGCATGCAACATAGCGGTATTTGTGCAGAACCATAGTCCTCATAAAATACTTGAAATGAGTACACTAGAGAAGGCATTTTCTGATAAGAAATTTGATGTTTCATATTTTAATTTTTTTGGTTCATTTGTTTATTGCCATGTGACCAAAGATTCCAAAAATAATCTAGAACCAACAATAGATATTGGGATATTTTTTGGGTACACTGATACTCCCCACAACTATTGGGTGTATTTGTCGAACAACAGGATGACAGTTGTCAGACTAGATGTAAAATTTGATGAGGAGAAAGCAATGCGATTGTCCCTAGAGAGGGAGCTTGATTTGCATGCAGATGAGGAACTCTTGGTTCCAAAGGATGAACCTCAAGATGTGGAGCAGCCACATGAGGAGGATCATGGAGTGGCAGAAACCACTCATGTAGATCCATTCACTAGACAAGGTAGGAGGCACACCAGAAAGGCTGATAGATTGAGACTTGATGTGGCACAACATGTAGGAACACCTACATCACAATGCAAATAGAGATAGTCACCAGACAGGTATACTAGATACATGGCTCTTATGAGCAAGTGTATTGTGATGATACCATCCTCTTTTGAGGAATCAGTGCAGCAACCAACTTGGGTTGATGCCATGGTTGAGAAGTATGAATTCATTGTCAGGAACAATGCATGGGATATTTTCCCAAGACCAGTCAGGAAGTCAATGGTTGGAACTAGATGGATCTTAAAGGTGAAGTAGGTAGCAGATGGGAGTGTGGAGAAGTATAAGGCTAGATTTGTAGCCCAGGGATTCTCACAGTTTGAGGGGATTGACTATGAGGAGACTTTTGCACCAGTTGCACAGTACTCATCGATTAGATCTATCCTTGGACTCTCAACGCAGATGGGTTATCAAATACATCATATGGATGTGAAGACTAAATTTCTCAATGGAGTTATTGGGGAAGAAGTGTACATTAAGTAGCCAGAAGGTTTTTAGACCTTTGACAGGGAGTCGCATGTGTGAAAACTCAAGAGAGAACTGTATGGGCTAAAGTAAGCACCCCATGCTTGGTACAACAGGATTGACAGCTATTTCACCAGGTTGGGCTTCAGAAAGAGTGAAGCAGATGCAAACATGTACCAAATTTTGGTTGATGGTAAGATTTTGATTATCGTACTTTATTTTTATGATATTATTCTAACAGGTGATGAGAAACTCATAACTTCTTGCAAAGAAGATCTTGCAAGAGATTTTGAGATGAAGGACATGGGACTCCTTCACTATTTCCTTGATTTGGAGATATGGTAGTGGGATGGGGAGCTATTTCTTTCTCAAGGCAAGTATGCCAAAGAGATTTCTGAGGAAGTTCCACATGGAGAGGTGTAAGCCCATGGAGACTCCTCTTGTAAGAAACTGGAGGAAGGAGGACACTACTTCAGGTGAGGTAGTGGACGCTATTGTTTACAGGAAGCTTGTGGGTTCACTCATGTACTTGGTGAAAACATGACAAGACATATGCTACGCAGTTAACCAACATATTCAAGCTATGGGTAAGCCAACCAAGCTCTTTTGGAAGGAAGGGAATTATGTATTGAGATATCTCAGGGGAACTATAGAGTATGGATTATGGTACAGACAGATAGAGGGAGTGAATCTTTAAGGCTTCACTGATGCAAATTGGGAAGGTAGTCCATCAAACAGGAAGAGCACATCAGGAGGTATCTTTAGCATACATCAGTTTCTTAGTACAGCAGGAAGAAGAGATCAGTTTCACTCAGTTCAACCGAGGCAAAGTACATGGCAGCCAGTCAGGCGACATGTGAGGCCATCTGGATGAGGAAGATACTTGTTGGTTTTTTTGGTCATCAGATGGATTCGACGGTGATACATTGTTATAACTAGAGTTACATAAAACTCTCGGTTAATCCAGTATTCTATGACAGGTCCATGCATATTGACATTTGGTACCACCATCTCAGATATTGTGTTCAGAGACGCATTATGTTACTTCAGTACATTCCCATGGAGGATTAGGATGAAAATATTCTAGTGAAGGCGCTCACCAAGAGAAAATTCAAATACCACAGAGGTAGGATCGGGGTAGCTCATAATCCATTTCTTGTTGAGAGGGAGTATTGAAAATTCAACAAGAATTGTGTGTCTAATTTAATTTTCCCTTAATTAAATTGGATAATTAATTGTAATCTTATCTTAGAATCACTTGTAATAGTTAATTGAGCGTGATAGACTCAATTAGCTCATGAAATTCAAGTTGAGGGTGGTTGGTGAGGCATGTAGAGTGATTCTATTTGTTTTAGAGTCCAAGTTTCAATTAATGTATTAGTTTAATGCATGAGGAATCATTTAACTCAATTAAGTGAGTTAAAGTCAGTCTAACTAGTTGTAATTGATTGTTGCACTAGTGAGAGGTCAAGTGAATTAAATCATATTTAATTCACTTTCAGTGATCTGTCGAGTGACTGATGATTTAATATTAATAGTTGCATGCATGTCAATTCTGTGAAGACCAGTTGAGACAGAGGTTAAAGGGATGTTATCTATCAGTTTCATCATTAGTAAATTTTCGGCGCACAATTAGACAACCATAGGATTGCCCATGATGTATTGTGTAGTTTGGAAGTTTGAACTTCCTAATTAATAGGGATTTAATTCTCTTAAAACTGTGCAAGAAAGGGAGGTTGAGCAGAGGCAGGAAATTGGCTAAGTGTCGGTCGATTTTTTCCGGATCAGTGTGAGACAGTTGGTAGAGTGCAACATAATCTTGTGAGAAGATTGCATTGTATTGTTTCATGATTCCTTGCTTGATTATACAATAAATATAGAGGGGTTTTGAGCAACAAGATTTCCCCGAGAAAAATATCTGTGTTGTGTGATTTATTTTCTTCTTTCTCTCACTTGGTGTGACTGCGCGATCATGTTTAATTTCCACAAATTAATTATAGAAGGATTCAATATCTTGCTCTAGAATATTGCATGATCGGATTTAATCCATTGGTATACATACTGTTTGTATAATTTCTACAGGGGGTGTGGGTTGAATCAATGACCATTGATTTTAATTTTCACATATCTCAATGCATGAAAAACAAGGGAGGTTTAATAATTAAGTGCGGGGTGGGTCATAGGCCTTGACTCAAATAATTTTTTTATAACATAAATTTTAACTTTAAATAGATAATTTAATAAAAATATACAATTATATTTTTATAAAAATATGATTATTTTAAAATTAAAATTACTATTATAAAAAAAATTAATAATTCATTCAAAAATATAAATAAGTATATGTTTGAGCATTTATCCAAAATAAATTGGAAATTTCTTAAAAATAATTTGTAGCTTCCTTTGGTGAAAGAAATTGATAAAACATAGGCTCCAATTCAGGACTGTCTCCCCTTGTGGGATGCAGAGAACTAGTAGACCAACTGCCTTAAGTGTGGCGCATGGAGTCATACCATAAAACCATCAACCATTCATCTGCAATCATGTAAAAGTGTAACAAATCCCCATGAATCAATCTTACCATTTGAATATCCTACAACTTCACACTAAAACTTGTAAATATGAATTGCAAAGAAGCTGAAATATGAAAAATATACATTTTTCCAAAATCTGGCAAAATGAAAACTTATCTCTTAATTCAATATCCTTGTTTCGAGTCCTATCTATTTTGGAAAAAAAAATTGTAACTGTAGCAATATCATCTACAATATGCTTTACTGAAAGTTAAATCAACCCATATACTGTACACCTAATCTGAAATCATCTACTGCTCACTGAATCTGAAAATAACTAATTCAACCACACACAATATTTACCTAACTGAACTGCACATCTGCACCATTAGGTGTAATCCTCTTTCCAATGTGACCAAGTGAGGAGTGGATTTACTGGCAGATCACTTTTCCAACAGTTGAAAAATTGAAACATATTTACAATTCAAAGCTAAAACTCCACATGCACTAGATACTTACATGTGAACTTTAAAAACTGCATCCTTTGTGGACATCTTAAATTTTTTATCATGGCTAAGTGGAGAAAAAATATACTTCTGATTTCAAGTATCAATAAGCTTTGCACAAACACAACAATAAAGGCAACTGACATTTTGAAACAGTGGAATCGCCATATGACAAACTAGAGTTTCTAGGTGAAAATAATGCAACCAATACAAATGCCTACTCCTTGTTCACGAGAAAGGAATAGATCTAGTCGTTATCATGATCGAGGGAAAAAATTCATTGTCAGTTCTTCCCCGGTAATGATGCCAAATGTTGTACTTGTTTCTCGTAGGCGGTTCTGGATTGCAAGAACTACATTGAGAAACCAACTCGACCAGTATTTAGGTTCAAGTTGTGCCTTCAACCAGAGGGGGCTTCCTAAATAGTTACAAGGCCTTTTTTAACATTGTTTATTGTCACTAGACAACACCTTATGAATCATAATGGCCAGATTGAGGATTTAATTGGGTGGTTTCTAATGATTTCACAATTCCAATTCATGAATAAATCCTTCCTTTGCAGAGTCCTTTATCAAAGTGTCAACTTCTAGCCTGACAAAAGAACATAAATTTTTAAATGATTTGAAAGAAGAATATAAGGGGATTCTTGATAATTAAGGAGTCATACATAATACTTAATTAAATAGGAAAAATTGGACGCATGTAGAAAGCTTCTTAGCCCAACAAAACACATTCATGAGAAGATAGAATGACAAACAATAACCAGTCCCAAGAGGATCTAACTCAGACAGACAATTAAATATACTAATCTCTTTAAACAATTATAAATTTGCAGGGGATTTCAGAGAGATTGAAACTCAATCTATTCTTTCCCAACTCTTCTATAATACTTTGAACATGTGCAGAAAACAAGTTATGGAAACCATGGAAAGACATACTAGAAACATAAATTCTGTCATAAAATGAAGCCAGAAGGCTTTGATAAGGAATTCTATAATAGAATTTTTACAAAGCTGAAAGGTTTTGGCATCAAAATCCAAGCCTTGTTTATTACAAATAAAATAATATATAGAAAAATAATCAAGATAACTATTCTAAATTTTTGGAATAAAATCCTAAACAATATACTAAAAATTAATAATCTCTGGATATTCTACCAGAAATTTGGAATTGTTTCACTGACTGTTGGAAATCTGTGGAATGATCTTCAATCTGCTGATCTTCTACTACTAGGTGTCTTTTGAATGATTATATTTCCATGCTCTTGAAATCTAGAGCTGTCGATTCTGCCATATGTCTTTCAATTGATAATTTTGTGACTTAAGGATCTGGGTTTGTGAAGCTGTCGCTATCTGTCTGGAATGATTTTATGTCACTTTTTGGCAATGCTTCACCAATGTTATAAAATATGTGGAAGGAAATATTTTATAAATGTTTTCAATTTTTTTGTAAATGAAATTTACTTTTTTCTATTTTCATGAATTTACTAAATGAGATTCATAAAAGATTTCCTCAAATATTTGTATTGAATAAATTCATCTACTTATTCAAAATTATGTGTTGTTTTTCCTTCTCATTTATTCCAAAAACCATGTGTTGTTTTGTAAATCTATGTCTTGTTTCTCCTTCCATGTAAAAACTCAATTTTTACTTATCTTCCATTTATTTTCACACTAAGTAAATCTATTTCACCCTCTAGTTGTAAATTTATTTCACTTGGGCCTCATTTACCTCAGCTTTATTCTTAGTCACGTCTGTAAAACTTATTCACGTGAATATCAGATTCGCTCAGCCTCCCATCCATAAAAATATTTCATAAATGTATGAAATATGAATTTGACTTAAATAATTTTTTTATAACATAAATTTTAACTTTAAATAGGTATTTTCATAAAAATATAAAATTATATTTTTATAAAAATATGATTATTTTAAAAATTAAATTATTATTATAAAAAATAATAATAAGTCATTGAAAAGTATAAATTAGTATATGTTTGAGCATTTATCCAAAAAGGAAATTGATAATTTCATAAAAATAATTTGTAGCTTCCTTTGGTGAAATAAATTGCTACAAGCCCCCGATCGGGGTGCTAGGCTGATAGTCAGGGGAGTGGGGCTCCATGTGGTGGATGACCTTACATTCCCTCTGCTCATAAATTTTGGCGGCAGTCCTCCACTCTCCGCATTAAGTTGCATGCAAATGCTTGTCAAAATCAACCAAACCATGTCAGGCAGGTTAATGCAAGTTCGCTAGGAGCGTGAGATGGGTCATTATGATCCTTCCTTATTAGCTAACACCCACTCACGATAAGGTTTACGAACCGGTTTATTACAAAAGGAGAACGATCCAGCACTGGAACAGGTTTGTAAGTGACAGGGTAGAAGCAATTTTTGGTATGTCATGGCATTTCTGCCTTTCATCCTCTGCATTCACTTTCCATTTATGCCTTTGTTTAAGTTGAATGATAATTACCTCTTCGTTTCTATATCTGAGGATCTTAATTGGGGTTATTCTGTCAGTAACAGTTCTTCTTGGTGGTTTAGAAAAGGGAACATGGGTTTGATACACATAGAACCGCATTTCAGAAGTCCCTCCGGCTCTTTTTTTATCTTTCCTTGTTCTGTTCCTTTCTCTTGGTTTAACTCTCAGGGCTTTGTCGCCATTTAAGCCCTGTCCAATTTGATTTTCAAGTTCTGTTTGGTTAGTTTCTTGGTTGGGAGTAATTACTGTTTCCTTAATACTGTCAGTTTCTCATATGCGGGTATCTCTTATGTTGGATCTTCTCTGTTTTGGGATGGCATGCTTTTTGGGATTAGTTCTCTTTATAGGTTGCACTCTGCTTTCCCTCAGTCACTTGTCTGCACTCTCATGGAAAAATTTTATGTCGCAGAATTTAAAAACTATGTAGAGTTTGTTGGGTCTGTAGATGTAAGGCAGAAGGTTCATGGATATCTTGTTTTTTATGGTTTGCAATTTTATTTAATCATGGGGTGGCATTGTCAGAGTCTTCTCTACAATTATTTTACTTGCGAGGGTTGTCATGTGGTTCATTTCAATTACAAATTTCACTGTTCTATCAACCTATCCACAAACGGAATGGAAAAGAGGGCTGGGTTGACTGCGAAGGAGCCCTATTCAGTTTTATTGAACCAGACTACTAATTTACTTCTGCACATAGGTTTTCTTTCAAGTTTCACGCACACAAAAATGATTAAAGGGCAAGCTAGGAAGGCTAATCGCAGCAGACAAACCAATCCAGAGGCTAGACAGAGCTGAAGAGGTAGGAGGTCAAACGGACAAGTGTTGCAGGACATTGCAAAGGTATATGAATATGGAAACTTGGTTCAAATCAAGACAAAAAATCATGAGGATGAAGATATGGAAGAACATATTTCCAAAATTGGTTTCACTCAGGGTCGGGTATCCCTCTTTGAGCATCAGTGAAGATGTATTGGAAGATGAAGTGCCTTCTTGCAAAGGCATTAGCATGCAAAGAGGAAAAGAGTATCAGTTCTTCAATTCTATTTGAATTGCGACAAATGAAGCTAGACATGCATGAGATGTTCAAAGCTTAGATTCAACTGAATGACAGGATTCGAAAGATAGAAAACCAGTTACAAAATCCACAACACAGTGAATAGGTGCTGGGTACTACTGCTACAGATCTAGCACCTGTAGATTTCTCTAAGGATATTTCTAGTTAGATGCTTAGTTTTCTTTATAATTTTGGAGTTTATCAGTATTACTACTTGTTTTATTTGTAAATATTATGGACATACTGAAGTCATTAAGGCTGTAAGTAGAAGGATAAGACAATTTCGGTTTTCTTCAACCTTTAACTCATTATGGTGGCCAATAGACCTGGTTTCCTCCGGGCAGGTTGAGGTCACTGTACTGGCTATATTTTGTATGAAAATTTTCCCTTTATATATATGAAAATAGAAAGGTACTACGAAGCTTACAAAAAAAATTGCTACAAGAGACTAAAGCACAAATTGAAATTTTTGGAAGCAGAGGAGCTCTAGAAAAAAATATACATTTGTGAACCTAAGAAAGGATCATTGCTTGGTGATAATGATGATGTGGATGTCAATTCAATCCCCAGAGGTGAAACTACAAATTTTTTAGAAGACCAACATGAAGACCTAAAGACAGATTCATCTGTCAAACCTTATATTTTAGATCTAACAATTGGTGTGTGGATGTAGGTAACTTTGATGATGAAAACCAAACTGTTGATGGAATCAAGCCTAAAAATTCTAAAGATGGAAAATTAAGAGAAGTTGTTGATGATCATAAAATAAATGGGTCAAATGTCAAAATAGGAGATATTGCAGCAGAACTAAAGTTCCTAAAAGAATGGTTGGATAATCCGAAGTCAGAGTATGAAGAAAAGCCTTCAAATAAAAAAATCTGGCACAACAGAAGCATAAATATGGACAACAAAGCTCAACATAGAAACACTAATGCACACCAGTAACAAGACAAGTTCGACATGGCAACTGAAGAAATTAGAAGATTCCTGGTGAAAGTGTCCCAAAAAAAACATATTACAGGAAGGAAAGAAGATGTCAAAAGCTTGTTGATGACAACATAACAAACATACATCAACAAGGAGAAGTAAAAACTACAACATAAATTTTGGAAGCCTAGAAGATAGAAAAGGACAACCACATAACATCAACAACATGACAGAGAAAGTGATTTACTGCAAATGAAAGTTTTGGATCCATGTGAATTCTTATCATCTTAAAGACTGATGATCGTGAGACCATGGATTTTATTTTACCTGAGGAGTTTGATGTAGGTGCATCTAACCTAGGTCAATTGTTTACTAGATGAGTTAATTTGTAATGTTCAGATTTAATTAATTAATGTATTTTCCTATAGTTTTTAGGAGGGAGTGATAATTCCTGTAAATAGGAGAATACACGAGAGGATTGTGGATGGTTTGAGAAGATTATGGATTAGTTAGCTCTTATCTAGGGATAAGAAATTGAATGAGAGATTTTATAGATTAGATGAGTTATGTTAGGGATTATGAGATATATTTTGGGAGTTAGCATAGGATTTAGAACCTTCTTGGGTTCTAATCTAATTGTATAAATAGAGGTGAGCCTATGAGGCATGTGGGATGTAGAGGAGTGTGTGTGAGATTGCGGAATGAGTGGCCAAGCATTGGGCCAACAACTCTCCTGTAAATATTTTATTTAATTAATAATTTGTTGAGAGTTTTATGTGCATACCTCTTGGTTTTTTTTTTGTGTTTGATCCTATTTTATTTGTACTTGTGTCATCATTTGTGGAACCAAATTTTTCCACCTAACTAAATCATTAGACCATAACCACGAAACTTTATGGAAATGGGTTATTGTACTGTTTGCATGCATAAGTTGTGCGTGGGGTGCCATGACTATCATTAGACCCCTCATCATTTTGTGCGGTGGCAGCGAATGTCTGGGCTTGATGGCCTTGAATATAGAATATATGTTTTTTTACTTAAACAAAATCAATTAATTCCTTGATTAACATAGCTTGGGATATGGGGTTTATGGGCGACAATTCACACTTAAGCTGTCAGCCACAAATTAATCTTGATGTGGTATATCCTATTAAAATTTTTATTATTCTCTTAATTTTTCTAAGTGTTTGGTCAATGTTACTCCGCGCGACAAGCCATACAACTCTGCTTAGTTATTGGTTTTTTTTACCTAATCTTAAGAATACTTCTTTACTATCTTTCCATTAAGGTTATATAGAACCCTTCTTCCTCTTTCCACCCCCTCCAAAAATAATCCAAATCCTAAAACATTTAAATTTCTCCATTTAATATCACACAAATTTAGAATATATTTTAGAATTGAGACTTCTATGAGTTAAATTATGATGATCTTATTCCTCTAGAGCCATCACATAAATAGTTTGAGTGTCTACATTTGTACTAAAGATGGAGCATAGTTGATGGTTCAAAACATCCACACACAACTACTTAAGTGATGCATTCGGAAGAAGAAGCTAATTACAATATATTATTCAAATGCCATTTCCTCTTTATTATCTCTTCTCTATTATGACTTGTCTATTAAATGTTTACAAATAAACTCCTTTAAATTCCAACAATTCAATGTTTATATAAACAATAACATCTACAATTAATTATTAAATGTTTACAAATAAAACCTATTAAATTTCAGCATTAAATGTTTATATCAACAAAAACATCGTACAATTAATTTCATAAACAAATTAGTTCTTGGTTTGTTAAAAATGTTACCTCTTTATTGTAGAAGAATAATAGGGTAAAATATATCACAAATGATGTATCAAAGTTGTAGCCTAGTTGTTATTTGTTTTTGGAGGTTTTTCCAACGTACATTTTGGTATAATTTGTATAGAATTCCGCAAAGATTTGTTGGAATCACAAGTTTGAGTTGTGAAATCTCTACAATCCAAGTGCCCTAGTTTTTTTTTAGGGTGGTGAATCTGTATGTGTAGTCAAAACCCCACTTTAAAGAACACAAATCAATATTTGATTTACAAAAATGATTGAATTATAGCCAAAAACTACAAAAAGTATGATAGTTAGAAAACCTCATTTTTAATATATTTTTCTTTAAAAAATAAATAAATTTAATGATAAGAGTACATATTTAATGTGATGTTGAAAAGGAATGAAGACACATTGAAAAAATAAATTAACTTGTGATTAAATTTATTTTTTCAAATAATAATAACATATTTTTTTCAAATAAATAATATTTTAGATTGTGGGATCACTTTCATTTTCTTATGTAATAATTTGATTGATTACTTTAAGAGAAATAGAGAATCAAATTAGGATTTAAAAAGAATTTGAATGAGGAGGAAGAGGTCTCGAAGCATTAAAAAAGTAAGGATAAAAAAGTTTTAGAGACTGTTGTTAATATACACATTCTCTAACTATTATATGTTTTAGGATTTGCAACTAGAAAGAAAAAAAAATTGACATCAACATTAAGGCTAGACGTTTTAAAATCAGGCGTTCATTTAACGATCATCATTTTTAAGGAATTTTGAAACTGAACTACTTGTCTTGTGAGACCAAGAGTAACTCTAAATGAATTGATTCCTTTGCATTAAGATAGATATGACTATATGAAAGGAGAGTGATACTATTGGGTTTCATATCCCAATGTCTCTTTCTCTTCCACCTTATTTTATGTCGTTATTTACAATATTAGGTAGGACTCCTAATCCCAAATATTAGGTGTCAACATCCCCCCCCACAATCTGAAGTGATGTTGGGGAGTCCAAGCATTAGTCTGAATCTCTTGAATGTTTCCTTTCTAAGAGATTTGGTGAAGATGTTCGCAATCTGCTCATTTGTGGAACAATGTTGTAGGTGGATTATTTTGGCCTCAACATGATGTCGAGTCATATGTTATTTTTTATTGATATGCTTCGTTTGAGCATGGAACCTTGGGTTCTTGGCCAAATTTATTGCAGAAGTGTTGTCAAAGAAAAGAGGAGTTTAATGTACTTGTTTCTCTTGCAAATCTTCTACAATTTTATTGAGCCACACAATTTCCTTCATTGCTTCATCTCCTGCCACATACTTTTCCTCAGTTTTGGAATCTCCTCAAACTGACTATTTGTGTGACCTCTAGGAGACAACTCCCAATTCAAGACTCATAACATAAGATGAAGTAGATACCCCAGTTTCTTTATCTCAATCAAGATGAAGTCACCCACCTGTGTATCCTTGAGTCCAAAGTCTTGATTTCCATTCAAGTACTTTAGAACTCTTTTCAACAAACCAATGACCCTCAATAGGCTTTTGCATAAACATGGAGAGGATTCCAACAACAAATGAAATGTGTAGTCTAGTAGTAGTCTAGTAGTTGATACTTCCTACGAGTTTTCTATAATTTGTTACATCCTCGAATTCTTTTCCTTCAGTGGACATGAGCTTTAAGTTTTCTTCCATCGGATTCTTCAAAGGATTTCACTCAGCCATGCCAAACTTGTTCAACAGATCTACAATGTACTTATTTTCAGAGAGGAATACAAACTTTTGTTGTTGAGTTACTTCAATGCCAAGATAGTTGTGAACATAGCCCAAATCTGTCATTTCAAAACCTTTCCTCAGTTCTTTCTTTATGGATGCAATGTAGTTATCATTGTTCCCTGTCATCAAAATATCATCTACATACACACAAGATATACCCCTGGTTTTCCAACTTTCTTGACAAACAAAGTTGCATCATCAAGATCATAATGTTTGAAATTGAGTTTTAGAAGATGCTTAGTTAATTTCTCGTACCAAGTTCACGGTGCTTTCTTGAGGCCATACAAGGATTTTACAAGCTTGCATAGTTTGTGTTCCTTACCTTTCACAAAAAATCCTTCTCGTTGGGACATAAAAGAATTTTATTTCAAATCTCCATTAAAGAAAAAATAATTTACATCCATTTGATGGAATTTGCAACCGTTCTAAGATGCCAAGGAAAATATTTTTCGAATGGTAGCCCATTTTTTTGTGGGGGAAAAAGTATATTCATAGTCGACCCATTTCTTCTATGTAGAACCTTTTTCCATAAGCCTGTCTTTGTGCTTGTCAAGTGAGCCATCTACTTTATACTTATTCTTGAAGACCCACTTGCAGCTTATTGGTTTGGTCCCCAATGGAGGATCAACTAGCCTCCAAGTGTAATTCTTTATCAAAGCATCATATTCTTTTTTAATGTCTTCTTTCCATTCATCATGAGAAGCGAATTATTTGAAGGAAGTTGGTTCAAAATATGTAGACACGTTCAGTTCAAAATCATAATAAACATCCATATCAACAGGTGAATCAGGATCTTCTACATCAGTTCCATTTTTCCTGGTTGAGCTTCTTGTTCCTGTCTTTCCAACCTGATCAAGACGAACACTTTCAAGTGTTTTTGTCAGCCATTTTCAAGGACCTTTTTGAAATGGCCCAGGCTGCTGATTTGACTGAGTTAGGGTTGAATTAGGATTTAGTCTTCCAATTATGTCAATCACATCACTCAAAGTGTCATAAGTGGTTGGATCTTCATATGGGGGAGAGAGTGCTTTAGAAGGATATTCCATATATTGATCTAGTATAGGGATCCTCCCTTAAAGATGTGGAATCTCATTATCAAACTCTTGAAAATACTTTTCATGTCTGAATCTATCCAAGCGATCAATTTGTCACTCAACAACATTGTTAGTCTTGGGATATTCAAGAAATATCACATCTCTAGGTATTATAAACTTCTTATTAACTTCATCATAGAGATAATATTCTTTGGTGGTATTTGAGTACCCCAAGAAAATTTATTTTTAATAGTTGTGGAATAACTTGTTTTAGAGTTTTATAACCCAACATTTTGAGACTTCTAAAGTGATTCCATCATCAGGGGAACACCATTTATCTTGAGAATATTAATGCAACTTGTATAGAGAAAATACCTTTGAACCGATAGGCACTCTACAGCCCAGTATATAGAGATGTGTAGATGTAATGTAAACTTTTTATATGTCAGAGTGTTGGGTATGTGTTATATTCTTTCCATGACTAGTCACGTGCGGGTGGACCCGCTCGTGGTTCTATGCATGGGTTTGCACATGGTTTTTGGGCATGATGGTTTTCGGCCCCTGGTATTTTGTAGATCCGGTCAAGGGAACTACGGTTATGTTTTAATCCAGGGTTAATTGATTGGGGTTTATGTATGCTTCGACATGTATATATATGTGTTGTAACACTAAAAGGAATATAATGAAAAATCAAGTTGGTCATCCTGATTTGGGATCTAGGGGAAATCTCTGTGTATATCTGTTTTATGTTTTATGCTCTCGCTATTTTTTATTTTCTGTTTTTAATATTTGTTTGCAGATAATTTCTGTACAGGGTTAAAACCTACATTTGGTATCAGAGCTATTTCGGCTTCAAGGGGACGCCTTTGCTACTGAGGGTTTTTTCCTCAGGCCTATGGTAGACCCTGTTCAGTGGGAGATCTGCGGGATCGATTGTTGCAGTGAAAGAAGATGGCAAGTATTGGAAAGATAGAGATTGAGAAATTTAATGGTCATAGTTTTCAGTTGTGGAAGCTCAAGATGGAGGATTTTCTAGTGGATAAAGACCCGTGGATCACGGTAGATCCAGGTACTAAACCAACGACAATGTCAGATGAAGACTGGAAGAAGTTGGATCAAAAGGCGAAGAGTACAATACATTTGTGTGTCTCAAATTCGGTATTGTTGAATGTATCTAGGGAAGCTACGGTGAAGAATTTGTGGGACAAAATTGGGACTTTGTACCAATCTAAGTCTCTGGTGAATAAATTGTTCCTGCGGAAAAAGCTGTATAACCTAAGGATGAAGGATGGAGACTCAGTGATAGAGCATCTAAACGCCTTCAATACTATGGTAAGTCAGCTGTCACCTGTTGATATTAAAATCTCAGATGAAGATAAGTGCATCAGTTTGTTGTGTTCTCTACCAGACTTGTGGGACAATATGGTTATTGCAATAGGTACCAACACAACTACCTTGAATTTTGATGACATTGTCTCAGCCTTGTTGTTAGAGGAAATGAGATGGAGAAATATGGAGGGTCAGAATGGAGATGCCTTATATGTACGAGGAAGGTCCCAGAATAGAAATAAGAACAAGGTTTCGAGTGGGGGATCTAAATCTAGAGGGAGATCTAAATCTCCTAGAAAGTTTGTAAAGGTGTGATGGAAATGTAGAAAGGAAGGGCACTACAAAAAGGACTGCAAATCTAAAGCTCCTGAGAAAGGAAAGGGATCTGATGATGCTCCTTCTACAGAGGAAAAAACCACCTCGGGTGAAGGTGGGGATGTGTATTTGACTTCTTCTTCAAATATACATGTAGATCATAAGTCATGGCTGATTGACTCGGGTGCATCCTTTCACTTCACTCCTCATAGGGAGTGGTTCTGCGAGTATGAGAAATATGATGGTCGTAATGTCTTCTTAGGTGATGATAAGAAGACCAAAATCATCGGACGTGGAAAATTTAAGCTAAAGCTGCAAGGTGGAAGGATTAGAACACTTCCTGGTGTTCTGCACACTCCTGCATTTGCTAGAAATTTTATTTCTATAAGAAATATGGATGATGCAAGTGTAAAAAAAGTGTTCGAGAAAGATGCCTATAAGATGGTTCATGGAGCACTGGTATTAATGCAGGGAGTTCAGATTGGGACTATGTACAAGCTTCAGGGCAACACTATTATTGATGGGTGCAACAGTTTTGTGGTTCCCGAAAGTGGTGCAGAAAGCCTAGCGGTCTTAGGAGAAAAGACCATGCTATGGCATCAAAGGCTTGGACATATTGGAGAGAAGGGCCTTCGGATACTACATGGAAATGGTATGGTAGAAATTATGTCTAATAGTTCTCTGGATTTCAATTTCTGTGAACATTGTGTATATGGGAAGCAAAATCCGGTGAGTTTTCCTTCTGGTGCTAAGAGGGCACACAAGATATTAGAGCTTGTGCACAGTGATGTGCTTGGACCTGTGTCAGTTCCATCACTGGGTAAGTCTGTGTACTATGTTTCATTCATAGATGACTTCTCAAGGAATACATGGATATATTTCTTGATGAAGAAATATGAAGTCTTTGAAATATTTAAAGCATTTAAGGCTCTGGTGGAAAACCAAACAGAGAAGAAGATAAAGGTGTCGAGGACAGATAATGGTGGGGAGTTCTACAAGAAGGAATTTGAAGAGTTCTGTAAGAAGTGTGGTATAGCGCAGCAGAAGACTACTCCATACACACCTCAGCAAAATGTATTTGCAGAAAGAATGAACAGAACACTGCTGGAAAATGCAAGAAGCATGCTCAGTGGTACCGGGTTAGGACAAGAATTCTGGGTAGAAGCAGTGGAGACTGCATGTTACTTGGTTAACAGATCACCTTCATCAGCGTTCGAAGATAGGACTCCACATGAGGTATGGACTGGTAAGAAACCCTCTTTTTGACATCTAAGGGTATTTGGATGTGATGCATATGTACATGTTACAAAGGAGAAAAAGAGAAAGTTGGATAATAAATCTGAAAGGTGCATCTTTATTGGGTATAAGGATGGTTTAAAGGGTTACAAGCTTTGGAACCCGAAAATAAGGAAGGTTGTGTACAGCCAAGATGTGGTGTTTAGAGAGGTGAAAGATGTTGTTAAACATGAATTCCTACCAAAGGAACCTAAAAAGATAGAGTTTGAGCTAAAGGAGGATGAATCAAATTCTTCAACAGAAGAAGACTCAGAAGAGGAAGAGCCACAAACTCCAGCTGTGAGAAGATCAGTTCGGGAAAGAACACAACTAGAAAGGTATAGTCCTTTTGCTTTCTGTTTAAATTTTGCTTTAACTATAACTGATGATGATTCCAGAACCATCAGGGAGGTTGTAGATTCAGAGGATGGAAAACTCTAGAAGGAGGCCATGATTGATGAAATGGCATCCTTGCATAAAAATGAGGCATGGGATCTGGTGGAGTTTTCGGGTGGAAGGAATCCCATCGGGAGAAAATGGGTGTTCAAAAGAAGATGAATGTAGAAGGCAAGGTGGAGAAATACAAAGCTAGGTTGGTAGCGAAAGGTTATTCCCAGGTGCCAGGAATTGATTTTGGTGATATTTTTTCTCCTGTTGCCAAAGTTACTTCTATTAGATTACTTTTATCTGTTGCTGCTGCATTTGATTTTGAGATAGAACAGATGGATGTGAAGACATCATTTCTTCACGGGGATCTAGAAGAGGAGATCTACATGAAGCAACCTGAAGGCTTTATGGTGAAGGATAAGAAAGAACTGGTATGCAGGTTGAAGAAGTCTCTGTATGGGTTAAAACAATCACCAAGGATGTGGTATCAGAAATTTGATACCTATATACGGGGACTTGGCTTCACCAGAAGCAAGGAGGATCACTATGTTTATTTTAAATTAATTGGTGACCATGTTATTTATTTGTTCTCCTATGTGGATGATATGTTGTTGATTGGAAATGACAAAGAAATTATCCAAGATTTGAAGACTCAACTGTTCTCCAAATTCAACATGAAGGATCTTGGTGTTGCAAAATATATTTTGGGCATGGAAATTAAGAGGGATCGGGAAAAGAGGAAGCTCTTGTTAAACTAGAGGAAGTATGTCGAGACTATATTGCAGAGGTTCAATATGCAGGATAGTAAACTGGTGAATGTTCTGATTCCTATAGGTACAAAGTTGTCTGCTGAAGAGTGTCCCAAGACACAAGAAGAAGAGGAGGATATGTCATGTGTTCCATATGCAAGTGCAGTGGGTAGCTTGATGTACACAATGGTCTGTACTAGACCAGACATTGCACATGCAGTGGGAGTATTGAGCAGGTTTATGTCAAACCCAGGGAAGGAGCATTCGACAACAGTGAAGCAGGTTTTCAGATATTTGCGTGGCACTAGTGATTATTGCTTGTGCTACCAAGGAAGACCAGCATTGGAAAGAGTGTTTGAAATTTGTGGTTTTGTTGATGCAATCTAGGTTGGATATCTAGACCAAAGAAGATCTACAAGTGGGTATGTGTCTAGCCTATTTGGAGGTGCAGTCAGTTGGATGAGTAAAAGTCAATCTATAGTGGCTCTTTCAACTATAGAGGAAAAATACATAGTAGCCACTCATGCAACCAAAGAGGTAGTTTGGTTGCAGAGATTGTGTTCAAGTATGGGGTTGGTGCAACAAGATATAAGGATAGACTGTGATAGCCAAAGTGCAATTTTCTTGGCTAAGAACCCTGCTTATCATTCAAAGACAAAGCACATTGATGTTCAATATCACTTTGTGAGAGATATGGTTGAGGCTAAAAGGGTGTTGTTGGTAAAGGTGGAAACCTTAAAGAATGTTGCAGATGCATTGACAAAGTTTGTGAGCACTCAAAAGTTCTGTTGGTGTAGAGAAACAATGGGTGTTGTAGAGCCGGGCTAATGACTAAGCTTTCCTGTTGCCCCTTGCAGAAATTAAAAAGCAAGTGGGAGAATTTTGGGTATGTGTTATATTCTAGGTATTGTTGATAGTCCCCCTTGTACGTTGCACTGGGAGAAACAGCGGGGTCACAGGGGGGCGGTAGCCCCCCCTATTCGGGGTTCGGGGGAGCGCATCGGGAAAAAAATTTGGTCCTTATTTTTCGGTGGGCGGACCCGCCTATGGTTTTGGGGCATGATGGTTTTCGGCCCTTGGTATTTTGTAGATCTGGTCAAGGGAACTACGGTTATGTTCTAATCCAGGTTAATGGATTGGGGTTCATGTATGCTTTGGCATGTATATATATGTGTTGTAACACTAAAAGGAATATAATGAAAAATCAAGCTGGTTGTCACAATTTGGGATCTAGGGGAAAATCTTTGTGTATATCTATTTTATGTTTTATACTCTCGCTATTGTTTATTTTCTATTTTTAAGATTCGTTTGTAGATAATTTATGTACATGGTTAAAACCTACACAGAGTATAAGGAGATGTGTATATGCAATGTAAACTTATTTAAGGGGGATAATGAAATATATACCTCGTAAATAAGTTTAGAGGGGGATAATGAAATATATATGATCACGAGATCATGTCCAAGTTATGCAAATTGGTCAAAAATTAAATTTTTCAAAATTGGTTGCAATCTAAATGACCAGAAAGGTCTCTTCGTTGTGACTCTAGCGCCGTGAACGGTTCTCAAAACTGAAGTTGTATGTGAAAGTTATTGAGGTTTGAAATCTCCAAGTAACTCCAAAATTTAGTTGACCAAGTTTGACTTTTAAACTTTCGAAAAAATAAAAAAAGAATATTTCAAGAATATTCCTTGGAACATTCCATTTGGGCTAATCAGACTTCGACAACTGGCATTGGAGGATTGGTCAATGGTTTGATGAGTTTGGATTTTGGCCAATCAACGAGTGCCACATGGCAAGCGCGGAGGCCGCCACGTGGCCCCAGGACAGGTATGTATGGCGTATCAAAATTTTTGGTAATTAGTCAGGTTTGAACCTAAGACCTAGCGAATGTGGGCAGGAGCGCCTAACCATATGGGCCACATAGGTGTTTCTTAATATTGTTGGGTGGCAATTCATATTAAACCGTTATCAAACAAACTGCTAGTGGCAAGGGGGCTAGCCCCTAAGGGCCAGCCCCCATATAATATAACCTTACCGCCCAAAACTGGGGGCTTCACCATAAACCGCGGAGTAAATGGTTAAATCAACCGTAACATGTGGCCACATAGGTCTAAATATTTAATGCGATCGTTCCAAAAAAGTTATGACAAACGGTTATTCTGGTGGCTTGGGTGGAGAGGGTCATGTGACCACTCCGTGCTTAAAAATTAAATGTCAGGTTGAATAGTTACCACCAACTTTGCACAAAGTCTGATAAATTCAGAATTTTGGGTAGTTTAGTCAGATTAACTGGTAGTTCCTCCACTTTTAGTGGGGTTTTTGGGGGATATTGGGAATTTTTCTTGAAAAAGCCATAACTCCCTCATTATTGAAACAAATTGGATGAATTTTTAGTCAATTTTCGGTCTCTTCGACCTTATAAACAGTTTGGAATAGGTTTTAGGTCGAATAGAGGTGATCTTCAACACTTTTTTCTTCAAGGAAGACGAAGGAACCATGAGGGCCATCATGGACAAGGCATTGTTTTGGGTTATATTTCACTATTTAGTGTGAAACAAAAACCATTTCTAGCTAATTCATACCTTTTGAACCTAATGGAACAGGTTTTAGAACATTTTGAGAACTTCTAGAGCTCGAAAATCTGAAGGGGAATTCAAGGAGCCATGAAGGCCATCATGGAGAAGGCACTGTATTGGGTAATATTTCACTGTTTAGTGTAAATGAAAAGGAATTTTTAGCTATTTCATATCTTTTGAAGATGAATTTACAGTCATATTTTTCTATTAAGGCTTATTTTCTCTTTTACTTTCATTTTGAGCAAATTAATACAAGACGGACATGTCATTTAGGAGGCATGGACCAGCAGACATAGCCTAGGAGGGGTGAACTGCTCAAAAAATAGCTGAGTAATGTGTTTGTGAGTTTTATTTACTGTTTATTGCTGTTGTAAAATTTTAAAAAGTAAAATTACTTAATCAATCCTCACACAGAAACCTTTTTTTTTAAAAAAAGACTAATTCTATTAAGAGAAAACATATAGTACAATCAGAGCTTGCATGCAAGTGCTGAAAAGCAGGGCAACCGGAGATGAAAGGATATTAACCCTGCTCCTGAATAACAGCCAAGGAATGAGCAAAAAGATAACAAGGAAGCAGAAAAATGAGAGTTGGACTAGGGTATCTACCCAGTGTGGGTGGATACTACCAAACGACATTTTTTCCCTTTTTTCTTGCTTACTTTGACCCAGCCATTGGAACTTGGCTGGGCCAAGACCAGTTGTAGAATATTCTGCGTTGAAGGCGGAATATCCTTATCAGAGTCCAAGGAAGAAGACACATGAGAGCATTTCTGAGAGATCGGAGGGGCAGAGGGATCCGCAGGACTGGCTAAGGGTGCGTCCATCGGAATCCCAACATTCTCCCCATATGCTTCAATTTCCTCCTCATTCGAGCTGGAGGAGTCTGTGTCTTCCATTGGGGGGGGAGGAACACATGAATTCCAGCGCTTGGATTTGGGTTTGCGATTGGAATTCTTCTTTTTGTCGAGGAACTTAGTGCATGTATTTTGGAGATGCCCTGTTTGATGACAATGGCGACACCGGAAGGCCGTATTCTCGTAGTCCAAGGTTTCTGTCCAATGAAAGTCCCCAACTTTGAGGTTGATCTGATCTGGAAATCCTTTGCTGATGTCTATTTCTGCACATAATCTGTCGTAGGTGTAGAGTCCATTCTCCCTTCTTGAGGTGTCTGTAGCGAGATAGCGGCCTAAGGTGTCTCCAATGCCTAAGAAAATAGAGAAATGCCATAGATGCGCTGGAAGGTTCAAGAGCCTGACCCAGATGGGAAGTTTGGTGATCACTGCTGTAGAGGGGTCAAAATCTAGAAACCATGGGGTGAGGAAAAGCCCAGCCGAGCCCCAGAACCAGGAGCCTCCCGTTAAGGCTTTTTGGTAATCTTCATTTAAGGCAAAAGCCACAATGAAGAAGCCTTTCGAGCATAAATAGATCTTGCATTTATTATTCCAGTTGGAGTGAATCCATTGGTATAAATTTGCTATATGAGGCCATAGGCCATTAAATCTACATATGATTGCAGTTTCGGCAAATGTCTAGTAATGATCGGCAAGTGCAAGATGAGAGAGTTCGATAGAAGGATTTTCCTCCAATTTATCCACCAAGAATGGCTTGGGAGCCATAGTTGGTTGAGTATCTTTCGAAGAGGACTGTGGGTGGACTGCATCTTTATGAACTGCATCTTTGTAAGAGAATGGAAGAGCATAGGAGGTCTACCCTGGTGTCCTTCCTCTTAGACGAAGGTTAAATACAATGGAAGCATCTATTTGAATACAGTAAAAGGAGAGGGGAAAAGGGTCCTCTATTTTTTTACCTTTATATAGCAATCTCTGGTAAGAGGAGGGAATCCCCAGTTGAAGTTCGAGTTTGCGCGAAATATCCTGCACTAGATCTATTGCACGCACCCATTGCAGAAACGTTTTTCCAGAGAGGAGTGTGATTTGTATTTGGAATGCTGGTACTTCTGCTAGTAGATCTGGCTGGTCCGAGAAGCAAGTCTGCTTCTTGCAAGCAGTGGAGGTGGAGGCTAAAGGCCCACCTGCTTGGATCTCAAATTCCTTGTGGGCATGGTTTTCTGAAGCATCCCCTGTCCAGAAACTAACCGCCGCTTTGCTATGGAGAAATGAATATGCTTGGGCATTTTCTAATGCAGCCGATTCACTAAGGAAAACCCCCAATTCCTTGCCCTCATCAATATCGGCGGCGACCTAGAAAGGTGGAGAATAACCCCAATACTGAGCTTCAAATGAAACCCTTAATACTACTGTTAGGGCAGCAGTTGTAGAGCCTCCTGAAGTGTTTGCAAGGAATGGATCCACATCTGTCGTGGCTACACCTATGCTGAGGAGAAGCCAGTGCTGGATCTTGCGACCCTGCAGACTTCAGTTAGCGATCAGGAGCATTAACATGCAGCGATCAGCTATCAGTGTTGTATTGAGGGTGCTAAACACTTTATCTTTGATGGCCATGCTATTTTCATGAGTTGCATAGGCCAAACGAAGTGCCAGGTAAGAGAAAGTACGAAATGGGCTTGAGTTTGTAGAGAGCTCAAGGCAATGAATTCTGCAGAAATGTGGAGATTTGTCAATAGTGGGCAGCCTGCAGTTGGGGCCCAGAACCTCCAGGCCGGTGCTGGGCCACCATTTTCCAGAGTGCTTAGGAGCAGCGGTCCCGGCGCCACTAATAATCTCATAACAGCAAACCCTACTCGCTTCTTTTGCCATTGCCATAATTTCCTCACATGGAAACTTGAATAACAAAGCTAGAAAGATTTGTTTAACCTGCAATTTAAGGAGAACCATTTGCGCACAAAATTATATCTGTTTGGATACTTTACATAGAATAACAAATAAAATCCATTTACAAATTAGGTTGGTATCAAAGATGTTTTGAGCATTAGGAGAGCTAGTGTTTCTCTCTGTATTGTTCTTGTGCAAAAGGATTTGTTTAAAAGTCTGCATTATAACCCTTGCAAGCAGTGCAGAGCCATCTTGGGGCAGCATTTGTTGTAGGTTTTTTAGGCTTACTAGGCTGAGTTTGCTAGAGGGTGAAGGAAAAGCTATGGATAGCTAAGTCTTGGAGAGGAGAAAAATGAAGAAAGGGCTGAAGGCTTCTTCCTTACCCCAAAGAACCTTAAGGTCACCCTTGGAAAACAAACCCTCTTGATGATTGTTTGTTAAGAAGCTCTTGGAGTTTGTTTGTTGTTTGGCTGTTTGAATAAGAGTTTGTCTTTACAACCATTTGGTTAAAAAAGATTTGTCATTTTTTTTGAAAATATTTGAGAACTTTGTTGAATTTAATTTTTTCATTGACATCATAATAACAACTTCTACAAGTGAAGTTTACTCCTTCACAAGATTCTTCGATGATGATATGAAGCGTGACTTTATTATATTGAAGGACATGGTGCATATTCTATTTGAGGATAAAAGAGAAAGCACTGAACTTCATGAACAATTGCTTTCCATGAAGGAAGAGAAGGAAGAAATACTTCAAAAATTGCATGATATGGAGTTACAGCTCAATCAAGCCCAAGAGGCTTTGACCAAGAAAATGTGTGAGGAAGAGGTAATCCATTCTAACTTGTCTTCAGTTTCCTCATTAAAAAGATGTGTTGGTTCGTTTCAAAAACATATAAGAGGTATAGGGTACAAATTAATGATTAAAATGGGATATGAAGGCAAGGGATTAGGTAAGCATGTACAAGGCATGGTTGATCCCATTTTGGTTGAGGAATGACCCAAGAATCTTGGTCTTGGTTATGTGCAATTTAATGGCGAAGACTCCAAAGCCATGAAGGCATGCGAGGCTATTTCAAAGAGAACTTTTTTTCCAAGTTCTAAGATGCAAATGTGTCAAATTTGTTTCAAAGATGATTTCCATTGCTTTAAGCCTTTGTTGCAGAAAGAAGATGGTAGACATGCAGCTTATGGTGAGCATGCAAGTTCATACAGTTTTCAAGACAAGAACAATGACGTTAGTCTACAAATGAAAGCTATAGCCTCTACTAGTTCATCTTCTCATGAAGAAAAAAAGGATGAACATGCAAAGCAGCACAAGAGATGTAAATCTTCCCATGATTAATTTTATTGTGTTTCTGCAAAGCATGATAATTTTGCATGCTTCAATGGAAGAAATATTTGTTGTACATATTGTGGTCGATTTAACCATAATGTTTCGAGATGCTGGATGAGGAAGAAAGCATACATCAAGCATATGAGGCAAAGGCAAATTTCAAAGAAGGTGCATTAAATTTGCACATTTTTCCAATAGAGGGGACATGTTGTCTCCCATTGTTGGACTTTGCATCCAACTAGTCCTCCCAAGCACATGCAGCAAGAGGACAAAAAGATTGGCAAAGGTGGAACCAAGAATTCCATTATTGATGTGAAAACGGAAGTTTTGCATGAGGAAGAGTTGTAATGGAAAAAGTCGCCATGGAAGTGGCTTGGTAAAAGGTGGATGCACTTCTTGGTACAGTAAGAAGTACTCATTTTGTACATATGCAAATTTCGGTTGTATACATGTATTTTATGTTGTAATCTCTCATTTTTTTTAGCCACCTTGGATCATTGATCAAGGCAGCAATGTTCAGTTTACTTCTGCAATTTCTCACCAGAAATTTTTTGAGTGAGTGCAAGAAAGACAATTATAGAGAGGAGGACAAGCATCGAGGAAGGGAAGTGTGAATTTCTTTCTAGTTGTGGTTCAAAGTCACTAGCCATGTAGGGAAAGTCTTTGGAGGCTGAAGAGAAGAGGGTGCAGTACTCTCATTTGTTGTATAGATCAGTTCCAGTATTCCAGAGAGCTTTTGGGGTCCAAAAGCTTCACATTTAGGAGGTGTGATCAGGAGATCATGTCCAAGTTATGCAAATTTCTCAAAAATGAAAGTTTTCAAAAGTGGCTGCAATTTGAACGACCAAAAATTCTCTTCACTACAATTCTAGCACCGTGAACGGTTATCAAAATCGAGGTCGTATGTGAAAGTTATTGAGGTTTGAAATCTACAGTAAACTCCAAAATTCAGTTGACCAAGTTTGACTTTTAAACTTTGGAAAAATTAAAAAAAGAATATTACAAATAATATTTTGGGAATATTCCCTATGATATTCCCTAGAATATTCCATTCGGGCTAATCAAACTTCGACAAGTGGCATTGGAGGATTGGTCAATGGTTAGACTTATGTGGATTTTGGCCAATCAATGGGTGCCACGTGGCAAACCCGGAGGTTGCCACGTGGCCACAATTTGGGTATGTATCGCATATCAAAATTTTTGGTAATTATTCAGGTTTGAACCCGAAACCTGGCGGATGTGGGCAAGAGCGCCTAACCATATGGGCTACATAGGTGTTTTTTAATATTGTTGGGTGGCAATTCATATTAAACCGTTATCAAACAAACTGTCGGTGGCAAGGGGGCTGGCCTCTATATGATATAACCTTACCACCCAAAACCAGGGGCTTCACCATAAACTATGGAGTAAATGGTTAAATCAACCGTAACAAGTGGCCACGTAGGTTTAAATATTTAATGCGATGGTTACAAAAAAGTTATGACAAACGGTTATGCTGGCGGCTTGGATGGAGAGGGTCATGTGACCACTCTGCGCTTAAAAATTAAATGCTAGGTTGAAAAGTTACCACCAACATTGGGCAGAGTCCGATAAATTCAGAATTTTGGCCAGCTTAGTTGGATTAACTGGTAGTTCCTCCACTTTTAGTGGGGTTTTTGGGAGACATTGGGCATTTTTCTTGCAGAAGCCATAACTCCCTCATTATTGAACCAAATTGGATGAAATTTTAGTCAATTTTGGGTCTCTTCGACCTTATAAACAGTTTATGGACAAGGCACTGTTTTGGGTTATTTCACTATTTAGTGTGAAAAAAAACCATTTCTAGCTAATTAATACCTTTTGAACCCAATGGAAGAGGTTTCAAAACATTTTGAGAGTTTCTAGAGCTTGAAAAGTTGAAGGGGAGTTCAAGGAGCCATGAGGGCCATCATGGAGAAGGCACTGTATTGGGTAATATTTCACTGTTTAGTTTAAATGAAAAAGCATTTTTAGCTATTTAATATCTTCTGAAGCTGAATTTACAGTCATATTTTCCTATTAAGGGTTATTTTTTTTTGTACTTTCATTTTGAGCAAATTAATACAAGTGGGACATGCCATTTGGGAGACATGGACCAACAAACGTAGCCCAGGAGAGGTGAACTGCTCAAAACATAGTCGAGTAATGTGTTCGTGAGTTTTATTTATTGTTTATTGCTGTTGTATAATGTTAAATAGTAAAATTACTTAATCAATCCTTACACAGAAACTTGAATAACAAAGCGAGAAATATTTGTTTAACCTGCAATTTAAGGAGAACCATTTGCACACAAAATGAAATCTGTTTGGATGCTTTGCATAGCATAACAAATACAATCCATTTATAGATCAATATACCCTGTAAATAAGTAAGTAAATGTATAGTAGGTAAATAAATGTAATGTAAGTAAACATTTGTAATCTACAAGGGGTATATTTTTATTTATTTATTGGAGATATGGTAAATAAATAAAACCTCTTTTTATATTTACTTCAAAAACCTCTTTATATTTAAAGAAAACTTAAAAAAAAAATGTTTTATTTAGGTGAAGCCTATGGGAAAAATACCATGGTCTAAATACCATGGGCCAAATACCATGGGGTATCGTAAATAAATAAATGCAATGTAAGTAAACATTTGAAATGTACAAGGGGATATTTTTATTTCTTTACTAGGGTATGGTAAATAAATAAAACCTATTTTTATATTTACTCCATGAACCTCTTTATATTTAAAGAAAACTTTTAAAAAAAATTATCTAGGAGAAGCCTATGGGAAAAATACCATTTTAATACTGTTGGCACGAGATACATTTTAAATTTACACTTCGACCTGCATATTTTTAAATCCATTAGTAAAGGTGGGATATATTTGAAGTGGCTTTGTTAAAGCAATTCTCTCTTCAAACACTCTAGCTCCCATGACTTGTTGGTTATAATGATTTGTGATAATCAGTTTGAAATAACAGAAGAATGGGCACTGTACATGGGGAGGACTACGATCTGCTCCCTAGTGCAGCAGTATATGGAGATGAAAATGTTCAAGAGGGCCTATAACATTATGAAAAATTATAACTTGCAGTTGGAGTTTCCTAATGCATATCATCAATATAGAAAAAGTACATTGATAAAGCTGGTAGAGAAAGGATGCTGGGATATTGCAGAATCAATGACTATTGAAGATTTCAAACTTGTTGAATATTTGGTTGATCTTCCACAAGAAATTTATGATGCAGAAAAGGCAGTCGATCTTTGTTACCGCCATGACATAGCATACATCCCATTATTTTCAGTTTATGGAGGTCACGCTATGATTCAGTATTTTCAATTACAAGACTCTATTCCAGAAGAAGATGTTATTTGGGTTGAGACTATTGCTGGTTTGGCTAACGCTTCATGCCATTTTTCTAAAACTAATACAGTTGGAATAGATTGTGAATGGAGACCCAATTACATAAAAGAGGATAATACAAACAAGTTTTTTCATTGACATGGGGACATGACATGCTTTCATTACTGTGAACCAATTTTGGACCTGCAAAGACTTCATAGCCACTCGAAGTGGGGCCTCTATGGCCTTGCAAAGATTACACTAGGGAGTAATTTGAGAAAGATAGAACACATGACTGATTGGGAACACTATGCTTATACACATTGCTGAAAAGATGTGTTGTGCTTCTATTGGACTGGTTACTCGAGGATACTAAAGGTATCCTTGTGACAAATCCTGCAACTTCCCCAGAGCATCAATTTATTGCTCCAGATGGTCAGAAAGCTAGTGTAAGTTTTGCAACTACAATGGACATGGAAATCATCAAAGAAGTATTTTTGGAAACTATTTCTGCAACTTAGGTATTGGGAAGTAAAAGTGATGATTTAATTTCAAAGCTTAAGGATGCAGAACCCAAAATATTTCCTCCAAAAGTTTCTAGGGATGTTTCCTTAGGCGTACTTTATGTGAATATTTTTGATCCACTTAGAACATCATATGGTGTTGAGAATCCAACTTATGTTGTTATTCAACTTGCACATAAAACCATGCGCAGTGAACTAGGTAAGATCACATTGGATAAAACATTCGAAGAGAGAGACACCCTTAATGAAAATATTATGAAATCAATAAATGAAGCTGCAACTAACTGAGGCTTACGTTGTTTACCATATGAAATAATGGACATCAATCGACCAGTAGGTTTAAAAGCAGCCATGGAGATGCAGGCAGAGGCGAAATGGAGAAATCGAGCACAAGTGCTGGAGTGTGAAAGATTACGCCAAGAAAATATATTGCAAATGGAAAGAAAAGTGATGTGATACTGGAGTCAGAAGCTACCATGATGGACCAAGTCAACAGAGCCCGACAAGAAGATGAAGCTATTATAGCAGGGGATGAAGCAACTGCGAAGGATATTGGATTTCTTTCAGAAGCTATTCGATCAAATGGTGGAGTACAGGCTGCGAGTCTGAGAGTTTATTAACAGTATATTAAAGAATTTAGTATGGTTACAAAGGAGGGAACAAAATTGCTGCTTCCAAGTAATGTTTCAAATCCTACAAGTATGATGGGACAGACACTGTCCATATAAAAATGTTTAATTGTACAAAAATATGGGAGTGGAAAGGAAGCTGTAGTGCCAACAGTCCAAACGAGGAGCAGGTATAAAAAAGATGATGGCTCTGCAAATCAACATGCTACCGAGGAAGATTAAGTTAGTTTTGTGGATAGTGCAAGCATGGATGATTCAAGACCCAGTGGCAATCCAAATTTCTTGCCTCCTGCAAGAGGTTTTAGTCTTCAAAGTTCTCCAGAGTGATTGAATTAATATGATCTGGGCAATTTTTTGTGTTTCTTGACAGATGCCTATTGGATGGCTGCACCATGTCCTTTATGGACTAGTTTTAGTAGTCGATATTTTTCCCATTCTACTTGTAATGAGATGAGTAATTCTGGAATTTAAATATTTTCACACCCGCTGTCGTGGTTTGAGGGAAAAAAAATTTTAGCCTCCCAATCAACTATTGGAGAATGGAATGGGAACAAGATTTTCGAGATCAGAAATGTGCATCCACTATCGAAATGCTGATGAACATTCTGAGAGATAGTACTGGCTCCAATTAGGCTCGATTGCACCTTGCTCTGCTATGTCTTGGTGAAATTGGCTAAACCTCATGCATGTTCGGCTTATGAAGGATGGTCGTTGGTTAATATTGACAGTTCAAGTTGATTTCGAACCCCCTCAGTGTTTCAAAGTTTAATGGAGGAGGAGGGGTCCGAAATGGGAAGTTTTCAAACCCAGGCATTAACCATGGGGTAAGCAGAAGATATGTTCGCACCCCACCATCACAATACATCTTACCATCTGTTGGGCCTTCTGAAATCCAATTTCATGTTTTGTGTGACAAGCTCAGCAATATATAGGCTAGCGCCCAAGCGCTAGACATCAGGGCACATGGAGGAAGGTCCCATGGCAAGTTATGCTAGTTTTATAAATGTTAATGGTCAAAGGTATCTAGTGTCGCGAATTCTGGACAATTGTGATTTTGATTCTAGAGATTAAGCCAGGAGATCCCTTGAAGAACCATGGTCTACATTTTATCACATGAGAGAAGGAAGATTTGGCCGTGGAAAATCCATTGAGAAGATGCCTCCAACTGCTTCCCAATCCAACAATCGGCTCGCATCGTTTTCTGGAAACGTGTTTGGAAGACCTATGGCAGCATTATCAGCTTCCATCCATCAGTATCAACATAGTTGAAGAGTCATACCTTCAAGCATTTAAAGTGATGGTGTTGGGAGAAGTTGAAATCAAAGAGGTAGATACTCTCATCTACAGCTCCTTGATGGACAGATGGACCATAAGGCATTGTCCTTGGACGCACTACAAATTATTCCACAGCTTCTTCCATTCCACCGTACATGGAAACACCATTTACTATGCCTCAATCTACCCCATTTCTATAAACTGCACCTCATTCTGTCCGAAATGTATGGTGAGATGTAACACCAAAACCCATAGGTTTGAGGTTGAAGAATTCCCCTCTATAAACTTCCCAAAAATAGGCAGCACCAGTTTCCAATGGGTGTAGACCATAGGAATAGTGGGGTACATGAACGAAATATATTTATTAGGTATCTTGGTGAGAGGACATGGACTCGCTGCAATGGGACTGTGGGAGGCGAATTCAAGTGCTCAGCACTGGAAGCCTTTGACAACAATTCCTGTTGAATGGGTGAGAAAATATAGCTTAGATTTTTGGTCATATGAGATCGCATCGTCTTACGACAAATATGACAAAGTGAGCATCATTGCAAGGAATGGATCGATCAGAATGATAATGATGGAATTGAATTTGAATACAAAAGAGTGGAAGACATTGTCAGCTAGGATTGCAGAAGACAAGAATTCTTCAGCCATAACATCACGCAATGCATCTTAGAGAAGAGATAAAAGTGGGAAGGCTTTTTCACATGAAATTTAAGTTTCACACTGCCATATGGAAGCGTGCACGACCCTGAATCTTGGCATAGTAGACCGAAAGATCCAATGCATGTTTATGAATTTCACAGTCACATTATAATACTCCTTTTTTGAAAACTAGTAAAGTTTACTTTGTCAAAGATAATATGCTACTGATTGTAATGCCTCAGGAGGGATTTATGAAAATATAGTTCCAGTGCCAGAGATCTATTTACATACGTTTGTCACTTCTGTTGCAATTCACCAAGGCAGTTGATGTTTATACTTGAAGGAATTTATGAACTTTAAGGGGTTTATTAAAACCACGCAAATGGGCAAAGGAGTTTCAGATTATTGAAACAAAATATACAAGAGGCTACCTCGGGATTCAAGCAAAGAGGTTGGTATGGAACAAAAACAGAAATCTTCAATAACACGAAGGAGGCCAATCAGAGCTTGATAAACAAATTTTGATTGAAGGTTTACTTTCATTAGTTAAGGAGAAGGAAAATCTAATAAAGGAGTATGATGTACTAAAGAATAAATGTGAGCATGAGAACGTAGAACGTTCAAAAATTCTAGGGATTTTCCGACAAGATATTGATAATATTTTCAATTTTTCCTCTAAGATCAAAGAATATATAAAGAAGAAGCAGTGCCAACTCCACATTAGAATTAAGGATCCAGCAAAGGCAGTCTCATTGATAGAGCCAGATGTCAGAGTCACCAGTGTTGCCTCTTCGAGACTACCTTAGCCACCTTCAACCTACTTTTTGATTTACGAAGAGCTGCCAAAGTTAATGCTACAATCGGTGTTTTACCAAAGGATTTGTCTTGGCCCTTTGCATGGACACACTTGTCCAATTTCTTCTTAAATTGTAATCAATGAAAAGTTGTTGTTGTTAACAATGATACTGCTAAGGCATGCAATATTTCTTCTTAAATATTGCATGCCTTAGCAGTATCAGGGGTTGGTAGATTGAACCTTGTATTGTAAGAAAGATCATTGTATTGGACCACTGTAGTTTTTTGAGCAGGGCATCAATAATAATAGATTGTTCACAAGATTATTGAGCTATTTTAATGGTGACGTTTTTTCCTCCGTGTTAATTTTTTCTTTGTCTTTCATGTTGTGCATCGATTTCTCTGATTGTAAAACAAAAAATTTAGATTAAGACATGCTGAAAGAGCATCTTAATTCCGTCTGTGTTTACTATCTTAATGTTTTCTTCTGAAGTATAGTTAAAGAATTATTAACTGTTCTTTAGCTATTACTAAACTCGCTGCTTTCTTTCATCTCATATTCACACTGCCAGTAAGATCCAGTTTGCATAGTTAGCTTTCCCTCCAAATGCCTTTGAGAAGTTGATGCACAATTCAGCCTTTTATGACTCCATAGCCCAATGGATTAAGTTTCACGGCGCTATCTGTCCAACCACATAATCAATCAAAACAAACAACCCTCACAATTTCTATAACTAGCCTAATATCGGCATTTATAACCATCAAGCTAGATCATAAAAACAGAGAGATCCCTCTCTGATTCTAGGGAGGCTAGGTCCTAGACTTTAAAGCCATTTGATGTTGGCTTCTATTGTTTATTCTTGCCAATATTATAAATTATAGGACCACAACATAATGGCGACCAGTTTGGGAAATGATTGAAGAAGCTTAGTATTTCATAAGAACTCGGTAACCCAGTCAAAACATTATATGATTCAAGTATTTTCCAAGATTGGTATCTGGTTGTTAATGGTGGACAATAGCCAGACACAAAAAATTTGAAATCATCCACCTGGCTACTCCAACTCAGATCAGTTCCATTCAAATACTTCACTGGAGGAAGGACCTAAAAACATGACTAGTCAACCTACAAAGAGAAAGTATTCAAGCCCAAATTAGATTCAAGAAAATTTTCATTTCATCTGTAACTATGTTCTATCTTACTTTAAGCCTGATCAAGAGTACACTGTTGAGCTTTAAATTGATCATTTGCAAATTTATGAGCCCTAAGAAGCTAAGCCCCAAATTGTAGATCATGTACATACTCATACACCTCTGCGCATCCCAGATGCACTTGTGGAAAAACCAATGAAACATTAGCCTCATGCCACACCTCCTACTCTTGATAAATTCCAAAATGGTTATAAACCTCCTACTTTACCACCTATACATTAAAATTCCCAGATAGATACAACCTCTGGTTTTTCCTCATATTCTCCATGACCTCCCTGCAAATTTTAGCAATAATCTACCCAGATTAGATGGAGAGAATGCAAAGATCACTGCCGAAAAGCACATTCAAAATCTTGAGGATTTTCTTGATCTATTTGAGGTGGGAGAAGATGATGTGTGTATCAAAATTTTTTCCCTATCATTACAAGGTAAAGTTAAAAATTGGTTTAAAGATCTTCCAGCAGCAAGCATTAGCAATTTTCATCAATTCACTCAAGTTTTCCTAGAAATATGGGTGGTCATGGGAAAAAATTTTCTCATCATAGAAGAGTATAACCATT
The DNA here is from genome assembly GCA_034641835.2 of Pinus albicaulis. Taxonomy (NCBI): domain Eukaryota; kingdom Viridiplantae; phylum Streptophyta; class Pinopsida; order Pinales; family Pinaceae; genus Pinus; species Pinus albicaulis. The sequence goes on from CM076569.1 coordinate 341,340,769, forward strand.
TAAAAAGACAGTCAGGGGAGATAGTACAACATTTTTCATCCAAGTTCGATAAGGTCTACCATTCGATGCCTTCTAAGATAAAGCCACCCCCAAGATTAGCTCTCTGGCACTACCTAGATGCATTTGACCCAGAGATGGAATTCCAGTTAAGAGAAAGGGACCCTACAACCCTTGAAGAGATGCAAAATATGGAAGTTGATGTGGAAGTGAAATTGATGAACAGAGAGGAAACGTTAGAGGCCATGGAGAAGGATAAATTAGAAAAATAGTGATTGATATCTTCAGAGATAAAGCTAGATATGTTGACAAACACAGTCAACGAAATGATGCATATGATTAGCAGGAAAGTGGAACTTTCTATTCAAATACCTCATGTTCCATTAGTTCTAGGAATGACCAATATTAATCTACCCAAGCAATGGAAAACTCATTTTTGGTATTCTAAGGCAAAAAATGATAGTTTCATGTACTCCATCCACAACACATCCAAAGATGAAGTCCAAAATCATAGGGATGTAGGAAAATCCTCAGCAAAAATGTTCATAATAGATGACCTTTCATACATAGATAACCATATTGAAAATGATTATCGAGAGGAAGACTATATGGTTGAGATTAAGGCTGACTATACAGAGCAACTAGCACCATCTTTCTAGAAAGAAAAAATCCGATTATCACAATGCACAGATGGCAATCAAACTCTGCATGTTGAGCAAGATTGTAAAGAGGAAAATGCATAAATTTTTCAAATAAGTTTAAAATGCCTTCCTCTATATTTTTCCTCAATTTTAAGATAACATTACAAGAAGATTGTAAATATGAAGGATGAGGAATGTTCTAATTAATTTCCAGAGAAAATAATGGACGATACATAACCTTTTTCAGATTCAGATGTTCACTCCCTGAAACATCTCGAATATCAAGTCTCAGATGAAGTCACAAAATCTGAATCAGATGATGAATTGATCCAGATTGATTCTTTTCCCTTGTGCTTTAATGCATTTCATATCATGAAATGGAATCTGGATCACATTATAGTTGATAATCATAGGAGAAGAGAACTCTCTCACCAATTAGATGAGGAAATCATGGATGATAAAAATCTGTTTTAAATCCAAGGGTTCAGCCATTGAGTCATTTTGAATGTCAAGTAGAAGATCAAATCACAGATTCTAAAACAGATGATGAATTGATCATTGATGAATAAATCAAGTTTGATTCTTAACTTTATTCTTTAATGAATTTCAAATTATGAAAGGCAATTGGGATAACATTATGGTTGATAATCATAAGAGAAAACATGAGGTCTCACTAGAACCTATTAGGAATCTGTAATTAGTAATATTGGCAAAGTCCAATCACAGAAACAACATCATTTCAACCACTTTAGGATTCTAGGATCTAGCCCTCCTAAATCCGAAGAGGGATCTCTCCAATAAGTGCAAAGATGGATTTGTCTTTGAAGTTTATAGTAATGATGTTAGGCTAGTTATGGAGGCCAAGGGTTTTGTTTTGTTTTTGGATGGTTGAGCATGATTATTATTTGAGGTGGAAAGTTCTAAATGCAAAGAGTTCCAAAGGTGAGAAGTTGCAAGCAAATAGAACAAGCTTTGGCCAAGAAGGTAGAAAATTGCAGGTTTTAGTCCATTGGGATATGGAGTCATAATAGGGTTTAATTGAAACAATCAAGGTTCAAGAGTGGTCTATGGGGCAAGTCATCTATGTCCAAGGATCTCTTCAAAGTTTGATTTATGGAATGAAATGAAACAATAAGAAAGAGAATTAAACAGATGAAGAACAAAGAGTAGCCTAAGATCAGGCAAGTACTTCTAAACTAGCCTGCTCTTGACATACACTTAAGAAAGACATAAAAGTAATATAATATCAAGTAAGCACTTCTAAACTAACCTGCTTTTGATGCACTTTTAATAGAAAAACATTTTAAAACAAAGGGAAACTTGAAGGAAACTATTGGAGAAGAAACTAGTGGGCCGGGCTCACCACAAATCCTCTCCTAGCTCTACTCTACTTGGTAAATTTCAAGACAAACACAAAGATAACAAAGAATGGCCTAAGATCTGTTAAGCGTTTCAACACTAGCTAGCTTTCAACACATTCCAAGCGAAACATTCAGACAGTCTTTGGGGATAAAAATAGGACCAGGGCACACCATATCTTCCTTATTTCATCTCTACTTAACATATACTGAAAATGACATTCAAGAATAACAATTAGCTAAGGCAATAGGACGAGGGAATGCCAACATTCATATGCTTAGAACTGAATTAAATCATTCCTAAATAACACAAATAGGAAGAAAACATATAGATAAAGATTTTCAGTCAGAGAAAGGTACTGATATACAATAGTTCTTAACTCTATGCATGATGTTCTTTATAAGAGAAGATGAACGCAATGAAAAAAGAAATAAAATAACAATTCACAATAAGAAATAACACCACCATCGACATAGACCAGGATCCGATAAATCAACTTGTATTGATGCCCCAAACCAGTTATAGCTCTAAGTCCAATGCTTTAGTTTAGCAATCATCTACACTTCCCAGACTAACTTATCTATCACAAGCAAAGCTTCAAGAGCCAGTGAACACTATTTACAAGTAGAAGTCTCAAGCTCAATTACATTTCAAAGTTTAACAACCAACCCCTTTCTCATCTTCTCCAGTAGTGTTTATAGAAGAATGAGGAGGTGAGATCTGATAAAAGATCTCCAAAGATAATTAATACAGTCTTAATGGATTCTTGGCCTTTGGGGGTCTCGATGAAGATGTTTACAGGTGTTCTTAATACTAAGCTCAATGGGAGCTCTTATTGACTTTTGAGGCTCTTTGTTATGTTACAGTAACTCTGCTGATATTTTTTCATTAAGTTTATTTGCAGAATTAACTCTTTGGCTGCGCTGAGGCAAATATTTGATCTTGATCAATAACTTCAGCCTATGTTTGAATGCTTTGTGGCACAGGTGGCACTGTGGTAGCTAGGAGGAATCAATTTGCCTTAGATGTGGAAGTGGAGGCTTTCCTGTCTGATAAAAACACTTATGATTTTCTTTTAACTGTGTCTTAATTGGGAGGATTAGGCTTTTGATAATCAATCTTAGCCATAATTCCCCACAGATCTATCTTCAATATTCCATTCCGGTGTGTTCTGTCTTTGACACTGATACTATTTGATTGTGATTCATTTACTGTGTTTTGTTGGTGTGCAGTTCTGTGCAGGGATCGTGAGGCATCAATGCCTTTGAAGCATTGACAAGATGTGAAAATTTAACCCATGGATGGCTTCCTTTTAATGAATCGAAGGCGTGAGAATTGAACCCCAGCCTTCGGATTTTTCTTTAGTATAATGAAAAAACCATATAATCATTGTTTATCAAATGATATACTCCGGACTTCAAAACTCTCGATAAAACCAAGCTTCATAAACCATTTTGGGTCACAAAAGGAGCTTGCTGATGTTAGGGTGTTTGTGACCAGAAATTTTTATGAAATCCACCATAAAAAGTTCCTCGGGTCTGTTTTGGGGCCTGCTGACATCAGCCCAAGTGTGACCCGAAATTTTTATGAAATCTGCCATGTAAAGTTCCCCGGGTCCGTTTTGGGGCCTGCTGACGTTAGCCCAAGTGTGACCCGAATTTTTTTATGAAATCCGCCATATAAAGCTTATCGGGTCTGGATTTCAAGACCATGCAAATAACCAAAAAATACCCTCTCCAATCATTTTCTGCCGCATTGGTGCTGACTAGGCGTTGGGGACCACCGCTTCTGTGGGACTGCTGACTGCTGTCGTGGCCGTGGGGACCAAGATGATATATGAAAACCCAAAATTTCAATATAATAAAAAGTTTTAATGCTTCGGGGGGCGAGATATATATTTATGATATGGCCTGGCACCCGACTGCGGGCCCGTGGTCTCTATGTAATATAGCATGCCCAAGGCGTATACAAAAAAGAGCTAATCGCAATTGGGACTTCGGTCTTGGTTTTTGAATCTAACCATTCAAACTTTGCGATGCGATTTAAGAGCTTGAATGGTTTCAGCACTTGATTTCGGCACCAAGGCATATGGAAGGGAAGTGGTTAAGACTTTGGCCCAAGGGGGCTTAAGCCTTTATACAAAAATATGTATTTTTATGATTTTTTCTAGTTTTCCAAGGGTTTTGGGGGTTTTGGTATAGTTTAAAAATGAGTTTTAAACTATGTAAAATGTTGACACCTAATCCTAAGGGTTGGGTGAGGATATTCAATATTGTATATTAAATAATATTAGGAAATAAGGAAGGCCAAGAGTCATTGGGAGAAGAATCCAAATAGCCTCACATCCATGTATAAATACATGTACATTCTTCATCTAATACACATTCTGATTTGCGGAGTTACCTCCTAGTTTGACATGGTATCAAAGCCAGTCCCACTATTGGAATTTTTGCTTGTGGTGTAACTCCCTCATTTCTTCTAACAGTCTTTTTTTCAATCAGATTTATGTCTAGTTTTTGTTGCTCCATTAGATTGCTGCCATTCTGAGTTTATATAATGAAATTCTGCATTTGTTTAATCTATCTCTGTAATTTTTGCACAATTCTGAATCATTTGTTTGCAGCTTCTGAAGATTTTTCAATTCTACAATTTGCAGTTCTTGCAATTCTTCAAGTTACAACTCCAAAAATTCTGCAATGATTAGAATCCTGCAACTCTAGTTTTTTAAACGGCCTCTTGGCCTCCCCATCACTCATACATTCATCACTCACCCTCGTCCCTGTTCACTCCCCCATACCTCCTCTCTAGGCCTCATGTTCCTCCCCTCACCCTCACTACACAACCTCATATCCCTGCATCTGACTACACAGACCTGACTCCCTACATCCTACCCCTACCCCCTCATATCTCCCTCGACTCCCTACCCGCAGACCAAGACTCCTACCCCCGCTCCGCTACCCAATCCTCGCTCCATCCTACCCATTCTCATCCCCTACCTACCGGCTTGCACTCATTCGCTCCCTACTATCCCTTACCCCCTCCCATCGCTCGCACTACACCGCTCCCTACGCTGCTACAACACCCCACGCCGCTCCAACAGTCAACCCGACTTCCCTCACCTCACACCTATCTCTGCTACCCCGCCTGCACATAACCCGTGGCCTCCCTAACCCACCCCCCTCGCCCCTATCTACCCCTCCCCGTGGCCCTTATCAGTCCAGCCTGTCGGCCCTCCCCGTGGCCCACCTCCTCTATTACAATACCACCCCATTCATATAAAACAATATGTTGTCGATACCGCCCCTCCATTAACACATTCCTCCCACATATACAATACGATGTCTATGCATTCACTCATATATAATACCACCGCACTCAAAACCACTCCATCATTCATAATACCACCCACACATTTTTTCCCAATATATATATATATATATATATTTGCAGAATTGAGTATATTTCCAGAATTGAAAATTTTTCTAGCAAAATTTTTTCCCCTCAAAAGAATTTTTTCCAGCACAGTAATTGTTTTTTCCCTTCAGAAGAATGCATTCTCTTATATCTATTGTAGGGGTGGTTCTCTCTGGCAAAGAGAGCTATCTTGAATGGTCTCAGAAAATCAAGCACACTCTCATTTTTAATGAGTTGTGGAAAGGAATCTGTGAAGGACAAGAAGGAAATCCACCAGCAAAGCCCACTTCAGACAAGGAGCTTGCCATTTGGGAAAACAAGAACTGCAAGGCTTATGCCTTGATTGCAGTTTCCATAAATGAAGAGGTGAGTCGCCATATTTCATCATTTTCAAATGCCTATGAAGCCTTGAGCAAGCTAAAAGAACTCTATGACTCACATTCAGAACTAGAAATTGTTCAATTGATGATTAAGCTGTTCAGTCTTGAAATGAAGAATGATGATCCCCTTGCCTTAGCTTCAGAAGTAAGATCTATCGTGCATGAAATTGACAGCACTGGTGTAAAAATTGACATATCTCTCATAGCATATGTTAAGGCATTATATCCGACTTACTCACATTATCTTGAGTCATTGCAAGCAAGTGGAAACCTTGAGCATATCACCTTTGAGGCCCTTGAGAAAAAGTTTGTAGAAAGAGAGAAAGCTTTCGGGAAGATGACAGTCCCTTCGTCTTCTGAAGAGGCTACATACTTTGCACATAGAGAAAATAGTCATGCTCCAGATTCTTCCAAAGGAAGAGGTGGTAGAAGAGGAAGAGGAAGAAGAAACTTCAAAGAAAGGGGGGGCAGACAATATGACAAATCCGATCTTCATTGCACACATTGCAATAAATATGGGCATGATGCATCCAAATGCAGGACACCTTGGGATAAAATTGAGCAGCAAAGAAATCAAGACAAAGGTAAAACTAATGACAAAGACAAAGGTGAAGCACCTGAATCCGCTCATTATGTTCTAGCAGATTGTAACAATGGAGTAACTGAAGACTTGTTTGATGTTTCATTTACTTCATGGAGAGATGATTGGTTGCTAGATTCAGGAGCAACATGTCATATGACATTTAGAAAATATTTTTTTGAAGAATTCACTGACAAAGTTGATGGAGCAGTATATTTTGCAGATAAATCCAAACTCAAGCCATTAGGGCTTGGCACAGTCAGGCTTAAGTTGCCTGGTCTTCCAGATCATATTCTACATGAGGTTCTATACCTCCCTGAGTTGAGGAGAAACTTGCTGTCCCTGGTCCAAATCCGCCAGCAAGGACACTCCATTCACTTGTTTGATGGCAAGGCAGAGGTCAGAAAAGCATCAGATCACTCACTTGTCATGGAGGGAATAAAAGAAGGGAGACTCTTGAAGCTGAAAGGTTCATCTGCTCATGCTCAAAACTTTGCATTCAGTTCACATCATGATGAAGGTACATTCCCATCAAGTCTTTTATGGCATGCTAGATTTGGACACTTAAACTATGAAAGCCTTTGTTTGTTGAAGAAAAATGGTGTTAATGGACTGCCTACAATTCCTAGGAAACATAAGGAATGTGATGCTTGTATTCTAGGAAAGCATATAAAACAACCATTTCATGATTCACACTCCAGAGCACATAGAAAACTTGAGCTTATTCAATCAGATTTATGTGGCCCTATGCCTGTTGCTTCTGCAAACGGAAATAAATATATGATGACATTTATTGATGACTACACCAGAATGTGTTGGATTTACTTATTGAAGAACAAGTCTGATGCTTTTCAAACATTCAAGAATTTTCATGCATGGATTGAAAATGATGCACAAAATCATATTGGCTCTCTACGTACTGATAATGGAAAAGAATACACTTCAAACGAATTTGAAAATTATCTTCGTCAACATGGAATCAAACATCAAACAACTGTGCCATATAATCCCCAACAGAACGGTGTAGCTGAAAGAATGAACAGAACTATTTTAAATATGGTTCACTCCATGTTATTTTTCAAGAATGTAAAATTGATGTTTTGGGTTGATGCAGTTCTATGTGCTGTTTACATAAAGAATAGGTGTCCTTCAAGTTCAATTAGAAAAAAAACTCCTTTTGAAATGTGGCATGGCCACATTCCTTCAGTAAAGCATTTCAGGGTCCTGTCCACCTGTTATGCCTTGATACCGAAGGGTCAAAGGAATAAACTTGGTGCTAGAAGTTGAAAATTTATCTTCTTGGGGTACTCTAATACCTCCAAAGGATATCGTCTCTATGATGAAGCCAATAAGAAGTTTGTAGTAGCAAGAGATGTCATATTCCTTGAATCTTCCAAGAGTGACAAGGTTTTTGAGCGGCAACTTGATCGTCTGGATAGATTCACACATGCAAAGTCTTTCCAAGAATTTGATAATCAGATTCCACATCTTGAAGGGGGGATTCCTATATTGAATCAAACTATGGAATCATGTCCTGAAGCACTCTCTCCCCCACATGAAGAAACAACCATGGATGACACATTGAATGATGTGATTGACAGAATTGGGAGATTGAATCTTGAATCAATCCCAACTTAGTCAAATGACCAACCTGGGAAATCTCAGAAAGGTCCTCCCAAATGGCTGAAAAAGACACTGGAGAATGTTCATCCCGATGAGGTTGGAAAAACAGGAACAAGAAGTTCCACTAAACAAAACGAAGGTGATGTAGATAATTCTAATTCTCCTGTTGATATGGATATTGCTTATAACTGTGAATAGAGTTTGTCTACATATCATGAACCAACTTCCTTCAAAGAAGCCGCTTCTCATGATGAATGGAAAGAAGTGATGCAAAAGGAGTATGATGCCTTGACAAAGAATGACACTTGGAAGCTAGTTGATACGCCTTTGGGAACAAAACCAATTGGCTGTAAGTGGGTCTACAAGAACAAGTATAAAACAGATGGCTCACTTGACAAGCACAAGGCCAGGCTTGTGGAAAAAGGTTTTGCAGAAAAATAAGGAATCGATTATGGAGAAACTTTTGCTCCCATAGAAAAATGGACCACCATCCGGACTCTCTTTGCCCTAGCAGCTCAGAATGGATGGAAAGTCCATCAGATGGATGTAAAAACTACCTTTTTGAATGGATATATAAAGGAGAAAGTTTTTATGTCCCAGCCAGAAGAATTTGTTGTAAAGGGCCAAGAACACAAAGTTTTCAAGCTTATAAAATCCTTGTATGGCCTCAAGCAAGCACCATGAGCCTAGTATGAGAAATTAACCGAGCATCTTCTGAAACTTGACTTCAAACATTTTGATCTTGATGATGCAACCTTGTTTGTTAAGAATTTTGGAAAAACAGTTGTATATCTTGTGGTGTATGTAGATGATCTTTTGATAACAGGGAACAATGAGAGCTATATTGCATCCATGAAGAAAGAATTGAAGAAAGGTTTTGAAATGACTGATTTGGGTATGTTCATTACTCTCTCGGTATTGAAGTAATTCAACATCTTAAATTTATATTTCTTTCTCAAAAGAAGTACATTATAGATCTTTTGAACAATTTTGGCATGGATAAATGCAATCCCTTAACCACTCCAATGGAGCAAAACTTGAAGCTCACATCTATTGAAGGGAAGGAATTCGAGGACACAACTAATTATAGACAGCTTATAGGAAGTCTTATCTACCTGACCACCACCAGACCTGACATTTCATTTGTTGTTGGAATCCTCTCAAGGTTTATGCAAAAACCTTGTGAAGGACATTGGTCTGCTGCAAAAAGAGTGTTAAGGTACTTGAAGGGGACTCAAGACTTTGGACTCATATATACACAGGTAGGCGACTTCAACTTGATAGGATACTCTGATTCAGACTTTGATGGGGACAAAGAAACAAGGGTGTCTACTATAGGTTACACCATGAGTCTTGGATCAGGAGTTGTCTCGTGGAGATCACACAAACAGTCAATTCCAGCAGATTCCATGACCGAGGCAGAATATGTGGCAACAGCTGAAGCAACAAAGGAAATTGTGTGGCTCAGAAAAATCCTAGAATATTTGCAAATGAAACAAACGTATTCAACACCACTCATGATCGACAACACCTCTGCAATAAAGTTGGCCAAGAACCCAAAGTTCCATGATCGAACAAAGCACATCAATACAAAATACCATCTAATTCGACATTATGTTCAGGCCAAAACCATCCATCTACATCATTGTTCCACAAATGAGAAAACTGCTGATATCTTCACCAAAGCACTTGGAAGAGAAAAGTTTGAAAAGTTCAGATCAATACTTGGGCTCACCAACATCCCTTCGGATTAAAGGGGGGAATGTTGAGACCTAATCCTAAGGGTTGGGTGAGGATATTCAATATTGTATATTAAATAATATTAGGAAATAAGGAAGGCCAAGAGTCATTGGGAGATGAATCCCAATAGCCTCACCTCCATGTATAAATACATGCACATTCTTCATCTAATACACATTCTAATTTGCAGAGTTGCCTCCTGGTTTGACATAAAATGATTTTTATGAATGGAAGAATGGGAATCATGAAAATAGAGGATTTTTATGGACGAAAAAGGGGAGCAAAATAGAGGTTAGTTTTTCAAGTGAGGAAAGGGAGAAAAGGTGATTTTGTTGCAGTTTCTTCTCAAGAAATCAACAGAATTCCAGAGTGTAAAATGGGCACAGTAGGGAAGATTCTGGACAGAGGCATGAGGCCTTCAAGAGTCTTCAAGAGATAACATTTTTTAGCAATAAAACTTGTTTCTTGAAGGCTCCAAAAATTATTTAGCCACCTTTTGGTATAACAAATTTCATAGGTGGCTAACAGTGGCTTCACTTGGGGATGGTGCCTTCTTGAAGGCATCAAGAACTTCAGACTTGCATTCTCTGGGAGGTTGATCAGTGCCTTATCCATTGGGCTACCTTTCTTTCCTTGAATGATATTCTTTTGCTCTGAAAACATATTAGCAGCAATAAAAGCAATGGATCTTTCATCAACAAGCTCTCTACCTACCCAATCCTATAGATCTAGCATTTTTTCTTCTTTAGAGTGCACTTGGATTGGAAAACTCTTTTACAACATTTTATTCTTTTGAAAGCAGTAAATCTAATCTATTTCTACTCCTTATTTATCCATGGACTCAAATTAAATAGTTCTGCCCATATGATTCTCTACCTAATATACTATCTGTTGGGATTAAACTGCCCAACAGATTTTATTCACTAAATTCTACAACAGAAATTTAAAAGCATACAAGTCAGGATTAAACAGTCTAACTTGTCGCTGATCTATGGCATGAAAACAAGCTGCACATAGATCTTATTTTGCAGAACATTAAAACAAAATGGAAGGCTTAGGATCTGAAATTTAAAAGCATTTCCTTCATATTTTTTACAGCTTAGTTTTGACTTTTGTTTTGAGTTGTCTTTCCTTTGTCAACTGGTTGAGATTTTGAGCTAATTGGAACCAGATTTACATATTTTTTGACTCATAATTTGAAACAGATTTGAGTCATTCTCTTTGGGAACTTAGGTTCAGATTTTGAGCATGTTTGAACCTTTAATTTCTATCCTAAACTATTTACTGATAAACCAATATTAAACAGTTTGTAAAATCGCATTCACTATCCTATCAGCAAAAAACTTAAAACTAATTAGTCATTATTAGGTTGTTTGACTAACTAGAAGTGTGTTCTTTAGGAGTGGCATTTGAGCTTGCACACTTTCAGCTTTGGTTCTCTTTTGGTATGGGGTTGTACCTTTATTGTTTTTACAATCTGCCCTCTTTTCTTTGTTTCTTTTTTTTTGTGTTTTTGATGTTTATAACTTTGAATGCAATGATGGGTGAAGTATTTACAATGAAAAAAAAGATAAAAAAAGGTTTTCAGAACATAACATGGATCAAGAGAAGTAATGCTTAAGCATCCTGCCATTGACAGGACCCCCAAACAATTCTGCTCCATTCAACTCTTGCGAAAAATAGGCATTATTACCAACAGGTGAATGGATAGAGTAAGGGCCAAGCCATCAGTTGTCAAATTTTCCATGCTTGCCCTTGTCTTCCCTCCTTGAGTCCCACTTCAAAACTTTGTCCCCAATATTGAAATTGTTGGCCTTTGTTCTTCTCTCAAAAAGATTTTTAATGCTGTCCTACTTCTATAATGCTTTGTTATAAACTTCCTCTTTGCTTTGCTGAAGATGAATGGTCTGATTTATTCTTTTTATCATGTCATTATCTTCAGTTTGCAACTCTTGAATCAACTTCATCACTAGTACACCAAGGCCGGTTGGAAAAGTTGCATCAGTACCATACACAAGCTAGAAAGGTGACATACCAATAGATTTCTTCAAATTCAATCTGTCAACCCAAAGTGCATGAACTAGCTTTGTGTGCCAAGACTTTTTATTGTCCTCCAACAATTTCTTGATTATGTTCACTAAACTCTTGTTTGAGGATTTTGCAAGTCCATTACCTTGAGGGTAATAGGTCGTGGAATGCCCCAATGTTATCTGATATATGTGACAGAATTCAACCATCTTCTTTGATCAAAATGTTGCTGCATTATCAGTGACGATCTTGGTAGGACAGCCAAATCTGGAGAGAATGTTAGTCTCCATGAATTTTATAATAACAAAATCATTGGCTTGCCTACAGGGTATGGCTTCTATCCACTTAATGAAATAGTCTGTGGCAGTGAGAATCCATCTATGCTGAGCAGAAGATGGTGGATCGATTTTTCCTATGAAGTCAAGTCCCCACTATTGAAAAGGAGCTTCAACAGTGATTGGATGCAGAGGTAGGGGTAGCAGTTTTCTTTTTCCTTCAAAAAGTTGACATTTATGATAAGCAATGATCATATTGTGTATATCAGGAAAGAGAGTAGGCCAATAGAAACCAACTCTCAAAATTTTGTTGGTTGTTGTCTTCCAGTACAAATGACCTCCACACTCTCCTTCATGGAACTCGTGCTTAACCTTCTCTGCATCATACTCAGGCAAACATTTAAGCAATACACCACTTTCATTTTTCCAAGAAAGACATCTATCTATAATGCAATAATTTACAGCTTTTAACTTTAGGAACCTTGCATTTTTTTTTTGTCAAACTAGGAGGTGTATTTAAATTAAGCAAAACATAAATAATATCAGCATACCAAGAGGAATTCATGAAATGGTCTTCAACAATGGGAGTTGAGATTTCCTCTTGTTCGTCCAAAGCATTAATCATATTAATATTGAGAGCCTCAAATTTGGATTCAGCCATTAATCTAGCTAGACCTTGGCCTTTGATGAGTTTAGTGGACTTTATCTCTAAATAATATTCAAGAATAACAACAATCCACTTACCTCTCTTACCATCTGGGTCCTGTGTTAGAATGTCTTTCACCACTGAATTTGGGACAAAGGCAATGATGTGTGAGTGTAAGATGTATACTCTGAATTTTTTAAAATCTTTAACCAAATCAAAAGCTTACTTCTCCATAATGTTATACTTCAGAGGGGCATCCCTCAATGCCTTGCTAAAGAATGCAATAGGCTACTCCTGTCCTTGTGGATTTTTCTATAAAAGGACAACAGCTATGGTATGTTCTGATGCAAACGAAAAAATATAAAAATATTTTGAAAAATCAGGACTTATTAGAACCGGTGTTTTGGTTAACGCTTGTTTCACCAACTCAAAGGACTTCTTTGCTTCCAAGGTCCATTTTACCCCTTGCTCCTTCTTCAACATGTTTGTGATACTTCTAAGAAGCTCAGCCAAGTTGGGGATGAACCTTCTCAAAAATTTAATCTTTCCAATAAAAGATTGCAACTCCTTTCTGTTTCGCGGATGAGAGATTTGCAATATGGCCTTAATCCTTTTGGGATCTATCTTAAAACCTTCTTCTAAAATAATGTGCCCAAGAAGTTTACCTTCTTGGAGCCCAAATAGTGTTTTCTTAGGGTTTAAAGATATCCAAAACTTTCTGCATTTCTCAAAAAAATTTCTTAAGTGTTTTAAGTGCTCTTCCTCTGTTTTTGAAAACACTGTGACATCATCAAGGTATATAATAATGAAGTAGCCTAGTTCTTCCGAGAATGCTATGTCCATGGCTCTCTGAAAAGTTGCTTCAACATTCATTAAACCAAAGGGAATTTTCACATACATGAAAGTGCCCCATGGTGTAGTAAAGGGTGTCTTTAATTAATCAGCAGGGTGAACTAAGATCTGATTGTACCCTGAGTAGCCATCAAGCAAAGAAATTCTTCTAGACCCTACCACCCTTTGTAAAATATGATCCATCTTAGGTAAAGGGTAGTTGTATTTTAATGAAGCTTTTTTTAAGTCTCTAAAGTCTATACAAAGCCTGATCTCTCCAGTTTTCTTCCTGACTGATACCAAATTAGACACCCACTCAGAATATCGAATAGGGACAATAATACCAGCATCGTACATTTTCCTGATTTCCTTCTCAACCAGAGGCAGCTGAACAGGGTTTATTCTGTGCAGTTTTTGTTTGAATGGTTTTTGGTTTTCTTTGAAAGGGATTTTGTGCTGTATTATTTCAGTGTCATAGGATTTAAGATCTTTGTAACTCCATGAAAAAACATCAGAAAAATCTTGAAACAGCTCTATGTATTTGAGTTTAATGTGAGCTGGTAAAGTTTTGGACAGTTTAATCATCATAGGTTTAAGTTCACTTCCTATATTGCACTCTTCCACTTCATTCTCTATAGGTTCCAGTTTTGGCTTCCTGACCACATCGTTAAAATCGAACAACTCTTCTAAAGGTGTCAGACCCTTTGGCAAGCTTTCATCTTTAGAGTGCGGGGGTTTCTAACTGCTCTGTTTCTAACTCTGCGTTCATCTCTGTTTCATTTTCAAGTTTTCTAGATAACAGGTTTACATTAGCAAGTTCAGGAGACCTTTCTTCTTCATCAAGAAAATTTTATTCACTACCGTGGTCAGTTTCATAATCTGAATCTGAACTTGGTAGTTCGAATTCATTTCTGAACTGCATGAAGTCTTCTATTTGTTTGTCTCCGTCGAACACCTGCCAATATTTTTCGTTATCAGGAATGGATGGTATAAATTTTATCTGAGTTGTGCAGTCTTTGGTTTCATATGGCGTTAAGCATGTTCTAGCTGCAAAAGCTAAATTGTGGGCCGCAATATTTCTTTTTCTTGAGACAAAAATCAGTTTGGACTCCTCGAAAGTTTTTAAAAGGTCCATGACATCATTTCGGTAGGCCCTAAGTCCGGGATGATTTGTGTTATACTACCCATTGACTTGCCTAATGACTAACTCTGAATCCCCATACACATTGATTCTTTTGGCTCCTAACTTCTTCAAAAATCATAAGCCTAAGAGAAGGGATTCATATTCCACTATGTTATTGGAACACTGGAAGTTTAATCTACAGGAAAGGCTTTTTGTGTGGTTATTCTCAATGTTGCATATCCAAACCCCTGCACCAGCATTGTTCTTAGTGCAAGACGCATCGAAGTGCATACGCCATAGAGGACTAGTCTCGAGTTTATTATTTGGGTTACTATGCTCTTCAATAATTGTTCTATCGAATTGTTCTTGGAGGTCAGCATGATGTTGAACTTGTTTTAACTCCTCAGATTTTTTATTGGGTTGAGGACTACTTTCTTGACCGTCAAGGCTGAAACATGATGGACGTATGATTTTTAGTTCAGGACCTGCGTTTTCTTCGATAAAGTTCATGGGTTCAGCAAACAGTTTAGACATTTCTGTGGTGTTCGCCTCCTCCTCTCTATCGGCCATTAATTCTATTAAAGTTACTTGTTCATATAATATTTCTTGATTAAAAAGGATAAATGAATCAAGGTCTGTGTTTATAGAATAAAGGGGAAAGTTCTGAGGTCTATCTTGGCTAGTCACCATGTATTGCATATGAGACTCCCTGTAAAGTCTTCTTGTCTGATTGAAAAAAGGGATGGTCACATAGGTCATGTCCATCTACATAGTTCCTTGTAACTTAGCTCCCCAAGACCTAGATAATAGCATTCCATGCTTTGGGGGCACATCAGCCACAACAATATCCATGACTAAACATTTGGCTAGAATTTGAGCTAAGTTAACATAGAGGTCTTTGATTAATCCTAAACATTTTACTCTGCTTGAGTCAAAGGAGTAAAGATCTTTATAAGGTCTTGTGATTTCAAGGCCTAGGCTCTCCATGATAGCTTTGGACATTAAATTATGAGAGGTGCCTAAATCATGCATAGCATTATGTAAAATATTGTCATGACCATTTAAACATACATAAAATGGAGGATTAGGTCCCTCTTGATATCTACCTTCAATCTTAGGACCAAAAGTGAGCTCTGGCTGGTCATCATTAAGATTGATTGTGTCATTATGGTCCTCTATGTTTAAAGCCTTCAAAATTTGGGTTCTATATACATTTTGGGCAGCTAAATCATTCAAGGGAACAGAGATTTTGATCTTTGAAATTTCCTGCTCTAGGCTGAAAGGAATTTGGTTCTTTGAAGAACTTGTCTCAGCCTTACTAGCTACTAGTCTATCAGCAACATCAGCTTGCTGACTTGTTTTATTTATGTTTGAAAAAATGGTTTTAACAGGAGTACTAGCTAAAAGGTTAGTACTACTAAGGTCTGCACTCTGTTTTTCATTGTTTGGAGTGCCTTTCTCTTTACCATTATCAGAATTCACAGCCATTGTTTTGTCCTTTTGTTTGACAACTTTAGGCTTGGTTGCAGTGCTATTTTGTGAATATTTTTCAGAGGTTTTGGTGTTGGGAGTTTGTTGACTGGTTTTGCTTCTAAGGTCATATTCTCTTTGAGACTCTATGATTACATTTTCCATGTCTTTATAATAATTTTCATCATCATCCCTTTTGTCATCATAAGGTGTGTATAGACCTTGTTTTCTATTATAATGCATCTCAAAGTCATCATTATCTACCCCTAACATGTTGATATCATATTCCTATGTTATTTCATCTACTTCCTCAACCTCACTTATATAGTTTTGATGAAATGGAGGAGTGGTCTATTGATCGCCCTCCCTAGGTATGTTTGGAGGTTGGTTCCTTCTAAAATTCTGATTTTGGTCCTGATTTCTATTTTGAAGAGCATTTTGATTTTGGCTTGCTTGTGCTCTCTTAATTATGCTCATCTCTTTAATCATCTCCTCCATCATTCTCTCCATCTTTGAGTTGGAAGTAGAAGGTGTGTTTTCCTCTCTAAAAGACACTCTCTTCTAATTTTTCATTCTTTCTCTCTTCTCCATTAAGTTTACTTCCACAACAAGAGCTCCTTTTTGCATCTCTTCAAGAGTTGCAGGATCTCTCTCTCTCAGTTGATAGGCCATCTCGGGGTCGAACCCTTCAGGAAACTTGTTTAAAGTTGAGCCTTGTGGAGGTTTTAGATATGGGGAAAGGGCATTATACACACTGTTAAATCTTGTGCAATAAGCTTGCACACTTTCCCTAGTTTTTCTATGGAGGTTCTTGTAATCAGAAAGGACTTGGAGAGGATTTTTCTTCACTTCTCATTTGTTTAAGAATGTTTGATGGAAGGCTTGGAGATCATTAATACTATGGGGGGTTAAGCCTTTAAACCATTTTCTAACTTCTCTCCCCAGACTCTGAGCAAATAATCTAAGCTTGATAGAATCATCATCAATTTCATTTCTGTCAAAGTAGTCATTCATATTATCCACATGTTGTGATGCAGTTGTAGCATTACTAGCATCATACAATGGAATTTTGGACTGATAGTCATGTGGAAGATTGACTAATGGTATAGGAATGACTAAGGGAGCATACCATGCTGCCATGATATGTGGTAGGGGTGGATTCACAAGAGGTGGATTAACAAAAGGAAAAGTGGGCTAAAGTGGAGTGGTTTGGACAATGAATGGAGGATGAAGGGATGTGGATGGAATAGCAATAGACTGCTGAGCTGATCTTAGATGAGAGACACCTAAATTGTGAAGGAAATGTAAATTAGGAGGTGTTTCTTCCCTACTACCAAGATGTTCACTTGTTTCAGGAGATGAAAATGAAGACTCAGAATCTAGCTGAGTTATATCATCAAATGACCTAGTTCTAAAGGGATTTACTAAGTCAACTTGTGATTGTTGTAGAGCTGAAAGATTTTCAAGAACTGAATTAGCTCTCAAGGGTGATATGAAAACAGTTGATAATTTAATCCTAGAAGACTTCCTAAGGATACTTTCTGGGTTCTCAACTATCTCAGGTGGATCAGGGTCAGGATAAGCTCTAGTGTGAATCTTTCTAGGAGCCACTATGCTGTGTTTTTCAGACCCAAATAAATAAGAAAAGTTCAACCAAGTATGACAGTCTTTAAAAGGTCAACTAATCTTTTTACACAAATTTTAATCCTAGAGTCCTTTAACTGAGTTTGAATGATATTATAATGATAAGGGTTCTTCCTAGTGAAGTCTTAAGGTCTGCTTAGGATTTTGGAGTCACCAAGTGGAAGTCTTTAGCTCTTTTTCGGAGATAAAAGGTTTTATGGTCCACTACCATGTTTATTAGATACCAATCTGAAATATTTTTTGGTTTTCTGAGTTATTTTTCAGTCCTATTGGTTGTTAAGAGTGTCCTAAATATGTTTCAAAACTTAGCTATGGTTACGAGACAAAAAATAGTCTACTTTTATGGCTAAGCTAGCTGATTTTTCAAGGTTAGATAAAGTCTTATGAGAATCCTAGGGTTTTGCCTAGTTTGTCACTTATTCAAACAAGTTTTATCATGATTACCATTTCTTGGTAGTGCTTGAAAAGGCTTCTTTTTACTCACTAAACAATGTTTGTATGAAATTTTAAGGGGAACTAGAGATTATTCAACAACATAATAACTTCGATCCCCAGCGAAGTCGCCAGAAATGTTAGTTGCTAGTGGCTCAGTTGGCAAACAGAAAAATTGTCATTAAATCAGAGGTTATCTAGAGTTTTAAGGTGTATTTGAACTTTTATTAACTCAGAAAATTCCCCAACGGAGTCGCCAAAAATTTTAGGAATCTGTAATTAGCAAGATTGGAAAATTTCAATCATAGAAACAACATCATTTCAACCACATTAGGATTCTAGGATCTAGCCCTCCTGAATCCGGAGAGGGATCTCTCCAATAAGTGCAAAAATGGATTTGTCTTTGAAGTTTATAGTAATGATGTTAGGCTAGTTATGGAGGCTGAGGGTTTTGTTTTGTTTTTGGATGGTTGATCATGATTATTATTTGAGGAGGAAAGTTCTAAATGCAAAGAGTTCCAAAGGTGAGAAGTCGCAAGCAAATAGAACAAGCTTTGGCCAAGAAGGTAGATAATTGCAGGTTTTAGTCCATTGGGCTATGGAGTCATAATAGGGTTTAATTGAAACAATCAAGGTTCAAGAGTAGTCTATGGGGCAAGTCATCTATGTCCAAGGATCTCTTCAAATTTTGATTTATGGAATGAAATGAAACAATAAGAAGGAGAATTAAACAGATGAAGAACAGAGAGCAGCCTAAGATCGGGCAAGTACTTCTAAACTAGCATGCTTTTGACATACACTTAAGAAAGACATAAAAGTAATCTAAGATCAGGTAAGTACTTCTAAACTAGCCTGCTTTTGATGCACGTTTAATAGAAAAACATTGTTGGAGAAGAAACTAGAGGGCCCGGCTCACCACAAATGCTCTCCTAGCTCTGCTCTACTTGGTAACTTTCAAGACAAACACAAAGATAACAAAGAATGGCCTAAGCTCTAGTAAGTGTTTCAACACTAGCCAGCTTTCAAGACATTCCAAGGGAAACATTCAGACAATCTTTGGGGATAAAACTAGGACCAAGGCACACCATATCTTCCTTATTTCATCTCTACTTAACATATACTGAAAATTACATTCAAGAATAACAATTAGCTAAGGCAATAGGATGAGGGAACACCAGCATTCGTATGCTTAAAACTGAATTAAATCATTCCTAAATAACACAAATTAGAAGAAAACATATAGATAAAGATTTTCAGTTAGAAAAAGGTACTGATATATAGTAGGTCTTAACTCTATGCATGTTGTTCTTTATAAGAGAAGATGAACACAGTGAAAACAAAAATAAAATAACAATTCACAATAAGAAATAACATCACCATTGACATAGACCAAGATCCCATAAATCAGCTTGTATTGATGCTCCAACCCAGTTACAGCTCTAAGTCCAATGCTTTAGTTTAGCAATCATCTACACTTCCCAGACTAACTTATCTATCACAAGCAGAGCTTCAAGAGCCATTGAACACTATTTACAAGTAGAAGTGTCAAGCTCAATTACATTTCAAAGTTCAGCAACCAACCCCTTTCTCATCTTCTCCAGTAGTGTTTATAGAAGAATGAAGAGGTGAGATCTGATAAAAGATCTCCAAAGATAATTAATACAGTCTTAATGGCTTCTTGGCCTTTGGGGGGCTCGATGAAGAAGTTTACAGGTGTTCTATCTGTATTAATGTTTTTCATTTAAGATTAAGCTCAGTGGGAGCTCTTATTGACTTTTGAGGCTCTTTGTTATGTTAAAGTAACTCTGCTGATATTTTGTCATTAAGTTTATTTGCAGAATTAACTCTTTGGCTGCGCTGAGGAAAATATCTGATCTTGATCAATAACTTCGGCCTTTGTTTGAATGCTTTGAGGCACAGGTGGCACTGTGGTAGCTGGGAGGAATCAATTTGCCTCAGATGTGGCGGTGGAGGCTTTCTTGTCTGATAAAAACACTTATGATTTTCTTTTAACTGTGTCTTAATTGGGAGGATTAGGCTTTTGATAATCAATCTTAGCCATAATTCCCCATAGATCTGTCTTCAATATTCCATTCTAGTGCGTTTTGTCTTCGACACTGATACTCTTTGATTATGATTCATTTACTGTGTTATGTTGGTGTGCAGTGCTGCGCAGGGATCATGAGGCATCAATGCTTTTGAAGCATTGACGAGATGTGAAAATTAAACCCATGGATGGCTTCCTTTTAATGAATCGAAGGCATGAGAATTGAACCCCAGCCTTCGGCTTTTTCTTCAGTATAATGAAAAAACCATATAATCACCGTTTATCAAATGATATACCCTGGACTTCAAAACTCTCGATAAAACCAAGCTGCATAAACCATTTTGGGTCACAAAAGGAGCTTGTTGACGTCAGGGTGTGTGTGACCCAAACTTTTTATGAAATCCGCCATATAAAGTTCCCCAGGTCCGTTTTGGGGCTTGCTGATGTCATCCCAAGTGTGACCTAAATTTTTTATGAAATACACCATATAAAGCTTATCAGGTCCTGATTGCATGACCATGCGAGCAACCAAACAAGACCCGCTCCAATCAGTTGCTGCCATGTGGGTGCTAATTAGGCGTTGGGGACCACCGGTTCTATGGGATTGCTGACAGGTGCATGGCCATGGGGACCAGGATGATATATGAAAACCCAAAATTTCAATATAATATAGAGTTTTAATGCTTCGAGGGTGGGATATATATTTATGATATGGTCTGGCACTCGACTGCGGGGCCTGTGTTCTCTATGTAACATAACATGCCCAGGGCGTATACAAAAAAGGGCTAATCGCAATCGAGACTTCGGTCTTGGTTTTTTAATCTAACCATTCAAACTTTGTGATGAAATTTAAGTGCTTGAATGGTTTCAGTGCTTGGTTTCAGCACCAAGGCATATGGAAGGGAAGTGGTTAAGACTTTGGCCCAAGGGGGCTTAAGCCTTTATACAAAAATATGTATTTTTTATGATTTTTTTCTGGTTTTCCAAGGGTTTTGGGGGTTTCAGTATAGTTTAAAAATGAGTTTTAAACTATGTAAAATGATTTTTATGAATGGAAGAAGGGGAATCATGAAAATAGAGGAGTTTTATGGAGAAAAAAGGGGAGCAAAATGGAGGTTAGTTTTTCAAGTGAGGAAAGGGAGAGAAGGTGATTTTGCAGCAGTTTCTTCTCATGAAATCAGCAGAATTCCAGAGTGTAAAATGGGCACAGTAGGGAAGATTTTGGACAGAGGCACGAGGCTTTCAAGAATCTTCAAGAGATAACATTTTTTAGCAATAAAACTTGTTTCTTGAAGGCTCCAAAAATGATTTAGCCACCTTTTGGTATAAAAAATTTCATAGGTGGCTAACAGAACCAACACTACCATCTAAAGCACCACATGACCCAAAAGGAGACACATTGGATGGTTTTTTCTTTACAAGCTAATATTCCTATGTTCATAATGCTCTTAAAAGTTGATATGATATGGATATGATCAGACAGTCTTTCCCACTGTCTAATCCAGTATAAGTATTGACACAACGTTCATCAGATATCACACAAACATGTTCTGAGTTGATTGAAGACTTGGAGAGAAAATCCGTAGTACCAGGGTATGAATTTAATTTGGCTGATCATAATACTCAAAAATAGGTCAGGTATATCTTGATCCAATGGCTACATATATAGATAAATTGTGCATCACAAAGCCAACATGCATTTCTAGCATTTCTATTATTTTTCAAGTCTACCAAGATCCATGTAAATCAGATCATGAAAGGAATTTCTCTCAAATACCATTATCAGGTTTGATGCCAAATATGGTCGAGAGTAGTGAAAGAAAAGAGTTATTAAGGAAGTTGCTTGACTGGGTACATTGGCATTATTGTATCATTTGAAAAGGCAAAATTTTCAGTAGATTAGGGTAGGTAGGTGTGAAAATAAGCTGAGTAATTTGAGCATTTTATTATTATTAGTTTAAGGTTGCTTTCAATTTTCAGTTTTCAGTTTCAGCATAGTCCAGATTTCAGCATTCAGATCTTCTGGGTGTAGCAGTATGTTTAGCTTGATGGTTTATAGTGGATAAGTTCAGTTTTAGATTTTAGTTCAGATTTACAGTATGCAAATAAGCTGGCTGAGAAAGCATGTGGTCTATTTTTATCAGTAAAATTCATAAGGAATAATCAGCTAATTTCTAGTCACTGAGTTGCATGACAGATCAAGACACAAGTTGTGGGATCAGCCCAATGGATAGGGCACTAATTTACAAATCCAAAGATATGAGATTCTTGGCACCTCCTCCATAGCTTCCATCCCCAGAAGGAACCGATGTTGGAACGAGATAAATTTTAAATTTACACTTCGTCCTGCATATTTTTAAATCCATTAGTAAAGGTGGGATAAATTTGAAGTGGATTTGTTAAATCAATTCTCTCTTCAAACACTCTAGCCTCCATGACTTCCTAGTTACAATGATTTGTGATAATCAGTTTGAAACAACAGAAGAATGGGCAGTGTACATGGAGAGGACTATGATCTTCTCCGTAGTGAAGAAGTGTATGGAGATAACTATGTTCAAGAGAGCCTCTAACATCGTGAAAAAATATAACTTACAGTTGGAGTTTCCTGATGCATATCATCAATATAGAAAATGTACATTGAGAAAGTTAGTAGAGAAAGGATGTTGGGATATTGTAGATTCAATTTCTATTGAAGATTGAAACTTGTTGAATTTTTGGTTGATCTAGCATGAGAAATTGATGATGTAGAAAAGGTAGCCGATCTTTGTTACCGCCATGACATAGAATACATCCCATTTTGTTCAGTTGATGGAGGCCACCCTATGATTTAGTATTTGCAATTACAAGAATCTATTCCAGAAGAAGATGTTATTTGGGTTGAAACTATTACTAGTTTGGATAACACTTCATGCCATTTTCTAATACTAATATAGTTGTAATAGATTGTGAATGGAGACCCAATTACATAAAAGAGGAGAAGACAAGCAAGTTGTTTGATTCACATGGGGACATGATAGGCTTCCATTACTGTGAACCACTTTTGGACCTGCAAATACTTTACAACCACTCGAAGGGGGGCCTCTCTAGCCTTGCAAAGATTACACTAGGGAGTTACTTAAGTAAGACAGCACGCATGACTGATTGGGAACACTATGCTTATACACATGACAAGGGTTTTTTAGACAGTAAGGCAACACAGTGTTGAAAAGTTGTGTTGCGTTTCTATTGGACTCATTACTGGACGATACTAAAGGTATCCTTGTGGAAAATCCTGCAGCTTCTCCAAAGCATCAATTTATTGCACCAGATGGTCAGAAAGCTAGTGTAATTTTTTCAACTATAATGGACATGGAAATTATCAGAGAAGTATTTATGGCAACTATTTTTGCAGCTCAGGTATTGGGAAGTATAAGTGATGATTTAATTTCAAAACTTATGGATGCAAAACCCAAGATTTTTCCTCCAAAATTTTCTAGAGATGTTTCCTTAGGCGTACTTTATGTCAAGATTGTTGATCCACTTAGAGCATCATATGGTGTTGAGAATCCAATTTATGTTGTTATTCAGCTTGCACAGACAACCATGCATAGTGAAATGGGTAAGATCACATTGGATAAAACATTTGAAGAGAGAGAGAGACCCTCAATGAAAATATTGTGAAATCAATAAATGAAGTTACAACTGACTAGGGCTTATGTTGTTTACGATATGGAATAAGGGACATAAATCCACCAACATGTGTAAAAGCAGCCATGGAGATGTAGGCAAAGGCAGAACGGAGAAAGCAAGCACAATTTCTGGAGTCTAAAGGAGTATGCCAAGAAAATATATTGCAGATGGAAAGAAAAGTGATGTGATACTCGAGTCAGAAGCTACCATGATGGACCAAGTCAACAGAGCTTGAGAAGAATTTGAAGCTATTCTAGCAAGGGCTGAAGCAACTACAAAGGATATTGGACTGATTTCAGAAGCTATTAGATCAAATGGTGGAGTAGAGGCTGCAAGTCTAAGAATTTTTGAATAATATATTCAATAATTTAGTATGGTTACAAAGGAGAGAACAACCTTGCTGATTCCAAGTAATGTTTCAAATCTTGCAAGTATGATGGGACAGGCATTGCCCATATACAAAATTTTAATTGGACAAAAATATGGGAGTGGAAAGGAAGTTGTAGTTCCAACATTCCATGCGAGGAGCAGGTATCAAAAATATGATGGCTCTGAAAATCAACATGCTACTGAGGATTTTTCTGTTTGTTTTGAGGAGAGTGCAAGCATGGATGATTCAGGACTCGACGACAATCCAAATTTCTTGCATCCTGCAAGAGGTTTTAGTATTTAGAGTCCTCTAGAGTGATTGAATTAATATGATCTGGGAAATTTTTTGTGTTTCTTCAAAGATGCCTATTGGATGGATGCACCATGTCCTTTATGGACTAGTTTTAGTATTCGATATATTTTTCCCATTCTACTTGCAATGCGATAAGTAATTCTGGAATTTAAATATTTTCTCACCCACTTTCATAGTTTGAGGGCATCTTATTTTTTAGCCTCCCAATAAACTATTGGAGAATGGAATGGGAACAAGATTTTCAAGATCATAAATGTGCATCCACTGTCGAAATGCTGATGAACATTCTGAGAGACAGTATTGGCTCCAATTCGGCTCGACAACACCTTGCTTTGCTATGTCTTGGTAAAATTGGCTAAACCTCATGCATGTTCGGCTTATGATGGATGAAAGTTGGTTAAGATTGATGGTTCAAGTTGATTTAAGACCCCGTCAGTGTTTTTAAGTTTAATGGAGGAAGGGGGGTCCGAAATGGGAAGTTTTCAAACCCAGCCATTAACCACATGGTAACTGGAAGCTATGTTTGCACCCCCCATCACAATATAGCTTAACATTTGTCGAGCCCTCCGAAATTTGGTTTCAGGTTTTGCATGACAATCTTAGCAGTATACAGACCAGCACTCGAGTGCTAGACATCAAGGCACATGGAGGAAGAGCCCACAACGGGTTATGCTAGTTTTCTACGCGTCAATGATTAAGGTTATCTAGTTTCGTGAATTGTGGATAGTTGTGATTTTGATTCCAAATATTAAGTAAGGAGATCCCTTGAAGAACCATGGTCTACATTTTATCACACAAGCCGAGAAGGAAGATTTAGCCGTGGCCAATCCAGTAAGAAGATGCCTCCAACTGCTGCCCAATGCAACAATGAACTCGCACCGTTGTCTAGAAACGTGTTTGGAATACCTATGGCAGCGTTATCAACTATCGTCCATCAGTATCAAAATAGTTGCAGAGTCAAACCTTCAAACATTGATAGTGATGGTGTTGGGAGAATTTGGAATCAAAGAGGTAGATACTCTCCTCTACAGGTCCTTGATGAACAGATGGACCATAAGGCAGTGGCCTTGGATGAGCCACAAATTATTCCACAGCTTCTTCCATTCCACTATACATGGAAACACCATTTACTGTGCCTCAATATACCCCATTGCTATAAATTTCACCTCATTCTATCTGAAATGGATGGTGAGACGTAACATCAAAACCCATAGGTGTGAGGTTGAATAATTCCCGTCCATATACTTCCCAGAAATAGGCAGCACCAGTTTCCAACGGGTGCAGACCATAGGAATAGTGGGGTACATGAACCAAATATATCTGTTAGGTATCATGATGAGAATACATGGACTCGCTGCAGTGGGACTGTGGGAGGTGAATTCAAGTGCGTAGCACTGGAAGCCTTTGACAACAATGCTTGTTGAATGAGTGAGAAAATATATCTTAGATTTTTGGTCATATGAGATTGCATTGGCTTACGGCGGAGATGAGAGAGTGAGCATCATTGCAAAGAATTGCTTTGCAGAAATCCTCCAAAAACTTGTGAATGTTCTCCTTAAAATTTGTGACCACCACTCTGGAAAATATAGCAGGTGAATTATTCAATCCAAAATGAATCACTGTATATTGATATGAACCCCATTCTATAGCAAAGGTGGTCTTTT
This sequence comes from Pinus albicaulis, assembly GCA_034641835.2. NCBI lineage: Eukaryota > Viridiplantae > Streptophyta > Pinopsida > Pinales > Pinaceae > Pinus > Pinus albicaulis. The sequence continues at coordinate 341,367,014 of CM076569.1, forward strand.
TTCCATCTTCAGGTGCAATTCTGATATGATGATATCCTGAAAATCCATCTGTAAATGAATAGGCTTCCTAACCTCCTACATTATAAAATACTTCATTTGTGAAAGAGGTGGGAAAAGGATCATTTAATCATGCATCGTTCAACTTCCTTAGGTCTACACATATCCTGATCTCTCCTTTTGTCTTGTTTTCCTCCACCACCATAGGACTTACTCACTCTAACTCTCTGATAGGTTCAATAATCCATGTTGCTATCATCTTATACAGTTCTAGATTCACTTTTTCCTTGTACTTTGGGTTCAACCTATAAGGTATCTACTTGATTGGCTTCACATCAGGTTTCAGGGGAATCTTCATGACTCCCAATCTCCTAATATTCCCTTCATATATAAAAATTTAGTGGGAAAGAGTTCTTGATATTCATGCAGTAATTTTGTGACTTTGCTGACCATCTCCTTGTCCCAGTAATCTCTTACTGTTGCAAACTTAGGCTCTTCCTCTGATCCAAAGTTCACCTTCTTTGTTTTTAAAGGTTGTGTGATATTTGTCATGTATATCTTTGTTCCATGCACTTTGCGGTTCCCTTCTATTTCTGAAGGTCACCTGCGTTCTTTTCCTTGGTTCATAAAGCCTTTCAGCCATCACTCCCAGTTCTGCCTTCATGCTTTAGGGAAAATATGTTAAACAGTAATTTGTCACCAAGCTCATCTTCCGATCCCTGGTCCTAAAAAGGCAATTGGACATGTTTTACAGGTGCTTTCGTCGAAGATTTTGGTCGAATGGAAGACCACCAAGCCTTATAGGACCAATATTGCATCAATTATTTGCGCAAATGAGGATTATTGAAATCCTTCCAAAAATCTAGTCTAAGAGCTCAATTGCAGCTTCTCCAATATCTAATCAGTATCTGGGACATGGACCGATAATTGTTTATCATCGGGGACCAAGAGTTAGAACTAGATGTGATGGACATCTATTTTATTACTAGAATTTCTAGGAGAGGGGAGAGGATCCAACCCTTTGGAGCTCATGCAGGGGGTGAGAGCACTAGCATGCTCATCCAGAGATACTGTCCTAGGGTACGGAAAATAGAGAATGGCAAGGTAGATATTTCTTCCATCAGAGTGATTCCCCTGCATACCATACTACACTTCATCATGAGAGTGGCAAGAGCCGAGGTATTTCATGAGGAAACAAAATCTCAGTTCCAATACGCGGTGGACTGCTTGGCCCCAACGATGTTCAACTGGTGTGAGTGGTTACTAGCTAACATGAAGAGACAACTAACCAAGTGCAAGATAGGGAGACTAAAATAGTTCAGGTACAGGACAATTCTAGTGACCTTCTTTCTTGAGAGAGTACCCCTATTCAAGCATCAATGGCTAGATAACCATTATCCAGCCCCGATGGACCTGAGGATGATGAGATGGTGCGACATAATGCTCCGACAAGGAGGGGCGTAATGGATGTGTTTCCTCACAGCCTTCTTCAGTTGACTACGACGTCAACTTATCATATTTGAGTATTACACATATGCCAACATCGACTTTAGAGGAGATCTGGATCTGCCGATTCCACCAGGCACATAGTGGACTGATGTAGGTAAAAATTGTTTTTTAACATTTTTTACTTTTTCATATGTTTTTTGTTATGTATTCTAAAATGTCAACTTATGATTTTTTACAGATATGGGTCCTTAGAGACCTCTTGGCATGTCACCGATTGCATGGAGGGTATCTCTTCTAACAGAGGATGCTCCTTACAATGAAGGAGCAAACACATTAGCTGAGCTGGAGTGAAACCTAGTTGGATTCACGAGAGCCATTCTAGATTATGCTACATTCGATGAGATTCCACTATGATTTCAGAGACATACTATTGGAGTTCCAGGAAGAATGTGTCGATTACTCTGGCGAGTAATTCGAGAATTCACCTACTACCACGAGCACCATGTGAGCAAATAATAGCCCTATTTATGCATTTTGTACTTTGTAGGCTTGAAGAGCCATTTTTGTAATAGAACACATACTTTTTGAGCTTTTGGATGTAACAAACTTACAAACTGATATATATATATATATATATCTATATATATATATATATATATATATATATATATATATATATATGCATGTTTCTACGACTACTTCTGTGTCATAATGATGTATTGATTTACATATTACACAAATGTCTATCTATTACATGGTTTTCTAATGAATTTAAATGCCTTGGAATGTGTTGATATGTGATAAAATCAAAATTCCTTTCCAATAATCGAACATGTAAATAAATACGCAAAATTTGAGGATTGTGTATAGAATAATGCCCATTCAATTGTAACACAACGAGTTGTGAGTCCAACATAACAACCAAATCTCTAATCCAAAGATCAATGGAATCTAATAATATTTCGATCACCACACTATACTCGAAAATATTGTTAGTTGTCTGACCCAAACAAATTCCTTGTAAATTAAGCAACTCGCCATCAGGAGCAAAGAGTGCCCATGCTCCGGAAGATAGGTTCAGTGTGCTACGACAAGCACCATTAGCAAGACCAACATAGTGATCCAAAGACATCTGCAAACGAATTGGAACATAAGGTAAGCAGAGGGAACATGTCTTCAAGGAAAACAACCACACCAAAAATCAGCTCAAAGCACACTAACGAAATAATGCACTAATGTACACTGTATCACACTTATGATTAAGCGTAATATTTTTTCATATAGATCCCATTTTGAGGATCAGCCAAAGTATTTCCTTCATAATCATCTAGCTCATAGGCTCCATGCTCCTAAACATGTTGAATGATATAGGGCCCATGCCACATTGGCTCGAGCTTTCCTACTCCCAACTTACCATGGGATTGGTCATAAAGCAGGACCAAGTAACCTTCAGAGAAAATGTGAGGGGTGACAAATTTTCCATATTGAACCTTAACTCATTGTTTTTGTGCTTCAAGAACTAAACCAGCAAGCCTTCTGGTCTCGTTGAGATGCTCGAGGTAGAACAGATGTTCCTCTTCTGGTGAAGTACCACAAGGAGCTCGATAGCTAGCTTCAGGGAAGGAATCTCACACTCGATCGGGAGTGTGGCCTCTAGACCATACACCAATTGGAATGGTGTGAATCTAGTGTCAGTCTTAGTCGAGGTTCGATATGCCCGCAGAGAGGAGAAATGTATGAGGTGCCAGTCTCGCTTGTGCTTCCCAATGGTACGTTGAAGGATGGTAACCAAGACTTTTTTGATAGCCTCAACCTAGCCATTGGCCTATGGATAGTACGGGGTGGAGTTATCGTGATGTACCCCAATTGAGCAGAGAGATCTGCCATCATATGATTACAAAAATGAGTCCCATGATTAGTGAAAATTACTTTCGGGACACCAAACCTAGTCATGACGTGATTGAATAAGAATTGCGCCGCAGTTAGACCTTAATTATCGTATGTAGGCATCACCTCCACCCATTTAGTGAAATAGTCAACAACAACAATTATATAGCCATGCCCCCTAGCCGAGTGAGGGTTACAGGTCATAAAATCAATGCTCCATTTCACAAAAGGTCCTATAGTCACAACTGGGTGCAAGAGTGAGGGTGGGGCATGCTCTTTTTGAGATTAAATCTAGCAATCATGACATTTTTGTACTGTGATAATGCATTCTTTAAAAATAGACGACAAAAAATAACCTTCGCGAAGGATCTTTTATGCGGTAGCGTAACCAGACATGTGACCACCACAAGCCACAGAGTGGTAATTATTGAGATATTTCTCCTCTTTCTCGAGATTCAAACAACGGCGGAGGACAAATTCAATACTAGTGTGATAGAAGGAGTCACCAATGAAGCGATAAGGTTGGAACTGGTAGAAAATCCATCTTTTATCAGAGTGTGATAGCTTTGGATGAAAATTCTGGGTCTGGAGATATAGAAATATGTCTCCATACCATGGATCAAGAGTACTAATGGGAAACAGAGTCTCATCAGGGATGGACTCATCGAGAGGAGTCGGATTAGCCATGGTGGGAAGATCACAGATAAACTCAGCAGATACCAAGAATTTCTTCGACGTAGTAGTAGTGAATTCTAAGTCGAACTCTTGAAGAACAATGATCCATTTTTATTATTTTCCCCCAAGTAACTTACGTGTGAGAATGTAAGTCATGGGTTTTCAATCATAAATCATTAAGGTCTTGCGCAGGAGAATGTAGTGACGAAAAATTTGAAAAACATGAACAACATCCAATGCAATTTTCTCTACATAAGAATAATAGGTCTCGGTATCAAAGATATTATGGCTCAAGTAGTACACTACATGTTCTTGACCATCGTCATCATCCTGAACAAGCACCATTCCAATAGTGTTGTCGACAGTAGCCAAATATAGGCAGTAGTCGCAATGATAATTGGAAGGATGCAGTAGCGGAGCCGTGATAAGGGCTCATTTCAATGCATTGAAAGAGCTCTGAGAAATTTCATCCCATAAGAGTGGGATTCACTTTTTCAATAAGCGTGTAAAGCATTTGGCAAGCTCAGCGTAATTCAGTATGAAACGGCGGAGGAAATTAAATTTCCCCTGCAAACTCTACAATTGATGAACATAAAAGGGAGGAGGAAAATTGATGATTGCCATGACTTTCAAAGGATTGATGCGGATGCCTTCTTTGGATATCATGAAAACTAGGAGATGACCACATTCGATGTAGAAGACACACTTATGAGGATTCAACCTAATATTATAGTGTCGACAGCATAGGAAAATAACTCTAAGGTGTTCCTGATCTCAACATTTCGTGGAATGAGAAGGAATGTCGTCGAGATATGGTTGAAATATGTGCTTGATTTCATGAAATTCATAAGACATAGCTCGCTATAAGGTTTCCCTGGCATTAAATAGGGCGAAAGGGAGCTTCTTATAGGTGGAAGTCCCCCATGGATAGATAAAAACGGTTTTATGTTGATCAACTGGAGCAATGTTAATATGGTTATAGCTAGAGAAACCATCCATAAAGTAAAATATCTCACTCTTGGCACATACATCAATGATCTAATCGATAAAAGGAGTGGGGTAATTGTCCTTAGGAAAAGTTCAATTGATATCACAGTAATCAACACAAAATTTAATGGTCCCTTGCTTCTTATTGCCAGGAACAATATTCGAGATGAAATCTATCAATGGTATGGGGTAGATAAAACCAAAATTTAATAATTTTTTCAACTTCACCCTTTACAATGGTAGCCTTTCTCGGTTGCACAGGACGAAGTTGTTGGTGAATGAGATTTGCATCTGGATAGGTGGGAATTTCATGCAGCACGATACTTGGATCAATGTCGCGTATTTATTCATATGACCATGTGAAGATATTGTGAAACTCTTGAAAAGTTCCTTCTCAATCTTGATCTCATCTGGAGAATAAGATGCACCAATATGAAAATTCTCGATAATCCCTGCTTTAAAGAGACGTTGATCAGAATGGTCGGAGTGATATTTCCCATGTTCCCTTCATACAACACTTCATGAATCAAAGTTATATTTTGAACTAGATCAGTCGGTTCTGGTGAAGCATGGGATCCTAGACGAGCGAAGATGTCACATGGGATTGGTAGAAACGGGGAACGATGATGTCCATCATCCCATGGAGTTTCTTCGAGAGACATTACCTCCATGATTCCCTCGTCAGTGGGGAAAGCATAATTTAAGGGATCATCAGAGTCCCAAGAACCAAACTAGGGAGACTGCACATAAGTTTCTAAAGAAGAAACCGAATGAGTATTGGTTTCTGATGCAGTCTGAGAAGCCGTGAGAATATCTCAATACATTTTCTCTCTCGTGCTAAGAGGCATAATGTCACCAAAACTCTTGATTTGGTTGGGATTGGGAATAATCCATGGATTATGACCAGATGAAATCATATTGACAGAGGCGACATTCAGAGACTAAAGTGCAAACACTCCCATAAGAGACAAGTCTTTGAACAAACCCGACCCGATGTTCTCAAAAGGAGTAGCGGCCTTCTCAACATACACAATGTTACCTGCTAAAGATTCAAAGGGGAAGAAAGCAAACTGATCGATAGTCACTATCTTCCCTTAATGATGGAAACAGAGGACACGAAAGAGGGTGGAGACCACACAAACCATAGCCTTTGTCGAACTACGTCCAAGAAGGAGATTATAGTTCAAGTTGGTGTCTACCACCTCAACTTCCATGGTTATCGTTTTCCCCTCCAATAGTTTAGACAATGTCTTGAGAATATCATATGGCCGAGAACCTCAACCATCAAAATATTCTAAGGTATTTGGGGACTGACTCAATGGGGGAGAGCCGGTGGCTTTCCAGCATGCGAAAAACATGATGCAGGTCAAAACACCTTCATCAACGACATTTTAATGAATAGTATTTCTTATAATGGTAACTTGAATAAGAAAAGCTACCTGATATGGGAGGCAAGGAACGAAATTCTCGAGATCGAAAATAATTAGACTAGAATATGAAGGATCAATCCCTCCAATAGTGGAGCATAGCACCTTTCGTTGTGATGGGGATGACTGAAGGACCTACAAAGCTAACATCGATGAAAACGCTTGAGCCAAATCTTCTACAATATTGTAGTGCTATGCTTCTCTCGCATTCAAATTATAAGAAGATTCCAAATAACACCTTTTGGGGGTGGTTGGATGATGGAGTCACTACTCGATCTCTCGATCTGGAGAGGACTAGAGGTAGGAGGCGTGGAGGAGGAAGGGTGATTTATAACTTCCGGTTCCAAAAGAGACTTGAATGGATTGGGATAATATTTCATTCTCATGTTGGTGGAAATAGATTTCATTCCATCCATGAACATCTTAGAGTTTCCAAATGATTGAGCTTGATCTACCATTTGTGTCTAATGGGAAGGGAATAGTTCTTTTAAAATGACCGGAGTCTCGGGTGTGCCCTTCAGAAGACGGGAAACTTCGGTAGGCCGAGGAAAATCCTTGGTGTAATAATCATCATCACCTATTAGACAAGGATATTGGGGCTTACGCGTTGAAGAATCACCAGCATATGACTTCTTTGAATCTTTTTTAGGGTTTTCGGATTTAGAATTTCCTTTACCCTTCTTCTTACCTTTTGAGGATTTATCTGCTACAGTAGATTGAACAGAATTTACCTCTGAGATTTTACAAGGATTCTATTGGTTATGGGAAGGAGTATGGGGCTCAGCGAAAGCAGTGGATTTAGACTTTGAAGAAGTCTTAGGCACATTACTATTAGTATGAGCCACTGTCCCAATCACACCATCCACCGACGGTGTAACAGGAGATTGAGGTAATGCGGGATTAGTCAAAGGATGCGGCGCATTAGGTAATAACTCATATAGAGTCTCAAAATGGGAATAAAACAAATCGAGGTATTGAGCTCTAGCGATGACCTCCTCTTCCGCGACACACCCTCCCATTGCAATATCTTTTGCAATTTTGGGAACGAATTATTTGGTAATCCATTCAATCAACAATTGATCAGGGATCTCAAATTTGATGAGGCGACGGTGATGTCGCCATTCACGAATGTGATCCAAGATATTCGTGGCAATTGAATACTTCAGCGATGTGAGAATATGAGTTATGGTTTCATACTGTACATGCAGGTGGAAATGAGTGAGGAAGCCCATGGCCAAGGAATTGAAATTGAAGAAAATTCCTCAAGGGATCTCAATGTACCATTTGGTCGCGACACTGGTCAAAGTGCACCAGAAAAGATGAAGATGAATAGAATCGTCAACCCAATAATTAGAGAAACACCACAAGTGGTATGTCATAACATGGGTTTGGGGGTCTTCCCTAAATTTGCCTTTGAACTTTGTAAAATATCCTAGAATATTAGTTGGAATTGGTGGTCAATGAAGCTGATGCTGGATGGGGTCATTTGTGAGATTTGACACATCCGGCAACTCCAACATAGCCAAGAATGACAAAGGTAGATAATGAGGCAAGAAATGTCGGGGGTTGCAACCTGATTGATAAGGATTTTGTCCCCAATAAGATAGATTCTCACCCAGATATGCATATTCCCCCCATGACTATTAAGGGCCTTGTTGCAAATATTGTTGATAGGGACCTGGCTGGGGGTGTTGATACGACCTCTGTGGGAACTGAGGCTACATACCTTGCTAGATATGGGGTCTAGGATAAAGTCCTTGCTCAAAATGAGGTCTAGTCTGTAGGCCCTACTAAACATAGGTTCCATCCCGTGGTCCCTGCTAAACATATGGTCCAGCTTGTGGTCCCTAGTACTAAACATAAGGTCCAACCCATGGTCCTTGTTGAACATAAGGTCCAACCTGGCTAAGCCTACTAGTACTAAGAATTTTGCTTATATGAAGCACCAAGTTAAGGCCCAGACTAGTGTTGTTGGTACTGACCTTGAGGAAAAGGCTGGTACTGAGTATCAGGCTGATGAGGGAAAGGATCAGATTGACATAGAAGGAGATTCAGAACAACTTGGGTGTAAGAACCGAACTAAGGATTAGTCGCAATAGTACTCACCGAAGGTTGGGGCTATTGGACATACTATTTATATTGTACATTTGGCCTTTGAACATAAGGAACGTTAGGTTGCTAAACATACAAATATGCCACATTCGGTTTCCGAAGGGGCTGCTGAACTTGAGAATATTGAACATGAGGTTTTGATGCCCCAGGAATAAATCTAGAACTCGGCTGACCCCCACTCAACAAGAGAGGTACATAGAGAGGGTTAGACTGCTCCCCAGGCACGGATGAAACCATGGATTTCCCACTCAATGGTGGGACTGCAGTAATTGCCGATCGACATGGTCATTTGAACAATGGTAACCGTCGGTTGAACAATAGGTTGATACACTATGGCCACATTTGAAAGGACTAGGTCAGAAGATAGAGGAATATCCATTGACCAAAAGAGATCTAGAAATAAGGGTGTACCACCAGAAGCTCTAGAAAGTAAGTTTCCCAAAGATTTATAACCATGCAGGAGCATAGACAAAACATAACTAAAGGGTATTTCGGTTCTGCTACCTAAATTGTGAGGTGTGGATCCGAACAATTCTCCCTCGAAGGGAAATATCGAAAAAGAGGCTTCCAGGATATAAGAGCTAGAGGTCTCCTGAAGAGTGATTTGTGAAGCGCTCATGAATGGAACATGATCAGCATTAGATCCCATTTCTTCAAGAAACGACCAATAGACTATAGAGCGAGATGTTACCGGAGAAGCACGAAAAGGGATTCCGGGTTGATCAAAACCATTATAAGGTTGTTGAGGTGAGATTACAATTGGATCAAAGAGTGGATTCAAAGGAAAGGCTGAGAAATTTGCAGATGGTTTGGGGATTTCCGGATAATATTCTTCTGATGTGGTCCAAGGAGGATCTTTAGGTGGTGCTCAAAATGATATGGGTTGAACATTGATGACAATTCCAAGCTCTTCTCCTTGCGCTTCAAGAGGGCCAACCGGAAAACAAGGGACATCAGGAGGATGTTATTGAGATCTTCCAGAGGAGGGAGTGGTAAAATTTGACGATTCAACCATGATGAACTTCCAGAAGAAGATCAGGAAGGATGGAGGTGAAAAAAATCACAACTTACTAAGCAATAAAAGGCCAAATAACTACACAGGTGAGATGTTTTCATGGGAAATTACTCTTAGAATTAACAAAACAAAATAAAAAATGGTGTGTTGGGCATAAAGGTTTACCAAGTATCCGTGAACTGGAATATACATCTTGGTGATCAAATGAAAAAAAATTACCAAGGACTTAACGTACGGAAACCAATCTCCTAAAATGAAGTGTTTGGTGTATCACGTCTACAAGGTGGTCGACTCGGTTACCTATGGTAGGCTTGCAACCTAGTGGTGTCTCCCCAAATATACACGATGATACATGGGAGTCTAGTGTTGTCTAATGTTGTCCCAAATATACTTATCTAATGCGTTGTCCCGACTGTTCGATGAGAGTGTCCCAAATATATCTACCATACATCAATATACTTCCATATGTGGGATGGGATATCACCCTTGGGTTGCAACGCAGACCATTAACGACAACTCCTATGTTTAACGAAAATGGAACATGTATCTAGCTTAGACCACAAAATATTCTCGTTAATTCCAATTCTCCTTAAGGTAAATTGGGTTCATTTTAAGTTGATATTGATTAAAGTTTCAATTTCAAGGCTCAAAACGAATTTCAGGTGAATCCTTTTGGTGTAGACAAAATGCAAGAAATAATTTTTCAATTTCGATGAATCCTAAACTATTTAGGGAAGAGAGACAAGAAATAATGCACTCAATGCAGCAACAATAATGCCCCCCAAACTAGTTTTGAGTTACGAAATGCAATTCTTTCCAAATGAATTCACTTTCCCAACAAATGCAACTTATTGAAAATGAAAATGCTTTTACTTTCACTAAGATGCATGAAATATATATATTTTTTTTTTACTTTTTTACTTTGAAATGTAATCAAAAGCAAAAAAAATGAACAAAGTAAGAAATGAAAAATCCCTTTACTTTTATTTCAATCGAACCAAACAAAATCTCTTTGAAGAATGCACAAATGAAATGCTTTTCACTCTTCTTAAAATGACAAAGATAATATAAATAAAAAACGAAAAAAGAAAATCACTTGCAATTCCTTTTGAATTTAGAGAAAACACACTCTTCTAGACTTGTATGCCAAGTAAAACGTAACCTTGTGCTTGACACTAAACTGAAGGGAAACATTCATAAATGAAGAGTTGACCAAAGCATACACCAACTCTCTTCAAAACAAGACAAGAAAAATGCGACAAAGGGTGTTTGAAATGGAAAAAAGTTCTCAAAATTACAAACAAATCAAAGAGATGAAACAAACTTGCTCAGAGAAGATAGGTAAGTCAAGCACACAACAACGAGATCATTGAGATCTCACAGAATCCTTCAAGGGCTAGGACACTGGAAAATCAGAAGGGAAACTCAAATTTTCCTGAGGTTGATATCAACGCTTCTGTGCTAAGCAGAAGGGTGCTGAAAGGCCAATAAGCATGGTTGTACTGTATAGAACAGTGCTGCCAGCACTACTGTGAAGAAAGAAAGGGTATTGGTCACTAAAAATGAGGAAAAAATAAAAAGAATCTCATAAAAACACCAGACTTGACATAATGAAGTGACTAAAAATCCTTGCACAAGCTGAAAGAGGCCTAAGAATATTTAAATTTCAAAAATCAGTGAAACTGATCCAAGATCAATTTGGGGAAGGATGACTTAAAAGTATAAAGCTCCGCAGCAAATTCACCAGTTCTGTTGTCAAGATAAATCCCCTCTATGGACAGAGGCAATCTCTCTAGCCCTAGAGTGGATCTAGAAATACGAGATTATTTCTAACATAATCTTTCTTAACTAATTCTTACAATTCAATGAGGAAAGAGACATAAATACCTTTTTCCAGTCGCTATCCTTGAATCCGTTGATGGTGACCTCGATCCAAAATCCTTGTAGGCACACTTCCTTCTACTGATGGAATGAAAATACCTGCGGATGATCAAGAGACAACAACAAATGTGATGCAATACATAATAAACGTAAACACTAGCTATCTAGTAGATCAAGGAGTACCAAAATATTTGCATAACCATGTAGACAAATATAGAAAGAAAAATCAGACGTTAATATTGATAAATTACAAAAGAAGAGCTTATCACGAGGCCTTGATGTTGGAGGTGTCCTTAGGTGAAAATATGATTCCTTCACCCAGCTCAAAAGCATTCCTTCTCCCGTGCACTTAGGCTTAATCACGATGCTAGCATGCAAAGGGATGAGAGTTTAGATGAGTCTGCCAATGATCAACCTAGCTCTCAAATTGGGGAAATGAAGGATGTCAATATATAGCAAGGGAGAGGAGGTTGGGAGCCCATGAAACTAGGAGTAAGGCCCACTTTCTAAGGGATGATATGCCATGGATGATATAAAGGCTCTAAAATGAGATAGCTCAACCTTATCATCCCTATTCAACAACCAACTCACCACCCTTGAGCTTCTAGAGGTAAAAGATTCTCCTCCATTTGAGGAAGCACTACCAGAAAGGGGATCAATGTGGTTTTCCAAGAAATTAGGGCATTGACAGCGTTGGGCCAGAACTGTGAAAAGGATATCAACATGGTCATGGCACCAGGAAGATCACTAACCCAGGAAACTAGGAATTTAACCAAGTTTCTTCAGTAATCTTTCAAGGAAGTCTTCTTTGGATATTGAAGGGGATATGTTAGCATATTTCTTTATCATGGAAATATTGTATAGGATTCCTCACGGGGCATTTCAGGATCATGGACAGGAAAATGAGCATGGTGACAAATTACTGTGTAACAACCACCAAACTCCTATATTCTTCTTGTGTGTTCCCCACCATATAGTGGGGGTAGATCTTAAGGCTGTATCCAAAGCTAAGAATATTTTATCTTCTGGTACCCACTCTTCATAATGATTAAGAAAAGTTTCTACATTGAAAAACCATAAAAATAAGGTAGGTTACATACCTCAGATGTCAGACAACGAACTACTTTTGTTATTCTTGCACAATGTTGTGTGGATATTTAATGCAATCTATTATTCCAATTCTCCAATTCTTCTTCTGAATCAGATGTACAAGTACTATCATGATCCAAACTCAGCTTTCCATCTGCAGTAGGGTTAGTATAATTTTCTTCCTTGGTTGTCAATTTATAGTTATTATGAATTTCTTCTGTAGTATATTCTTCTCTCACTGGCTCTATATATCTGACTCCTGAAGAATCTATAGGAACAATCACCCTCATATTTCTTCCTTCCAATATCATGTTATCACTAAGCTATATCCAGTTGGGTTGTTCAAGTGACAACCTAACATAGCTATTTCAAACCACTTTGGATTGGATGTTAGCCCTTCCAATCAGAGAGGGTTCTCCGAAAGGAAAAATGAAACACTCAAGATAAAACTTATATTGCATGTGGTAGCGCATTTGGCACATGGGTGGCCGAAATAAATTATGCTTAGTAGGGAGGCTACTTTCCTACAAGAAAGTCACACGTTACAGTGGTTGGTAAAACGTTAGTGGAACAAGTTCAGCATGTATTAAGTTAAGTTAAATGAAAACATAGCCTGCTACATAAAAAATGAAACAAAAACAAAACATCATGCACAAGAAACACACTCAATAGATAAAACACACTAATAACTCAAAAATGGAGAGCTCTCTCCATTTATTAGGTGCTGGTGGTAGTATAATATAGAATGCTAAATATCTTGTAGTGGTTCCTTCGAGCTACGCAGCTCTAATATCCAAGACAAGGGGGTCTCTTCCCATAAAGTTTTTAGCAAGCCTCTCTTCCCTCTCAAAGGATGGCAGATTGACGGTCACATGGTGAAATATTTGTTGAAGATTGCAACAAGAAACAGTGAAGGATGCATCTTGAAACATCATCCTTGATCCTAGTTGGAAAATAATCACCTAAACTAGGTGGGGCCCACACATGCTATTTTTAGGTGTATGTCTATTTTTAGACATGGTGAGCATATTCTATATGTAGCAGGAGGCTATTTGTAGATGGTTGGTAAAATTTGAAAAATATATGAAATTCTATTTTTAGAAGAATGGGTGAAGGCTATTTATAGATCGTTGATCTAAAAATAGATGCATGTCGGTTATTATTAGCTCTTAATAATAATCCGACAATAAAAAAAAACTTATTCTCTTGGAGCACTTTAATGCAGTGAACAGATTTGTAAAATTAGTGGGCTAAAGGAATTATGCAATTCCTAAGGTTTTACTGGAGCTCATGCATGGAGGACTCAGTTAGAACTGAAGTGGAAAATTTATGACAGAGTTGGAAGAGTAGTTCATGGAGTTGTATTCAGTTTAACTCAGTTAGACTCAGTTGAGCTAGTTGTATCTAATCTAACTGAATGATACACTAGTGAGAGTGGAGTGAATTAATTATTTAATTAATTCACAAATAATAACTCATTAATCAACTAAACAATACAACAGTTAACTACAGTGCATGTGAGATCCAGTGGAGACCCAGTGGAGAGTTAGGTGAAAGGGAAAGATGGACTATTCGTTGTGACTACTAGTGATGCATGAATTTCATCTACATATACATTGGAGTTTCCAATGATAATCACACAGTCAAGGAGAGTGGGATTGCATCGAATTGGTATTTTTAATCAACTTGGATTGCGCAGTGGAGGCAGGCTAGTAGGAGGGCAAAGACTGGTTCATGGATTTGCAGATTTCTTCTATGTTGGTGTGTGACGATTGTATTGTAATGAGAGCTTGATGTACTAAGCTTTGTATGAGGATTTTTACCTAATATCTATGTAACATAATATGATAGTTGGGGTTTTTAGCTTTAGGCTTTCCCATTAAACAATTGTGTTATGTGTGTTTTTATTGCTTCATGTGTTTTGCAATTGTTGATTAAATTTCCACAAGAATTATTGTGGAAGGATTCTGTATTTTGCAAGAAGATAAATATTGTGAGATCAGGAGAGTCCAGATATATAAATTCATATTGTATACAATTTCTACAATCTTATCTCTTAGATTGAGGTGTTTAATGGCTAACAATTGAATCCTTCCAATCCTCTTACTGCTGGACAACATAAGTTGGTTTTCTGATGAGCAGTTTGGCCATCATAACAATGTATCTCCCATTTATCTTCCCATGGCTGGCTTTTATAGAAAATTTTCAAATTTTCCCTCCTTCTCTTGGTACAATATTGGATGTTGACACAAGAGTGGGGGTATGATTCTGTTGAGTGTTGCACTAATGCCTCAAGGTGGCTCAAAGGCGACTGTACTTGGTTAGCTTGAGTGAGAATATTTTTCTCTAAGTGTGACAAGTGGTCCCAGATAGTGACATTCTACATTCTCTAGGACCGAGCAACTATTGGAGGGATATTCAAACTCTTCACAGCTATCAAAGAAAAAGCCGCAATGTGCGCTCAGGGCCAGTGCTTCTTGTGCGAGGTAAAAAACAAATTCTGCTAACATTAGGAAAATTTAACTTTTTTAGCTTTTGTAATGTATTTCCTCTCTGTAAATCTTTATTTGTACCTTTTTCTTGACATTTTCTAATATATTTTGCTTATACGATTTTCCAATGTCAATATTTGGCTCCTAATGTATGAGGTCAAGGAAGAACTGTATAGCTGAAATACATTATAGTTTCATTTTTTGTACGACACTTTTGAGAGAGAGAGAGAGAGAGAGAGAGAGAGAGTAACTTTCTTGAAAACTGAGGTTAGAGACTCATTTCCATGAGTAAAAAGAGACACCATGCTCTGTTGGAACCCTACAAGAGATAAAATGAATAAAATATTTCTACGAGGCAAGCATGTCCCATGCTCGTGATGTTTTCACTAGTTAAGCTTATCTAACAAATAGAGGTTCTCTTTATGTCACTTTTGTGGTAGTGACCTACTGTTGGTTGATGATGATGGTTGCTGACACCCTTAAGGTCATTTTTTCTTTGAAAAAAGGTTGAATGTGGTTCCCACATGCATAATATTGGTATGGCATGTTTGTTTCTAACAAGTTCTCATTTTATTCATGGGTCTATGACTATTGGGGAACTTCACGTGTAAGCATTGCTGAAATAGAGGCTTATGAAGTCATGGGTCTTTGACTAATTCTGACAGAGTGCAACGGTTATGAAGTACGATAGCATCTTGACATGAAAGTTTATCTTCAAGTCAAATATCAAGAGGATAGATGACATCAATGGGAAATGATGATTCCCATAGTGCCATCTACGAATTCCCCTATTGAGGTGGGGATTCATCCAATGTACTAACTCCTTCTTGGAAAATGTTTTCTATGGTCGATAAGAAGGAACAACCAACTGACCGAGATGAATATTGATGCAAGGGACTAGGGTTTCTGATGTAATAGGGCATGGTTTGATAATTTAACTTAGGCATGATAATGAGAAATGGCTATAACTGATTATGGTAGCTAAGTGGCCTGAGGTCGGAGCTGTAAATGCGAGTGGAGGCAGTCATAATAATTTTTGGTGAGGAAATCCCTGGAGTCGGTAGGACATCCAAGGTGGGTGTATGGTTGTTATGAGTGTCATGGTGGGGTGTGGTAAAGAATATGTAGCTCTAACCAAGGGTGATTAGGGACTGTTTCCAAGTGATAAATGTGAATGGATGGGTGGGATTGATCTCCTAAAAAATCTTTGTACACTTTCCAAAAGAATATAGAATGGGCTTGGATGTACAAGAACAGAGACCGGTGCCCTTATAAACATGAAAATAATCTATCACTATTGTGTGAGGAAGGTGCTTTTCTAAGGGTGGGGGGCCCATTGGTTGGTCTCGGTGTGGGGGTGATGAACTGGATGAACAATGTCACAGATGAGCTATGCTGGTGGGGGTGTGATAGGCCAAGTGTGAAACACATTGATGCATCTTCGATCTTCTTATGAGAATGGTAGTCCGCGAAAGGGGTTTTAACATGAAATGGGTGAAACTTGACTTGATGTATGATGGATGATTGAACATGAAGTACTTATCGGGCTTGGATTTTATGGTCACTGCTCCATACCTTTGGTGTGTGGTCTACATGAGTGATGGATGCCATGGAGGTTAAGGCTCTACTGACCTGCAAGAATTTTTATCATGTGCAAGGTGGGGCGATGATAAACATGGTCGAGTGACTGAAACCTATGGTTTATTTCTTCGAAGAAATGACGTCAATATATGCAAATATTTCGAGGGAAGCCTATCATGCAAAGGGTAGAATGATACATTCTCTTGTACCTTTATTATCTGGGGCATATAGTGATTTGGCATGCCTGCAATATCTATATCCAAAACCCCAAGTAAAAGAATATTTTTCATCCAAATATATTTTAAATAACTTGAATTCAAGGAAAAATAGAGGGCATACTTGAACTGTGTTGTGGAGGGAGTGGACATGGGGCCCGAAAATGATTTTGTCTGAAATCTAGATTTATGAGGTCCAGATCGACCATGATGAAGTTTTGATCAATGTGCTTCTTGTGTTTCCATGATCAGATACTCTGAGCTCCAGTTTTCCCTTGGGAGTTATTACTTGGCTCATGGTTTTAATTCCAGTTGAGGTTTCCCCCAGTTCGAGACCTCAGGGGGCATTCCTGATTATTGCCCCTTGTCCAGGATCTCCCTTTTGTTTGTTCCTCAGCTTCTTCTTTTTTCAACATTTGGGGGATTTTCATAATTATCCTGGTTGTATGGTTGTTGATGAGACTGGGAAGGTTTCACTATATTGATCGATGCATTATGTTATGGCGTTGGTACATTATATGCGAGGAATGGGGGATATTGGTTATCTTGTGCCTACTTGGTATATGAGTGATGGGGTGACTTTCACGATAGCCAAGTTGTGATACATTCTGAGTATAATCATATGAGTATCCTAGGTATTGATTATTGTTGCCTTGGCGACCTTTGGCCAAATACAGGATCAAACCTTCTGCAATATTCAATGCACCTGGTAACTCCCTTAGTATCCTGGGTAGTGATTACAGTTTCCTAGGCGACCTTGGGCCAAAGACTGGATCAAACCTTCTGCATTATTCAACGTACCTAGTAACTCCCTAAGTATCCTGGGTACTGATTACTGCTGCGTAGGTGACCTTGGGCCAAAGACCCAATCAGACTGTTTGTAGTATTCGACACACCTAGTAACTCACTGAGTGGAAAGTTCGACAACTCAAGAGAATGAGGAAACCAAGTTCCCCTGTCCTTGATTGGTGTAATATTGCTAAGGGGTTTCTCTTCCATCAACATTCCCAGCTAAGTACTGGGTCCCCTATGAGGGAGGTTACAATCCTCCTTGCTATTGATGATATGGTGCCACCCTATTCATCATATTCTGCAAAGGTGAAAATTGACTTTGGTGGTACCTAGGTTGTTTCACGTTCTGGGTAGAATCATACGAGTATCCTGGGTACTGGATATTGCTGCCTAGGTGACCTTGATTCAAGGACTCAATCAAACCATCTGCAATATTCGATGTGCCTGGTAACTATCTATAAGTTTGTAGGTGTGGGGCATTTGGCAAGACATTATAAATATATCCTGACTGGGTGTAGATGAGTTCGAGCTACTGGGATTTGCAAATGGTGTCCTCCTTAGAGGTAGGTTTCTATGTCGCCGTGTCTTTTGAGATCTCTAATGTGAGATTTTTCAAAAATAAATATAGCAAAACTCTATCGTTGAGTTTGGCTTTGCACAAACTATGACATCGCCGCTTTTCATGGAGATGGTTCGATATATGGGCGACTGGTGTTTGCCTAAAATGAGTCAGCAGTTCCATTCCAGAATCGTGGTGAATAGGTAGCTGAAAATAAGTGAGGAACATGGTAGCGAGGGCACTAAAGGTTCCATGCGAAGAAGAAGGCCCAGTTAGGGTGCGCTAAAAATGTCTCAATCGAATAGTATCGTCAATGATACTATTGGATGAACACCACAGGTGGAAAGTCATAATATGATTTCATGGGTCTTCCACTTGATTCCCTTCTAATTTTGGTATATCCGAAGGAAGCTTCTTGGGCATGGGAGGCCAACTAAGGCTATGCGCAATGGGGTCATTAGTTAACTTTGATAGATCTGGAAGGTTTAGTGATGCTATCAAAAGTAACTAAGTATTGAATACCATTTTTTACTGTGGAAACACATGTGTCTGAGTGTAATGGTTTATGGGGGGTGCTTGGGGAATATTACCTTATGGAATAACTTGTTGAATGTTCTATTAACTCCCCAAAGGGGTAGCGCTCCTCTGCCCTCTAGGGGTTGTGGTAGGAGTTGAGTGTGGTGACCCTGCTAGGCTTTCCGATGGTTTGGTGTTGGGTGACCCTTGGGGATTTCCAATCATAGATGCCCCGATAAAGGATGAACCAATAATTGTGCTGGTATGTTGTCTTTGATGCCTAAATGGTGAAAGACCTGGCACTCCTCCCTTTAATGAGGGGAGGTCCAAAAAACGCCTAGATCGACGAGGTCTCATTGGGTTCGTTATGGTGTTGACTAGCTTAATATTGGCAATATTTT
Source organism: Pinus albicaulis (assembly GCA_034641835.2). Classification (NCBI taxonomy): domain Eukaryota; kingdom Viridiplantae; phylum Streptophyta; class Pinopsida; order Pinales; family Pinaceae; genus Pinus; species Pinus albicaulis. Next base: position 341,386,089 of record CM076569.1, read on the forward strand.
TGGTTTTCTAAGGGAAGAAGATTTTTTTATCAAAGAAAATATGATCACATGCATAAAATAAAGTGAAAAAATAAGAGGTAAGTTTTCCTTTAAAGTAATGCTATTTGATCAAGCAAGCAAAAAATATGGTTTGGTTGTTTTGTGTATGATACTAAAAATCCTAAATAGACCTAATCGTCCTTACACTCTCAAATGTAACTAGGCCTTGTGAAGATGTCTTCTGATGTGTACTGGGGCTCACACCTCGAAAGAACTGGTGACACCTTTTAGCAGTTGAACAATCGACCAAGGTAACGGTAAGAGGATCTAGTGCTTCCTGCACCATCACCTATTTGGAAGCATGCCCTAGTTTTGGCGACTAAAGTACCTTCATCCCACGTGAGTGTTTGAGTCTTGAGCTTCATGGTATTGATCTACTAGTATTGAGCACTAGATGGGTCAGGTAGCCCCAAAAAGTACCACACACACTGGGCCCAAGCTTAACCCCCTCTGTGACGGGTCTCTAGTAACACTCAGGTATTTTTTCTGTTGGTGGATAGACCGATTTGAAGCTCCCTAAAAAGTCAACATCTATGTTTAAAAATGTAGAATGACCATGATGGCTTATTGGATTTGTACCCCTGATGGTCCTAGCTTGAACTATAATTTCTTTTGTGGCCCATGTGGGGAAAATTTAGTGAGTTTGATTAATGATTATTTTTAGAGAGTCACAATTTTATTAGGGTGTGCCATGGTGAAGTAACTTTAAGAAGAAGAAAAAGGTCCCAACACACTAGGTGCATTTTGGTCCAATTCTTATTGATTATTCGTGTGCTTTGGAGTGTACAATCAAAAGTGTTATGAGATGTGGATATGCGTTGATCCTTTATAATCCCTTTCTAATTACGCTATGTGTGATTGTTCCTTGCAAAAATAAATGATGTGTGGATTATGGGCCACTTACACCTTGCCTAGTTAAACTAATTTTTCACTATAGGGAGATGTAAAATTGTCTTAGGAAAGCGTTCATATGCATATGCAGGCTCACCATAAGGTGAAAGGGTGGCAGAGATTACTTGCTTTCTTTTTGACAGTTTGGTCCTGGCCTTGATTCCTAATGAGAAAATTGAACTAATCTAAATGCAAAAATTGAAAAACAAGAATTAGCTAAATATGTGTGGAAGTATGGGCCACTTAATTTTTTGCTAATTACTCTACGTGTTCTGTATCTTTTACCAACAAATTGTTTGTTCGTATAACATATTTGGATTGAAGGAGACTTACTTTCGGCTACTTAAACTATATGTGATTTGCAACAATAAAAAACTAAAATTAAAACTGCTTAGTTGCTAGGCTAAACTTTAGAAAACAAGTGTCCTAACCAATCATGAAATACCAGAGCACAGTGACGGTAAATTTCTTATGGGTTGCAAACACCTTACAACTATAAAAAACTGAGAAAAATAAGTGAAAAATGGGCTTAATTTCTACCTTATGACCTATTCTCCCAAAGGAATGAAGCACGCACCTATCTCAACGGAATGCACACGATCGAGCAGAAGCAAGAGAAAATCCCCCCTCTTTGAGAAAATTTTTTCACTGATGGTGACTGAAAGTGTTGAGAAGATGCATGAGTCTTTTGCAGCAAGCTGAGTAGGAAGAAGGACTTGCATCAACAACCATTAACTCAAAAGAAGTAATCTAGTGGAGTCTCCATTCCTGTGGTAGTGCATTTGGCACATGGGTGGATGAAATACACTATGCTTAGTAGGGAGGTCGCTTTCCTACAAGAAAGTCACAGGTCAAAGTGGTTTGTCAAACTATAGTGGAAGAATTTCAACATGTAATAAGCTAAGTTCAATGGAAACATAGCATGCTACATAAACAATTAAACAAAACCAAACAACATGCACCAGAAACACGCTCAACAGAGAAAACACACTAATAACTCAACAATGGAGAGATCTCTCCCTTTATTAGGTGCTGGTGGTAGTAGAAGATAGAATGCTAAATCTCTTGTAGTGGATCCTTCGAGCTACGGAGATCCAATATCCAATACAAGGGGGTCTCTTCCCCTCAAGTTTTCAGCAAGCCTCTCTTCCCTCTCAAAGGATGGTAGATCGATGGACACAAGGTGAACTCTTATCTCTTGGATTGAGGTGTTGGATGGCCAACAAATAAATCCTTCCAATCCTCTTGCTGCTGGAAAGCACAAGCTGGTTTGTTGATGAGAAATTTGGCCATCATAATTATGGGTCTCCCATTGATCTTCCCATGGTTGGCTTTTATAGAAAAATTTCAAATTTTCCCTCCTTCTGTTGGTACAAGATGGATTTTGACGAGTGGGGGTGTGATTCCTTTGTGTGTTGCACTAAAGCCTCAAGGTGGCTCAAAGATGACTATACTTTGTTAGCTTGCATGAGAATCTTTTTATCCAAGTGTGCCAAGTGGTCTCGGATAGTGACATTCTGAATTATCCAAGATTGCATGGCTATTAGAGTGGTCGCGCTCTTCGCTGCTATCGAAGAAAAAGCCACAATGCACTCAGGGCCAATGCTTCTTATGCATGGTCAAAAAAATTGTTTGCTGACCTTAGGAAAATTTAAAAATTTTAGCCCCATAATGTATCTCTTCCTTGTAAATCTTTATTTGTACCTTTTTCTTGAAATTTTCTAATGTCTTTTGATTGTACGATTTTCCAGTGTTAATGTTGTAGATGGCTAAATATTTTTATGGTTTATGTGATTTTGTAGGTGGAAGAGTGTATGAAGGCTACCATTTGGCATGGAGTCCGCTAAAGGAATTCCATTACTATCAGATGCATTCATGGAAGCTAGGGAAAATTGGCTTAAAAATAACTTTTACAACAAAAAATAGCATATGAAGGAAATTGGAGCGTAAAGTTATGAATTCCAAGTAATCATAATACCATGAAGCTGATGACAATACACAAACTGGAAAGAGAAAAATACATAAGCCAACAAGAAATTTCAGGTTTTGAAATACAACTCCTGTAAACTATATATTAGCTTGATAGAGAAAAATTACAGAATAGCCTCCTCATAACATTCATTAGCCCTTTCAAACTCAAAAAATTCCTCATTTATAGAGTGAGGTCTCTTTTACAATGGTCTGTCACCCGGGCTAGACTTCGATACCCTAACCTAGAGACCTAATTCAAGGAGGATCACATCACATTGAGTTTTAATAGGGATATTTCCTGTATTGATAGAGTTGGTATTCAAAAAGGATGCTATGACCATTAATAACTCCAATAAAAGCATACCAAACTATGCTTGTCATATTTATCGAACCAAACTTACATGGTGAGGTGTTGGCTAGTTGACAAATTGGAGTTAAGCCCTCATGAACTTGAATTGAGATGGTGAGTTGTATTGATGAGATGGCATCATTTGTTGGCTTGATGACTTGTCAGCCACATGATGTAATATTCCCGAATGGGAAAAGCAACAATATAGCTCACAATAATGGAAATAGAAGAAAATGTTAACACACTACATATGAGCCAAATGATAGATCCATGGTATTATGTATAATATCTATAAATAAGTACAAGATCTTGGGGATCAAGCCCCTCATGATAGGAAAACGAAGCCTCCAATTCCCAAAAGCACCCAAAACATGTAATACACTAGTACACAAAAATATTGAAGCAAGTACAACACAGTTTTAGTGACTAATACTGCAGCTAGGAAATGTGAATATATGGATCTATTATTAGAAAGCTCAACAAGGCCAAAAATGGAGATCTATGCTCCTCAACACTTTTCCAAGACAACCCAGGAAGGGTTTCTAGAAATGCACAAAATATAAATGGTGGATCTAAAGCCCTAGGGCTGAAGATTCACTGCAACTAAATCACATAGAAGGAGGTGGCTGAATCTGATGTAGATTTGAAAGAAATCCTCCAAAAGACTCTCTCAATAAAGGGTTGATCCCTTCAATGGAAATCAAACACTCCAAATGGAGCACTGAACTTACCCCTGCAACATCTCACCAAAATAATGTAGTCATGGACTGGAACTACGCTATAGGGGATGTTTCTCCCACGACCTGATGCCAAAATCTGATATAAAGCCTAGGGACCTTCTCTACTGATCTCCCAATGGAAAGAAAGCTTCATCCACTGAAGACAAGCTTAGAAATAGCCCAAAGAAATCCTCCACTGTTGCACCCTACAACTCAGCACATATCTAAATAGAATCTGTGCTGCAGAAGAAAGTTGAAGCTTGGCCAAATGCCATAATGTGGAAATGTAGTGAAAATTCTCTTCCTTATATGCTTCTCAAGGATAGAGGTAGGATTCCCACTCAAGAACATCCTTGTGCTAAACAACACTGCCATATTAGCTAAACAACTGAAGAGAGCTCAAAGTCTTAACAGACCATATGAAATAATAATCTAAAACATAATCACAATGGCTACCATTCCCTTCCTTATATTCTTGGTGAGCTTCCTCACCCTTGGCCCCACTCATTAAAGGCACTACTTCCATGCAAAGGATCTCCCTCCAAAACTGAGTTGACCCTCATTGGATTTCCACTACTTCCACACTAGCACTATTGATTTGGTCAATGTTGACCCAGTCCACATGCTTCTTCCCTTGTTCACACATAGGGGAGCTTTATCCAGCTCTTTTAATGCCATCCATTCACATTTGGAGTGGTTTTATTACTACTAAGGATATTTATGGGTCTCCCTACCCTCTTATTCTTCTAACTAAGAAGCAAAATTAGATTTTAATATTCCAATTAGTTGCATGCTAATTTAGGAATATTACAATCCTCCCCTCCCAAATGCTGCTTGTCTTCAAGCAACTGTAAGGATAGATTTGAAAAATGTAGGGAACCTTCATCCCCATGTGAAGCTCCAATCTCAAAGCTATCATCCATATAAAATGAATCACCTTCCAGAATGGTAATTCATAGAAAAACACCTCCCACATGCTCATGAGAGGCTCCTCCCAAAGACTCAAGTCAATAATATGGCTCACTTCATCAGGAAACAAGTGATATGTTGTAGCAACCATATAATGTCCAATGCTCCTCCTAAAGCATGAAGAAGTGTAGGAAGTTTCAATCCCAATGGACACATCCAACCAATGTTTCATCCCTCCAATCATGTTCCCAACAATAATAAGAACATCATCAACATATGGGATAAGAATCAAAGTCATGCTAGCTGCCATGTGTAGTAATGGAGAAGGACAATGGTCCCTCATGTGAAACCAACGTAGTTTTACTCCTAACTGCAACATAATATGGCATGATGAGTGGTTTCCAAACCACTTGTTTGCTGCCTTAGTCTTCTCACATGCTTGGAGAAGGTGTATGGTGTATGGTGTAAATTGAGCACACCCTGAATAGAATATCATCTCCCCAAGATCTCCTAGGGAGTGGCCATCATCAATATTTCTTGTGGCCTCAAGTAGACCATGAATTATAGAAGAAAGAGTGCTAGCTCTTGGAGCAACACCCTACACAAGAATGGTAAGGAAATACAAATACATAGGAAGAGAATCATGATGTAAAGAAACACAAACTTTACCATGTGCTTGTTTCAAGCTAGTAAGGTGGCTCATAGATGGGCCTCCTCTCACTCCCAATGAGAAAGGAAGTGGATTTGATAGCTCTACCAAAGATCTATGTCTCTCCTCATCCTCCAAAAAATCCATGCATCCCTTCATATGGTGGTGCATCTCCTCTTTGAAGCCTTCCCAAATGAATCCCTCCAGGATAGTACGGTATGCTCTTATAAACCCAATGGGTTTTTAGAGAGAAAACCTTCATACGCTTCATCTAGTAGTTTCTCCTTGAGCCTAGAAGCTCTAGTCAAGAAGATCTTACTCTGAAAATAGATGACCCCATCTCTCACTACATATATCCCATCAGATAGCTGGCCATCAAGGACTCTGCATGAAAAGAGATCCCTGTCGTATTCCACCAACAACTGAGATCTCCTATAAGGGTCAATACTAAATAATGAAAATTTTTTGTTGATCTATCGTATAAAGCACCTGTTATGTTTTTGGTCTCTTCTTTGAAATATCCCATGCCAAATTCGTACACTGGGATGTTTCAATCTTGCCTCTGCTGCTCCTTTTGCAGCTGCTCATGCTCTAGTGAAGATGGAATTTTTTGGCGGCTAGCCTTCCATGAGAAGCTGTCACCCATCAAAAAATTTCTAAGTTTGGCCAATGTAAGCATGAGTGGCCACCAACCTCTACCAAATATGGAAGATTCCTCCTAATGTGGAAGTATCTTCTGATTCTCCAAAGCCATGGAGTGGTCTCCTTGCACCCTGATGGTGCCATCGATCCCTGAAACATATTATCTGAATGCAATATGTTTGGTGAGAATGGGTAATAATGATATTGTGATAATGTCTCCCTCCATCTTGGGCCTACCCCAGACTCTCTATATTGTGTCAAGTCCTCCCAAGGTTTTCACCTCTCTAGGATATATGAGTGGTGCAACCAAATGTGAAACATCTCTCATCATCTCCTGATATGGTGGTCTCCCAAGTGGAATCCTCCACGTAATGAGACATCAATGTCAAGAGTAGACTACATATATGAGTGGAATGCTTTGTCCTTGCTCTCACTGTGCAAATTATTCTACCTCTTTTGTGGATCAACCTTCTGAAATAGAGAGGGGTGTGTGCTCCTAATCATATAATGTTGGACATCCTCCCAAGCTTCTCCTTTCTTCTACAATGTCTCACAATCTATCAATAATGACACATATTGTTGATGGATTGTGCCTTGATTTCCACATATGAGATCCTTTGGGACTCCTTGCAAGGATACAAGAGCTCCTCTAATTGGAGCAACTGCTCCATCTTCCTCTCCATGAGGTTCTAGATCTAATCCTCATGTGACATTGTTGTTACCTCCTGCCTGCTTTTCCCCTTTTTGGGTATGTGTTATATTCTTTCCACGACTAAGCACGCGTGGAGGGGTGATAGCCCCCCCTTTGCACTGGGCAAAATAGGGGGGGTCATAGGGGGGGCAATAGCCCCCCCTGTCGGGGTCCGGGGCAGTGCCCTGGTGAAAATTTATTGTCCTTAATTTCCGGTGGGTAGTCCGCGTCCATGGTTTTGTGCATGGTTTTGCACATGGTTTTGGGGTACGATGGTTTTCGGCCCGTGGTATTTTTTGTAGATCCGGTCAAGGGAACTACGGTTATGTTCTAATCCAAGGTTAATGGATTGGGATTTATGTATGCTTTGCCATGTATATATACGTGTTGTAACACTAAAAGGAATATAATGAAAAATCAAGCTAGTCGTCCCGATTTGGGATCCAAGGGAAAATCTCTGTGTTTATTTGTTTTATGTTTTATGCTCTCGCTATCGTTTATTTTCTGTTAGAAGATTTGTGTGTAGATAATTTCTATTCAGGGTTAAAACCTACATTTGGTATCAGATTTGTTTCGGTTTCAAGGGGACACCTTTGCTGCTGAGGGTTTTTTTGCTCGGGCCTGAGGTAGACCTTGTTCAGTGGGAGATCTACGGGATCGATTCTTGCGGTGAAAGAAGATGGTGAGTGGCAAGAAGATAGAGATCGAGAAATTTAATGGTCAGAGTTTTGAGTTGTGGAAGCTCAAGATGGAGGATCTGCTGGTGGATAAAGATCAGTGGATCGCGGTAGATCCAGGTACTAAACCAACGGAAATGTCAAATGAAGACTGGAAGAAACTGGATCGGAAGGCTAAGAGCACAATCCGGTTGTGTGTCTCAGATTCAGTATTGTTGAATGTATCTAGGGAAGCTACGGCAAAGACCTTGTGGGACAAGCTAGGGACTTTGTACCAATCTAAGTCTCTGGTGAATAAATTATTCCTAAGGAAAAAGCTGTATAACCTGAGGATGAAGGATGGAGACTCGGTGACAGAGCATCTGAACGCCTTCAATACTGTGGTAAGTCAGCTATCATCTGTTGATATTAAAATATTAAATGAAGATAAGTGCATCAGTTTGTTGTGTTCTCTACCAAACTCGAGGGATAGTCTGGTTATTGCAATAGGTAGCAATACAACTACCTTGAATTTTGATGGCATTATCTCAGCCTTGCTATCGGAGGATATGAAACGGAGAAATATGGAGGGTCAAAATGGAGATGCCTTATCTGTATGAGGAAGGTCCCAAAACAAAAACAAGAATAAGGTTTTGAGTAGGAGATCTAAATCTCCTGGAAATTTTGTAAAAGTGTGCTGGAAATGCGGAAAGGAAGGGCACTACAAAAAGGACTGCAGATCTAAAGCTCCTGAGAAAGGAAAGGGATCTGATGATGATCCTTCTGCAGAGGCAAAAGCCACCTCGGATGAAGGTGGGGATGTGTATTTGGCTTCTTCTTCAAATACACATGTAGATCATGAGTCATGGTTGATTGACTCAGGTGCATCCTTTCATTTCACTCCCCATAGGGAGTGGTTCTGTGAGTATGAGAAATATGATGGTGATGTCTTCCTAGGGGATGATAGGAAGGCCAAAATCGTCAGACGTGGAAATTTCAAGCTAAAGCTGCAAGGTGGAAGGATTAGAACACTTCCTGGTGTTCTGCATATTCCTGCATTAGCCAGAAATCTGATTTCTATAAGCAAGATGGATGATGCAGGTGTAAAAACAGTGTTCGAGAAAGATGCCTCCAAGATGGTCCGGGGAGCACTAGTATTAATGCGAGGAGTTTGGACTGGAAATCTGTACAAGCTACAAGGTAGCGTTGTTATTGATGGGTGTAATAGTTCCGTGGTTCCTGAAAGTGGAGTGGAAAACCTAGCTGTCTCTGGAGAAAAGACATTGTTATGGCATCAAAGGCTTGGGCATATTGGAGAGAACGGCCTTCGGATACTACATAAAAATGGTATGGTAGAAGGTATGTCTAAATGTTCTCTGGATTTCTATTTATGTGAACATTGTGTATATGGGAAGCAAAATCGAGTGATTTTTCCTTCTGGTGCTAAGAGGGCAAACAAGATATTAGAACTTGTGCACAGTGATGTGTTTGGACCTGTTTCAGTTCCATCACTGGGAAAGTCTGTGTACTATGTTTCATTCATAGATGACTTCTCAAGGAATACATGGATATATTTCTTGAGGAAGAAATATGAAGCTTTTGACACATTTAAAGAATTTAAGGCTCTAGTGGAAATCCAGACAAAGAAGAAGATAAAGGCACTGAGGACAGATAATGGTGGGGAGTTCTGCAAGAAGGAATTTGAAGAGTTTTGTAAGAAGTGTGGTATAGCACGACAGAATACTACTCCATACACACCTCAGCAAAATAGAGTTGCAGAAAGAATGAACAGAACACTGATGGAAAAGGAAATAAGCATGCTTAGTGGTACCAGGTTAGGACAAGAATTTTGGGTGAGGCAAAGGAGACTGCATGCTATCCGGTTACCGCATCACCTCATCACACAGGATAAGACGCCACATGAGGTATGGACGGTAAGAAACCCTCTCTTTCACATCTAAGGGTATTTGGATGTGATTCATATGTACATGTTCCAAAGGAGAAAAGGACAAAGTTGGATAATAAATCTGAAAGGTGCATCTTTATTGGGTATAAGGATGGTTTAAAGGGTTACAAGCTTTGGAACCCGAAAAAAAGGAAGGTTGTGTATAGCTGAGATGTGGTGTTTAGAGAGGTGAAAGATGTTGTTAAACATGAATTCCTACCAAAGGAACCTGAGAAGATAGAGTTTGAGAAAAATGAGGATGAATCAAACTCTACAATAGAAGAAGACTCAGAAGAGGAAGAGCTACAAACTCTAGCTGTGAGAAGATTAGTTCGAGAAAGAAGATAACTAGAAAGGTATAGGCCATCTTCTTTCTATTCAGGTTTTTCCTTAACTATAGCTGATGATGATCCTAGAACCTGTTAGGGGAGGTAGATTCGTAGGATGGAAAACTCTGGAAGGAGGCCATGGTTGATGAAATGGCATCCTTGCACAAAAATGAGGCATGGGATCTGGTGGAGTTGCCGGCTGGAAGGAAGCCCATCGGGAGAAAATGGGTGTTTAAGAAGAAGATGAATTTAGAAGGCAAGGTGGAGAAATACAAGGCTTGGTTGGTAGCGAAAGGTTATTCCCAGGTGCCAGGAATTGATTTTGGTGATATTTTTTCTCCTGTTGCCAAAGTTACTTCTATTAGATTACTTTTATCTGTTGCTGCTACATTTGATTTTGAGATAGAAGAAATGGATGTGAAGACAACATTTCTTCATGGGGATCTAGAAGAGGAGATCTACATGAAGCAACCCGAAGGATTTATGGTGAAGGGTAAGAAAGAACTAGTATGTAGGTTGAAGAAGTCTATGTATGGGTTAAAACAGTCACCAAGGATGTGCTATCAGAAATTTGATACCTATATACGGGGACTTGGCTTCACCAGAAGCAAGGAGGATCACTGTGTTTATTTTAAATTAATTGGTGACCGTGTTATTTATTTGGTCTTGTATGTGGATGATATGTTGTTGATTGGAAATGAAAAATAAATTATCCAAGATTTGAAGACCCAACTGTTCTCCAAATTCGACATGAAGGATCTTGGTGCTGCAAACTATATTTTGGTCATGGAAATTAAGAGAGATCGGGCAAAGAGGAAGCTCTAGTTAAACCAGAGGAAGTATGTCGAGACTATATTGCAGAGGTTCAATATGCAGGATAGTAAATCAGTGAATCTTCCTATTCGTGTAGGTGTAAAGCTGTCTGCTGAAAAGTGTCCCAAGACACAAGAAGAAGAGGAGGATATGTCCCGTGTTCCATATGCAAGTGTAGTGGGTAGCCTGATGTATGCAATGGTTTTTACTAGACCAGACATTGCACATGCAGTGGGAGTATTGAGCAAGTTTATGTCAAACCCAGGGAAGGAGCATTGGACAACAGTGAAGCGGGTTTTCAGATATTTACGTGGCACTAGTGATTATGGCTTGTGCTACCAGGGAAGACCAGGATTGGAAAGAATGTTGGACATTCGTGGTTTTGTTGATGCAGACTGGGCTGGAGATCTGGACCAAAGAAGATCTGCAAGTGGGTATGTGTTTAGCCTATTTGGATGCGCAGTCAGTTGGATGAGTAAAAGACAGTCTGTAGTGGCTCTTTCAACTACAGAGGCAGAATACATAGCAGCCACTTATGCAAGCAAGGAAGCAGTTTGGTTGCAGAGATTGTGTTCAAGTATGGGGTTGGTACAGCAAGCTATAAGGATAGACTGTGATAGCCAAAGTGCAATTTTCTTGGCTAAGAACCCTGTTTATCATTCAAAGACAAAGCACATTGATGTTCAATATCACTTTGTTAGAGATATGGTTGAGGCTAAAAGGGTGTTGCTGGTAAAGGTGGACACTTTGAAGAATATTGCAGATGCATTGACGAAGTCTGTGAGCACTCAGAAGTTCTCTTGGTGTAGAGAAACAATGGGTGTTGAAGAATTGGGCCAATGACTAAGCTTTCCTGTGGCCCCCTGTGGAAAGAAAACAACAAGTGGGAGAATGTTGGGTATGTGTTATATTCTTTCCATGAATAAGCATGCGCGGGGGGGTAAGAGGGGGGGGCGATATCCCCCCCTTTGCACTAGCCACAACCCGGGGCACAACCCCCCCTATTCGTGTCCGGGGCAGCGCCCGACGGCACCATCCCGACTTCCTATGGGTGGTCCGCATCCATGGTTTTGTGCATGGTTTTTCACATGGTTTTGGGGTATGATGGTTTTTCGGCCCCTGGTATTTTTTGTAGATTGGGTCAAGGGAACTAAGGTTATGTTCTAATGTAGGTTTAATGGATTGAGGTTTATGTATTCTTCGACATGTATATATACGTGTTGTAACACTAAAAGGAATATAATGAAAAATCAAGCTGGTCGTCCTGATTTGGGATCCAGGGGAAAATCTCTGTGTTTATCTGTTTTATGTTTTATGCTCTCGCTATTGTTTATTTTCTGTTAGAAGATTCATGTGTAGATAATTTCTGTTCAGGGTTAAAACCTACACCCCTTCATCATGAATGGAGGTTACCTCATCATCATTAAGAGGCTCTTTTCTTTTATCCTCTTTTGGAAAAGAGATCTCCATGCCTTCCTTTTGAGAAGAGAGGTGTTCTTGAAGTGGGGATCTTGCCTCTAGAAAGGTATTCTACAAGTTTTTAACCCCCTAAATAGCATTCCAGAATGGAGTTGGGTTTATGGGTCCTTCCAAATCATGAAAAAAAAAAAATTGTTTAGCCTTGGCTAGCTCAACCAAGGATGTTTCAGAAAGTTTTACATCAAATCTTTTCACTAACCTCCTAGTGAACTTTTCATAAGTAGATACATTTACATGATTCAAGGAATAAGTTTCATAAAACCACCAGGCATAAGCCTTACCTTCAAGAAGGAGTGTTGATACTCTAATGGCTTCATCTTCTGAAACTTGGTGCTACTACAAATAGGTGTCTAACTCCTTCACCCAAGCCGTAGATGTACATTTAGGTGACCCATCAAAAGTAGATAGAAAGAATCTACCCAAATCATGCTTCTTGCACCTCTTGCTTCTATTTTGATTGCTAGGTATTCTATTCTCCTTGATATTGCAAAACCCTTGGAAGTTAAGATGATCTATGAACCTCTGAGATTGAGATTCATACTCTTGAAGATAGTCACTAAGAGTCTCCTCCTTTGGTACATCTCCTTCCTCCATCTCTCTTGCTATGAACATAGGCATGGTAGAGCATTGTAGATCTAAATGTGTGGCTGAATTCTCACACCCATAATATGAAGAACTGGAGCTTTCTTCATGTGAAAATATTTTTGAGGGATCTTCATGTCTTTCCCTCCTCATTCCATTGATTTCTCTGTTAATCTCATGCATAGTTTGGAGAAGAAGTGTTGAAAAATTCTTCCCCTCCATTTCTCCAAATAATGGAGACTTGATTTTGTATCTTCTATAAGATTTCTCTTTTTTGTGAGAAGATTCTTCTTCTTCTGATAACATAAATGCAATGTCTTCATAGGCTGAGACAAGATTATGCTCTGATACCACTGTAATATTCCCAAATGGGAAAAGCAGCAATATAGCTCACAATAATGGAAATAGCAGCAAATGTTAACACATTACATATGAGCCAAATGATATATCCATGGTATTATGTATAACATTAATAAATAAGTACAAGATCTTGGGGATAAAGCCCCACAATATAGGCAAAAGAAGCCTTCAATGCCCAAAATCACCCAGAACATTTAATACACTCATACACAAAAATAATGAAGAAAGTGCAATAGAGTTTTAGTGACTAATACTACAGTTGGGAAATGTAAATATATGGATCTATTATTACAATGCTCAACAAAGCCAAAAATGGAGATCTATGCTCCTCAACACTTTTCCAAGACAACCCAGGAAAGGTTTCCGGAAATGCACAAAATATAAATGGTGGATCTAAAGCCCTAGGGCTAAAGATTCACTGCAACTAAAGCACATAGAAGGAGGTGATTGAATTTGATGTAGATCTGAAAGAACTCCTCCAAAAGAATCTCTCAATGAAGGGATAATCCCTTCCATGGAAAGAAAACACTCCAAATGGAGCATTGAACTTACCCCTACAACAGCTCACCAAAATAACACAATCATGGACTGAAATTGCACTATAGGGGATTTTTCTACCTTGGCCTAATACAAAAATCTGATATGAAGTAGAGGGACCTTCTTTACTAATATCCCAATGTAAAGAAATCTTCCTCCACTGAAGACAAGCTTAGAAATTGCCCAAAGAAATCCTCCATTGCTGCACCCTGCAACTTGGCACAAATATAAATAGAATCTACGTTGTAGAATAAAGATGAAGCTTAGTTGAATGTTGGAATGTGAAAATGTAGTGAAAATTATCTTCCTTAGAGGCTTCTCAAGGATAGAGGTGGTATTCCCACTCAGTAACACCTTTGTGCTAAATAACACTGCAATCTTAGCTAAAAAGGTTAAGAGAGCTCAAAGTCTTAACAGACCACATCAAATAACAATCTAAAACATAATCACGATGGCTACCATCCCCTTCCTTATATTCCTGGTGAGATTCCCCACCCTTGGCCCCACTCATTAAAGGCACTACTTCCATGCAAAGGATCTCCCTCCAAAACTGTGATGTCCCTCATTGAATTTCCACTACTTCCACACCAGCACTGTTAATTTGGTCAAAGTTGACCCAATCCACATGATTCTTCCCTTGTTCACACATATGGGAGCTTTATCCAGCCCTTTTTATGCCCTCCATTCACATTTGGAGTGGTTTTATTCCTACTAAGGAGATTTATGGGTCTCCCTACCCTCTTATTCTTCTAACTAAGAAGAAAAATTAGATTTTAATATTCCAATTAGCTGCATGCTAATTTAGGAATATTAAACATGAAGGTTGACTATTGAGTTGTCCCCTTGAACAAGTGCCATAATAATATGTATGTTATTATCCTATGATTTATTGGCTTTCTCACTGCATTGACTGCCCAGAATCATCAAAAACTCCTAACATTGTACAAAAACTTAATACATGTACTTTAGTAGCGAACTTTCATAGCAAGTGCAAAAATCCACCCTTTGTATAATCTTTAACCTTTCTGACTATTCTAGTGTCTTCCTTGAGACTAATGGGATAAACATATGCCTTGAGCCATCTTTTTCTGATGTTTGCCCTCATGGAAAGCTACAACACTTTAGTAGCAAATTTGTCTCTTTAAGCCCGGGAGTTGCTACGAAAGTGCCCAATTTCCTGAGCTTTTTCACTTTCTTCCTTCTATCACCTCCAAAACACTTGTATCACCTCAAAAAAATTTGTAGAAGCCTATTCATGGCTTTATAATAGAATAAGCCATAATATAGCCAAAAAATGGGTAATATTACCATGTTTATGGGGCAACATCATCATTAACAGTAATGAATTTTAGGCCCTTCTTCAAAATTTCAGCTTGTATCATCTACATTTGTACTTATAGGTCTTTGGCTTGGTCTTGCAACCTTCTCCTCTCTGCCTGCAGCCACCTATTTCCTTTGCATAGATTATTCATCATCCTATGTAGAGGTAATGTCCTCTTTAGCATATTCCCTGACCTATCTGCCACTTCATTGTAAAAATCCAATTGCTTAGAAATGTCTTTTTTTAACTCCTCAAAAATCAATTTTGATTGTATTACCTCATTTCTAGCATCCTTTAAGCGTTCTTGTAGAAGCTATACCTTAGTCTTTTCTTATACATGTTCTTTACCTTTACTTATCTTCACTGATTCTACCTTTGCTGGAGGCTCCTCTGGAAATTTTTCTTCTGATGCCAGATTTTTCTCTAGTGACTGTTCAGGCATCAATGGTTGCTCATGTATATTTTTCTTAGACTTTTATGATCTTCTGAATGGTTTTCTAGGCTTTAAGATAAACCCTAAGTCTTCTTGTGCTCTTTTTTTTCTTTTGAGTGACTATCTCCTTGATCTCAACAGGCTGTCAAAATAGAAATTTCTTCAATTTCAATTTCCTCTAGTATGTCTGCTAATTTTCCTCTTCCCTCAGTTTAACTTCTTGTAACCCTCCTGTGTGTCCTTGCATATGTTTTCATTTGACTTCTTGTAGAGATATTATTTCGCATTGCAGTCTTCTGCACTTGTTTAGCCTCTAACTCCATAGGCTCTGCCATAGGCTACATCTATGTCTCATGGTCAACCACAGGTTCTGGTTCAGATTTATTTTCTTTCCCGGGTGTAGTGGAGTTAGATCTTGGTGTTTTCTAGGGGTGAAAACATCAACTTCATTTCCACTCAAAAAAAAAATGTAGGCCAATCTCTGTTCAATTTTTTTAATTCTTCAACCACCAGTAACTTGATTAGAGCATGGTGAAAATTTGAGGTATCACTAGTTTCAGGTTTGGCCTGAACCTTGTCTACCATTTTTTCCAAGCTTCGAAACAAATAAAAAGGCATATCTAGGGGCTGATTACCTATAAAGTGTAGCAATAATTTGAAGTGGTGTTGATATACCACATGGAATCTACCCTCAAAGGTGAAATACTTCTGAATCACCATCAAAAACATAGAAAAATATTCCTTAAGCCATGTTCTAGGTATGCCTGAAGTCATGTCTATGCCTATATGCTCTTTCAATAATTCACAACAATTCTACAATTTAAATTTCTTTACCTTAAACCATGACTCTCCTAACCTTGGGATAGCAGTGGCTTGCGCAATTCTGTCAGGAGACACAACAAAATTCAACATGCTTACTTTCGATCTTGTCCCTGTTATGAAACCAACTCACAAAATAAAATAAAAGATAGATAAACGCCTTAGAAATCAACCTCTTCGAGGGGGAAACCTCCTTTACATTACATAAATGAAAAATTCTTGGATGATTCAAATGACAAAACCTCATTTCTATATATAGGAGTCCATGGGGTCACAATATAATCCTAGCTGACCTAACAATAATAATGTAAGGGCACAACAATAACAATAGTGGGCTTTTATGGGGCACAATAATAACAATATGGAGACTACAGGGGTACAAAATAACAATAAGGGCGATACACTAACAAAAATAAGGAACTACACTAGTAATATAGGGATCTAACATGCCACTCTCCTTCAAAAAAGCGTTGTCCTCAACGCTTGAGTAGTTTTGGATGATTCTGTATAAAATTCTCATCCTCCCATGTGGAATCTTCAGTGGGTAAGTTCTTCCAGTTGATGAGATACTTTGAAATTGATCGATTTCGTAGCTATCGAGTTCTTGTTTCCATGACTGCTTCAGGTTCCAATATTGTTTTTCCTTCCTCATCAAGTTTTGGGAATATTGTTTGAACTAGAAGTTTGTCACCTATAACCTTCTTTAAGAATGAAACATGGAAAACTGGGTGCACTCGGGAAGAAGCAGGAAGCTCCAATTTGTATGCCATAGTACCAATCTTTTGAAACACCATGTAAGGACCATAGTAATTTGGCGATAACTTATTATCCTTATTAGCTTGCTTGAGGGACATTTTTTTGTATGGTTGTAGTTGTAAAAATGCCCAATCTCCTACATCAAAACTTCTCTCGCTGCGATGTTGATCTTCCTGTTGTTTCATTCGATTTTGTGCCAAATTTAGGTTATCCTTTAAGAGTTGGAGAACTTGTTTTTGATGCTTGATGTGATATTCCACTACTTGAACCTTAGAATTTTATCTTAAATATGATGGGATGGATGGTGGATTATATCCATAAAGTGCCATAAATGGGGTCCTTTTTGTTGCAGTATGGAAGGAAGTGTTATATCACCATTCAACCAAAGGTAACCACTTGACCCATTGTGTTTGTTTATCAGATACAAAAAAACAAAGATATCCTTCCAAAAATTTGTTCATATCTTATTTTTCCCATCAGATTGAGGAGGATAAGATGAGATATGAGCTAGTTGAGTACCCAAACAAGAAAATAATTCCAAACAAAAATTTCCAGTGAAAATGGGATCTCTGTTGGTTACAATAATCTTTGGTTTTCCATGTAGCTTTTGAATTTTTTCCATAAATGCAGTATCAATTGTACTTTCTTTAAACATATGAGATAATGCACAAAACAGTGCATTATTGGTAAGTCTATCAATGACCACCATGATGACACTCTTTCCTTCAGACTTAGGTAAACTTGTGATAAAATCCATTGAAACCTCCTCCCAACGTTGACTTCGAATGGATAAACCTATGATAAAATCCACAAACATTTGAATATCAGATTTAAGGCCATCCCAAAAAAAATATTTCTTCACCTTGTGATAAGTTCTTAAAAATCTTGAGTGTCCTCCTAGGGGAGAGGTGTGCAATTCCAAAAGTGTGTTTTGTTTTAGTTGGGAATCCTTACAAAGATATAAGCGATCTTTGTACCATAAGGAATCATTTTTCCAACTAAACATATTAGATGTACTGGGATCTTGCTACAACTTTTTAACGAGTGTCCACACTTCTTCATCATTCATCCATTCATCCCTTGCTTCAGTTATCCAATTTGGTTGGATAATATAAAGGGCACAAAGAAATGCTTCCACCGCCTCATCCTTTCTTGAGAGTGCATCTGCAACAACATTTAGCTTCCATTTTTTGTAGATGATTTCAAATTCATAACCCAACATCTTTGTGACCCATTTTTGTTGCTCTTCTAAAGATATTATTTGTTCCAAAAATTATTTAAGACTATCGTGATCAATTTTTACCTTGAAGTGTCTTCCCATTAGGTAAGGTCGCCATTTCTTTAGTGCATGTAGTATTTCCAACATTTCCTTCTCATAAATAGCTTTATGTAAGTGCTTTCCTTTGATTGGATGACTTTTACAAGCAATGGGTCTTCCTTCTTGCATTAAAACAAAATCAATTCAATTTATTGAGGCATCACATTCAAAAATAAAGATTTTTGTGAAGTCTAGCGTAGCTAAGACCGATGCTTGGCACATTTCCTCTTTAGGATGTTCAAAACACTTCCTGGAATCAAATGAATAGCATGATCATGATCACGAATAGGTGGGAGTCCTTTGGAAGTTTCAAACACCTTGGAATTATTGTCCAAGACTATTTGGAGATCTGGAGAAATAGATTATTTTGATGTTGGAACTTCTAGTGAGCATAATTGTGCAATTACGCCTCATTGCTCTTTATTCAAAAGCTCTATCATGACATTAGAGCTTATTGTATTTCCCATCTTTCCTACGATGCCCCGTAATTCAATTTCCTTTCCTTCCAAAAATATTTCAAGAAAAGATCTTGAAAATTAAAAGCTATCATCCCCAAATATTGTAACCATTGTACTCCTAGTACAACATAAACACCTCCCATTTGAATGGAAAGAATTGGAATATTCCCATATTCCCCCATGGTTAGCTTGATATTATGTCACTTTCCAGAGCAAGTTATAGGTCCTCCATTTGCAACCATCACTTGAAACTCTAGTGTTGGGCATAGGAAGCAATTCAATTCCTTGGCTACCTTACAATGAATAAAATTATGGGTACTACCCGAATCAATCAACACTATTGCATTTTTCTTCTTGATATGTCCTTCTATCGTGAGATTTTGAGGAGTGGTAATTCCTGCCAATGCAGTACAGGATATGGTCGGACTCATTTCTTCTTTCTCTAGGGCTGGTTCCTAGTGTATATCCTCTTCTTTTGAGGTTTCTTGATCATTTTATTCATCCTCTGCACAATCTATGTAAAATAATTTCTTCTCGACAAAATTATGACCTTTAGTGTATTTTCTATCACAACTATAGAAAAGCCCTTTTGCTCTTTTTTCTTCCAATTGTTGTGGTGTCAACCTTGTAGGTTGTGGAATTCTAGGAGTAGCAACACTTCCATCTTTATATATGTGAGTGGTAGGATTCCTTGTCACCATAATTTTACTTTAAAGTTTTCTTTCCAACCTGAATGCCTTCTCAAATGAATCAGGTTCCCAAAGGTGAACATCATGTTGGATGTTATCCTTTAAAGTCCCTATGAAGACATTGTTGGGGATGTGTTATATTCTTTCCACGATTAGTCGCACCCACGGGGGAGGGGGGGGTTACAGGTGGGGTGAGAGCCCCCCTGTACGTTTCACCTGGCGCAATAGGGGGGTCACAGGGGGGGCGATAGCGCCCCGTGAAAATTTTTTTGGACCCTATTTTTCAGCAGGTGGACTCGCCCATGGTTTTGGGGCGTGATGGTTTTCGGCCCCTGGTATTTTGTATATCCGGTCAAGGGAACTATGGTTATGTTCTAATCCAGGGTTAATGGATTGGGTTTTACGAATGCTTACACATGTATATATATTTTTTGTAACACTGAAAGGAATATAATAAAAAATCATGCTGGTAGTCCTGATTTGGGATCCGGGGGAAAATCTCTTTGTATATCTATTTTATGTTTTATTCTCTCACTATTATTTATTTTATGTTTTAAGATTCATTTGCAAATAATTTATTTATAGGGTTAAAACCTACATTTGGTATCAGAGTTGTTTCATCTTCAAGGGGACACCTTCACTACTAAGGGGTTTTTTGCTCGGGCCTGTGGTAGACCCTATTCAGTGGGAGATATGAGGGATCGATTATTGCGGTGAAAGAAGATGGTGAGTAGTGGAAAGATAGATCAAGAAATTTAATGGTCTGAGTTTTTATTTGTGTAAGATCAATATGGAGGATCTTTTGGTGGATAAAGATCAGTGTATCGTGGTAGATCCAAGTACTAAACCAACAGAAATTTCAGAGGAAGACTGGAAGAAGTTGGATCGAAAGGCAAAGAGAACAATACAACTGTGTATCTCAAATTCGGTATTGTTGAATGTATCTGGGGAAGCTACGACGAATAATTTGTGGAACAAGCTAGGGACTTTGTACCAGTCTAAGTCTCTGGTGAATAAATTATTCCTGCGGAAATATTTGTATACCCTAAGGATGAAGGATGGAGACTTGGTGACAGAGCATCTAAACACCTTCAATACTATGGTAAGTTAGTTGTCATCTACTAATATTAAAATATTAGATGAAGATAAGTGCATCATTTTACTGTGTTCTCTACCAGATTCGTGGGACAGTCTGGTTATTGCAATAGGTAGCAATACAACTACCTTGAATTTTTATGAAACTGTCTCAGCCTTGTTTTCAGAGGAAATGAGATGAAGAAGTATGGAGGGCCAGAATGGACATGACTTATTTGTACGAGGAACGTCCCAGAACAGAAACAAAAATAATTTTCTGAGTGGGAGATCTAAATCTAGAGGGAGATCTAAATCTCCATGAAAGTTTCAAAAAGTGTGTTGGAAATTCAGAAAAGAACGACACAACAAAAAGGACTACAAATATAAATATCTTGAGAAAGGAAAGGAATCTGACAATGCTCCTTCTGTAGAGGAAAAAACCACCTTAGATGAAGGGGGGGATGTGTATTTGGCTTCATCTTCAAATACACGTGTATATCATGAGGCATGGTTGATTGACTCAGGCACATCCTTTCACTTCACTCCCCATAGGGAGTGGTACTGCGAGTATGAGAAGTATGATGGTGGTGATGTATTATTAGGGGATTATGTGAAGGCCAAAATCGTCGAATGTGGAAAATTCAAGCTAAAGCTGCAAGGTGGAAGGATTATAACACTTCCTGGTGTTCTGCATATTCCTGCATTGGCTAGAAATATGATTTTTTTATGCAAGATAGATGATGCAAGTATAAAAACAGTGTTCAAGAAAGATACCTGTAAGATGGTTCAGGGAGCACTGGTATTAATGCGGGGATTTCTGATTGTAACTCTATACAAGCTTTATGGTAGCACTGTTATTGATGGGTGCAATAGTTCTGTGGTTCTTGAAAGTGGAGTGCAAAGCCTAGCGGTCTTTCGAGAAAATACCATGCTATGGAATCAAAGGCTTGGACATATTGGAGAGAAAGACCTTTGGATACTGCATGGGAATGGTATGGTAGAAGGTATGTCTAATTTCTCTCTGGATTTTGATTTCTGTGAACATTGTGTAAATGGGAAGCTGAATCGGGTGAGTTTTCCTTCTGGTGCTAAGAGGGCGAACAAGATATTAAAGCTTGTGCACAGTGATGTGTTTGGACATGTGTCAGTTCCATCACTGGGTAAGTCTGTGTACTATGTTTCATTCATATATGGCTTCTCAAGGAATACATGGATATGTTTCTTGAGGAATAAATATGAAGTCTTTTACAGATTTAAATAATTTAAGGCTCTGGTGGAAAACCAGACAGAGAAGAAGATAAAGGTACCGAGGACAGATAATGGTGGAGAGTTCTACAAGAAGGAACTTGAAGAGTTTTGTAAGAATTTTGGTATAGCACGACAGAAGACTACTCCATACACGCCTTATAAAAATGGAGTTGTAGAAAGAATGAGTAGAATGCTGATAGAAAAGCCAAGAAGCATGCTCAGTGGTACTGGGTTAGGATAGGAATTCTAGGCCGAGATAGTGGAGACTGCATGTTACATTATTAACAAATAACCTTCATCAGCATTGGAGGATAAGACTCCACATGAGGTATGCACTGGTAAGAAAACATCTCTTCACGTCTGAGGATATTTGGATGTGATGCATATGTACATGTTCCAAAGGAGAAAAGGACCAAGTTGGATAATAAATCTGAAAGGTGCATATTTACTGTGTATAAGGATTGTTTAAAAGGTTACAAGCTTTGGAACCTAGAAACAAGGAAGGTTGTGTATAGCTGAGATGTGGTGTTTAGAGAGGTGAAAGATGTTAAACATGAATTCCTACCAGAGGAACCTGAGAAGATAGAGTTTGAGCTAAAGGAGGATGAATTAGACTCTACAACAGAAGAATATTTAGAAGAGGAAGAGCCACAAACTCCAGTTGTGAGAAGATCAGTTTGGGAAGGAAGATAACTAGAAAGGTACAATGTCCATATGATTTCTGTTCAAATTTTACTTTAACAATCACTAATGATGATCCAAAAACTATGAGGAAGGTAGTGGATTCATAGGATGGAAAATTTTAGAACGATGCCATAGTTTATGAAATGGCATCCTTGCACAAAAATGAGGCATGGGATCTGGTGGATTTTCCAGCTAGAAGGAAGACCATTGGGACCAATGGATTTTTAAGAAGAGGATAAATGTAGAAGGCAAGGTGGAGAAATACAAAGCCCGATTAGTAGAAAAAGGTTATTCCCAGGTGTCGGGAATTGATTCTGGTGATATTTTTTCTCCTATTGCCAAGGTTACTTCTATCAGATTACTTTTATTCGTTGTTGTTGCATTTGATTTTAAGGTAGAACAAATGGATGTGAAGACAACATTTCTTCATGGGGATATGGAAGAGGAGATCTAAATGAATCAACCTGAAGGATTTATGGTGAAGGGTAAGAAAGAACTAGTATGCAGGTTAAAAAAGTCTCTGTATGGGTTAAAACAGTCACGAAGGATGTGGTATCAAAAATTTGATACTTATATACGGGGACTTGGCTTCACTAGAAGCAAAGAGGATCACTGTATTTTTTTTTTTAAATTAATTGGTGATTGTGTTATTTATTTGGTCTTGTATGTGGATGATATGTTGTTGATTGGAAATGACAAAGAAATTATCCAAGATTTGAAGACTCAAATTTTCTACAAATTCGACACGAAGGATCCTGGTGTTGCAAACTATATTTTGGGCATGGAAATTAAGAGATATCGGGCAAAGAGGAAGCTTTGATTAAACTAGAGGAAGTATGTCAAGACAATATTGGAAAGGTTCAATATGCAGGATAATAAACCGATGAATGTTCCTATTCCTGTAGGTGTAAAGCTATCTGCTGAACAATGTCCCAAGACACAAGAAGAGGAGGAGGATATGTTCCTTGTTCCATATGAAAGTGCAGTGGTTAGCCTGATGTATGCAATGATATGTACTAGACCATACATTACACTTGCAATTGGATTATTGAGTAGGTTTATGTCAAAACCAGGGAAGGAGCATTGCACAACAATGAAGTGAGTTTTCAAATATTTGTGTGGCACTAATGATTATGGTTTGTGCTACCAGGGAAGACCAGGATTGGAGATCTGGACCAAATAAGATCTGCAAGTGGATATGTTTTTAGCCTATTTGGAGGTGCAATCAGTTGGATGAGTAAAATAAATGCTGTAGTGGTTCTTTCAACTACAAAGGCAGAATACATTGTAGCCACTCATGCAAGTAAGGAAGAAGTTTGGTTACAGAGATTGTGTTTAAGTATGGGGTTGGTGCAGCGAGCTATAAGGATAGACTATGATAGCAAAAGTGCAATTTTCTTTGCTAAGAACCCTACTTATCATTCAAAGACAAAGCACATTGATGTTCAATATCACTTTGGTAGAGATATGGTTGAGGATAAAAGAGTGTTGCTGGTAAAGGTGGACACTTTGAAGAATGTTGTAGATGCAATAAAGAATTCTATAAGCACTCAGAAGTTCTCTTTGTGTAGAGAAATAATGGGTGTTGCAGAGCTGGACTAATGACTAAGCTCTCATGTGCCCCCCTGCAGAAAGAAAACAACAAGTGGGAGGAATGTTGGGTATGTGTTATATTCTTTCCATGATTAATCACATGCATGAGTCACAGGGGGGTGATAGCCTACCCTATACGTTGCACCGGGCACAACAACGTGGTCACAAGGGGGTGACAACCCCCCATGTTCGGGGTCAGGGGCAGCGGCCCGAGAAAAAACATTTGGACCCTATTTTTCTGTGGGCGGACCCGCCCATGGTTTTGTGCATGGGTTTGCACATGGTTTTGGGGCATAATGGTTTTCAACCCTTGGTATTTTGTAGATCTGGTCAAGGGAACCACGGTTATGTTCTAATCCAAGGTTAATGGATTAGGGTTTATGAATGCTTCGGTATGTATATATATGTGTTGTAACAATAAAAGGAATATAATGAAAAATCAAGCTGGTGGTCGCGAGTTGGGATCTGGGGGAAAATCTCTGTGTATATATGTTTTATGTTTTATTCTCTTGCTATTGTTTATTTTCTTTTTTTAAGATTCGTTTGCAGATAATTTATGTACATGGTTAAAAACTACAGACATCAATATTGTGTTCCTATGGAATATCAATTACCCTTATATTCAATTTTTGGAAGTCCTCAATGTGCTCCACCATTGAACCCTTTTGTTTGAGATTTATATATTGGCTAAAGAAGGTGTTGCTCTTTGTATCCTCATAATGTGATATCATTTCCTCTGTAAATATTGACCAAGTGACAATTTTTTTACGAGAGAAAAGCCATCAATACCATACAAATGTATTTTTTTCTAAATATAAAGTTTCAATGCGTACCTTTTGTGTGTTTTGCACATTATGGAGATCAAAATTTTGCTCCATCTGTAGTATCCATGTTACAGGATCCTTTCCATCAAATTTCCTCAAATTGATCTTTGGAATATGGTGGGTCTTCAATCTAGCATTAGAGTTTATGAAATCACAATTAACATTTATTTTTTTCTCATCATGAGTTTCCTCTACTAACTTTTCACAATTAGGAATCATTTCTTGTATCAACTTCATCAAACCTTCCTTCAAACATTCCATGTATACTTTTAGATCATTCTCCATGTCTTCCATGTTGCCTTTCATTTTTTCATCGATGCCATCCATATTAGATTTCATGCCATTATTTAAGTCATCCATCTTAGCTTCCACACCTTTCTTCACACCATCCATCTTAGCTTCCATGGCTTTCTTCAAACCATCCATCTTAGCTTCCATTTCATTTTTTGTTTCTCTTTTTGCGAGAGTGAAATTTGTTACACTTAGTCTTGTAATTTTGATATATAATGTTGCACTTCTTCCTCTTCATGAGTCATAGTAGAGCCTTTTGAGGGATTAATGGGTGTTGAATTATTTTTAGGTGCCATTTTACAACCCAATACTGATATCTATGCTTCAATATTCCCTTGGAATCACTTCAAACTTATTTTTCGAACAAGACTCATGCAATTTTAAAAAACAATACACACCTTTCTCCTGCGTTTGAGGAGATCGATATTGAAACTGATGTATCTATGCAATTTTTGATCCCCAAGATTTTGTTTTCTATTCTTTAGTAGCCCTCTAAATCTTGTTTCCAATTCCATAGGTCTGACCTAATTTGGATTCCTCAAGACACATTTATGCCCAATATCCCACAATGACCTAATTATGGACTCATAAAGTAGAGAAAACTTGTACAACATGCCATGTGTCACTGTTTCCTCCTTCGACTCTGAATTTGATATAAAGGAAAGTACAGTCTGTTTGCTTTCAACCACCTTTTACAGAATTCCAATCTAATTATCAGAGAGAGAGTTATGACTCTTTTCCCAAGGTCACCTCTTTGAGATGAAATTTAGGAGCCTGCAAAAACTCTAACTTCCATTGATCATACCTCCAAAAATATTGCAAACCGAGATCTAAAATTGTTTCACAACGTTCCTCAAGATTTCTTCAAAAATGGGTTTATTGTTTAGCTTCTAAACCTTCATAGAAAAATTTTTATAGATATAATTTCACAATTAATTGTTTGAAGCAATGAAACCATAGAATCCAAAGCTCTAGTACCAAATGTTATGAAATCAACTCAAAAAATAGAAGAAAATATAGATTAACGACTTAGAAATAATCCTCTTTTAGGGCGAAACCTGCTTTAAGTTAAATAAATGAACAATTCTTGTATGATTCAAATGACAAAACTGCCTTTCTATATATAGGAGTCATTGGGGTCACAAAATAATCCTAGCCAACCTAACAATAATAATGTAAGGGAACAAAAATAACAATAGTGAGATTTTATGGGGCACAATAACAAAAATATGGGGAACAGGGGTACAAAAATAACAATAAGGGGGCTACACTGACAACAATAAGGGACTCCACTAGTAATATAGGGACCTAACAGTGCCTATGAAATTGATAGAAAAGGCTTTCAAAACTTGTCCATGATACCCTTGCAATTTTCGACAAAATCAGAGGCAACCCACACTAGAAAATTCTTGTGAGAAGGTGTGGTATTCTTTGAGTAACCTCATGTCCATGGGCTCATACCTAACAAAAATACTCCTTTATACTACTTCTTTTGTGATTCCATAGCTTCAATATGCATTAAACAACCCCTCCTTTAACACCTACAAAAGGTTTTAGAGATAGCACACACATCTGTGACACTAACCAAGACAGCTAGACAAGCTCCTAGACCTCCAAACTGATACTAACATACTCAAAATAGCTCAATAAACTCACAAGGATGAAAAAGGAGTGTATTCAAACCAGGAAATTGAAATGGAAGCATGAAAAGGGAATATCATGATGGAGTAGCTATGATTCATGTCTTTACAAATGATGATAAAAGGGTGCAATGATCAACCAATATGCTCTGACAATATTCTGACTAAACCTTTTATAACACTTTCTACCCTTTTTCCCACTGTTAGCAGAAAAAATGAAATTCTTAGCGAATCCTGTGTTTGGGAGGGTGAATTTTCTATGGAAGTGCCTAGAACTTTCGTAGAAATTTCTGACCCATTTAAAATGAATTTGCTGCAGAAGTTTTTAAAAGTTTCAAATTTACCATTATGACCAAATCAAATTATGCATAAAGAAATTTTGGATTTTTCTATAAAAATGACATCTATAAACACTAATGATTATCTTTTCAAACTCACTAAAAGATCCTCATACGTGTGAAATTTTTGAAAATCCGAAATTAAAAAAATCCTATCCAACCCTAAGTGACTTACTCTAATTAACTCGAGAAAAATGTAATGGTTATCATGGATAATGTATCATTTTCCTCTTCTTTAGATTATTGATGGCCAGATTTTCCATTTCCCAGTCAATTCCAAGCAAATCAGGATAAGGATTACTGTCGCCAACAATTTCTATTACTTCAAAATCAACAATGGTGCGAACTCCTTCAATATCTACTATGACACTTGATAGCCTTCCCATAGGAAAGATATTTTTTTGATTTTCTAGTCTTAGCTGAATATTTGACCATTATAGCTTCATCTTATACATTATTTCCCATGTATTCTTTGTCAAAACATTAGCATCAGATCCCAAATCCATAATAACCTGATCCATTTCATATTCTCCAATCTGTGCACTAAGTATCATCTCTTTGCCAGTTCTCTTCTGTCGATGTACATTATTAACTGTGTGCACCTCAGTTTGTGGTGTCTCTTTTGATGCATAAGAATTTATCAATTATTGAAGCTCTTATACAACATTTTTATATCTAAACAACTTCATACAAGTATGCATAAAATATCTCAAATTAGTTGCCTGATCTATTGAATTCTGTTGTACAACTTGATCCCACGTCGTCGCTTGGTTTTATGTTAGAACTACTGTCATGTCACGATTACTAGTCCTTGGTCGTGAAGTAGAATTCAAAGCTCCTACATCCATAAAACTTCGTTTTGCTTCCATAAACACCACCTTTTTTCTTTGAACATAAAAAACATGAACTTTCTCCATATTCTTTCTAACATATGCACCTATATTTTTGAATTCCTTCTTTCCATTTTCTTTATCACTTCTAGTGCAACTCCACTTCTAGTGACAATATTAACACAAGGTTCATCGGTCCTTCTTTTATCCTTCATCATTTGGATCTTTTGTGTGGGCTGTTGTTTTATTTTCTATTGCATTTTTTCCATGAGTACAATAAATTATTCAAATACATGATCAAAGGATTTTCAATACTTACATGTCATAGTAGGATTATGACAATATCTTGCAAAATGACCTGCCTGGCCGCAGTTGTAGCAAATGACATGCCCTCTTCCTAGAACAACTCCACCTCCTTGAACTCTTCCTTGATAACGTCCTCTACCACCGTGTTGTCCATTGGCCTCATGTGCATGCTCCTCTGCTTGCATTATGTAAGCATTAGTGCTGTGCTCCATCATTAGATCATAGATTTAGAAATTATTTTCATCTTGCCCTACTGACTTACAAAATTTTCAAAAAAAATTCCTTTGGCTCTGCACATATTTTTGCAGCAAATAAAAATCTTCAAAGCAATTTTTTCCTCTAGTTCTGCATATCTCACACCACTGGCTAGATCTTGCATTCAATGGATCAAGTGCTCCACTAGCCAAGTAATCTTTGAAAATAGGGCACTGTTCCTTAGAATGGCCCTCTGATCTGAATTTTGTACACCACACTTCTTCTCTAACTTATTTTCCCTTATAGATATCCTACAATTGCAAGGTCAGGTTTTCCAGCTGACTCTGAATCTGATGCATACTTGCATTAATGTTTGCTATTGGTGAAGCTTTCAAATTCATCGCAATTTCCAAAGCTTTGGATTGACCATATTCTGTTGCGTTAATGGAAAACTAATATGTGGCAACAACGCAGCTATAAACCATTCCTTATGTTTCTCTGGTGGTATGTTGAAACTCACTTGATCCAATAACACCTTAAACCTTTGATCAAGCTCCCAAATAAACTCATTGAATCTCAGTTTGATCTCCTTTAACTAAGTAATGCACTGTGATTGAGACTTTAACTTCTTGAGCTCTTATATTAGTGATTGCTTAATACCTGCAAACGTACCATTCTGAGTGGTTGAATATTTCATGTACCATGTTGGTGCTCTATCTCGCAACATCATAATGAGCCGCATATTCTTTATATCTTTGTTAGTGATTTTATTTTTTGTCCATACAACTTTGGATACAAACCAAAACTTCTCTGGCACCTTTGAACCAGTTCCTATGAGAATTAGTAGCTTAATGTCATTATCCATACCTCTTTTTGGGGTGTAAGGGGGAGGGGGAGGGGGATGGGGGGTAGGAGGGGTAGGGGGAGCAGGGAGACCACCAACACCTTAAATAATACTGGATTCAGTCTTCGATGAAGTTTCGAGATGGAAAGGGGTATACTAAGGGGTTTCCTGAGAGTTCTTTGGGTAGTTTTCTTATTTTTCACCTTCATATTCACTCAACAGAGGGATATAATTAGTCTCTAGGAAGGTCTTCGAATATTATTTTCGATTTTATGGTATTTACCCTATACCTTTCTCTACTTCGCATTGTACCAATTTATTCCTCTAATTTACTTCTTCCTCCAAACATAAGTAAGCTATCAGTCTTATTGCATCCACAAAACTCTCTTGTCACACAAAAGAATCTTAATCCAAAGTTTCAAAGATTTTAGATACTTACCTTGCGGTCCTTTAAAGAATATTTTCTCTGATTCACTATAGGAGACAGTAGAGTCTACTACGAACTCAGTAATAAAACCTCCCATGATGCTATCAATCCAAAAATCAACAACCCTTGAAATATTGTTGTTATAACTCTTGATTTGTTGTATCAACTCAGGAGTCCACGCTGTAGGTTCGTTGTTCTTAAATAAATCCTTCCTTTCAGTCAACCTTGACACCCACTCATATAATTCACCAAGAAAAAATCCAAAGAAAATTTCTTACTTCTCTGTGAAAAGATACCTTTGTAACTATGCTTCAGATGTCGGATGAGGGTTTATGTTCTCTTGATGTACGAATTCTCATTCCTTCTTAACTATCCAATCTTGAATGTTCTTCTTCGATGGGTACCACATCCACATACCCCTAAAATAGATCTTGGTCCTGATAACGGAACCATTTGTTGGCTTGTTTGGGTTTGATCCGGGTTCGATCTATGCTACACATTAATAAAATCCTTGATCAACAACCCTTTCGGCAACGACCTGCAAGTAGATCGCAGCCTCACCCGAGGTGACTATGGGTGCAGAACCAGGTTTCTATAGCCTTGAGGAACTACGCAATGTGGAAAATATATTGGGATGTTATTATCTTTTAACATACATAAACTGACAACAAAGTATTAAACTCTTCACTTACTTTGCCACATTCAACAGAATACATTATACAACATCATAAACTGCACTGTTATAACACACAATTGAAACAACTACTTTGAAATGATCATATTAAGAAATTAGACAAGAAACACATAAGAAAATAAAATATCTTCAAAACACTTCTTCTTTTCTATCATGAAGGAAATTTTAATTACATTCAGCTCTCTGAACTACACACATAGCTGCAGGTGGTCTGCACATGCAGTTGTAGACTCTTCCAAGGTTTTTGCACAGTCAACTACAAAGCCTTTCCTTCACTACAAAGATAGATACAAAACTAGCTCGCAACAATAGAATTTATAATCACATCTTTTCTACTTATAACATATCATTACATCAATTTATATAGAATACATTATTACAAAACCACAATCCAAATACCATAGGATAAGAAAAATAAAAGCAAATCTAACCCAAAAATATTACAAAAGGAGGGTATTCAACCCACCATGAAGCCCCCAAGATACCGCACAGTATATCCAAAATGTTGTGCTGCGTGGTATAATTTGTGCTCTGCTCCTCAAAATGCGGAGACTTGGCCAAAATTTATGCCAAGTTTGGTTGTGCCCAATAGTACCCAACTAAGTCCCCATAATTTCTTCCTACTATGTTATGGAATAGTGGCACCTCAGAGAAACCAGTCTCTTATTTTACTCCCATTGTGAGTTACCCAACTTTTGCTATTGTAAAAAGGCTAGGAGGAATTATTGCAACTTGTCAGATGCATGTTGGATATCATCCATACTCTCTATTTGAAGTCTTGGCAGGGACTACATGCTTATAATTTGATATGGTGAAGCCTAAGGAGTCAAGGTTTCCTGGTTTTGAGTTGTAAAAAATGGGCTTGTTTATTTATCATTTGAGGAGTTTAAAGGGATTGTAAATTTCCATGGTATAGTTGCACCATCCATATGAGATTTATTTTCCCACTACCTTAGTAGCCTTTCCTTAGAGGAGTATACCGCTTAAAATATGGATATGGATATATTCTTCCTCTATAACGTTTTTCCCTGTAGCATCTTTGTTGAGTGATGCTGTAAAAAATTGTTGATGTATATTAGTTGATAGTGTTCTGTGACCAGTTTTTTTTTTTCTCAGTAGCCTTTTTTTGAGTTTTGCACAAGGCACAAATTTAGCTATGTTGTTGGATAACTTTTTTAACTCGCCCCCATTCTAGATTTTTGGACAAGTTGTAATGTGTATTGATCTCATTAGAGATTATTCGAACTACAGTATTTATCCATATTCCATCTCACCAATGTTGATATATTTAATAGCTTGAAATATAAAATGAAGCCCACAAAATACATGATGAAATTTTCTTTACTGTGGATTGGCATCAATGTCAAGTCATACATTTCTGCAGTGATATTTGTTTGGCTTACCATGGCCTAATCTTTTAATGTAAGGAATGAAGATCATGGGCTTGGTTTGAGCATGGTTTCTATTGTCTTGTAAGTCCAACTTATATGAATCTCTTTACTTCTTTCAAGTTATGGATTTACTTATTTGTAAGTTTGGGCTTGTTTTTTTGTTTTCTTCATTTATTTTAGATTTATGTTTCAAATTTCATCTTTATTAAAGGTCTAAGGACAAGTAAAATTGGACGTTGAAAATAATGTACTGTGTTACAAGGGACAATTTCTCTTTATCTGTAATGGTTTTCCAACTATATGGCACATGATTATAGTTCATGCCTTCTAACTCTGTACATTTAGTTATGTCAGGATTATTGTAAATATTAGAATTTTGAATATCTCGCCATTAAATATAAATACTCGTCGTATGTTGATGTAGCGGAAAATAATGTTTCAGTTAAATGTATATGAGGTGGAATGGTGGTAGTTTATGTCATTTCTTACCGGGTTAGAGCCTCTTCTTTCTTCATGTCTGTTTTTCTTGGAAATGAATCAAATGACTGTAGCCATGGGAAAGGGTCCTCGACTGTACTTTGACATTGGAAAGAAGACCAGAGATCTTCTTAACTAAGATTATGATTTCAATAAGTTTAGTTTCACTTCCTACAGATCCACTAGATTGGCATTTACATGTACCAACATTAACAAAGGAGATATTTTTTGGGGAGATATGAACACGTACGTGAAGAATAATAGCATCACAACTGATATTAAAATGGATACCAATTCCAATTTCTTTGCAACTGTATTTCTTTGCAACTATGACAATTGATGAACCAGCACTAGGTTTGAACACAATTTTTAACATTACTGTACCAGATCAAAGATATGGAAAGGTTGAGCTTCAATATCTGCATGATTATGCATGTGTGAGTACAAGCATTGACTTAATACCATCTCCAATAACACATTTCTCAGGAGTAATTGGAAACCAGATTTTCTCTAAACTTTATATTTTTATTTTTAAATATTTCTAATTGAATTGTGTTTTAATTGAATTGTGTTTTAAAAGTTTTATTTTTACCATTTAAATTTCCTATTATAGTGTATTTTTCTTTTAAGTTCATATAATTTTATAGAAATCTATATTTTAACAATAAATTTTAATTAAAAATAATAACTTTTAAATACAAAATATTTTTATATGTATAAAAATATTAGTAAGATTTATTGTTGAAGAGCTAAAAGTTTTTCACAATGTATAAGGTTTAATATCCGTGAAGATGAAAGTGTTTTCTTAAAATGACTTGTCACCATGTATAAGGTTTAACATCCATGAAGATAAAGTGTTTTCAGATAAAGTGTTTTCTATAATGATAAAGCTAAATTAAGGTAGTAATATGTCACACATAAAATGATTGATGATGATTACTATTGATTAAAATTATTATTTTTTATTTAATTTTAAGAAAAGTAAGAGATGAATTTTATGTTTTATTTTTGTATTAAAAATATGAAGAGGAGTATTTCAAAATCATTATAACTTTAGTGATTTGATAGGTTAATAAAGTTGGTATTGTAAAAAATATTTTGAAATGGTGATTGAGTTTAGAAGTGCGTTATCCATTCAATAATGAGAGTGATTTTTTATTCTATATGTTCTCAGCATGGATTTGTGCCCTTTTAAGATAGATATTTAAAAAAAAAAACAATGTTAACTATAATAAAAATCATACATGAAAATACATATTTGGTTAATTTTAATTAAAAACATTATAAAATATTAATAATTTCACTTTTACAATTAATTATTAATATAAAAACTCAATATAAAGAAAATATTTCATTACAAGTATAATATTTCAATGTCTATATTTCATAACAAATATAATCTTTCAATGTCTATATAACAATATATTATTCAAAGAATAAATGATAATTATTAATATGTTTATAAATTTCCCCTAATCTAAACTTGAGAGGTTGAAATTCTTGATTTTTAAATATAATTATGGGTTTATTATACATTCATTCGAAATTTTTAATTATTTTAATTATTAAAATACATTTACTTACACTTTTATTTATAGTTTTATTTATGATCTATTTTAACGATCTCAAGTAATCTTTTCTTTATATTATTTTTTAAAAGAAAAAAATATTCTATACTTCACATTACTTTGCAAGAAAGATGTATAATATAAATTTTATTAATTTACTTTTATGTCCTTTTAAAAAAAGGTATTTTTTAAAGACAATTATTTATTTAAAATAATAATTTAAATATTTACAATCTCAAGATTATGTTTTTATGGTAAAGAAAAATAATTCATGAACTTTATTTAGACTCAAATTTTTTAGTGTCATATTTACATTGTGTGTATCATTTGGTTTGTGAAAATAAATTTTGTGATCTATATAATTAAGTTATTTTTTTCAATTAAAATTATGTATAAGTTTAAGTTTGGAGCCATGCCATAGGTTACCCGTTCCAATCCCCTATGGGTGTTGATGTGCCAAAAAAAAAAAAAAAAGTATGGAGCAAATTTGATAGATTGTATATCTTTAATGGTAATAAAAATATAAATAAACTAGAGGTATAGTAAATAAATAAAACATATTTTCATATTTACTCCATAAACCTCTGTATATTTACTTACGAAAACTAAAAAATGAGGTTTTATTTAGGTGAAGCCCATGGGAGAAATACCATGAGACAAATTATTATTAATGCCATGGAATAAATACCATGGGCCAAATACCATATTTGTAAAAGAGGTATGGTAATTAAATCAATATAAAATAGGGATAAATAGGTATTGTAAATACATAAAAATATATCAAATAGTATTAGAAATCAACATCTAAGTATATACCAAGCCTATGAGCCAAATACCATGGTAAATAAAAGAGATATGGTAAATAAATATAAATATAAATAAATGAGAGGTATGGCAAAAAATAAAACATCTTTCTATTTTTACTCCATAATACGGTGATGAATCGATTTTATTTAGGTGAAGTCTATGGGCTAATACCATGGGCCAAATTATTATTAATATCATGCAAAAAAATATTATTAACCCTAATATTATTATTATTATTATTATTAAATCTAATATTCATATTAATATTATTAAATTTACTAACTTTGGATTAATAAAATATTAAATTTGTTATGTTATAATATATATTGATATGTATGTATGTGTGTATGTATACATACATACATACATACATACATACATACATACATACATATATATATATATATATATATATATATATGGGATGGAAGAGCAAAGACATACAATGATACACATGGAGAAATAGGGGGAGTGACAAGGGAGAGATGGAGATAAAATGAAGGAGAGGGAAGAGGAGAAATGAAGAGAGAGAGGGAGAGGAGTGAGAGAGGTAGAGAAGGGTAAGAGAGGGAGAGGGAGACCCAGATATGGAGGGGGGAGAAATATAAGGAGAGAGGGAGGAAGATATTGAGAGGATTCGAGGGTAGAGAGAGAGAGAGAGAGAGAGAGAGAGAGAGAGAGTTATAGTTTGAGAGAGAGGAAGAGAGTGATGGGGGAAGAGAGAGGGAGGTAGGAGAGAAAGGGAGAGAGAGGACTTATGAGAGAGGAGGAGAGGGGGAGGAAGACACGAGGAGAGAAGGATTTGGAGGGGGAGAGAGGGAGGGAAGAAGAAATACATAAAGAGTGATAAGTGGAGAGAGAGAGGGAGTGACAAGGGAGATATGGAGAGAGTGTTTGTAAGTTTGGTGATGAGATAAAGAGACAAAGAAGGAGAGATGGAGAGAAATGGGAGAGGAGAGAGGGAGGGATATAGTAACCGAGTTGGAGGGTGAAGAGAGAGAGAGAGAGAGAGAGAGAGGAGGTGGGAGAGAAAGGGAGAGAGAGGAAGGAAGAGAGAGGATGTGAGAGATTTGAGAGGAGGAGGGAAATAGATTTGGAGTTGGAGGGGGAGAGAGAGGAAGGTAAGAATAAAGATATAGAGAGAGAAAGGTGGAGATAGAGAGGGAGTGATAAGGAAGATGGAGAGAGAGGTAGAGAGGACATAAGGAGGAAAGAAATATAGAAGCGGGAGAGAGGGAGAGAAGAGGAAGATAGATATATAGATGGAAGGTGAAGAGAGGGAACAAGAGAGAGATGGACAGAGGGAGGGAGGGAGAGAGAGATTAATAGATATGGAGTGAGAGTGTGTGTGTGTTTTGGGGGGGGGGGTTGATATAGAGAGACGAAGAAGGAGATATGGAGGGAGATATAGATATAGATGGAAGGGGGAGATAGGGAGGAATATTTCTTGCACTAGATGCATTTATTTAAGTGTAGATGGTGATTTCTAATCCTATTTGATTGCTTGCACTAGATGCATTGATTTAAGTGTAGATGGTGATTTATAATCTTATTTGATTTCTTTCACTAGATGCATTTATTTTAGTGTAGATATTGATTTCTAATTATATTTTATTGCTTGCACTAGATGCATTGATTTCAATGTAGATGATTCTAATCCTATTTGATTTCTTGCACTAAATGCATCGATTTCAATGTAGATATTCATTTCTAATCTTGTTTGATTGCTTGCATTAGATGCATTGATTTCAATGTAGATTATGATTTCTAATTATATTTGATTGCTTGCACTAGATGCATCGATTTCATTGTAGATGATTTCTAATCCTATTTGATTACTTGCATTAAATACATTGATTTCAGTGTACATGGTGATTTCTAATCCTGTTTGATTGCTTGCACTTAATCCATTGATTTCACTGTAGATGTTGGTTTCTAATCCTATTTACTTACTTGCATTAGATGCATTGATTTGAGTGTAGATGTTGATTTCTAATCCTATTTGATTGCTTGAATTATATGCATTTATTTTAGTTTAGAAGTTGCTTTCTAATCTTATTTGATTGCTTGAATTAGATGCATTTATTTCACTAAAGATGTTGATTTCCGATTTGATGTAATTGGATGTATGATGGTACATTAATTTTAAAGTGATTGGATTAATAGTGTGCATCGATTCCAGTGTAAGAACAAAAACATATTGACATTGTACATTGATTTTTTTGTTATAGTAATTCAACCTATTAATATAGAAGAGAAAGAGAGACACGATATGATGTTTACTACAAAATCTAGAGCTAAATATTTAAATGGTTTATAATTTCAACTGTCCTTTTCATATATTCGATATGAAAAGATGACAAATCTAACAAGGGCGACAATAAGAATAGTAGAAGAAAATAGTTTGAGATTGATCATAATGAAGACTATTTGTAATTGAATACATTCTTATTATTCACATTTTCTATCATTCAATAGTATTATATCACTTTGCATTCAAAATTTTTATTTCATCAATTTTCATCACTAAAGTTATTGACAATATTTATCATAACAACAAAGTGAGGTAACTAAGAAAATTTAAAATTAAATTATGAAGTTAATCTCATATATATTTGGCATATTTAAAATGATTACATTAATATTAGATATATTTACATATTGTTGGTTTTCAATCTTCTATGTTTATCATTTTGAAATAATGATCCACATTATCCACAGTGTAATAAGAAATATGTCGACATTTAGAATGCCAACGGAATTGAAATTCATGACTATTTTCGATATAAATAGTGAAGGGGATGGGAAGAAAATAAAAAGAGTCGACCAAAACCAAAAACTAAACCTAGGAATTTAATTAATCCATTTTAATTTTTGTTATTTTTATTTAATTTATTTATTATTATTAATTTTTATTATTTACTTAAGAAGTAATTAATTAACAATAATTATTAATGATATTATTACTAGTAATAATTATTACTAATAATAACTAATAATGATTAATAATAATAATTATTTTTTATATATTTGTGATAGAGATGCTTAATCATAGTCATTATTAAAGTTTTAATAAAATATTTTTAAATTTCAATTTATTGAGATAAATTATTAATATTAATATTATTTATTGTTGTTATATTATTTAATTAATGAATTATTTAAATTAGTTAAAATAAATTTTTAATTTATTACTATTAATTATTATTTTAGATGTTTAATTATTTCTATAACTAAAAACCCTAAATTATTTACTAATTAATGAATTAATTATTAATTTAATTGAAAAAATTAAACATATCTTTGAAATATTTTCTTTGGCAGCAGGTGACTGAAACTAGCCTAGATCCATCTTAACTCTAGATCTAGCACGCGCTGAGAGGGATCAAATCTTTCGATGTGAAAACCTTTCTTCAAGTTTTGCACTAAAAAAAGAGGTTTTCACCTCCAGATATTTGATCCCTCTAGGTGTTTGATAGATCCATAGTTAAGATGGATCTAGGTTGGTGTATCTATAATGATAACATCTTAGTCAATGTAAATGTGGTGTTGTTCTTTGTGGCATACATTATTCTTTGCATTGAATAGGTCTAG
Source organism: Pinus albicaulis (assembly GCA_034641835.2). NCBI lineage: Eukaryota > Viridiplantae > Streptophyta > Pinopsida > Pinales > Pinaceae > Pinus > Pinus albicaulis. The sequence goes on from CM076569.1 coordinate 341,424,269, forward strand.
GTGAAAGTTTTTAACAAATTTTATAGAATGCATCCTCCAGGGAGCAAGTTTACATATTTTATGTAATAATATATGAATGAATTTTTTAATTTATATATATTCTAAATAAATAAAATAATTTAGTGTGAAAATTTTGAAAAAATAATAATTAAATAGATAATTAAATCATATAACTGACATTGATCCTTCTACTACTGAATATTGTGGGCCCCTATACCAAAGTAATGTTCCATGAGAAAAAAAACCTCTATGGACCCTGCCCAAATTTTTGCAACTCTTGGGACTATTGCTCACATCACCCACCTCGCACCTGGAGGTATGGCTGCATGTGCTCCCTCTGCCCATTTGGCTCGAACTCTCCTCCTACTCGGGGTCTCTAACTGATCCTCTTCATCATCATCGTTGTGGTCAGCCCAACTTCCAATTAGCTAAGGCTTCCTCTTGAGAGTTAAATCATGCTCCCTATCAACCACAACATCTCTAATCCCAGCCTTGCTCCTTAAGGATGTTCATGCATATTCCTTTAATGTGTAGAGGTTTTCAATCCTGACACCAAATATTGTTTCATTTGACATGAAGCAAGATTCTTCAGGTAGGCTTTCCCATCGCTTAAGACTACCTCATACCCTTTCTCTTCAATCCTCAATTTCTTCACTAGTTCAAGTTTCTTGGCTTCATTTCTATTACTAAATAACTCATTGAGAGTATTCCACATAGCAAAGGGAGTCTCTTTTGCAAATGAATCCTTTTATTCCATACTAGGAAGTTTATTGACCCAACCAACTTGTTTCTTTCCTTGCAAAATGTAGTCATGCTATCAGAAAATTGAGACATAGAATACAATAAACTACTTTCTTTGTTAACTAAGAGCTTCATTCTTTGTCAAGTTAAAGTATACTTAATAAATTCCAATGAGAGCTTTGTTTTATCTTCAATGAGAGCTTGATGATGGGGTCTTCTATAATTTAGTAACCCTCCTTCTAGGTCAATAGGTCTTCTTCTTCTTTTCTTTTTTCCCTCTACAAATTATTACCCTTGACAAGAAAACCCTTCTTTGTGCCCCTCCAACTACCTTCTCTTGTTCACCTGAGCTTTGATACCATGTTGGAGAATGCAATATCACAAATTATTAATTCAATTTATACTTGATCTTAATAGTTTCTTCTGAAATTTATTGATCTTCTTATGTTTCTTTATTAGATCTTCTTCATCAAACAATTATCAAGTGAAAAAAAATACAGACAATGGATAGATAAATTAGGTTCCAAGCCAAGGCATAACCCATCTAAGGGGAAAACCCAAAAGATCTCTTCTCTTCCTATAGAATCTGTTTCAAATGTGAAACCAAGACCTAAACCTTAAAAGTAAAAATTCCTCCCAGCACCAAGTTATCCCTTCAATAACACCTTCCAATTAGGTCAAAGTCAAACCAATTCAACAAGAGACAAATCCTTTTATAACTGCACCGAAATCATAATTTCATCCCCCTAGCATAAAAATTTTGGACCCGTAATAGTTATGTGACTTCAACCCTCAGAAGCACAACTACTTCACACATGTGTCAGAAAAATAGGGCGATGACTTTGATTTTATTTCCTTCGAGGTTTTTCTTCCTCCATTTCCTTTCTTGACCTTATTCTCAATTTATGCACTTCAAATCAAGCTCCTATATTGCAAATCGAATTGCTGAACAAATGAAGTTGACCAACTTATATTTATACTCTTTTGAGTGGGTCGAATACCCCTCTTTGGGTTGACTTGCCTCTGCCAAGGCTAACTTGTGATAGGAGGTTTATTTGAACTTCTTTGACTCAAAATAAATTCTTTTACAAGGTACATCTTGTCGATATGGGTCTTATAATCATGATGTTGACTCTTTTGAGTCATGCCAATCAATCCTATGACCTAACAAACTCTAGAAGCATGAAGAACATGCTTTTACCTAGAAACCCATCAATAATAAGCATGAAACCCATGCTCTAAAATAATATTTTTTCTTTCTTCTTTTGTTTGTTACATAAGATATACATATTGACATGAGTACAATGACGATTATGAAAGCCGAAACTAGTTACATTTTCCAAGAGAGTGATGGTGTAATTATTTGTTATAGGGGTTGGCGTAATGAAGGGCCCACATAGGCAATGAGTAAATAGGAATATATACGTAGATCATGTAGTCTTAAACAGATAAGCATACATTGAATATAGGAATGTATTTTAGTATTTTGCGTTTATCCTACTCTATAAGGAGTTATTGTATAACGATATTTATTATCTCTTTTAGTGTTGTGCTTCGAGTTCACATTTTATGTACATTGTACATACCCTAATTCATTATGATATCCTAATTATTTTCAAACATAGCATATACAATGCTACTCATTTAGTACCAACATGAATATACAAGGGTATCAAATCATGACATCGTATGTGTTCTCTAGTGTATGTCTCCCAATTACAAGTGAATTCCCAATTACAGTTTCACTTGTTACAAAAAAAAGTTTTGATGTTTATAAACACCAATACACATCTCCCATCCAAAGTCTACTTGTTTCAAATAAATAAAAGAATTATAATATTGAAGTATTCTAAATATCACGTAAAGCATTAATTCGCGACATTCTATGCTACGTGGCTTTATTTCAAATATAAGTACAATTTCACTATACATTATGCTAGGAAATGAAATATTTATTGTAATAACTTAATATATCTACTTCAAATTTTCACAAGTCTCATTCAATTTTTCAAGGAAAAACTATATCAAGCTACCAAAACTTCTTGGTTTTGTTGTCTTTTTATGTGAGAAATTACACAATTCTCATTCAAATTTTCAAGAAAAAACTATATCCAAGCTACCAAAACTTCTTAGTTTTCGTATCATTTTATGTGAGAAATCATATATAGAAAATCACTTCATCAATATATCCTTAACAAAACTAAAACACCAATATAAAACATGTTATTCTATCTTTCATTCAATCATATTATCGACATTTAAGCCTATATGGTTTAAAGTTTTAATAATAATAAAAAATAAATTAAAAGTTATTTTAAAAAATCACTTTTAAATGTAAAGACATTCTTTAATAATATCACACTTAATTTAAATAATAAAAAATCTATAAAGAAAATAAAATTTAAAGCAATAATAAACTAACATAATATAATATTACTAAATAAGCATTCATTTAAAATTTAACGAAGTCCTTAAAATCGATTATGGTGAAAGCAAGGTTGAACAGCCATAGGTAAGATTTATATAATTGTGACATACCCTTCCGGTTACGCCATCAAGTCACAATGGTGTCAACCTTGATAATTTAACATTGGTGATAAAAAAAAACACAAAAAAAAATTAAGAATTATACAAATCTCAACCATGCATATTTCAATTGTAAGTATCTCACGCATGCCAACTAAATTGATTTAAAAGGAATGTTACATATTTGCATTTTTAATTATAACATTTGAAAAATTAACGTTCGTTCCATCAAGAAATTAGGGAACGAGGAAAGGATATTAAATAAAAAATACTACAAATGTAGTGTTCTCCCCGAACATAGTTAAACAACATTTAAAAAGAATAGGAATGAGCAGATTATTACTTGCCCCTCCGAAATCATATCGCGGGCGGAATGTGCGTTAGTTAGAGTCAGGGAATCGAACAGCAGCTTAACACATTGTAAAGGAGGATGGGTTTTGGACAAATGATTTTGGTTTACAGTGCGAATACTGTGGTTTGATCCACTGAATTGACTAGGATTCACACAGGCCGATTGCATGGAGACGGATCTGATCTGTTAAATTGACTGGCATTATATTGATTAAATGGCTCTGACATCATCTCAGCGAAAATCCGACTAGTTCTATTTATAGCTGCAGAACATTGAATCTCCAAGCGTACGACCTCCTGTCGAGGGTTGCAAAAAGTGCGGACATCCTTTTTGGTGCAGGTTTGGTCTCCGGTAACCTGAAATATATTATAAATTCATATATCATGTCTAGTAGAGGTTGCAAAGGATGCGAACCTCCTGTTGAGGGTTGCAAAATGCTGTAGGGATGCTTACTTCTTAAGATAAATTCCATCAGCAAGCTACATAGTCACGTTCTCTCAATCTTTTCGTTTCCAATTTTTCAAAACCTTTTAACATTGACCCAATCGTTTTGAGTGGGTTTGGTCTGTTGTGCGGGCCTACCGTGCATCCATTTCTACGATTTGGTCTGAGGTGCAGGGATGAGGTGCTCCTTCGCTGCTATGTGAGTCTGCCCTTTTTACTCGGGTTAAAATTATCTAAAGGGATCCGTCGAAGCAACATCTCTATTTGCTAAAGATACAACTTCTAAGATTGTAGGTGACAACAAGTTTTTCTGAATTTCGATTTTCGGACAGCTAGAGAGAGATTTATATCTGCCAAAGACTTGACCTCCAAGGCCCAGTGATAACTTCACATTGGTTCTGCTTTACAAGTGCACCAGTTCTCACTTACCTTCCAAGTGTTAAGTTTTGTTTTATTACACAATGAATACTTCCCCTCATATTTCTAACCCTCTCTTTAGCAAAGACAAACCAAGTAAAACTACATTAGATAGTTTCTATGAGTACATTGAATTTCTAGAAAAACGAAGAGAAGAAAGAGAAAATCATTTTAAACTAGAACTAACCGCAATGTTTGATAACAACCACAAATCATTAGAAAATAAAATAACCACACTCGAAATTGAACTCCAAGAAATGAAAGGTAAAAGTCAAGAAATAGAACATAGTAAACAAACACTGTCGAAGAAAATGACACTTCGAGTGGTAGATTAAAAATCTAAAAGAACAACTACATAATAACTCAACCCTAAATAACACAAAAATAACTTAGATATTAAACCCATCAAAGAGGAAATTAATAAATTAATTGTTTCACTAAGGTTTTTCCACAAAAAGGCTTAAATCTATCACAAGGCAGTATAGAAGAACAAAATAATGAGAACACATTAGAAATGGTTAAAGAACAATTAAAAACAAAATCTCAAATTGAAACAACCTATCTCACGGAAGCAATAAGGGTCGGAAAGATACTTGAGCATAAACACAGTTTCGTCCGTGTCAAGGTCATTTGTCATGAACATAAACTGGATATACTCAGGAAATCCCCAAGCCTAAAAGGAACATGAATCTTTATAAATGAAGATCTCATTCTAAAAGACCAAATTGAACTTAGGAAAGAAATCCAAAATGTCAATGATGCAAGAAAGGTCGAGAAATGGGAAATCATTAGGAATAGGAAAGATATTATTAGAGATAGAGTCTCAAGCACGAGTGATAAATATAGATTTGCATCACTCTAGATCCTCTTCTCGAACTACCATGGCTTTCGATGGTGAAAAGGTCCTATGTTAAGTTGGATCCCGAGTGATATTGACCTTATTCTCTTAGTTGAAACATGGGAGCATGATGAATCTAGTGTCCCTCACCTCGACGGTTTAACTCTTTGGTTTGGTTGGAATAAGATATCCTCTCGGAGGGGTTTTAGTGGGATAACCTGCTATATAAGGAACACTTTTTCCTCTCACATCGGACTTCATAAAATCGACCCCTTAAATCAATACATTTGGATCAAAATCTCTGATTCTACCACCAATAGGATCTTTCTTGCAATCTACTATTTCGCTCCCATCAACTCTACATCTTATAAGAAAAACAACCTGGATAAGAATTGTTTTTTCAATTCTTTAGAAAAATACATCTTGAACCTAAGAAATGATGGTAATATCCTTTTACGGGGAGACCTTAATGCTAGAACAACTACTAACCAAGCCATTACATTAAGAAACAACTCTAACCGCGACCCCTTGTGGCTTGATGAAGATAATAACTTAGCTAATAAATTCAAGAGAAAATCTGAAGACATTATTGAGAAATTATTCGGCACCAAGCTCCTCAAAATTTTTAGTTCCCAGGACCAAATTATTTGTAATGGTATTAACAAGTGGCCCCTCTTCAATCACATGACATGTTTCCATGCGCTGGGTAGCAGTGTTGTGGATAATGAAATTTTTGACATCCTCGTCCTCAACCATATTACAAACTTTGAGCTTATTAATGGATTCGAACCTCACGCTCACCACAGACCTCTGTCTCTATCCCTTAATCTTGCTATGCATACCACCCACATGCAGGAGACCAATGAAAGAAAAAGACACATTCGCTTTGATAGAACTAAAACTGACCTCTCCTTAAGGGATTTAGAGAGGGATTTAGGCCCCATGAATTATAATAATAACATAGATCAAATTTATTACCATTTCACTACTATCCTTTCCAACACCATTAGCAAGTTTTCTAATGAGATTTCGTTTAAGCGGTTTAATAGAACTTCCAATCCATGGTATTAAAAAAAATTGCAAAATGGCCAGGGAAATGATCAAAGATTCCCTTAATGAAATCATTAAGTTGTTGATTATCAATATATAAAAAATATCATTGAGAGGAAGAAAAGATCATATATTAATAAAAGACAAGATTACTTTCTCCACCTTTCTAAAATCATGCCCAAAACATTTTGGTGGAATGTTCTTGTCTGTAAAACCAAAGATAACCATTCTATCCCCTTATAAAACTTGGACAACTATCTTAAGAATTTTTATGACTTTCCAGATACTATGGGCACCACTGTAATCACTCCAATTATGGAGGATGTATTCTCTCTTGACAACATTGAGTCTGTTATTGATAAGCTCGCTAATGGGAAAGCCAAATATATTAAAGGATACCAAGCTGAGATCCTTAAAATGGGAAGATCTATCCTCATTCCTTATCTCCACAAGCTTCTCAATTTGGTTGTATCACATGGCTTCCCTCGACTTTGGACGCAAAGCCTTATTGTACCTATATTTAAAAATGGAGACAAGAGTGTTCCATCCAACTATAGGACCATTATGGTTAGCCATATCTTGTCCAATCTTTCTGGGCTCATTTTGGAGAAGAAACATAGCCTTTGGCTTGAAAGACAAGAAAAAAGAGCTAAAGGACAAGCTGTTTTTAGGAGACATCACTCGACTATTGACCATCTCGTCACTCTTAGAATCATTCTAGAGGAACATGTCACAATAGTAAAGTCGATCTCTTCTGTTGCTTTGTGGACTTTAGAAAATATTTCGACACTGTCCTTCGAGATAAGCTTTGGAAGAGACTTAAAGAGATCATGGTCCCTCTTGAGCTGAGGATTGTTGTGATCTACGTCTATGAGACCATCACTGCCAAGCTTAAGAACAGCGAGGCGTGGTCTAAAGACATTAAATGCAATATTGGAGTTAAGCAAGGGTTTCCCCTATCCCCTACCCTTGTTGGTGTATACATCACTAAGCTAGAGGACTATCTGGAAGTTGGGGGGTGCAAGGGCACCAAGCTTGCTAGTATTCTCATTATTATTCTCATCTATGTTGATGATATTATTCTTATTTCAAAAAGCCGTGATGACCTTAACAAGCAGCTCCATATTCTTCATGACTACTGCTCCAAGATGGGTATGACAATTAATACCGAAAAGACTAAATTCATGATCATGAAATCAAAGAATATCACCCATGGTAGTTTCGTGTATAATAACCAATGCTTAGAGAAAGTTTCTTCTTATAAGTATTTGGGCATTGACTTCCCTCATCATCTCAAATGGAATTATAGCATCGAGAAAATGATTATTGGGGGCTAGAAAGCTTATTATGAGCTTGAAAACAATTATAAGTCGGTTGATCTTTACATTTGGAGTAAAAGGAAGTTCCTCTTTGAGACCCTTGTCACCCCTGTTGTCTTATACGGATGTGAAGTTTGGGGTTGCAGTATATCCAGAGAGTCATGGAGGAATATTGAGATGATTGAAAATAAATTCATAACCTACAACCTTAAGATCAAGGGAAATACTCCCTATCCTATGCTCTTAATCGAATCTGGTTTTCCCCCCATTAAAAGTACTACTATGTTTAGATATCTGGTGTATAAGAAGGAGCTTGACAACGTGGAATAAAAAATGTTCCCTAAAATTGCTTCTAACTGTAGTCAAAACCCTCAGCTTTGGTGGCATAAGGATTCCCAGTCCTGACTCAACCATTAGGGAATTAAGGAGGAGCTAAGTATGGGAAGCAAAGATAATATCAAAAATACTATTACCTCTAAGTTTAAGGACAATTTGTAGGAAGATCAGGAGCTGGAGGGTAAAAAGAAGCTAAGATACTATAAGGAAGTGATCAACCCCACCCTTTATAATAAGAATGATCTCTTTGTGTTGTCCAGCAATAAGAAAAAAATGAACATCGCTAGCATAAGAACTAATTCACATAAGCTTCAGAGTGAAACCAGGCAGTTGTCTATTCCCAAGACCCCTTCGAATGATAAAATCTGTTAGATTTGTGATTTAGATAAAACATAAATTAGTTAACATAGATCTTCAAATAGTTTATTTAAATTTATTGTTAAAATATTTTTTAAAATATAAATATTTAATTTACAAATACATCACAAAATTTTAAGAAATTTCGCTAAACATTCTCAACTGTGGAAAATAAAAGATCATGGAGTACAAATTTTTAAGAAAAATGTGAAATACATAGAACCACAAAATTTATTGCTAAATTAAATTGAGCCTTCGTATCAACCAATAGGCTTGATCGCCAACCTCCATTCAATAATCTCCACAAAGTGAAACCTTATCTCCCTACTTTTGGAATTTTGGAGTTGTTATCGCCCCACTCCATTCCTCCGCGTTCCATCAAATCCATTTATAAATAGAGCGGGGTGACCAACAACTCGCCACTGTCGATACCAATGTCCTCTGAAAATGAGGCAGAACCTTTCTCCTCAATTTTCATAGCCCTTTTGAGCTCTCTCACTACTTCACTCATGCTAGGCCTTAAAGACGCTTTAGAATCAACACATCTCATCGCTACTTTGGAAACGTGAATGATGGATTTCAGGTTGTAACTACCCTCCAATATCTTTTCTATAATTTCAGCTATTCTCTCGCCATTTTCATTCATGTCGGCTTCATGCAACAATTAAATAGGAATATATACGTAGATCATGTAGTCATAAACATATAGGCATGGATTGAATATAGGAATGTATTGTAATATTTGGAGTTTCTCTGATCCAGGTGGATTATTCATGTACAAGTATAAGTGGCTTGAGTACAAAGGTTCAAAAATAAAAGTGTTCGAAAGTCTCTTGCACTAGGTTCAGGTTGTAGATCTCGTCATTCTGATTCCAACGGCGCAGACGGGACTCAATTCCGAGTTTGTATGAAGGAGTTAGGAGTAGTCAAAGTTTGAGGATTGACTTGGTGATGTGGCAGACTAATGAGGCAACAATTTTTCTGGAACCTAGCCACTAGATTCCGGCCAACTTCGGTTGGATTTCGGGTGAAATTGTGGGATAGTTAAAAGCACTCCTTCGATCAAAAATCTAGAAGATTTGGAAAAACCAACTTTGTTTTAAAAAATGAAAAATATTTTAAAAAAGGGGGTAAGGTAGGTCGTGACCGCTGCCCTACCCCAACCACATGATATAACAGCTATATATTAAAAGTGGGGTCGGCGGCCCTGACCCCGTTGCCCCCACATTTCCGCGAGCCCCAAGATATTTACGGCCGCACATATATTAAATGGGATGGGGGTTGTGAATCCCACGACCACCCAAAATCCACCTGCCAATTGTGGTAACAGAGCCAACAGGAAAGATGAGGGCGGTCTGCTCAATGCGGGTCCGTCCCGCCCTGACCACCCACCCCCCCCCCCCCCACCCCCCCCCAACAATGTACCATTTGGTACAAAAAAAATATATGGTCCGTTTTTTTGAAACTAAACTCAGATTTTTATGGAGGGAGCGGGATTTGACCACCTGACCCCCTCCCTCCATTATGGATCTCTAACCATTCGACCAACGAACGTCCTTTGGGAAGTACATCAACTTTTCAATATATAAACATTCACTTCAGATGTGCGCCCAGGGCAGACAAGAGTGGGCATGGAAAATGAGGTGTGGAACCTTGAGCATTGTGTAGGATGAGGCGGAACCATGATCTGAGCCATTTTTCCAAAGGGGTCTGATTTTCACTTTGTCAAATTAGGACAAGTTTTATATGGATTCTACACTACTTGACACCACAAATCTAACAGTGCTACCCATTTCGTCATCAGAGGTCTACAATTTTCGGCCACTTTCAAATTGGGCAGGTGTAAGGGTGTAATTCTTGTACTTGTACTTTAATTTTTTCCATTAATGAAAGCAGGGCCTCCCCACTATTTGAGCAGGGCTCAGAGATGTAGTTCCTGCTAGACGAACTTCGATATAAAATATGTTTCTTCTTGCATGATGTTATTTTCTTCTCTCGTTTTCTGTTTATGCCTTTAAAGTCTCTTGTTTAAAGCTACAATTTTCACATGAAATTCTTTCATACATCTCAAGCAAAATATTTTTGATCGAGTGGTATCAAAGTAGGTGTTTGTAGATGTGAATTACATTCTTGTATGCTAACTATAAAAAGGCTATGAAGAGGCGAAGGGATGCTATAGAATTTTGATCCCAAAGCAGGATGTGCACATCAGAGAAGGAACATGGGTGATGAGGTTCGAAATGAAGAGGAGCTCAACTTCCGCAAGACCTTCTACACCATGGCAGATCGGGTTAAGAAATTGTTCTCTAGACTTGAGAATTTAGAGAAAACATGGGAGCATGTATCAAAAGGAGAAGGTTCAGCGCATCGAGGTGGTGGAGGAGACCCACCTCCTTCAGGAAATTAAATTCCTTCCTCCTCTTCTAAACATCATCATAAAAATTCTAGAAATGCATCTAATAAACCTTTCTTTAAGTTAGATATCAAATTTGATCTACCCATGTATAACGGTGAAAGTGATATAGAGAAACTTAACAACTGGATTAGGCAGCTTGAAATCTATTGTAGGATTCAGCAGATTGTGGAGGACGAGGTAAAGATCTAGTTGTCTTCTCTTTGATTGAGTGGCACAACTCTCATGTGGTGGGAGAGAAAACTTCAAGGCAACAGTGATTTGGGTAACCTTCTTTCCTCATGGTAAAATTTTATTGCTGCCATTAAAGATCAATTCTATCCCTTGGGTTATAAGCAAAAATCCTTAATGGAGGGGTAATGCCTAAGGCAAGGTAAAGGGAAAAATGTGCAAAGCTTTACTGAGGAATTTAGAAAACAAGCACTAAGTTTGGGCATTTCATTAGATTCTCCTGAAGTTGTAACTAAGTACATTGGGTCATTACATAGTTACATAAGACATTCATTATTGTTGTTTGAGCTTGCTACCATCGATGAGGCCAGTGTAAAGGCCATGCACATAGAAAGCAGGGGGGCGCATGAACAAAGTGACTTCCCAAAAAGGACTGCCGCAGCCAAAAGAAGGGGAGCAGAGCCCTCTTGCACACTTTGTGAAAAAGAGGGACATGACAAGGAAAATTGTTGGAAGCTGGACCCTGAGTTAAGACCAGAGAGAAATGACAAAAACAAGAAGCAGAGGACCACCACCACCATACATAAAAACCAAGAATCTGAAGATTCTGGATTTGAGGAAGATGAAAAGGTTGCAGCTGCAGCATTTGCACGAGGTCGACCAATTCACCTAGGGTTAGATTCAAGTGATGAAATGAATATTGCAGCCTTAGGGATCATGGAAGAAGGACCAATAGACTTCGGTTCTGATTCAGGCGATGAAACAAAAATATTAACAGATAGTGTACAAAAGGAAAAAAGGAAACTTACTGCAACAGAGTTCCAAGAACTTGAAGAGATTAACCAAGGCATCCAAGTAGAAAATGTTGAGCTAAGAAGGCTCCTACAGGAAGCGAGGGAAGAAAAACAAAGGTTACTACGCCAGTTACAAACTAAGGATGAGGCCTTGGAAAATTTGCGACATAATCAACTCGAGGTAAAAAGTAACCCTTCGATTTCATGTATTTTTCATGATGATGAATTCACTTCTTTTGAAAAGCATACTACAGGGATCAGGTCCAAATTGCTAAAGAAGATGGGGTATCAAGGAAAGGGCCTCAACATCAATGGCCAAGGTATCGTAAATCCCATCAAAGTAGAGGAATTTCCACATCATGCAGGGCTTAGATAAGCCAGGAAGGAAGTGGGAGAAGGCTCCAAAACATCCAGTGACCCACCAACAACTGATGATGAGAGCACCTCCTCACACCTCAACGACAGTGATGGATTCATGGGAACTTCTCAGAGGCACATCGGGAGGAGGCGTTTCAAGACAACACGAAAGGTATGTAGGACGAGGAATCATCACAACTAGAATGAACCCCAGAAAATTGCATGTCAAACACGCCAGGATCAAAGAACACCCATATAGAGTCCGATCCCCGAAGTTGTTCCACATGCAGATCCTCCAAAGGGTGATGATCCATTTACCTTATTACATAAAATATGGTTCTTTTAGGCATCTTAGTGTGATGGCCACATTTTTTTTTCACAAAGGAAAAATTCGTAACTTTTCATTAAAAAGATAAGTTACATGTTACATATGCTGGTAGTGATCACTACTGAACAGGCTATGAAAGTACCAATATATTGCCATAAGGCATCCAGAAGACTAATACAATCTCGAAGTAGCTGTGAAAAAAGATGCCAATATTCACAAAGTAAGTTCGGCACATAACTTACAGGTGGCCACATTTGTAAATCATACATTGCAAGTAAATGTAAACCTGATGGTGTGTTTCCCATCACTTGAAAACGCAATGATCATGTTTTGGAATTTCTTTATGAGTAGTTGAGATATTGATTTTTTTGTTTTTCATTTATGTAATCCTTGGCCAATGAGGGTGTGCTATAAACTCTTGGTAAGGAGGGGTGGTTGAGTCATGTGTGGTGTACATGATTGCAAATGATGTACTAGTTTCACGTACAAAGGATTGAAAGTGTGGTTTCGAAAGGACTCAAACAATGTGCTGAGAGTGTTGATTCTTTTCAGGTCCAAAAGCTCTTTAGTGGGGAGGAATGATCCATGTGGATTATTCAGGAACAAGTACAAGTGGCTTGAGTACAAAGGCTCAAAAATCAAAGTGTTCCAAATTCTCTCGAACCAGGTTCATGTTGTAGATCTCGTCATTCTGATTCCAACGACGTAGACAAGACTCAATTCTGAGTTCGTATGAAGGAGTTAGTAGCACTCAAAGTTCGAGGGTCGACTTGGTGATGTGGCAAACTAAGGAGACAAATTTTTTTCTAGAACCCAGCCACCAGATTCCAGCCAACTCCATCCGGATTTCGAGCGAAATTGTGGGACTGTTAAAACAATCCTCGAGTCAAAAATCCGGAAGATTTGGAAAATCCAACTTTGTTTTAAAAACTGAAAAATATTAAAAAAAAAGGGGTAAGGCACGTCGTGATCCCCTCCCTACCCCAACCACATGATATAACAAATATATATTAAAAGGGGGGTCAGCGATCGCGACCCCGCTGCCCCCACATTTCCGTGGGCCCCAAGATATTTATGGCGGCACATATATTAAATGGGGCGGGGTTGTGAATCCCACTGCTGCCCAAACTCCACCTGCCAACTATGGTAACGGAGCGAGTGGGGAAGATGAGGGAAGTCTTCTTAGTATCAAATAAAACATTAATGTGTAGCCTTCTATGTTGGGTAACTTTATTTCCAATGTAAATACAATTTCACTACACATTATGCGATGAAATTTTGATTCTAATAACTTAATATATCTACTTCAAATTCTCATCGTCCTCACACAAGTCTAGTCTCGTTCAAGTTTTCAAGAAAAAAAACTATATCCAAGCTACCAAACTTCTAGGTGAAAAAGTTTATATAGAAAATCACTTCATTAATATATCTCTAACAAAACTAAAACTTGGATATAAAACATCTTATTCTATCTTTCATTCAATCATATCATCGACATTTAAGCATATATAGTTTAAAGCTTTAATGTTTTAACAATAAAAAAGGATAAAATTAAAAGTAAAGAAATTCTTTACTAATGTCACACTTAATTTAAATAATAATAAAAAGTACAAATTTTAAAAAAATTATTAAGAAAATAAAATTTAAAGCAATAATAAACTAACATAATATAATATTACTAAATAAGCATTCATTCAAAATTTAACGAAGTACTTAAAATCGATTATGGTGAAAGCAAGGTTGAACAGGCCTAAGTAAGATTTATATAATTGTTACATTCCCTTCCGGCTACCCCGTTAATGGTAATAATAAACACAACTTCTTTATGAAAAAATGAAGAATAATACAAATCTCAACCATGCATATTACAATTGTAAGTATCTTACGCATGCGAACTAAATTGATTTAAAAAGAATGTTACATATTTGCATTTTCAACTAACATATTGAAAAATGAACGGTCGTTCAATTAAGAAATTAGGGTAAGAAGAATGGATACTAAATACAAAAGTCATAGTCTATATAATTTAGAAATTATAGTAAGAATGTGAAAAATTTGAGTAAAGATTTTTAAAAATTTAAGTTACTGTGGTTAAACTTCAGTGTTTTGGGGTCTTAAAATTTTTTGATGGTGCTGAATCTATTTCCACTATCAAATATGCAATTCAAACACTTCAACTACGTGATTTTTTGAAATATGTTTTATCAAATTCTAGCAAAAAATTGTATATATTAAATACACATTTCTCTCACCACATATTAGTTTTAAATGGTTACAAATATATATTTCTCTCACCACATCAAAAGAGCCATATGTTAAACATCAGTATAGATTTATCTACTTAGTAGGGATCTAACATGAGCTTAACTTAAGTTGAGAGAGATCAAATTTCTTCAAAGTGTAAAATTTTTTAAAATATAATGTATTATTTTTTATTGTTTAAATTATATTTTTAAATGCTAAACAGAATATATACAAAAACATAAATTAATTAACATAAATTTTCAAATAATTTATTTAAATCTATTATTAAAATATTTAAAAATACATATAAATATTTGATTTACAATTATTTTTTTCTTCTAATTATTTTAGAAGATATTCATTTTTAGGGTTAGAACATATTCATTTTTAGGGATTTCAAAAAAAATCAGAAAATCACAAAATTTTAGGAAATTTCACTAAACATTCTCTCGACTGTGGAAAATAAAAGATCATGGAGTAAACCTTTTTAAGAAAAATGTGAAATACATAGAACCATAGAATGTCTTGACAATGTAAATTGAGTCTTCGTATCGACCAATAGGCTTGATCACCAACCTCCATTCAATCATCTCCACAAAGTGCAACCTTATCTCCCTACTTTTGGATTGTTGGAGCTGTTATCGCCCCACTCCATTCCTCTGCATTCCATCAAATCAATTGATAAATAGAGCGGGGTGACCAACAACTTGCCACTGTCGATACCGATGTCCTCTGAAAACGGGACAGAAGCTTTCTCCTCAATTTTCATAGCCTTTTTGAGCTCTCTCACTACTTCATTCACGCTCGGCCTTAAAGACGTTTTAGGCTCAACACATCTCATCGCTACTTTGGCAACGTGAATGCTAGATTTTAGGTCGTAACTACCCTCCAATCTCTTGTCTATAATTTTAGCTATTCTCCCACCATTTTCATCCATGTCGGCTACATACAATGCCACCTGTAATAAACTTATTGTTAGAGCACTCTTGGAGGTAATTCAGGTAATTATTGTGACACAAAACTGCACTGTAAAATATTCTAATGTCACATAATATAATTTGATTGATATTTCCAAAAACTAATGATATGATTCCTTACCCAATGAATGATGTTTACTTCATCTAACGGTAGTTTTACGTCAATGGGTTTCCTACCGCATATGATCTCCAACAAAACCACTCCAAAACTATACACATCACTCTTCTCCATCAAAATTTGGGTGCGGTAATACCTGCGAAAATGTGCCCCGCAAAAACTTGGCTAAGTGAGTACCGTGGAAATGAAAAATAACGATAGTGTATCTACTCTTAATAATTAATTGAATCCATATAACTTCGATAATATGCAGTGTGAGGAAAAGCAGTTATAGATATGTGGCATACTCTAGATCCAGGTATCCTGTCGTTCCTTTCACCGCAATGGTAACATGAGTAGCCTCCCCATCAATTGTCACCCTTGAAAAACCAAAATCTGCCAGTTTTCCATTCATATTGGTGTTTAGAAGTATGTTGGCACTCTTGACGTCCTTGTGGATTATCTTTGGCGTGGAACCCACGTGCAGATATTCATGTCCTTAAGTACAAATATCACAGATGTCAATACCCATGCTATTTTCCTGTAACTATTATTGAGAATGACCAGAGCTTAGATTTCAAAAAAATGTTGTACATCAATGTAAGTAATGTAGAGAAAGAGTTACCGTGAGCAGCGTCTAATGTTATTTTGAGCTTGGTTTTCCAACTTAGTTCGGAGTCTTCTGCTCTACGACCTGGAAAAAAAATTAAAAAGCAAATACATGTTAGTTACTTTAGCTATACTAGTATCGATTGAAACAAAACATACCTTCCGGCAATATAATTTACCATAAAGGTGATCTCTTACTGACCCTTCACACATGTAGTCATAGACCAGCATAACTTCTCTGGTTTCGTTACAGTATCTGAATAATGATACCAAGTTCCTATGATTGATTTTAGAAAGTATATCAACTTGTTCATGAGATACATCTAATACTTAGAGTGCAACCAAAAATGGCATGATGAGATTCAACAATGTAAACTATATTACAAGGTAATATTATCTAGAATTTACCTCATTCAAAAACTCGTGAATTCCTTGTTTGGAAAATAGTGAGAGCACTTTTACCGCTATAAGATTTCCTTCAGGCAACTTACTGAGGAACACAGACCCAAAGCCCCCTTGACCAATCTTCTGAATATAGTCTTGTGTGGCAACTAGAATCTCATCTAGAGTGAAGGCACAGGAATTTGTTGTATTTGGCACCATAATCATTGAGTAGACTTCAATCCATTCAGAGAAGGTAAAGTTAGAAATTTGTCGAAGCACATTGTATAAGATAATTTCACTTAGAAGGCACACTCCCACTATGCATATCATATGTTAGCATTTGTAATATTAATAGTGTTCAGTAATATCAGTACAAGACAGGCTACCATCACTTCCATTGGCAGCAACCTATTTTTTTCTCGGCTTGCATTTATGGTGTTATACAACAATACCCACCATTAATGATAAACCGATGATTACAATACCCGCCATTAACGTTGTTCCGACAATAACCTTCAAATTATTATTGTTTGAATTATGTGCCACACACTCCCTCTTATCCATACGTAGGTATGGGTTTCCAAAGTAACTGCAACATATCAAACAAGATTTCCGTAAATGTTTTGTAGTAAAATTAGAACTTGGACGTTTCTATTGCAGAAAATACGAAAGAAAATTCTCCACTTCAAATCTCAAAACGTGACTTCTGTTGGAATTTCTGAGTATTCCAAAACACAGAGGAATAAAAATAATTCCTCCTCTCAACATAGAGATTCAAAAAAACTTGCTGGACAGAGATGGCACACAAGAAACTATTTCATTAAACTTAAAAACTATCACAGAGTTTCCATAGAATTTCTATTCTGGCATTTACAAAAAGAAATTTGTGTTGACTACTGCAAAAACACAGTGCAAAAGTCTGCTCTTTGTCTCTTACAAAATGCACACCCACTGCTCTTTTATTCTCTCTGTTCTTTCATATAGAGTCACACACTGTTTTTACATACTCGGTATATTTAAAAAAATACACAACAGTTTACTTGCCTTCGGGCTTTCTCTTTTTCATATGACATATTAAAAAAAAAAATAGAACTAAACTTATATATATTATAAACATTTTGAAAATGTTTATAATATATATTTTACAACATATGTATTCTCTAAGTCAAACGGAATTTTAATTTAAAACATACGTTGTAGGGTTTTTAAATTAAAACATTATATAAGGTTTGACACCTTAATACACCATGAATTTATATAAAACAAAATGTTAAACCTTTTAACCTAAGTTACAAACCCTTCGCGGATTACAAAACGAGAATTAAATCCTTTACAAAAAAAAATCGCATACCAAATGCCCCCTTGCTGACTGGGCATCGATTCTGTGTGATCGGCCTCCCATTGGCTGGAGGTGGAGCCCACTGGATCTCAAACCAAAAATAAACTTGATTGCAAAAAATTATCGTGCATGAAATGGGTGTTGTGACGTCACCCACATGGACATGCGATAAACCATTAAATGGGACTCATAAAGTTCTATCAGGTCCAGATGGAGGCTCGATGACGTCGGAATTAAACTTGCACGGTAGATTTCTATTGGTTGGCGGATTATCCAGCATGGAGGAGGTGGGTTCCATGTGAGTTGACGTGGACCCAATTCATAAACAAATACAAATGCGCAATAAAACAAAACTGGTTGGTGAACATAATTTAATGGCAGTATGGAGAATTTAAATGTGCAAAGGGTAGGTTTGAATGCGGAGATTCAATGGAGGGATGACGTGATTTGAAGAGTGGTTGCAGTAGAGTATGGCTATGGCCATTTGAACTAAGAATTTGGTTTTGCAAGTTTTGATTTCATGAATTAAACACATAGTGGACTGTATATAGCAGCAAACAATTTTTACTTCTGTTGCAGTGTCCTCCGGTCCTTCTGCTCAGTCTTGCAGGTGAATTTAACATTTTAACACTCTCTCTTAAATTCAACTGTTGGGTTTTCTTCCATACGCAAACAGTTTCTCAAATAATTAAAACTTCTTTGCCCTAGCAGTTTTGTTAAAATGTCTGCAAATCGCTCTTCATTTTTGCAATGTTTCAAAACAATTTCTCCATTATTCACTAGCTCTCTGATGTAGTGATACTTGGCATCAATATATTTCGTTCTTTTGTGAAACACTAAATTCTTTGACAATGCTATTGCTGAGCTATTATCACAATAAATTTTTGTGACTTTTACCTGTTGATGACACAAACTCCTCAACATTCTTCTCATCCAAACTGCTTGACATGTTGCTGCTGTAGCTGCCACATACTCTGCCTCTGTTGTATATAAAGCCACAACTGGTTGTTTCTTAGAATCCCATGAAATGACTCCTGAACCCATATGAAAAACATAACCAGAGGTTCTTTTCCAGTCATATATACTTCCAGCCCAATCACTGTTAGTATATCTAATCAATTCAGAATTTTCTGAAGTGGTGTATAAAATTCCATACCTCTTTGTTCCTTTCACATACCTCAGAATTCTTTTTGTTTCTTGCCAATGTGCCTCCTTTTTCCTCTCCATAAATATGGAAATTAAACTCACAACATGCATAATATCTGGCCTAGTTGCAGTCAAATACATGAGGCTACCAACTATGCTCTTGTACAAGCTTGGATCAAAATCCTTGCTGTTGTCATCTTTGTTGAGTTTAAATCCCATCACTGTAGGAGTAAACGCTGCCTTGCAATCCTGCATATTAAATCTTTCCAAAACTTCATTTACATATTTAGCTTGAGAGATAAAGATTTTTTTTTCATTTTTCTCTACTTCTATTCCTAAGAAGTATTTCAGCAATCCCATATCAATCATCTCAAATTCATCCTTCATGACTGATTTAAAATTCTCAATGAGGTAAGCATCATTACCTGTAAAGATCACATCATCAACATATAAAAAAATAATCAACATCTTACTATCTTTCTCCTTGATGTATAATGTGGGTTCTCATTCA
The DNA here is from genome assembly GCA_034641835.2 of Pinus albicaulis. Lineage (NCBI taxonomy): Eukaryota > Viridiplantae > Streptophyta > Pinopsida > Pinales > Pinaceae > Pinus > Pinus albicaulis. The sequence goes on from CM076569.1 coordinate 341,444,019, forward strand.
AATTTCTCAAACTCATTTTCCAGTAGATAGGCATTTATCCTACTGTACCATGATCTTGGTGCTTGTTTCAGCCCATATAGAGCTTTCTTCAATCTGCAAACTTTTTGCTCTTGGCCTTCTTTCTCATATCCCAGAGGTTGTTCAACATAAACCTCTTCCATCAATACTCCATTTAGGAATGCTGATTTCACATTCATTTGGTAAGCCTTCCACTTGTGTTGTGCTGCTATAGATAGCACTACTCTTACTGTTTCCATTCTTACAACTGGTGCAAAAGTTTCTTCATAATCTCTTCCTTGTTGCTGTTTGTAGCCTTTGATAACAAGTCTGGCCTTGTGCCTTTCAATTATACCTTCAACATTGCTGTTGGTTTTATAAACCCATTTAACTCCAATAACTTCTTTTCCTTTTGGGAGATCAACCAATTCCCATGTTTTGCTCTTCTCTATTGCATTCATTTCTTCATCTATAGCATCTATCCATTTCTTATCTTTTATAGCTTCTTCAAAATGAATAGGATCATCTACATGGAAATACAGTGCAAATAAAGAGTTCATACATTGATTTGCTTCCTCTTGCTCATAAATATCATTCAAATTTCTGAATCTTTTTCCTTTTTCACTTGGTGTACTTGTGCTTGTAAAAGCACTCAAATCTGTTCCTTGTGGTGTGCTTGGAGAAGCACTGCTATCACTTCTCAAGGGTGTTCTCATACCTGCTTGTGGTGTCCCTTGCTGTCCTTGTGTTGGTGGAGGTGGTGCTGCTAATGAAGGATGTATTTCAGTCATCTCTTGCTCATTATCATCATGAGACAAACAACTCTTCACATTCATTGTTTTCTCAATGCTTCCATCCCAAGCTTCTTCCTCAATGAACTGCACATCTCTGCTTATAGAAAACTTCTTGGTGGATGTATTATACAACTTGTATGCCTTGGATTCTTCACTGTATCCAAAAAATATGCACTTCTCCCCCTTACTGTCCAACTTCTTCCTTAGCTGATCTGGAATATGTGCATAAGCCGCACAACCAAAAACTCTCATGTGGGTAACACCTTGTTTTATGCCACTCCATGCTTCTTCAGGAACTCTGTTCATTACATCTTTGGTTGGGCATCTATTCAAGATGTATGTTGCACAATGTACAACTTTAGCCCAATATTCATTCGACAAATGTTTTTCCTTCAGCATATTTCTTACCATGTCCATGATAGTTCTATTTTTTCTTTCAGCAACTCCATTTTGTTGCGGTGTGTACATTGCTGTAAATTGCTTGTGTATGCCATTTTCTCTGCAAAAACGCACAAATTCTTTGGAGATATACTCACATCCTCTATCAGTTCTTAAGACCTTAATATGCTGCCCACTTTGGTTCTCAACAATAGCCTCAAAGTGGCAGAATTTCTCAAACATTTCACTTTTATATTTCAAGAAATATTTACCCAAGTTTTTCTTGTGTAATCATCAATGAAAGTCACCATATAGTGACTGCTTGCTAGTGATGGTGCTTCCACTGGTCCACACAAATCTGAATGGACAATTTCTAAGGGTTCCTTTGCTCTTATGCTCTTTCATGATGGAAAACTTTCTCTGTGTTGTTTGCCCAAGATGCAGCCTTCACATAGGCTGTCTGGTTTCTCAATCAATGGTAATCCTTGTACCATTCCTTTTCTATGGAACAAATTCAGACCTCCAAAGTTGATATGTCCAAATCTCAAATGCCATAACCAATTTTCATCTTTTCCTTCTCTTTGGAATGTCTCTTGTGTCACTGCTGCCATTTCAAATCCTTTCTTCAAATCTACTCTCATCTTGAGAGGGAACATTATGTTCCTTGTCATATTCACTTGTGCAATGCTTGCTTGGTGGTTTATCCATGATGGTGCATACATCATCTTCAAAGAAAACATTTTACCCCTTTTAAACGAGTTGTCCAATTCTTAAGAGGTTACACTTCATACCAAGCACATAGTATACATCTGATATGGATCTTCCTTCTCCTTTCTTTGTCAAAACACTTACTTTTCCTTTTCCCATGACAGAGACCTTACTGTCTGTCCCCAATGTTACTTGAGACTTTACATTTTCATCTAACATAGAAAACATGGAAATGTTTCTAGTCATATGGTTGCTACATCCAAAATCTAGAAACCATATATCCTCATTCTTTTCTTCAACCATATTACATGCTAAAAAAAAACTTTTCTTGACTGATATTTTCTTTAGTAAAGTTAGCACTGGGTCTATTACCCATGTCACTCTATTTCTTCCTACATTCATTAGCATAATGACCATACTTGTTACACTAATGACATTGGACTTGGGATTTATCATACCTTTGTCCATGTGCTTGAATTTTTCCACCTTGCTGGCTGCTGCCTTGGCCTTGGTTCTGATTTTGATCACTACCCCTTCCATTTGTATTTGCAGGGCTGTTTCTTCCTCCTCTATTTTGGCTTCTGCCTCTTCCTTTTCCTCTGTAGTTTCCTCTGCCTTAACCTCTTCCTCTTCCAAAGGACATTTGGGTCTTAAAGGTATGCTCCAAAAATGAGTTTGCTGTTCTTCCAAATTTTTGTTCATGAGTCATCAATGATGCATGAAGCTTATCAAAAGTAAACTTTGAGAGATCATTTGTCTCTTCAATGGTTGTGACTATCACATCAAACCTTGAGGGTAAGATCCTCAACACTTTATCCACTATCCTTCTTGCTTCAAGTGTCTCTTCATGAGACCTTATCTGGGTAACCAACCCAATCACATGTGTGAAGAATGAGTCTATGTTGTCAGACTCTTTTATACAAAGAGTTTCAAAGTTTCTCCTCAGAAATTGTAGCTTTGTTGTCTTCACCTTCTCCATACCTTGATAGGTAGTCTGGAGGGTACCTCATGCATCCTTGGACCTCTTAGCTGCTGCTATCCTTAGAAACACACTTTCATGCACTACTTGATAGAGATAGAGGAGAGCTTTTGAGTCTTTCTTCCTATTTCTCTTCAACAAATCCTTCTCTGCCTGTGTCAAAGCATTAAAAGAATTTTCGTCTAATGGTTCTTCACAACCATGTTCAACAAGCTCCCATAAGTCTTGAGAGGCAAACAGGGCTCTAATGGTGATTGCCCAGTAGTCATAGCTCTTCCCATTAAACTGTGGGAGTTCATTATTTCCAATACTCATGCTTGTGATGGCTCCTGCCATGGCTAGCACACTAAACTATGCTTTAAACTTGACTGTGTTTTTAAATAAACTGTCTCTGCTTAAGAGACAAACTCTATCTTCAAAAAGACTTCTCTGGACTGCACTTTTTAAACACAAAACAAAAATTCTGTTTTGTAAATACCTAGTCTTTAGTTGAGCCATCACATTGCTGGAGAACTGCTTCAACAAATCCTTCCTTCAGCTTATTTGACAAACTTCAAAGAGTCTGGACTAGCTCTGATACCATGTTGGAATTTTTGAGTATTCCAAAACACACAGAGGAATAAAAATAATTCCTCCTCTCAACACAAAGATTAAAAAAAACTTGTTGGACAGAGATGGCACACAAGAAACTATTTCATTAAATTTAAAAACTATTACAGAGATGCCACAGAACTGTTGTTCTGGCATTTATGAAAGAAAAAAAAATTGTTGACTACTGCAAAAACACAATGTAAAAATTTGCTCTCTGTCTCTTACAAAATGCACACCCACTGCTTTTCTATTCTCTCTATTCTTTCATACAACGTCACACACTGTTTTTACATGCTCTGTATATTTAAAAAAATACACAGCAATTTACTTGCCTATAGGCTTTCTCTTTTTTATATGACATATTAAGAAAAGAAAATAGAACTAAACTTATATATTATAAACATTTTGAAAATGTTTATAATATATATTTTACAACATATATATGCTCTAAGTCAAAAGAACTTTTAATTTAAAACATAAGTGGGGGCATTTTTAAATTAAAACATTATATAAGGTTTGACACTTTAATACACCATGCCTTTATATAAAACAGAACATTAAACCTTTTAACCTAAGTTACAAACCCTTAGCGGATTTCAAAATGGGAATTAAATCTTTTGGAAAAAAAAATACATACCAAATACCTTTTGCTAGGCATCAATTCCGCGCGATTGGCTTCTCATTAGCTGGAGGTGGAGCCCGCCGGAGCTAAATCCAAAAATAAACTTGATTGCAAAAAATTATCGCATACCAAATGAGTGTTGTGACGTTGGCTTTAAACTTGCGCGATAGATTTCTATTGGTTGGCGGATTATTTAACGTGGAGGAAGTGGGTTCCTTGTGAATTGACGTGGACCCAATTCATAAACAAATACAAATGCGGGATAAAACAAAATTGGTTGGTGAACGAAATTTAATGGCAGTATGGAGAATTTAAATGCTCAGAGGGGCAGGTTTGAATGCGGAGATTCAATGGAGGGATGGCGTGATTTGAGGAGTGGTTGTAGTAGAGCATGGCTACGGCCATTTGAACTAAGAATTTGGTTTTGCAGGCTTTGATTTCATGAATTAAACACACAGTGGAGTGTACACAACAACAAACAATTTTTACTTTTATTGCAGCGTCCTTCGGTCCTTCTGCTCAGTCTTGCAGGTGAGTTTCACATTTCAACAATTTCTGTTGAAAGTTGAAACATAAAAAATATAAAATACGCTAGGATTCCCTGAATTTCAACGAACAATTGAGAAAAAGTTGCGTGGAGATTACACCGCTGAAATTATTGTTCTCTATGTTCCTGTGATAATCAATTACAAAACATAAATATTTTCCTTTTATTTTAACATCATCTAAGAAAAAGTACATAATAAACAATGAAATTCGGAGACGTACAACTCTTTAAGGTTTTTGAGTCCAGATAGCCACTCCAAAACAGTACCGTTCAGGTTGTTTTGTAAATAGCTATAACAAAATAATCTTCTCTATTTTCAAAACGGATATATAGGTTTAAGAGTCAAGGTGGATAAATCTATTTTTTTTTTTAGCGGTATACTATGATTACAAAGCCAAAAGCTTTAAGAAAAATTGATTTTATTAGTTTAAAAGAAACTCAGTGTTTGAAATAGTGCCAAATTGGAAAAATCTGGCAATGGTCCCGTCAAATTATTATCGTTCAGTGACCTGCCAATTTCAACACGAATGGTTAATACTGAAGATTGATCAAGAAGGAAACTGCCTTCATTCATAACCCGCGGTTGATTATAAACCGCTAATAATTTCTGTATCAAGAATATCAAAACTATTTAAGAAATAACTTCGCCACAAATTATCAAACTCGTCACTCTGGGCATATGTTTACGCTGAAAGGCGTTCCCTTTGCTGACTTTGGCTGAATGTTACTGTTCATTGGAGCCAATGAGAGGGCTTTCTCATCGCCCTTCCAGCCACTGAAAATGTGACATTTGCCACCTGCTCCTCTTACCAGCGCACAGTTTCAATTGACCTCACTGTTTCACGATTTACCAGCTCACAGTTCTTACCAGCTCGGATGATTTACCAGCTCACAGTTCTCAAATTAATTGCTGAGATTGATTAGACGCTTGCTCCTTCGTTGCAACTCGACATGTGTCTCGTTAATGCTGAGATAATGGTGAAGAGCCTCTATTGCAAGGGAAGAATTCTGCTGGAGCTTAACCAGTATTCACAGGCTTCCGAATGCTTCCAATCGGCCCTCGAACACCAGCCCAACACCGCAGAATTCATGGAGTCCTTAGAAAGGAGTTGCAGGTTCGAATCGCAATCGCGAAATGGGACATTCAATTTATCAGAATGGATTTCAAATGGGTTCGCAGGGCGACCCCCTGAATGTGCGGAGTATGTGGGTCCCGTGGAAATTCGATCCTCCGACGTGGGTTCTGGCGAACAGGGGTTGTTTGTTACCAGAGATGTTGAAGCTGGTACTATCTTGGCAGTTTGCAAGTCTGTTGCCATAGGTAGGGGTATTCTGCCGGAGAAATTTGCAGAAAATGCGAAGATGGTTATATGGAAGGACCTTGTAACCTAGATTGAGAGGGTTGCTAGGCGATCGAGTAGGGTTTTAAGGAAAATTTATACTTTGGCAGAGAGTGATGACGGGAATAGGAAAAAAGATCTCGGGGTTCTGGATATGGAGCTGTTTAAGGCCAATGCAGTGTTAGGGTTTGAGTTTGAGTCCCCATGTGAGCCTGTGGATCTGAAGAGGATTTTTGGGATTACAGACATCAACACACTCACTGAGAAGGGCGGTGGGGTTAAGAAGCTGGGGCATGGATTGCATTATTCTAATGAGATTGATTGCGTTGGGCTGTGGGTATTTCCTGCTTTTGTGAATCATTCTTGTAGTCCTAATGCGGGGCGGTTAGATGTTGGGGATAATGTGTTTATCCATGTTGCGAGGGACCTCAAGGCAGGGGAAGAGGTAACCTTCGCTTATTTTGATGTGCTGCTTCCATTGGGGATGAGGAGGGAGCTCTGCAAGACATGGTCATTCGTGTGTCGGTGCCATCGGTGTGAATTGGAGCGGTCTCTAGAGGGCGATATGAGGGGCATTGAGGATGACTTTGGGAGGATTTATAAGAAGCTTGGAGAGATGGAGATGACTAAATTGGGTCTGAAGCTGGAGCAAAGGCTTACCCAGTTACATGTGAGAGTTAAGGCCAAGGATAGGCAGCTGATTCGTGCTTCGTTCGCCAAGGCTTATTGGCCCATGTTTAGGTCTCCTGTGCTTCTGAAAAAATGGGGCAGGCAGATGCCTTGCATTGAGGGTGTTATTGATGTTGTTACTTGTGCATTGCCTGGGGATGAGACTACCCTCTGTGCTGCTGCAACTATAGTGGATAAGTTGAAGGTGAGCAAGGGATTGACCCCATACAGAAAGGCCATGGATCGGGCTCTGTGGATATGTAAAGGACTGTACGGGAAACAAATGAAGAGTAATGTGATGAAGGATTTGATAGATGCCCATGTCTATAACAGAGGTATTATTGCTCCTAAGTCTTGCATATTTTAGCCTTCTCGCTGGCTCAATGCTGGTATACATTTTCTTTTGAAATCTAGATTAGCCCAGTAACTTCATTCAAATTTTGTTCCTATTCTTTTGCTCCTAGTTGAGTCAGAGATTTTTACCCTCTATCAATTGCCCAATTCAAAATTCTTACTTGTGCAGAGGAACATCTCTTACCGTTTCTTATTCTTTTGTATTTCACAATCCCTGATAGGACAACTAATTTGACCACTTTTGCTTCCCAATACAAAATTTGAAAAACGAAGTAGCTCATCTCCCTTTTTCAAGCCCAATACCTTCATCACATTTTAGTTCTCTTTGAGTGCTATGAGGGGAAAAAAACACAAGAGAATTTCCCCAAACTATTAAGGTAATTTAATGTTTCGCAGATTCTGATTTTGATCTTCAGGTTCTGAAGCTTGGGGCTAAAACTCAACTCTGTCCTTATTGGGCACCTACATTCTCTATAGCTTGGAGTTTCATACCGTGTGTTGAAAGCTTTTCATAGGTTGGTGTTTAACTCGGAGGCATGGTATGGAGGTTTCAACATATGTTGAGATTAAAGAACATCTACATAGCAGCAGGGGGTTTGTGACAACAGGCATACTTTGTCCATTATTTTGATGGGCATATCAATGTTTTCTTTATCCCTTCTGAAGCAAAGTATGAGGTCGGAGACATTTTATCAAATCCATTTGATTGTATATCATAGTATAATATTCTTTTAATTTTAAATTTAGGTGCTCCTTATGGATTGATTCCATTAAATGGGGGAATTATTTGTTCAAAAACATGGTATGTGAGATCTATTGCCTTTAAACAAGAATACGTGATTTATATTTGCATGTTAAAATATGTTTAAGAGTCTCTTCTCTGTCGAATAACTGGTTTTAGGATTTCAGATCAGTTTTTCTAAAATTTTATCATTAATGGTATGATAGAGAAGTGTTTAGACTCTTTGAGTGAGATTTCAGATGATCTAGCATATGATGCAAAATATTGGTGTGACTTGGGAAGACCTGATCGTAGAGCTTAGCCCTAACAAGGAGATGCTTACATTGGTTGGAGATGATAAATAATTAAGAATTAAAACTTTTTCTGTCATAACATTTAAATGAAGGATATCTTCAACTTAACAGAATCAGTGTATCTGAGATTTAAACTGCATAATGCATTTAATAAGAATGATTTATTTTTGCATGTCAAATACAATCAGTAATCTATTTTCTGTCAAATGAATGGGTTTAGAATTTCAGATCATTTTTCCTAAAATTTTATCATGAATGGGATTTCATATGGTCTAGCGTATGACACAGAATATCGGTGTGACTTGAAAATCTTGAAAAAAACAAGAGAGAATTGCAGCTGATCTTAAGTAGAGCTTATGCCGATCTTTGGTTGTAGATATAGAAAGAACACATCTGCAATAGTTTTGACGATGGCTCTAGTCATTGTATGTTTAGAGAGAGTTTGGACTCTCTTGAGTGAGATTTCAGATATTCCAATCTATGATGCAGACTATTGATGGACTTGAAAAACTTAAAAACTGGGAGGAGAATACTCTAATAACCATTCGACATTTTCGACTTTCTCAACAGGTCTCCTGACCAATTCCGGCCAGGCGTCCAGATCATTTGGCCGGATGCTGTTTTTTCATCTGTTCTCTTAATCCATTAGCAGGGTCCCCCAAATGTCAATGGAACTGGTTAGAGGTCCACTGGACATGGAGGACATTGGGAATTATTTCACGTGGTGGATTAAATGTCTACCTGCCTATGTTTAACATTTTATGGCATCCTCCCCACGCAAACTTTCAAATTTTGAATCCACTGATTATATTGCTCATTTGACATCGCCTGCCCCTGTCTCTATATGGAAGGAAGAAACATCGATTGATGGAGGTCATGAAAAAAATGAGACTAAGTGATCTGCCCTTTTTCGTGAAGAGGAGGCATCTTTTCTCATCACCAGCCTGACTTATAGCCATGCTTATCTTAAGAATGATGCATGCCAAGATTCACTCAAACTAGCCAGACCTCGCTGGCAATGTCAGGTGCGTACTTGTTTGTTTTTCTGATTCCAAACAAGCAAGGCCACAGGGAACCACGATAATGAATAATGGGGGGAAGCCGACAAGCAGTGGATCAGAGAAAGAGCAATAGTTGAGTTTGTCTGAGGATTCCTGCAGACGGAAACAGATGCGTTTAATGGACATTGAAGCAGGGATGGCTTTTGACAAAGTTAGATTAATGGAATTTGAAGTAGGGATTTCCTTTGACAATGTTAGATTGGTTTGTTCATCTTTGTCTTGAGGATGAACTACATTAGTTGGTTTGAAACGTTGACCCAATCTTGTAGATATGATTAATCCGAAATACATTTCATTTGCAATATGGATCACAAAAGTCCAAGGTCTAACACTAGTCTAGATAATTAGAGCTACTTCAAGTTTTGTACTGAAAAAGAGGTTTGCACCTCATGAGATTTGATCCTTTGACTTGAGGATTCCTTCAGACAGATAGAAACAGATGCGTTTAATGGAGTTTGAAGTAGGGATGACCTTTGACAAAGCTAAAGAGACTAGTATAGATAATTACAATTATTTCAAGTTTTGCACTGACAAAAATTTGCACAAGAGATTTGATCCCTCTCAATACTTGATAAATCTGAACTTAAAATGGATTTACCCTGGTATATTGAACCATCTATCAAGACTATGCTATGCTGTGTATAATAGTTGTAAGATGTATTGAACCATCTATCAAGACTATGCTATGCTGTGTATAATAGTTGTAAGATAGTTGCAATCCAGGAGTAGCTGGAGGTGGAGGAGAATTGTTTGAGAGTCTCTTTTTGAAGCCACCAACGATCAGCTCTGGAGGCCTCAGACCTTTGCCAAATACAGAAGCTGTTTTAACTTTTCTCTGATTTCATGGGCGACCATGATTGCTTAGGACACTGCTTCTTGCTTCAAAATTTGGGAACAGGATGATGATTACGAAGATTGAGAAAAATCTTGCAGAGAGCTACAATTTTCAACCATAAATGATTAGTTGCATTGAATTTAGGAAGAACAAATTCTACATATCATTATTAAAATATCATAAAAACAAAAGTAGCAGAGGACAGGCAAGAGTATCATGCCACATATATCCCTAATTGGAAGAGTATTTTGTCAAAATCAATTGTTCCACGAAATCCAGATAATGTTTCATCAAAGCCATTGTTGAACGAAATTGAGACAATATAATACTGGAATGGACGCGGAAGCTTTGAAAGCGAAAACATCAACCAAAACTGATACAGTGGAGAAATTCGTCCTTGAGAGTTAGATTGATTAGTTGTCCAAATGTCCGTGGCAGCTTCTAAAGGAGAAACTAAAGTTCTTTTAGAAGTAACATACTTTCTTCAGCAACATTACCCAATGAACATATTAGGTTTATATGCTACGAAATCTGAGCTCAATCACAACAATATCTTCAGTAACATTACTCAATCAACATATTGTGTTTAATTTCTGTCAAAATTGAACAAATATTGATATATTTTAGGAAAAATCATCGTCTTTGTTAAAAACGCTTTCTGCCAGCATTAATATTTAGCCAATTGTTACATGTTTTCAGTTAATTAGGTGGAAATAATAGGGTTTAGTTGATTAAATGATAATAATAAAATTGATTTTGATAATATTGTCTTTTAACTTAGTATAAATTAAATTAATTGATTATATAATGTTTCATTATTATCACATTTATGTGAAATATAATCCCTATCCAATTTTAAATTCAAATATCATAATAACAAATTGAAAATAAAAACCACAACTAGGAAAATACAAGCAAAATACCAAACCAAAAAATTCAAATAGCATGGAATCTAGAATTGATGATTGTGAAAATATTTACACAGCACTATTAAAATCTTTACAAAAACCAAAGGAAGGTTTTGCTAGACGAGTATTACTGTTTTGTTTAATAGTTGTGATAGTTGTGAGGTATAAAGATATTATAGGTATTTGTTATTTTATTTTTATTTTTATTTTTATTTTGAAGTTTTGTAGGATTATATCTTTATCATGTCCAATATATTATTTTGATTGGGGTATTGAACTAGTGATTTCACATCAAGGATTGTCTTAAGAGAGGAATTGAATTCGTGACTTCACATCAATGAGTGCCTTAACAAAGACCTATGGACAAACACGGGAGAATTGAATTGTTGACTTCGAAGCCTGTCTACCCAGGCAACATAATAGCCTGGACGACAGGTTTTTGCCAAAATCCAGTTCAGTAAAAATAAAAAAATGAGGTAGTTGCAGTTTTTGGAATCCATTTTTTAGAGTGGAAATGGATTCAAAACTATCAAAAACCTTTAGGACACCCAAAATACTGAAGTTTAACAACTGTAAACAAGATTCTGATAAAATATTTGCCGAATTTTTTCAAAATCTTTGTCCATAGGTCTGCCATTATGAGTGCCTTAACAAAGACCTATGGACAAACACGGGAGAATTGAACTGCTGACTTCACATCAAACATGCATACACCAATATTCTTACCTCCCGAGCAGAGCACCACACACTTATAAATTGTTTTACAGGAAATAAAGATCGATTTCAATCCACCTAACAAATCACATTATAATTTCTCTACTGAGTCAAATGTGAAATTGGCATGCCATATGCACCAAATGCCAATATGCATCTAACAGAAACAAGTATGAAGCATATTAGAATCACTGACTTGATTAAAACATAAAATTCCCTTTCATCAACAACTACTATTGTGTTGACCATATCTCAAAACATATTTTCCAAATACTTAATTTGAATTTTAAATATTTATATTTCTTTTAATAAAAATAATAATTTTTAATTTAATATTATTAAGTTGTAATTTATGTAATTTTATTTTTATTTAATTTTATTTATTTATTTATTAATCTTTGTTTTATTTTGTTTCTATTGATTTATTTATTTATTTATTTTATGCCAAGTATAAACAACCATGTATAATCCAAATTTTTTTTACTACACCCATGGTAAAATCAAGGACATTTAGTGTTCAGTTTATATATTTACCATTGATGCGAAGTCAAAACCTATGTCCAATGACAGGACTGCTGCAAGTTACAGATACCTCCATCAAACCAGATAAATTTCCATCTTTCAACTTCAAGCCACATAATAAATATTGTTATGTAATCTTGTCATTATAAGGGTACCTGGTTTTAATAGTGAAGCACATTATGCATTATGCCCAGCATAAACAATCATGTATAGTCCAAAATTTTTCTATTACACCCACGTTTAGAGTTCAGTTTGTATATTTTGCCATTGTTTAGTCATTGATGCCAAGTCCAAACCTATGTGTAATGACAGAACTGCTACAAGTTACAGATACCTTCATCGAACCAGATAAATTTCCATCTTTCAACTTCAAGCCATATGATATATATTGGCATGTAATCTAAACGCTTTGCTTGACTTGGTCTTGAACCCATTATGGCAAAGCTCATTATGTCACTTGCAGGAACAGGAATTGAGTTTGGGTGAGGAGGATAGCAATCATTTTTCTTAATTGCCCTAGATAAACGGAATTGACAAACTTGATACCAACATATGTAAATGAAGAAGGTATTTAAACACTTTCAAAGGCACATGTGTTCATTTAGATATAGGTGCACAAAACAGTTGTGCAGATGTAGAAGGCACTAAAACTCTTTCAGACGCATGAATGATCCATTTAGATATAGGTGTACAAAACACTTGTACTGTGACAAAACTCTTCTTGGCTCAAATTAACATTGACTATGATGGCAGGAAAACCCTGCAATACCTAGAATCATACCCCATCTACAAATAAAAATGGCAATTCCTGTTTCTTGTCAATTGAGTCCACTTTTTGGCAATTTCAACTTATGCGGAAGCTTAGTTTTTACCAAATAAAACAATGGTTATAAACCCATTGGCATTCCCACTTATGAACATTCGAATTGTAATTTAAAATCCCATTTCAATATCACTTGCATCAAAGGTATATATCTACGTTTGTCACAACATATGATAGGTCTCCACGAAATATCACATTTCAGCCATGAATTACAAACAAATTGCCAATACCTTTCATCGCTTTTAATGGTCCCTTTTAATACACAACAGGACCATAATTAACTTCCAGCCAAATCTTTGACTCTAAGTTTTCTGCCACACTGTGCATCCAATCGATGCATATTCATTGTGCTCAGACTTCAACGATCCGCCAAACATAGCATTTGAAGAAACCCACAAATTTTGAATGCATTGGAGTTGGGTTTCAATAAACTTCTGAATCGATTCAACAGAATCAAATCGCCTCCGTCAAATTCCTCTTATCCTGATTCCATTTTATAAATCGGCTTCAATCATTCCAATGCTGTAACCTGCAATTGGAATTCACATCTCGTTCTGTAACGATCTTCAAGGACAATTCTTGAATGAAAACCATCCATAGATGACTATGCCCTCTCTCTGGTGATATATCTTAGTCGACTTTAAACCCAAAGTCTTCATGCAAATTCTTTCAACGCTGCAATTCGCGCCTTTGCAATTGCAATGGAATTGCAATTGCTTTACATAGTCTTAAATAAAACATTCAAACAAAACCGAAACCCTTTAGTAAACATTCAAACAGCGTTGAACGCCTTATCGAACAAAATGATCTATGTGTGTCTCTGTTCCACAGCTCCAATCCGATTCAATCGGAAATCGGAAATCGGTAATTGTAATGCACTCTAAATTTCGCCTTCCAGAGTTCTGATCCGATTCCAATCGAAAATCGCAGTTCGCCAATATGGAATTTCATCCACCGATTGATCGATTCCACATCGCCGATGCGAAATCTCCGGACCCGATCTCATTTCAAACAAGGTTTATATCATTTCGCGTCCGATTTCCATTGTTATATGCTGCGATATGGATCGCTTCTCCAATCCGATGCGATGGCTATACGAACCCGACTTATTTCAAAATTGATATATATATTATTTCAAATCACTCAAAAGTTACACGAAGTATTACTTTGCTCCGGTTCATCTCCTTTCGACGTTCCTTTGCACCACAGGTGCAATTGCTAGTTTACTATGCTTGTACTATTCTACAAACTTTTGAGGAGGGTAATATTTTTCGTTGAGTTATAAATCATTTCATGAATATATTTAAATAATTTCATCGTGAAGAAATTAAATTTAAATATAAACGAAAATAAAAATCATTTCTCATACCACTAATTGACAGATTTCTCTTTAATAAATTACAATCTAAATTTAAATCATCAGAGCATTCATTTCCCACCTATCCAAAATAAACTAAACTAACGGATAGCTTCGAAAATAAACTTCATAAACAAGCCACTGAGAATTATCGAAAGAGAAACAAAAAAATTAAAACTATTTAAATTATACCCTCATACAAAATTAATGATAGATTTATGGAGTCGTCCTTAATTAGATTAATTAGATGATAGATTTCTATTACCGAGGGTCGAACACACGACCAATTATTGATCTGATTTAGTTATTTCACATGTAAAGTTACACTTATTTTAAATCATAGTTACCATATTCAGTGGAATTGTGCCTAAGAATTCGCAAATTCGGCGGTTCGGCTAGATCCGCAATTAATACGACAAAATTCGATTCAGTACGCGTCTGGGAGGAAATTTGTTAAAAACCCTGGCTTTCGTCCAACGTTTTTTTGGCGATTTGAAAAGCTTCATTCTGAAGTTGGAATACAAAACAATGGAGTTGTCTTTAGTGAGACTTTTTGAAATTTCAGGTGCCGGAATCTGGTGAAAATTTTTGAGGTAAAATTTTGGTTTTTGTTATTCAAACTGGTTTTTTGACTCTATATATGGATTCAACACCCTCAAAAACCTCTCTGGACACTTTGATTGTGCAAAGTTAGCAATCAAACTTCCTTTTTCAATAAATTCATGCCGAAATTTAGAAAAATTACACCATAAAAAATCACCATAAAATCCTTAAAAAAATCGCACTAAAAACTACTTGCAAAACAATCCTTTCATCCTCATCCACACGATGAGTCATTGGTGGATCGATGAGTTTCCAACCCGGAACTTACTCAATTCAAAACAATGGCCACGTGTCCTCGAATTCAAATAAAATTGATTGGAAGGGAAAAATATAGCTTGATTCACATGGTGCGTCTTCAACCACTTTTCTGTAAGGATTCTAAACTAACTGATATACGATTTTCTTAATTTATGTGATGTCTTTTATTTTTATATTAAAAATAAAAACTATTTTGATAAAAAAAAAATTAAAAAAAAATATATAATTTTAAAAATGTTAGATATCATCGCATATGTTAATTCTGGATTATTTAGATTTTGTATTTGAAATATTTCTTTTATTTGATTTGGTGCAAATTATTTTATAAATTAGAGTAGTTATTTTTTAATTATTTTTGGTATTTTTGGTATTTTTAATATATTTTTATAAAATGTTATTTAGCTTTGAGTATTATAAATAATATTAAGTATGTATTTGTAATAATATTGATTATAATTTAATTTTTATTAGGATAATAGATAAAATGGTTTAAATGTTTTAGACAATCTAGATGATATTGAGAGAAATTCTACTTACATGAGATTTATTCTTTTGTTATTTAATTATTAAGAAATCAACTCATAGTATATTAGTAGGAAACAAACTCATTAACTATTATTCTATCTATTTATTGGTTGACGAACAACTATAAAATTTGGGACCTCTCATTCCATAGAATCACCTTAGAAGTTTTTTCTATTAATTTTGATATCTAATTTTATTTGGACCTTCTATCACAACATTGAAAACAATTTTAAAAAAATCTTTGAAACTTTGAATAACAGATGTATTTTTTGAAAATTCATTTTTCTAATAGACAGAAGATATATACTCCCAAATATTTTTCATATTAATTTTTAAATAGTATTCGAATTCCATAACTATACTGGTTAATTTTTTATTCATAGCATCTTTATTTTAATTATTTTGCATAAAATATTTTTAAAAGTCCACGCTTTTCACTGACCAATATCTATACCTGAAGAGTCTATAAATTTATTTTTATATAATTATATTAATGACTTAATTTTCGACCCTGGAATGATTCTCACACGATTTTAATAAAATATTAAACAGACAATCTTAAATTTCAATAAAATATTAAAAATCAAGTGAATCAACCATTTTGATAAACCATTAAAAAGTCAATCTTTACATGCTCGATGTCTTTCTAAAAAAGATGCTTCCAAACATCGATGTCTTAATAAAAAGGATGCTTACAAACGGTTACTGCAACTCAGTCAAGTAAGATCTTTCATAAAACACTATATTATTATTTTTTGTTAATTTAATCATAATTAATTTGTATGAATAATTAATTTTTTCAGAAATATAAAAAATTTATATATAAAATTGTTTTATTTTAATAATAATTTTAAAATTAAATTATTATTATTAGTATAGATATTTTTAAAGATGGTTCTTAAATGTAATTACATTGAATATAATGGTAATTATATTAGTATTTTTGGAAAAGTTACAAAATTACATTCTTCGCATGAATTTTCAAGCATTCTCTACTATTTTTTCTTATATGGGGATTTACAAAATAAAGGAAGTTATTTTTTCTCTTTCTTAAATTCATTAGACTTAATACTCAAGAAAAAAAATAAAATGGGAAAGCCTAATATGACTTTAATATCAAGAAATATATTAAATAATATGATCAAAATTGTTAAAGAGTAAATTTTAATGAGAGATAATAGCAATGTTGGCAGCCATAGAATATCATTTTAGAAAGAACAAAGTGTCAACTTATAGTTTTATATCATAAGTTTCAAATACAAGATTTAAAAAAAATACCTAAGAGTATGGCTTCTACAAAGTAAACTTTATATCCTTCCTACTTCGTAAAACACAAAACTTAGTAAAATACATGTCTCTTAGGAGCTTCATCTACTACATTCAAATTTTCATTCTCCAAGGGAAAGTACACTATTGTGTCTCTCAAGTGTTTATTATGGTTCTGTTGACGATGTTAGATGTCTCCAACGTTGTAAGGGGATCTCCCCGATGTGAAGTCCCAATTAGACCTCATGTCGTATGGTGTAGGAGTCCCATCTAGTCATACGGCTCACCCACCATTGGAATGATTTAAAGATATGCCTTGGGTAAGAAAAAACACAAGAAAACACACAGTACTTTGGGGGAGAAAGAATGTGAGCTTTGTGAGACACCCAATGTAAGGTATACGAGGGGAACTTCTACAACTGGTGAGGGAAATGAGACACTGATTAGAAAAGTAATAGTACTATCCTAAAGTGGGACAAGGGAATAAGTAGAAAGGTTTGCTGAGTACATACAGATTAGTCCACATAGTAAACAACAATAGTTAAAGCATAACACCTTCCATTCAATAATAGCCATAACTAAGCAATCAATTAGTACATTTACTTAGTATGTGATTAAAGAAACATGTACCATAAACATAACCAAAATAATCCAACTACATATATAATACATGTATGAAGGAATGTTGGCTCGTTGAGATTTTGATTAAAAGTGTCACATCCCAAATAGACTGTTACATGGATGAAACATTGTATCCAATAGTGGAATACACAACCACAACTTGATTCTCCAAAGAATGATCCATCTTCTATGTCTTGCAAGAGAAGCCAAGTCAAGACCTCTAGAATCTAAAGCCTTCCAAAAGCCACAACCAAAAATCATTTTTCCTGAGTTATGAGGAGCTATTTATAACAATTTACAATGACCTTTGAACTTCCTCATGACTCTTCAACTCCTATAACTGTTCATATTCACTACATGTCTCTTTAAATTCTAATGTGTGGATTTTCATATTCCACATATGTCCCTTGGACTTCATTTCATAACATTTATTACATAAGACAATTTACAAATGAGACAGTGACCTAATAAGACAAAAATTACTATGGGACAAAACTTCATCAAATAGATAAATCATTTGTGCCTTCATGGAGTTGAATTGTAATTCAAGTGTACCATGATTTAGACTCCTTTTCGATGGCTTTGACTTGGATTGGTAAGGCTTCTTTGTAGCGCATCTTCACCTCCAACACCTCTGTCAGTATGTTCTTGGAGATTTATTGTGAATTATTCCATAGCCTTGAGAGATTCATGTGTGCTTTGATTGGTGCTAAGGCATACTACTGAATAATTTGTTTTGTTACCTCCAAGCCTTCTCATTTATTTTCTTGCTTGATTTGTTCAATATATTCTCTAATCTCCTAGAATATTACCTTCCCTCTTATTATTGCATCAAGGGATCTGATGGCGGGTATCCCATGCTTCTGTGTTAGAGACTCAAACCCATCATGAAGCTTTTTGTAGGAAAACATAGTGTTAACTGAATGTGCTCCCATATGTGAGTAATTATGTCCGTGGAGTCTCAAGTGAACTCTATCTATTTTTGCAAATAATTTATCCTTCCTTTCCAAATGTTCTAAGGCATCCGATTATTTGGAAGCCCAATCTTGCATTTGATCGACTGCTCTACTTTCTATCTTCAGGAGTCTCACCACTTCCTCTACATTCTTCTGAATGCCAATGAGAGGAGTCATTACTTGCTACATAAGTTTCATTTCATTATATAATCATGCCATGGTGTCCTCGATTGGTCCCAAATATTCTTGCATGAATGACTACCATTTGTGGTATTAAAGTTTTATGATGTCAGTTGTTGGTTCTCCATTGCAAGATGTTCTAATTGTTTCTTCGCTGCAACATGTTCTCTTCTCAACCTGGCATTCTCATTCAACAAGTATTATGAGTTATCCTATGCCATTGTAGAAAATGCAACATTTGTCTCCATGAATGCCCTTGGATTTCTTCTAGTGTTGGCAGTGATCACCCTCTTTGTAAACATTGAAACTAGATTTCCATGCTCCTCTTCTTTAGCTGATCAAAACTTACGCTACACACATTCATGATTCTATGTGTTGGTGGGGATATGATCACCATCTCTCCAAATGGAAGATGTTTTCCTGTGAGAGGATGTTCTCCTAGAGTATCTTATTCTTCCTCCAGTTTACTGATGGTATCTTCTTCCTCAAAATGATCCCCTTCTAGATCATGAGTCAATTATTTTGCTTCCAATATTTATGTTGCTTCCTCCTCCTGGGGCTACCTTTGTTTCTCTTCTTCTAGCCTCCCCCTCTCTTCTTCTTCTTCTTGTTAATATTCAAGAAACTCATGTTGTTGGATCCTCCTCTCCTCTTATTTTGTTTCTCCTCTCTCCTTCTCTACTTGAGTAGATCCAGAGTTTACGGGACCAAATTTCCATTTCTTCTTTCTTTTTCCTATTAAGGAATATCTCATCCTTTTCTTGGGATCTAGTTTCCTTACTTGAGGTTTTATCTCCTCCTTCTCCTTCTCTTGCATGTCCTAAGCTGGTGGATCATGGGGTGAATTTGTCTCCATTAATTTATGTGTCTTGATCATAACATTATACCTTTTCTTTATATTTTCATCTTCTATTGTGGACATAGATGAGTACCCTATATTTTGGTTGATCCTTTGAAAATTTTGTCTAAATATTCCCTTGGGATCATATCCATTGAAATATTCAGTAGTGAAATGTAGGCGGTCCAACTCTTATTTATTTTCTTTCATAGCCTTGTGACTCTTTAATTCATATAATATGATCCTCAATGGAAAGAGAGTCCAAGGGGATTTCTTCCTCCTGTGAATAATTATTAATAATTCCTTGTCCAGCTTATTTCCAACTTCATCATGACTACTTTGTTAGTCACATATCATGGCATAAGTTGAACGGGTATTTGGAACTAAAGCACCTGATGTGTGTACCATCTAGTGCTGCAAACCAATATTTGATATCTCGAAAAGAATACTTCACCTAATCGATCATGCAAGGAGGATCAATATCAAATCATGTCAAAGATGAATGAAAAGAAGTGTTCAACTAACTTCTCATATACTCCTTTGAATCTCATCTCTGATAACACTCTGCAGTGGAAGTAGTGTGAGAACTTCTCCTCAGGATTCCAGTTCTAATTCATTCCCGGGAACATATAATGTGCACACATTCCATATAAGATCAAAACAATCATGTAGAATTCTAGAACATGTACTATATTGAGTGTGTATATCCAGTTCTCTCTAGACACCTTAACATTCTTCAACCCATACAACCAACAATACATAACTATTAGGTACTGATAGACATCTTTAAGAATCTTTGTCAGATAAAATACATATGGGAAATGGTGAAACTTGGTAGGCTCTCGACACCATGTCTTGATAACTTCAATAGTGTGAAGGGTTTCCCATCTTGTATAGAAGTTTTCATTTCCATCTGCATTGGGCTTGAGCATCTTATAATATTTCTACATGTCTTCACTAGTATTGGTGGTGAGTTAACCACCACTATCACTGTGTCGGAAAATGTGTGAATCATCCATGCATGTAATGATCCATTCAATGTATTCCACACATAATTTAACAGGTAATATGCATGCAATCCTGTGTATCTTGGGCTTCTTGATATTGATTTATTCATGCAAATCTTTTAAGTCTCTAGGAAACCTCTCTTGCATGAATGTGTTATATATTTCTCTCTAAGTTACCTGTGTACTTTCATCAATGAAATACTAAGTATTTGCGTATATGGGAACATTGGGCCTTGTAACTCTCATAGGTTCATCAGTGCTTGCTTCTGAAATTTCTTTGGAGATCACTTTGTGAGGCGACATGTCTCCAAAAAATGACAAAGAAGTGGTAACAGTTGTAGTAGGATCACCTATTTGGGGAAACATGCTCATAGTGACAGTATTAGCTTGAAAAAATCCTAACTATGCAACCACTACTATAAAATGGTTAATTAGTTACTAAAAAAATGACTAAAATTTGCATAGAAAGGACCATTTTTCAGTCGGTGACCACTAGCAGCTAATTTATAGTATCTTATAACGCAACCAACTTTTAGTCGCATTTTAGCTTAGTCATTAATTGGTTCTCTCAATTTTATTGTCTAGTGGGATATTTAGTCATAAATTTTTTCATTAATTTACTCATTAATTTCCAAAATTAATGACAAAATATACAACAAAATATATTACTATATAAATTACTATATATTACCTATATGATAAAATATATTGCCACAATTAATTATGACCCATGTGACTCTGACCCTTACCACTTTAAAAAAAAATCACCTTTTCCTTATCGTTACCACAGCAACAGACTTCCGTAGTGAAATCAGTGTTCGGGAAGGCATATTTGCTACGGAAGTTTTAAGAACTTTCATAGAAAATACTCTATTTTTCTAACTGGATTCATTATGAAAGTTTGTTGAACTGTCAAATTGTTAATTATGACCAAATGAGCCTAATACACATGGAGTTTTTTTATTTCACCTTAATTTTGACACCCACTAAAATTCATAATGACCATGAAAACTGGCTTTATGACAAAGATGACCTTTATGCATGTAATTATTTTGAATAAAAACTTAAAACCCTAACTAACTTAACCAAATTGACTGAAAGACAAACCTAAGTGTTATCTTGGATAACAGTGGCTCCAATGGGGATGTTGTGCCCCTGTGGTGTAGCAAAGAACCAGCATGCTAGGTGCCTTATCCATCAGGTTTCTTTTCATATTCCTTATCCATTTGACCCTTGAAATGTTCTTGAAGCAAAAACACAGTACAAATTGAAAATTGCAACTACAATCTTCAAACTCAATGTTGAAAGAGATGCTTTCCCAAAAAGCTTATTTATGTACATAACAATCCTACTCTAACAATTGAAAACCAAACGTTCAATTCAAGCAATATGAAAATTCCAGTATAGCCAGTCAAAGAGCTAATCCAACACCTGGGCTTATTGATTCTGCTTGCACAACATCAGAAGTGAAACATCTATTGGAAACTAGAAATGAAAATTGAATCCCTGCTCCATAAAAAAAAAACAAAATTTTCTTTACTAATGACTACAACAGGCTTATCATTGAATCTTGTAAACCATGAAAAATTTCCTCTTTTGATGAAAGCGAAAAATCAACAAAAGAATCCTTTAACACACTGAAAAGTATCATGTCCTAGTGATCCAAGTATAATATTCATTCATAACTACAAGTTGTCCCTTTTTTATGCCTTCAACATCATTCTTAAGGCAGGACTTTGATTGTTCATGAAAATATTCAATGGGCGAAACCATATCATGTGCTACATGGATGTTTAAAAATGATTTCTCATGCATTACAATGAGAAATTCATGTATATTATCATGTAGAAACCGAAATTTTTGATCATTTAAATTTGTAGCAAGAAATTTTGGGACAACAACTTGTTGATAAAAAAATTTCTCATCATTCTCTATAAGTGCTTCCTCATGAAAGCCTTCAAGCATACTAAAGGAATCAACCTCCTCCTCATGATGAAAAGAAACATGTTTCGCATAAGCTTCTCCTTGCTCCTGTTTATTTTCATATTGCTCAACATTCAACACTTTGTTCTCAATATGCTTGGAATTTTTTCATATGCTCGAGGATTATCATTAATTTCTTGGGTATAATATTCTTGAAACAAAGGTTCAGAAAATGAACAAAGTGAATACCTCTGTAACTGACCATCTTGATGTTCCTCTTTATCACCTAAATTTTGGCAACGCTGCTGCAAATTTTCACAAATTTCATGGGATATAACTTGGGTGTCAAAGTGTTGATCTATTTCATCTTCAACTAAAGAAGATACATCTGCTTGTTGTAAAATTTCTTGATCGTCATGACAACTATCTTGTGAATAAAATTCATAAAGTGCCTCTAATATCTCCTCATCATCCATACATTCTACATCATCATAAATACTTTTAATATATTGAATGAAAACTTTCCAAATATTACAATAGTCTTGAAACAGTGGTGATGCAAGATGAGACTTCCCATAATGTCCAAAAAATATTCTATGAGAATATTTAAGAGAAAACAAGGTTCCTTATTTCAACCCTTCATACCATACTCTAACTTTATCCTCTAGGGTAGCCATAAACATCTTCCTGAGACAATCCTCGAAAAAATCAACCTTTAGTCTACATAAATGTGTATGGAATTTAACCAAATGCAGACCAGCATCATATTTCTTTTTGTCTTTTAACATGGGAAGATGGGTTGACCAATCAACACAAGGTATAGGATTTGGAAAACTATAGATGTGAGACCGATCCATAGGAGCATACCTAGAATTTATTCTTGCAGTAGAACTCATCTTGGCATTTCTTCAAGCTATTTTCCTTCAAGCAGTAGAGTCACCATGAAGCTTTGATCTTCTGTATCTTTTGAGATTTGAGTCGCTAGGGTAATATCACAGCCTTCAAAATAAACTCTGATTTCCTGTTACCCTCAGGAACTAGAATGAATATACTCAAAGAAAATCCTGGAAATGGAGCTTTTTGACTCCCTCTAGATGCACAAAAATGATATCACCAGGCTGGAACAAGTTGGGCTATGTCAACCATCAACCTAGCATAACTATTTCAAACTAACTTTAACCCAGAAGTTAGCCCTTCCTGTCAGAGAGGGATCTCTCAAGGAAAACAATGAAATATTCTAGATGAAATAAAATTTGAAAATGGCTAACTTTGTTACTATTTTATGTGAATTTTTGCACGATAAAAAATGTGTTGGCAACCACCATTGGGCATGGATTCAGCTCAGGAAATTCAATTACAAAAAAACTATGTTCATGGAAGCTGAGGCAGATTGGCTTAATCATAAAATTTTATAGTGAAAACACAAAAAATGAAGGAAGTTGGAGTATTTAATCATGAACTCCAAGAAATCACATCTCCATGGAACTGATAACAATATACAAAATAAGGAGATGAAAAACACATAAGCCAAAGAGAATCTCAAGTTTGAAAACAATCTGCTGCAAAATGTATATTAGCCTATGAAGAAAATATTACAAAAGTGGCTCTTTAATTCATTCATCAAGCCCTTCAAAGTGAAAAAGTACCCAATATATAGCATGAGGCCTCCATACAATAGTCTACCACCTGGGCTAGACTCGATGCTTGTTAAAGAGTTTGAGTACAAAAAGGACCCTTCAATTATTAAATACCTCAACAAATGATGTTAATAACCATTATCGAATGCAACCAACTGATTTTATGAATGTTCTAGACTTTTTGTGTGTCATCATGTCACGTGGATGCTGACCTTGCTGAGCTGGACCTCCACCAAGTCGAATTTCAAATTTTCTGCAACAAATCTGGCTAGGAAATTTTTTGTAAAATAGGCCTCAAAGTTAAGTGTGTATTTTCAAAACCCTGATATATGTGTAAAAATGGAGAGACAATTTTGTATATGATATTTTTATGAACAAAAACCTCCTTCATATTTCCAAAATTACTTTCCATTTGGTCAAAACTTGAGCTTGAAGTGGACTAATAAAACAGTCATTTCCAGAAATTCGGTAGCAAATAACATGGAGGTTGACCTAGTTGACCTGCTTAAGTGTCCCCCTGAAAGATAAGAGTTCATATGTTGATTATGTGGACACGTTTTACTTGTGTTTTATCCATTTCTTCACTATTTTATTTCCCAAAAATCATCAAAACTCCATAACACTGGAAAAAAAACGAGAACAACCAGTTTGGTAGCAAACTTCAGTAGAAAATGCCAAAATCTCCCTTGTGCATATAATTTGACTTTTCTGACTATTCCAAGGTCTTATCTTAGGTTTATGAGTTAAATAAATTCCTTGAGCCCTCATATTTCCGAAATTTTAATTGGTGTTTGTCTCCATTGAAAGA
Source organism: Pinus albicaulis (assembly GCA_034641835.2). Taxonomy (NCBI): domain Eukaryota; kingdom Viridiplantae; phylum Streptophyta; class Pinopsida; order Pinales; family Pinaceae; genus Pinus; species Pinus albicaulis. Next base: position 341,468,875 of record CM076569.1, read on the forward strand.
TACAACAGTTTCGTAGCAAATTTATTCCTTCAAGCCTGGGAGTTGCTACGAAAATGCCTACTTTCCAAGATTTTTCATTTTCATTATTCTTTCACCTCCAAAACACTTCTAAAATCCTATATAAGCCTGTATATTACCATTATCCATAGTATAAGAAAAAATTGATGGTCTTACCATATTCATGGAGCATCATCAGTAACAATAATGAATTTGAGGCCCCTCTTCAAAAGTTCAACTTGAATCATTTTCATTTGTGTTTATAAATATTTGACTTGACCATGTCACCTCCTCCTATCAAATTTCAACCATATGTCCCACTTGAATAGGTGTTTCATCATTCCGTGTAAAGGAAATGTCCTTTTTAACATTTTTCTAGATTTGTTTGCAACCTTATTGGAAAAGTCTAGTTGCTTTGATATATTCTCCTTCATATTTCTTCCTCTGAGCTGACATACCTTCAACACGCAATGAGATGTTTCTTTGATAGTTTCAAATCTCCCAAAAGGAAACAAGAGAAGCTATGAGACCTACATACCTACCCTAAAGACAACTAGATCTTCTCACAAGGCAACAAGACTGGGCAATGGACATCAAGAATGGCTCGAATGAGAGGGAATTCGAGCTAATGACAAAAAACTATTTCAAAAATGTAAAGAGGATGAAAAAGAGAATGAATATTTAAGGTGTACATGTTTTTGGAGTGAGGGATAAGACAAATCATATGTAATTATGACCCACACGACTCTGACCCTGAGCATTTCTAAAAAAATTCACCGTTTCTTTACCGTTAACACAACAACGGATTTTTGTAATGAAATCAATGTTCAGGAAGGCAGATTTGTTGCAGAATTTTTAGGAAATTTCGTAGAAAATACTCTGTTTTTCTAGCTTGAGTTTCTACGAAATTTTGTTGAACTGTCAAATTTCTAATTATGACCAAATGAGCCTAAGACAGATGGAGTTTTTGATTTTCACCTTAATATTCACACCCACTAAAATTCATAATGAACTTGAAAACTAGATTTATGAAAAACATGACATGTATACATACAATTATTTTAAAGAAAAACTTAAAACCCTAACTAAATTAACCAAATTGACTCAAAGACAAACCTAAGTGTTATCTTGGATAACAGTTTTTATGAAGAGCTGAAATTTTAAAAGGTCCATTCCACATATCTTCAAATTTTCCATGCTTACCCTTACCCTCATTTCTAGCATCCCACTTCAACATAAGATCATCAACTTGAAAATCATCATCCTTTATCCTTTTATCATGAATCTTCTTGATCTTGTCTTGGATCAACTGAGTGGTATTATAGACCTTCGCTCTAGTCTATTGAAATTGTATCATTTGATTAATCCTCCTCTGCATATGATTTGTTTCTACCTCTTCTTTCTACAATAATTTCATTACTGGAACCCTTAGGGAAGTATTAAAAATGAAATCAACCCCATAAACCAATTCGAAAGGAGACATCCCAATTGATTTCTTGGTACTTACCCTATGAACCCAAAATGAACTAATTAACTTCTTATGCCAACTCATTTGTTCTCCTACAACAACTTCTTTATGATATTCCTTAGGCTCTTATTAGAGGAGTCTACCAAGCCATTACCCTTTGGGTAATATGTAGTAGAGTGACCAAGCACTATGTCATATCTATTGCAAAAATCAATCATTTTTTTAGATTTAAATGAAACAACGTTATCAGTAATAATCTTATGAGGACATCCAAATATTGAAAGAATATTGCCTTCAAGGAGATGAATAATAACTGAATATTTGGCCTACCTGGTCAAAATCACCTCTATCCACTTAGTGAAATAATATGTGGTTGTCAAGATCCATTTGTGTTGAGACGATGAATATGGGTGAATTTCTCTAATGAAATTTAACCTCCACTACTGAAATGGAATCTCCACGGAAATAGATTTGAGGGGTAAAGGTAAAATTTTCTTCTTCCCTTCAAATATATGACACTCGTGAAATCTAGAAACCTTGTTTTAGAAATCAACAAACAATGTAGGCCAATAGAACCCAACCCTAAAAATTTTATTGGCTATGATTTTCTAGAAAATATGGCCTCCATAGTCTCCTTTGTGCAATTCTTCCATTATATTATGCACCTAATCTTCCAACAACAGTTCAGAAATATACCTCCTGAATCCTTCCAATATAAAGACTGATTTAGAATGAAAAATTTGGCAGCTTTCAACTTGAGAAATATTTCCTTTGTTTTTATTAATCTGGGTGGAGCTTGTAGGTGCTGTAAAACATAGATGATATCAGTGTACCAAGGATAAGAGAGGAAAGTTTACGACACGTGTTGAGGAGCTTCCTCATTATTGTATTCTAACAGGGAAGCAATGAAATTGATATCTAATGCATGCAGGTTTGACTCAACCACCATTTTAGCCAACCCCTGACCCTTTATTAGTTTAGTAGGATTAATTTTAGCATCATGCTCCAAAATGATTGCTATCCACTTAATTTTTTTTCCTTTTGGGTGAGTTTGTGTTAGAATTTCTTTCACTACAATACTAGGTGAAAATAAAATTATGTGAGAATGCAATATGTAAACCTTCAAATCCTTTAAAGCCTTCACAAATGCAGAAGCTTGTTTCTCCATTATGTTATATTTTAGAGCAGCATCCATCAAATTATTACTAACAAATTTTATAGGCTCCTCATGGTCTTGTTGGTTTTTCTGCATCAGTACTACTTCAATGGTGTGCTCTGATGCAAAGGAGAAAATTATCAAATCTTTAATGTAATCAGGGCTAGAAAAAAAAGGAGCATGAGTTAATTCTAACTTCACCTCATTGAATTACTTATTTTCTTCAACATTACACTTGATTTCATTTCCATTTCTTAACATATTTTTCATGTACCTTATGTTTTCAACAATATTTGGAGTAAACCGCCTTAGAATTTTAATCCTCCCAAGAAAAGACTGCACCCCCTTTTTATTCCTTGGGGTATCAATCTTCTGGATTTCCTCAATTCTTCTTGGGTCAATCTTAATGCCATATTTTGAAATTATGTGACCCAAGAACTTATCTTCTTCCATTCCAAAAAGAGACTTCTTTGGGTTCAAAGTGAAACCATACTTCCTGCACTTCTCAAAAGAAATATTCAAATGTTGTAAATGGTCTCATCAAATTTTAAGTACACAGTAATTTCATCAAGATAAATAACAATAACCTAAATTTATCATCTGTAAGGGAAATGTCCATGGCTCTTTGGAAGGTTTCCCCTACATTCATAAGTTCGAAGGGAATTTTTACATACATGAATTTCCCCCATGGTGCAGTGAAAATTGTTTTATCCTAATCATCAAGATGTACTAAAATTTGACTGAACCCAAAGAAACCATAAAGTAATGAAATCCTCCTCGAACCAACTACCCACTCCAATATGTGATCCATTTTTGGCAAGGGGTAATTTTCTTTGTGATACACCTTATTAAGGTTTCTTAATTCACAACACAGTCTTATTTATCTTCTTCTTTTTCCTTACTGGAACTAAATTTGACATCCATTCGAAAAACCTTAAAGGGACTATAATCTTTGCATAAAACAATTTTCTTACATCCTTCTCAATTAGGGGCGGAAAAATAGGGTTGATTCTCCTTAGCTTCCTCTTAAAATGTTTATGACCTTCCTTGATACGAATGGCGTGTTGTATGGTTCTCTTGTCATAGGATTTTAAGTCCCCATACCCCCATGAAAAGACATCAAAATACTCATTGATGAGATCAATATATTATTTATTTTATTCATGACCTAAGGATTTATTGAGCTTCAAAATTTTAGGTCTATCTTCAGTTCCTATGTTGTAATATTCTACCTCGGCCTCAGTAGGTAATATTTTAGGCTTATGAGCCACATCATTTTGATCAAACAATTCCTCTAATGGGACTAAGCCTCTCAAGATCATATTATATTTCAGTTGTAAAATTTCAATGTCTGCTACATGTTTTCAAGATATTATTTGATTTTATTTATATAGGCTTCTTTTTCAAAAAAAAATTCTTCATCAATGTGTAGATTTGAAAATTCTTCTTTTATTTGAAGAAAATTATCCAACAGTTTATCATTATCAAAGACTTGCTAATACCTTATATCGTCTAGGACAACTAGCCTATATTTAACTTGAATTTAATACTTCTTATTAGGATGAATTAGGATCTTAAATTTACTAGTTGAGGTGGTTCACACAATAGCAATTATATTCTTCTCTCTATGAATCATGAACAAATTTTATTCTGAAAAACATTGCAGAAAATCTAAAACGACATTACTATAAGCCCTCATTCTAGGGTACTTGGCTTGATGCTCAGCTTCAATTTTCTTAATGATCAGTTTTGAGTATCCATGGACTAAAATACTCTTGGATCCTAACTTCTTCAACATTTTCAGCCCCAAAATCAATTTCTCTTATTCAACAACATTGTTTGTGCATTCGAAAGCAAGCTTATAAAAATAGATATTTGACTTGTCTACTTTTTGGCTCATAATCCATACATCAACTCCAACCCCTTCCTTACTGACTGATCCATAAAATTCCATGTTCCACAGTCCCTCTTCATCATCATTATTTTCTAATTATATTTTCAATTCTTTTTTGCAATTCATTTCCCTTTTTTTTCTGAAATTTTGACCCCATTTTGATTGTTTTCCTCTAAACATGAGTCATAGTATAATATAAAGGAATCCATGTCTGAATGTACTAAATAAATAGGATATTTATTTGGTTTATCTTGAATTCATACCATGAAATTCATGATATTTTCCTGTACAACTTCCTTGGTTGTTCGAAAACTGGGATAGTTGCATACGACATGTCCTTTTGTAGAGAACACTTGAAATTTGCACCTCGAGATCTTCACAAAAGAATTACATACTTCAGTGGAATGTCAGCAATAACCACATTAATAAATATACTCTTGGATTGAATTTGAGTAAGAGTGACACATGAATCTTTGATAAAACCCAAACACTTCAACTTGCTTGAGTCAAAAGAAAAAGGGTTTATGTATGGACTAGTTAGATCCAAACCAAGCTTGTCCTTGATCACTTTTGGAATTCAATTGTGTGTAGCACCTGAATCTAACATGGAATTATTAAATATCACATAATGTATATTTAGGCTGGCATAGAATGGTGGCACATTACCTTCCTGTGAACCTTCTTCAAATTCTACACCAAAAATAAATTCACGATGATCACCATTTAAATTGAGAATGTCTGACACTTCTCATATCTTCGATACCTTTACAATTTTACTCATTTATGAATAATTATTAATAGATTACACCAATGGAACATTAATTTTAATCTTTGATATCTCATTTTCAATACTAAAAGATGATTGACTCATTTATACCTCCTTAATAGTTACATATTTATTTTGAGGAATTTATTTAGGAGGATCAACCTTTGTCTGACTAGTAGAAGGTGTATCAGCCTAAACCTTTTTAGGGTGATTCTTGGGACTTTCCTATTCCTCAAATTATATTGTTTGTGAACCTCCCTGATGGTCTTATAATAACCTTTCTTGTAACCTTATGACTCTCCAGGCATGATAAATTTTTGTGACTGTGAAAACAAATCTTGTTCTTCCTCTCTCCAGAAGATATTAAGGCTACTTCCCCCTACCCAAAGAAATGAATTTGATCCTGATCTTGTTCCTCTGCTACCACCTTCTCTTCTTCTACACAGTTGCCTTGAAAAGGAGGTCTGATATGTTGTTGGCATGCTGGATTTCTTTGGTCCCTTTGCTTAATTTGATATATTGTCTTCTGAAATTAGAATTTATGATTTTTGGACCTCCCCATGGTTCTCTTGTGACAACTCTATTTGTGAGAGTCATTCTTTCCATCATCTTCTTCATGGTATTCATAAAAGTGTCCAACTTAGCATCTGATGATGTGAAGGTTCCTCCTTGATAGTAAATCACTTTTCAGTCTTCATCTTGGCTTTCGTGGACAACAAATTAGCTTATACACTAACAATATTCTTTTGCATGTCTTCCAAGGTAGTTGGGTTTATTTCTTTTAATTGGTAGGCCATCTTTGGATTGAATCCATTTGGATAGAGAAGTAGGGACAAACCTGGTGTAGGCTTTATTTCTCCCTAGATAGAATTATAAACATTGTTGAACCAGTTTGAAAAATATTGGACTGATTCTACCATAGCTCTCATGTTTTCATATTCTTCTAGTATTTGATGAGGGTTCTTTTTGAATTCCCATCGAGAAACGAAAATTTGGTGAAACTATTGAAGATAAAAAATACTTCTTATTTTTATCCCTTTGTACCATTTTTTGACCTCTCCAGCAAGGCTTTGGGAAAAGAGCCTCATCTTAACATAATCATGATCAAATTCTCCAAGATATGAAAATTCATTCATTTTATTTATGTGTTTATGTGTTGTAGTGGGCCCACTTCCATCAAATTGAGGTAGGCGCCGCCCATATTTTTGTGGCATATCATTTAGTTGTGCTTGAAAGATCAATGGAGCATAACAAGCTACCATGATAATAGTCAGAGATGTAGTTGTTCTAGCTATTGTACTTGATGATGAAGATGAAAGAGGTGGTGAAATTGTGATTTGATGGGTTGTTTTCAATGAAGTATTATAGACAACATATAAAATTGGAGAAGAACAGTATGGATGGCTGAAAGGCAAGGTAATTGGAGGAACAGAGGATGTAGGGATAGTCTACTGAAATATAGGTGATTTCTCAAACACATCTTGCAGTTGATTAATCAATCACTCAAGCTTATGAAATTGTTGCAAAATATCTCTATCAAACTTTAAAAATCCAATTTTCAGAGATGTAATATATGGTTTTATCTTTGACTCATCAATGATTGTCTCAGACACAAAAGATTCATATTTGGATCTGAAAATACTTTACTCAAATGAAAGATAAAATTCAATGTCTTCAACTATTGCAATACTCTCAAGAAGGGTGTAATACCTCTCTAAAGGGCTATTGCTTGCTTCACCTTCTCCAAAACTCTTCTTTCTAAGAAATTTATCAGGGTCACTTACAACTTGAGGGGGATCAAGATCTTGATGTGATCTTGTATTGATCCTTCTAGAAGCCATATTTTCTAAGCAAATATGATTATATTTCTGTCTAAACACAAATTTCTAGTGAAGATTTCAGCCTAATTGATACCTAACTCACTGTCACCCAGATAAGATAGATATGAGATTTCAAAACAAAGGTTTATCCAGGGAAGATTTATCCTTAGTTCCCCAGTAATAACGTCAAATTGTTAACTCTCTGTAATTTCCTTTAAGCTGAGAAAGGATTACAAAGGTAACCACATAACTATTTTGGGCTAGAATCTAGCCCTTCTAGCCTTAGAGAGGGATATCTCACTAAGGTTTCTGAACTAATATGATATTAGGCTATGTATAGTGCTCCATAAGGTATAATTTTCAAAGGTTTGTTGTTAAGAAGAGAGACAAATCCATTAGGCATGGAGTCATGTCAAATTGATTGTTTGTCTAATGATAAGATGAAAAGAGAAAAGATTTTCCACAGGGGAAAGGCAGGTAGTCATGGTGATGGAATTGATTTGTTGTAGGAGCGTGAGCGTGAGAATGAATGGAAAGAACACAAATATTGTCAAATTGTAGATGAATTTTTAATGTTTTTTTAAGAAGAAAACATAGTTTTCTTGGGAAAATAAATCAAGGAAACTTTTAAATGAATTATGAATTAATTTTATGGTCCATCCAAGCATAAAGGCATACATATAAGACATGAAAATAACACAAGGAAATATTGAAATAGGAAGGAAGCACAACACCATCAATATTTGGCATAAGAATCACTACAAGTCACCTTTAGTCTTTCATTCACTAGAAAGTATTCAAAAAATTTACAACATACACAAGTCTCTTCCTCTCCAATCTCACCAACCCTTTTTAAATTACATTCACATCATAAAATAGACTCAAAAGTGTCAGGTCCCACCCTAGGGGTTAAATTCCTCATTACGAATTTTCTTTCTAGTTTCATTAATTAAAATAGAACTAACTGCTAAAGACTAGGGATTGCATAACTAGATGCTTTTCTAAGGATTCTACAATAATATCTTAGCTCCAAATTGAAATTATGAGTAACTAACTAATTTATTTCAATTAAAATAACCATCAAAGAAAATTACATCAAGTTTTAGCTGAGATAACTCACTCAAAAGAAGGTCTGTATGGAAGCACCGTGCGAGCGTTGCGCAAGCTCCTAAATCTCTAGGAATGCAGAAACGTAATGCAAAATCACAATGCTTGATGGTTGTAATGCCTATGGTTGCCTCCTAAGTTGACTAAATCCTCCAACACATGTAAAAAAAATTTCATAATAAAACTTTCCCCTTTGTAAGCTTTCCCTTACCATACAAAACCTCAAACTTCAACAAACTATCATGTAGCCAAAAATGCAATGCCAGTTTTAGAAGTGCAATGTCACCTGTTTTTCATAATTTGAGTGGAAAATGATTTTTTTAGATAAGATGCACACACTAATGAGGATACTAAAAATGCAATGATGATACCACATAACTCTTGCCATCCTTTCTTCATCAAAATACTAAACATGCATCTATATACCAAAAAACCCTAATGCTAGCTAGGGCACAAAATGATGTAAAATCATCTTCTTCAAAATAGCTTTAGGGTTTTGACTAGATGTAGTTGCTAGAGGAAATTTTTGCAAAAAAATATCACATATAACTTCAAACATATAAAAAAACATACTTTGGCAAGAGTAAAAACACAATACTATGCTACTTTACTTTTCCATCATTCAAATTTTGATTTGCTTGGCCAATAGGTATAATCTGCCTGTCTCTTTCTCTTGCAAATCCCTTAATTTTTGTTTGGTTTCTCTAAATTCTTTTCTCATAGATAGATTTTTTCTGCACACATTCTTCATTTTTTTGTGAAGTGGAAGGGATCTTCTCAACATGTATTTAGCATCATCCATGACAGGTTGATAGATGTCCATAATATCACTCCATTTCTTCCTCATCCTTCCATATTTTTTCTGGAGTTCAAATATCTCTCTATGATCTGCCTTCATATGCCTTCAAAATCTATTGAAAGTGTGCTTCCCATCATCTACCTTCATCTTCTCCTCATCTACCTTTACCTTCTCCTCTTGCACTATTTTCTCTTCTTCGATTTATCGCTTCTTAGACGAGGTTTTTCTAATCCTAGATGTTGGTGTTTATGCATTATTAACATCTAATTGGATTACTTTCTTGTTTCCCTTGGACTTGAAAACAACTAGTGTATCTCTAACCATAGGCACATCTTCACTAGGTTGATTTGTTTTTTCTAAAATAGTCTTCTTTAGTTTCCTATTTTCTTGTTGCAATTGTGCAATCATGAAATGGTCCTTCTTCAATTATTCTTGCAATTATACAACCTCTTCGACTTTATCATCAATCACTTCAACATATCGTATGGTATCCATGGTCTCAAATGTCTACTCCAAGGATAACCTTTTGGTAGCATACCTAGTGAGAGGTTTCTTAGGGGCAGCTACCACCTCTGGAGAAAATTGTAGTTTTTTGCGTTTATTCTTTCTTGTAGACTAAAATGTAGATGAGGGCCTCTTAATTGGGCTTAAAGCTGGTGATTTAATGTCCTTTACCACTATTTATGGTGTCTCTTTCTTGCTCAAGGAATATTTGTCAAATGAATGCCATGACTGTTTTCTTTTACTGATCTCCTCTAAAATCAATAACTTAGTTAAGGAAAAATGGAATAGATTAGGTTCCAATTGACATTTTTTTCCTTCTACTTTATTTTCCATCTTCCAAAGACTCCTAAATAAGTAAGAAGGCCAATTTAAGGATATTTTTCTGGTGAAATGCATTAAAAGTCTGAAGTGGTATTGATAAACTATTTCGAACCTCCCCACACATGTGAATTGCCTTTGAATAGCTTGCAATTTTTTTTTTTAATTTTCCAGTAGATACTCTTTAGGCACAATTGACCCATAATCCTTGTCTCTGTACTCAGGCTTCAAAAAATCTCTGTAATGGGTGATATCAATGGGCATGCCCTTGAACCATTGTTCCCCTTGGAAGGGAACCTATGTTGCAGCTGCTATTGTGAACTATGTGACTGGAAAGGTAAGTGTTCCAATATTAGCCTTCATTCCATCAAAACTCTTGGAAAACTCCTTAGTCAATTGTAGATTGTACCCTTGAATCTTTTCAAAAAATATCATACACCCCACCTACTCAAAATACATTATGATGGTTGGGTTTCCATTAGTAAATGTGAGATCTTGTGGTTCAAACCGGACAATAGCACTTCCCTTGTGATTTATTTCCTCTAGATTTAATAGGATGTTTGTTTTACAACAATGATTAGTCTAGGGTTTAAGGAAAACTTGTTTGGTGCAACCAGTGTAAGAGAAATGACAAGGAGGACTCCCCAAATTAAAATTTTGATGATGATTAAAAAGTGAAATCTACAAATGATATTAGTCAACACAAAATTTCTTCAAAAAAACCCTAAAACAACATGAAAATGTTTGATACTGGTGGCAGAAAATTTAAAGGGATGGGCGCAACACAAAAAGCAAAACACATGAGAAATTGGACTTCAAACTCTTCCATAACACACAAAAATATGATAATAAGCTTCAATTTTCATAAAAAACATAACATTCCTTTCATATGGAGCCTCCACAAGGAAAAATGTAGTCTTGGCAATGACAAGTGGAAAATATGCTGCACTGTGTTGAAGCACATTGTTTAGGAGAAAACACAGTGAAATGGGAAAAGCACAGCGATAGGAAGAAAACACAACAATGGTGAAATTTTCTTATTTTTAGGATTTTTATTCTTTTGGCTATCTCATACATGCAATTGGGGATTTATTTAAAACCAAGGAATAGAAACAAGCCTGATTTTTGCACCCATGAGGGAGAATTGACCATTGGGATGAGAGAACACAACGTTGTGTGGAAATTCATCTCCCCTGCCTTCTTTGCACAACAACTTAGCATGATCACACCATGAGATTTCTATGAAAATTAAAATGAATAGATTGTTCTTGGATGAAGGTATTAACGAAAATGACCTCTCAATGTAGCCTAGAGAAAAATTGAGGGCGAAAAACTTGATTTGAACATGAAAAAACAAAAACGCAGCACTTGGAAAAAACACATCAACTGTCCTTTGACCATTTTCCTCTTGATGATGTCATGACCAATCCTAATTTGACATGTAAAGTGACTCAAAAGACCTCCAAATATATGCCCATGATGAAAATTGAAGCATGGCATCAAAATCATTTTCATGATATTTTGATGTAACCTGACCTCAAGAATTAGCTAACTAACTCATGATGACCCAAAACTTTTCATGACATGAATATTTATTACCCTTACATGATGACCAATGACCCCCTATGGCTACCCCTTTAATAATGATCTTTCATGAAATTATACATTTGAACTTTAGCAAATAGACATAATTTACATGTCACTCTATCCAAATCTAGATCTCTTTAAACCATAATAGTCAGGCCATCATGACTGATATTTACAAATTGAAATCGGATAAATATAAAGACTAGCATGAATAATATCTCTATAATATAGGACTCTAACAAATCCAACCCCTCTTAGGCAAAAAAATGATATATTGAACCTTCCTTTTTGCATTTAATTACACTTTCATAGCTTAAAGAGTTCTTAGGAGAGTCACAAATATTTTTGATACTTTATGTTCCTAAAATGACTATTGTGCAGCATATTGAAAGGATTTTACATAGATTTCGAGGAGATCTAGGTAGAGATAGTTGTGGAGATTTCTTCCTACTACAAAAGAATACCAACTTAGGTTATTGAGGACAGTAAATGCTCCTTCCTATTGATGCAAGGTGACCTAGGAAAAAAATCTTGGTTTTTTGGGATTTTGGAGGGAAATAATTCCCCCCATCAAGGAGGATTCCCCCTACCAAATATTGTACAAATAAGAGGTTCGAATATCCATGTAGATAGAGAAACAAAATTTATTAGAGTATATGAAGAATAGAAGTTTAGATTTCAAACATGTTTTGTATCTTTGCCATGTACAAACAACTTTTTAGTTAATGGAAGTGAAATTTGATTTCACCTCTTAGTCCAGATTTATTCTAAGGCTTATAAACTTCCTTAGGTTAGGTCCAAACCTAGGTGATCAAGATCCCTCTTGTATTATTTATGTTCATGCATTTTTTTATTTCTGCAAAGTATTTCTAAATAGTTACTTTCATGCATGTTTATTTAGATAATTTATCAGTAGTCTCTTATTTTAGATTCCCTTAAGCATTTGATGATGATAGCTGCAATGGTTAAATTGGTCAAATATCATTTTTAGTTAAAATTTAGATTCACTTCTTTGGTATTGTTTATTTTTTTTCCAACATTCACTCTTTGTTGTCTCCTACACTCTAGTTTGTTTTGCAGCTACAAGAAACCCTTCAACCTTGTATTTTGATAGATTAACACTACAACAAGTTATTATTCTTTGTATTGGTGTATCTTATCATTTTCCAACTTCTCCTTAGTGTCCTGGCCCTCTAACCTTACATTTATTTCATTCACGTACCCACTAGACTATCTCCTATAGCAAAACAAGGACTCTTATAGAAATTTGCAACCTATCTTCTAAAATCACTTAGATTTGCACCAAACTCGTGATTTTCCTTCCTTACTGTATTGCAATGATACTAGAATCCTGAAAATGGATCTTAGGGGTAATGAGATCTTGTAGGTTCCTTTATTTGGTTTGGTATAGAAATTTCTTCTTTTATGAAAAATTAGGGTTTATTGTTTGCAAGATTTTTTGTTCTTAGTAGTGTGTTTTCTTTCCACACAAGATAGAATAGGTGTGCTTTCATTTCATTGAAGGCAATTAATATTTCCTTCCTTTATTTCAAATAGCCTAGGTTTGTGTGTGATCTTTCTTCCTTTTAGTTATTTCTTGCAATTTTAGTTTTCATGTAGCATAGAATAGTCAAATTGGCCTTTTTACATCTAGATTGCATTTAATAATTTCTACCTACATAGAATTCAACAAAAGGAAAAGATAGTGTTAACTATAAATATAATGTTGGCCCCGCTTAAGTTTGTATGAAATTTGGGTTGAAAATTAAATCTAAGACTTGAGGTCCATCAACATTCCATGCACTATGATGAGATGGAGTGGTGTCCTTAAGGACCCTCCTTTTACAATGTTTTGTCAATTTTACATTAGCACCTAATCGAGCCTTAGTGAATCTAGACTCTTTTTAAGGGATTAATCTCTTTTATTGAGAATTTTGAATTCCTTTTTTAGGTTTATACATGAATATTTCATGGTTTTGAAAACTTAGGGTCTTATGAAACCAAATCCAAAAATAGAAGAAAAGAGAGGTCAATGCCTTAGAAATAAGCCACTTCGAGGGGGAAAACTCCTTTACATTACATAAATGAACAACTCTTGGATGATACAAATGACAAAGCCTCCTTCTATATATAGGATTCCATGGGGTCATAATATGATCGTAGCTGATCTAACAATAATAATGTATGGGCACAATAATAACAATATGGCAGTTACAGGGGTATAACAATAACAATAAGGGAGCTATACTAACCACAATAAGGGACTACATTAGTAATATAGGGACATAAAATGCCCCTATCCTTCAAAAAAGTGTTGTCCTCAATTCTTGGGTAGCTTTGGATGCTTCTATATAAAATTATCATCCTCCCATGTAGAATCTTCAGTGGGTAAGTTCTTCCACTTGATGAGATACTCTAAAATTGATCAATTTCGTAGCTATTGAGTTCTTATTTCTGTGACTACTTCAAGTTCCAATATGATTTTTCCTTCCTCATCAAGTTCTGGAAATATTGTTTGAACTGGAATTTTGTCACCTATAACCTTCTTTAAGCATGAAACATGGAAAACTGGATGCACTTGCGAAGAAGTAGGAAGCTCCAATTTGTATGCCATAGTACCAATCTTTTGCAACACCTTGTAAGGACTATAGTACTTTGGCGATAATTTATTATCCTTCTTAGCTTTCTTGAGAGACATTTGTTTGTATGGTTGTAGTCTTAAAAATACCGAGTCTCCGACATTAAAAATTCTCTCACTGCAATGTTGATCTGCCTTTTGTTTCATTCGATTTTGTGCCAAATTTAGGTTATCCTTTAAGAGTTGGAGAACTTGTTGTTGATGCTCGATGTGCACTGCTTCAACCTTAGAATTTTATCTTAAAGATGATGTGATGGATGGTGGGTGATATCCATAAAGTGCCATAAATGGGGTCATTTTTGCTGCAATATGGAAGGAAGTGTTATAACACCATTGAGCAAGAGGTAACTACTTGACCCATTGTGTTTGTTTATTAGATACAAACCAACGAAGATATCCTTCCAAAAATTTGTTCACTATCTCAATTTAACCATCGGATTGAGGATGATAATATGAGCTATGAGCTAGTTGAGTACCCAAACAAGAAAATAATTCCATCCAAAAATTTCCATTAAAAATGGGATCTCTGTCGCTTACAATAATCTTTGTGTTTCCATGTATCTTTGGAATTGTTTCCATAAATACAGTAGCAACTGTACTTTCTTTAAATAGATGAGATATTGGACAAAAGTGTCCACACTTGGTAAGTTTATCAACTACCACCATGATGACACTCTTTCCTTCAGACTTAGGTAAACTTATGATAAAATCCATTGAAATCTCCTTCCAGCGTTGATTTGGAATGGATAAAGGTTGTAGAAGACCCAGGGTCTTAATTGTCTCAAATTTATTTTGTTGGCAAACAAAACATTCTGCCACAATCTTTTGAATATTAGATTTAAGGCTATCCCAAAAAAAATATTTCTTCACCCTATGGTAAGTTTTTAAAAATCCTGAGTGTCCGCCTAAAGGATAAGTGTGAAATTTCAAAAGAATATTTTGTTTTAGTTGGGAATTCCTACAAATATACAAAGCGGAATCATTTTTCCAAAAAAATGTATCAGATGTACTAGGATCTTGCTGCAACTTTTGAATGAGTGTCCACACTTCTTCGTATTTCTTTCATCCATCCCTTGCTTTGGTTATCCAATTTGGTTTGATAATAGATATGGCAGAAAGAAATGATTCCACCTCTTCATCATTTCTTGAGAGTGCATCTGCAACAACCTTTAGCTTCGATTTTTTGTAGATGATTTCAAAGTCATAACCCAACATCTTTGTGATCCATTTTTGCTGCTAATCTGAACATAGTCTTTGTTCCAAAAATTGTTTAAGACTATCATGATCAACTTTTACCTTGAAGTGTCTTCCCATTAGGCAAGGTCACCATTTCTTTAGTGCATGTAGTATTGCCAACATTTCCTTCTCATAAATAGATTTCTATAAATACTTTCCTTTGATTTGATGACTTTCAAAAGCAATGGGTCTTCCTTCTTGCATTAAAACAACACCAATTCCATTTCTTGAGGCATCACATTCCACAATAAAGGTTTTTGTGATTCTGGCGTAGCTAAGACCAGTGCTAGGCACATTGCCTCTTTAAGATGTTCAAAGGCCTTAGTTGCTTCAGGAGTCCATGAAAATTCATCTTTCTTCAATAATGTTTTTATAGGTGTTTTTATTCTCCCATAGTTCTTAACAAACTTGCGATAATACCCCATTAACTAGAGAAATCCTCACAACTGCTTTATGGTTGTGTGGACTTTCCATTCCTTAATGGCTTTAATTTTGTTAGGGTCTACCTTAACACCCTCGTGAGATACAATATGACCTAGATATTCCACCTCTTGTACTCCAAAGAAACATTTGGAGGATTTTGCATATAATTGTTTATCGTCCAACAGTTTGAGCACCCTGTCAACATGTTGAACATGATCCTTCCAAGACCTGTTGTAGATTAGTATATCATCAAAAAATACTAACACACATTTTCTAAGGAAGGGTTTGAAAATGGAATTCATCAACCCTTCAAATGTAAAAGGTGCATTGGTGAGGCCAAAAGGCATGACCAAAAATTTATAATGATCCTCATGAGTTCGAAATGTTGTTTTTGGAATATCTTTAGTCTTCATTATAATTTGATGATATCCTGAACAAAGATCCAACTTGGTAAAATAAATTTCTCTATTTTATTCATCCAATGATTCATTAATCACATGAATGGGAAATTTATCTTTAATATTGAGCTTACTGAACTCCCTATAATCTGGACACATGCACCATGATCCATCCTTCTTCTGCACCAATACTACTGGAGTAGAGAAAGAAATTTGACTCTATTGAATTATACCAACCTCTTAACATTTATGCAATCATACGTTCAATTTCTCTCTTTTGGACATAAGGATACCTGTAAGGCCTGATGTTTCAAGGAACACTTCCTGGAATCAAATGAATAGCATGATCATCATCATGAATAGGTGGGAGTCCTTTAGGAGTTTCAAAAAACTTTAAACTACTTTCCAAGACATTTTGGAGATCTAGAGAAATAGATGATTTTGATGTTGGAACTTCTAGTGTGCATGAATGTGCAATTATGCCTCTTTGTTATTTATTCAGAAGCTTTTTCATGATATTAAATATTATTATCTTTCCCAACTTCCCTGCGATACCCTGTAATTCAAATTCCTTTCCTTCCAAAAAAAAATTCAAGAAACATTTTTGAAAATTAAAATCCATAGTCCCCAAATATTGTAACCATTGTACTCCTAGTAAAACATCAACACCTCCAATTGGAATGAAAAGAATTGAGAAATTAAATACATATTCCCCCATCGTTAGCTTGATATTATGGCATTT
Organism: Pinus albicaulis; assembly: GCA_034641835.2. NCBI lineage: Eukaryota > Viridiplantae > Streptophyta > Pinopsida > Pinales > Pinaceae > Pinus > Pinus albicaulis. The sequence continues at coordinate 341,485,728 of CM076569.1, forward strand.
TTCGGAACAATTTATAGTTCCTCCATTTGCAACCATCACTTGACATTTTGGTGTTTGGTATAGGAAGCAATTCAATTCTTTTACCAACTTAAAATGAATAAAATTATGGGTACTACCCGAATGAGTCAACACTATTACCTTTTTCTTCTTGATATGTCTTTGATATTTTGAGGAGTGGTAATTCCTTCCAATTCATTACACGATATGGTCAGACTAATTTTTTCTTTCTCTAGGGCTGGTTCCTGGTTTATATCCTCTTATTTTAAGTTTCTTGTTCATTTTCTTCCTCCTCTTCACAATCTATGTAAAATAATTTCTTCTTAGCACACTTATGACCTTTAGTGTATTTTCTATCACAACTGTAGAAAATTCCTTTTTCTCTTTTTTCCTCCAATTGTTGTGGTGTCAACCTTGTAGATTGTGGAAGTCTAGGAGTAGCAACACTTCCATATTTATGGATGAGTGGTAGGCTTCCTTGTAACCATAATTTTACATTCGTTTTTTCTTGCCAACCTGAATTCCTTCTCCAATGAATCAGTTTCCCAAAGGAGAACCTCATGTTGGAGGATATCCTTTAAATTCCCCATGAAGTCATCAATCCTGTGTTCCTCTGGAATATCATTTACCCTTGTATTAAATTTTTGGAATTCCTCAATGTTATCCACCACTGAACCCTTTTGTTTGAGATTTATCAATTAGCTAAAGAAGGTGTTTCTCTTTGTATCCTCATAATTTCCTATCATTTCCTTCGTAAAAATTGACCAAGTGACAACTTTTTTATGGGAGAAAAGCCATAGATACCATACAAATGTATTTTGTTCTAAATATAAAGTTGCAATGTATACCTTTTGTGTGTTTTTCACATTATTGAGATCAAATATTGCTCCATCTATAGTATCCATGTTACATGATCCTTGCCATCAAGCTTCCTCATATCAATCTTTGGAATATGGTGGGCCTTCAATCCCACATTAGAGTTTATGAAACCACGATTAAAATTTATTTTGTTTTCATCATTAGTTTCCTCTACTATATTTTAGCCATTAGCAATCATTTCTTGTATCAACTATGTCAAACCTTCCATGTCTCCTTTTAGATCATTCTTCATGTCTTCAATGTTGTCTTTCTTTTTTTCCTCTATACCATCGATCTTAGCTTCTATGCCATCCATCTTAGCTTCCATGCCTTTCTTCAACCCATCCATATTAGCTTCCATGCCCTTCTTCAAACCATCCATCTTAGCTTCTGCACTTTTTTTCAAAACTTCCATTTCATTTTTTGTTTCTCTTTGCAAGAGCGAAATTTGGTGTTCTTGCTCTTGTGATTTTGATATATCATGTTGCACTTTTTCATCTTCATGAGTCATAGTAGAGTATTATGAGGGCTTAATGGGTGTTGAATTCTTTTTAGGAGGCATTTTAGAACCAAATACTAATATCTATGCTTCAATTTTCCCTTGGAATCACTTCAAACTGATTTTTCAAACAAGGCTTATGCAATTTGAAAAAGAAAAATCCACACCTTTTTCTTGCTTTTGAGGAGCTCAATATTTAAACTGAATTATCTCTATGATTTTGGATCTTCAATATTTGAAATTTGGTATTGTATTAGCCCTTTGAATCTTCTTTCTAATTCCACAGGTTTGACCTACTTTGGATGCTTCAAGGAAAAGTTATGCCAAATCTCCAACATGACCTAATTATGGACTTGTTCAGTAGAGCGAACTTGTACGGCGTGCCATGTGTCACCGTTTCCTCCTTTGGCTCTGAAATTGATACATAGGAAACTTCAGCCTGTGTGATTTTGATCACTTTTTACAAAATCCCAATCTGATGCTTAGAGAGAGAGATATTGTTATTTTCCCACGCTCATCTCTTTGAGATGAAATTCGGGAGCCTGAAAATACCCTAAATTCCACAGATCATATCTCCGAACATATTATGAAACAAGATTTGAAATTTTAAAATGAATTTCCTCAGGATTTATTATTCGCATGATAAAAAATTCTACTTCTAAACCTTCGTATAAAAAACATTATAGCAAAAATTCCATGATGACCTGTTTGGAGAAGTGAAACCTTATAATCCAAAGCTCTGATACCAAATGTTATGAAACTAGCTCCAAAAATAGAAGAAAATTGAGATCAACGCCTTATAAATAAACCACTTCGAGGGGGAAACCTCCTTTACATTACATAAATAAACAATTCTTGGATGATTCAAATGAAAAAACCTTCGTCTATATATAGGAGTCCATGGGGTCACAATATAATCCTAGCCGACCTAGCAATAATAATGTAAGGGAACAATAATAAAAATATGGGGGTTACAAGGGTACAACAATAAGAATAATGGGGCTATATTAACCACAATTAGGGACTACACTAGTAATATAGGGACCTAACATAGGGTTTCCTAGTCATCTTTAGAGTGTTGTCCATAGTAATGTATGTACCTTTCAACATTTTTGAGCCTCATTTCTCATTTGATGGTTGATGGTGGTGCGACTTCTGCATGAATCCATATTTCTATTTCCTCATCAACATTTATTTTTCTAGAGAAATTATATAGTTATTTTTAATGTTTTCCATTCTCACGCAACTGCAACCGAACTTATTCTACTTTAGAATTCAATCGAGTTAATCGAGGTTGTTTGGTTCATGTCATCAAAGTTTTCATCATTCATTTTTATTAGATCTTGTAACCTCCATAGGTCTACTAATTTTGTATTTAAATACATCATTATGAGAAACTTAGCTTTAGCACCAATGTCCTTTTCACACTAGAAATAAAGAGGGGCCTTCTTTTTACAAGTTTTTCTCCCTTTCTCCACTTGTGAGAGCCTATTTCGTACTTGAATACATAATAAGACCTCATTTTTAGGACTCTGTTTTTCTTATGTTTACTCATACATTTTTCTTAAGTGAGGGAGGGAATGTTAGCATTCTTTTCTAATTTCCAATACAACCAACTATTCTGAGTTGTAAGATTACATAAGCATCCTTATTTTCCAATAATGAAAAATTAGTGACAATTATATTTTGATATCAATGGGTCTCTTGTAATTGTCATATATAACAAGCATCCTCTTATGTGGCATAGAACATATAGAAAAAATAATATATATACCATGCAGACATCAAATAGTTGACCAATAACTTACCACATTCATTAACAAAGGGGGTTTTAAATTGTCAAATATGGAATCAATATATTGTAGGTATTGGGGGTATAAAAAGGGATATTTATTTAAAAAATTGGTTACGTATATTAGGAAAATATACTGGGAGAAAATTGAATAAAAGGAATTTAGGATGATTTTATGCATATTTAGTGAGATTGAGAGTATTGTTTAGTATCCCACAAATGGAGACACTCACACATGTTGTCTAAATGAAAACACCTTAAGATAAACCAGTTGATTATTCCATTATTACTTTTTTTATGAAGCTTAGTCTCATTTACTATCCAAATTAAACCCAAATATCTACAATATATGCTCACATCACTATAACATCTGAAATAACACTTTGCTACAATATCTCCCTTATTTAAAAATTTATAATATATCAATATCACATTAAAAAAAAAAAAAAAAAAAAAACTAACTCTTCAATACAACATCTCCCTCATTTGAAAATTTATAATATCAGTATTAAAATTGAAAATCATTAAAATAATTATGATTTGCAATCATAATATTTCATAATTTGATGTTTAAATTTAGTTAATAACCATATCGAGACTTAATACTTATATATATATTTCAAAGCAAAACGACACATATAAATACTTAATTATATGTGTTATAAATATTTTAATAGAATTATATAATAATAATAATAATAATAAATAAATCTATTTTATGATTTAAATTAAAATAATGATGATTTATATCTATAACCATGATATTTAAGAATTTTATGTTTAAATTTAGTTAATAAACCTACAAAAACATTGTAGTTACGATGAATTATTTTACTAAGCTCTCTATATATAATCTATGCTATGCAAATCAAATAAAATATTAAATAAAATACTTATTAAATATTTTAGAAAAAAAAGTAATGCTTATATGTACATACTTTTATGTATTATGAGTGGTTCAATAAAATTAAAATTAAGAATATTTTTATATATAGAGATGAAAAAATAATATAAATATAGTATCAACATATATTTACATTAACTCTGAATCTATTGAATATTTGAAAGGATTGAATTTTTGTGGAGTTGTCTACGGAAGCGGAAGAATTGCCCGGATGGTCAAAAGTGGCCAGAATCCAGGGAAAAAAATTAAGAAATTTTCCATTAGCAATGTTTGAATCATGTTTTTGATGGTGGAAATAGATTTAGCACCATCAGAAACTTCTAGGGAACCCAAAATATTAAAGTTTGATAGCTATAATCTGGATTTACAAAAATCACTTCCAGATTTTCTTAAAATCTTACTGAAATTTCCATGATTTTCAGGGCAAAAAAGCATTCTAGTTAGACATGCACAATTTTTATTAGTCAAAAAGACATTTTCACTTTAATATATTTACTCCTCTTAACATTTAGTAAATCCAAAATTAAAATGAATATATACTAATAAAATTTAAAAAACAAGATTAAAAATAGTTTGAATGATATAAAATAACAAACTAATTATTTTAATTAAATCTTATCAAAAAAATTTATCTTTTAAATTTTTCATTAATATTAATATAATATTAATTCATTTTTAAATCCCAAATATTAAATATAATAGTTTTTTGTTTTTAATAAAAAAAATAATTTTCATATAATTTTGTAGTCATTATGGTATAAAGTGAAGTATAAAATTTAACGAAATTTCATTTTTGGAAAAATATACTCTTAAAATGATTAATCATTATTAATATAAAATATTAATTTCGTTAGGATTGTTCGATTACTTTAATTATGTTGTTTTATTATTGGAGTTCTTGCTCGTGACACTATACATATTCGTCGTTATTTACTGTATAGATTCGATGACCATGACATGACGTTAGATGAACACAGAGCTTCCTTGCGATGTCCACTGGAACATTAAATGTCACGTCTTTCTTCCCTTTGTTCCCTGAGATGTCCGATGGAACATTAATGGCACGTCTGTCTAATACTGTTCCTTGGATTTTTCTTGTAAATCCTGGCACATATGTCTAATACTATTCCTTGAATTCTTCTTGTAAATGCCATAAGCCAAGGCAGTGGTTGTGGTCTCGTGCATCGCGGAGGGTATTTAGGCATGCAATGGAAGCGGCATCCAAAAATGCTCTTCTTTGGAGATCTGTGAAATAAATTGGTATCGCAATACAACTCATCAACGACCTCTGTAAAAACAAATTTGATTAAAGTTTGACAAAAGCATGGCTAGAATCTAAGTAGCGTTAAGGACACGACTATCTCTGAGGTACCACCGCGCACCATGCGTGAATCCGAACACCCCTGTATAGCCCTTAATCAACCGTGAACGACAAGCTCTTCAAATCCCTCTTCACTTCGACATCACAGAATTACTTCTCGGTCAACCGTTTGATAGAGACGACGTTCTTTGAATTAAAATGAAATCTGTGAAAAAACAAGGTGATGCCATGTCTTGGAAGATGACGGACTTCCAAAACCTAAAATTTGGAAAGGATGACATCTTCGAATGCTTAAAAGAAGAGAATGTCATCGGTAGAGGAGGAGCAGGAGTTGTGTAGAGAGGCATGATGCCTAGTGGCGAGCAAGTTGTTGAAATTTATGAATATTCCAAACACACAGAGGAAGCAGAGTTCCTCAACTAAACATAGAGATTTAATAAAAAAAATGTGGACAGAGAGGTGGAGTAAAAACTCTGTTTCTATTAAAAGAAATGCTACTGGACTGTTACAAAAATGAAATTTTTTTCTTCAGAACTATGCTTGTTTTGGATTCACAACAGAAAAATAGCTTGGCTGCTACAACAACATAGCGCCACTCCTTTTCCTACTCTCTATTTTTTTTTTGTTTTAACACACGGTCACGCTTGTGCCTTTTTTTTTTACTGCCTTCTCCAAAAAAAAATTCATTGCACACATTTGTTATATATTTCATATTTACAATATATATGAAACCCTAAGTATGGAGGAAACTGCAGAAGTTGCAGGTCATACATAGGGCTCTAGTTAGGCACATTTGGGGGTTTCAAAGATGACACCAAGCAGGTCTTGTCAGAGACCAGAGAGCAGCTGTCGTCGTAGGCAGAAGACACGAGGAGTACGGGATTTTTTGGAACCACCCGTGGATAATAAAGGTTATTAATGGAGTTACTCGTCACAAACCCTAACCTTTTCACTCGACACTATTCCAGGGATAAGGTTTCTGTGCACCTATGGTCTCTATGCTGTCATGGTTTAGGTTTAAGACTGGGCATTTGTCTTAGCAATGGGTTTCGATAAGGATCATGTGGAAGTTGAGTTGGCGCCAGAGGACCTACTCACTTGTTGGGGGCACGAGGTATCTGAGAAGAGTCTTGACCTTTATTTCCCTGTTATCGCAGAAGTAGAGCCGAAACTATCGGACTCTGGAGGTCATCGGGGTTTTGTAAATGGGGCCGCATTGCTAGAAGAAAGCTTGCAGAGTACATTTAACTGCGTCTGGAAAGCGGAAGGATCAAGAGGGGTGGCATCAACAGCGACGACAAGGACTTGCATAGGAGGTGGAAATTTTTAAGCCGGACCACAAGCTCTGCCATCTTCTCCAGTGCTAGGTATTCCCTCTTTTCCGATTTACATAGGAGGGTTAGAAGACATTGTAGTGAATTTTGGTTTCTCGGGATCTGCGGGTTTGAAAGCTTTAGGGGTGGAAAGGACTGTAGGGTTGGAACAGGGTAGAGGAAGACCTAAGGTCGAGGCTGGTGTGCTAAGGAACTCATCTCAAGGACAGGGTTTCACTTATTTGGAGAATTTTCTCCTTTCTCAAGGGAGCGAAGCGGTTAGTACTGGCCCGGTTCTAGCTGAGGGTGAATGGGGATTGTTGAGGACCCAGGGGCAGGCTAATAGAGATCAGGAGCGGCAATTCCAGGGGCTGACAGTTCAAGGGGGAGCTTGTTATAGGTCAATTTGGGCACCATTCCCAATGAATTGGTTAACTAGGCATCATCTCCAGGATCTATGATAAAAGAGTCTATCATTCCCTATCATCCTAGTTGCTATATTCCCTAAGACAAGAAACAACATGAATCAAACAATGACTTTCATCAAGCAAGGCTTTTACATGGTTTGAAGCTTATTATTAAACATATGAGAGCTCACCAACACAGGCTCTAAGGGGCCTAAGTGCGTTGCATATGTAGGTAGCTCCATTCAATGCTGCTCTGCAGAGCACTTCCTGACATTCAAAGGTGCATTGGTCACATTGGGAGAGAAATTCTCATTGTTCCGGAATCTCCACTTGGCCAATGTCTTCTAGAAGGGTTCACATGTGTCAAGCTTTGGATCCAAGTGTCCATTTGACATCTACATGATTGTAAAAATTGTCTTGCCTATTTTTGGAATGCAATTTATTGCAAAACAACCTACAGTTCAACTATAAATTGAACACAGATATAAGTGTTTGAAGAGGAACAATTTGAGTAGAGAAATGCTGGAGGATTTTCAATAGAGAGTTTGATTTGTGGAGCTACTGCTGGGGAGACTTATGCTATGATGAGACTTGGGGACATTGCTGGAAGGTCACTTCAAATCAGTCATTACATTGTAACCTCTCCTTCTATCATCAATAAAGAGTACTTCTTGTTTTTCCCTACATGCATCTATGTTAACTTTGATTTTCCATGTTGTAAGATCTTGGTTGATGAATGTAGATTACGCTTAACTGATTTAGCTAAATAGCTTGAATAGATATCTATATTATTGCATCTTTTGTTGTTTAAGTGTTCTTTCTTGCAGGAAGCATTCAACCATCAAACCGCTTGAATTTGAAGCTGTAGTGGAAGCGACAGAAAGGAGCCATTTGGAAGCGACTGAAACAAGTAAGCATCCAATCCTCTCTGTGTATCTGTTTTGAGTTAGGAAAAATGGTAGTATAGTCTTTCACCTGTTGTTCTAGACTAGACACTGGTCTAGGGAAGCGTAGTTTATCCGTAGATTACAATTCTGGCCCAACAAACTGGCGACTCCACTAGGGAGAATTTCTCTTGTTTCTTGGTGTTTTAGTCTCTGATCTGCTTTCTAAATCCACCCAGTAGCTATTTCACATAAATATTAGACTTTTTCAGAGCTTAATTTGAAAATTTAGTGAGCCAAACAGTAGCTTTTTCTTTGTTTACTATACCCAACGCACCCTTAGTCAGGGCATAGTGCTTTGCAGAGCACTGTCTCCCTTCCAAGCCTGCGTTGCAGAGCACTGTCTCCCTTCCAAGCCTACGTTGCAGAGCACTGTCTCCCTTCCAAGACTGCGTTGCAGAGCACTGTCTCCCTTTGGAGACTGCGTTGGCTCCTGAAAGGGACCAAATCCCCTTGAATCTGAATTTGTTCTTTGCTTCAGTTTTGTTTGCTGATTTTTTCTGAAAGGTTTAAAGCTCAATTGACCAGTAACTCTATATACTTCTTCTCCTTTGACTGAAAATTTGTTCAATGTTGTTTTAAAAAAATTTTCATTATCATTGACAATTTCATTTCAAAGTAATTTTTATGGTCGCATTAAGAATTTTTTGCTTCCGAAATAGGAAATTGTCGTAAAATATTCATTTCCTTGATAGGAGAAATTGTTGTTGAAGTCCTCGTTTTTCCTTGAAAAGAGAAATTGTTGTTTGTATTCTTCATTTCACGAAAGTAAAAAGCATTTCGATTATTGATCTAGTGCACCTATTTTTCTTTCTGCATTCATAACATTAAGGAAACTAAAAAGAAAAACTTGCATTTGCATGTAGGATTGTGTGTTTTTTGCAAAAGGAACATTAGAAAATCTGCATTTAGTTTGATATTCATTGATTTTTTTTTGTTCATTGATTTGTTTGCTCTCAAATTATTTGCTTTATTTCCAAAAAACTAGCGTTCTCTTACCTTAGTAGCTAGGATCTTCATTGAAAAAGCTGAAAGTGAAAGTTTGTTCATCATTCTTAACTGCATTTTAGGAATTTTATATACATCATCGCGGTGAACCTGAAAGGCGAACTGTTAAGCAAGATCAACATAAAATAAATCTCAATTTACTTAACAACACTTTGGAACATTAAAGATAACATTTAGAAGGTCTAGGCGAGAGACGTGTTCTAGCGTTGTAAAACATAGCAGCTGTCGTTAACTTGTATGTGATACATTTCGAGTGTGATACCTCACTCCATGTATGTAAGTATATCGTAGCTCATCCACATAATTTCAGGTATATTGGGTGGTGTTACAGTACGATAAGTATAAAGGGGTGCTCTCACTATGCGGTTTCGCATCAGACAGTTCTAATACGGACTTGGGCGTCCACGTATCTTTGGGTATATTTGGGAGGAAAAATTTTAGGTGCTATCCATCCATAGTGAACCAAGTCGGCCACCCTGAAATTGTGATACACCAAACACAACATTCGGGGAGATTACCTGCCTGTAATTCTTGGTTCGCTAGGAGGTATTCTGCAGTTCACAGTTTCTTGGTAAACCCTTTTGCCTAGCATTACGCTCTTTTTATTTTTTATTTTTTGGATAAAATAAATCGGTAATCGTGGAAGAACACAATCCTACCCACCGTCGTTCGCGTATATTATCTTTAAAACCACCTTTACCGCCGGAAGTTATTTCTGGTAGGCGAAGGCAATCACAATCTGCTGAATCAAGTACAATTCATACCTCTGGTGAAACATCATCATTTAAACCAGAGTTAGTTAAAATTGTTTCCACACATCTCGGTTCGTCTATTGTTGTCGAAACGGAGTCTTCATAGCTACTCGTGGTCACGATCCATTCAGTCATTGAGACAATACCTCCTGGACCCGACTTTTTTCAATCACAAATTGATCTAGATCCTATCTCTTCTTTGCCAGAACATCTGAATCCTGAAACTAAACAGCCAAAATTTGTTCCTACCTTGGTCATCCCACAAATTTCTGTAGCCACTGAAACTCCTAAATCACATAGTCAACCATCTGAAATATATTTTGGGCCTAACGGTGAAGTTCTTCCTCCTCGTTTAATCGTAATTGAAGAAATTCCTCAACCTGATACACCTTTAAGTCAAACCCACTTTGGGGGAGACCTTTACTTGTACCAGTCGTTTCCTCAATCGTTTCCATCTGCTTTTGTTGATCCCATTGCCATTCAATCTCCCATTGATTTTGGGAGTATACGCTTAGTCATACAACCATGTCTGAACCAGCATCTTCAGTTGAGTCTGTTATTCCCATTACGTTGGATCCTACCCTCACTACTCCGTCGATGTTCAGAACCTCACCAGAGTCATATTTTCATGGTGGCCCTTCGGTCCCGACAGGTTACAAATCATTATCTGGAACTTTCTCTGGTGCACCTTCACGTTCATGGTCTTTTCCAATGTCATCATCTACTGTTTTAACCGGTAGTCCTATAGTTAGTATTGAACGACTTGATTCATTAAATCCATCATCAAGGCGATATCAAGCCGGTCATTATGGGTCAATTCCTTTATAAACTGGACTCCCAGCATTCGGTGAAAAATATTTTTCGTCTTATTATCCTCCTTATGCTGGGGGACAACCTATGGTCACCCAATATGACAGTACTCAATCAAATTTTGGCCAAAATAATGTTTATTTGATTTTTTTTCAATGGCAGCCGACTCTGCCTATCCAACCACAAATGGTTGTTCAATCGTGTCAACCAATTCAACCTGTTACACCCACTTCATTACCACTTGTTAATTCATATATACCCCTGTTACAGAATCAAAATCTTGTACATCAACCTTATAAAGTGAGCTCTTCAACTCAATATCATCAAATTTTGGGTCCACAGACTCAAAATCCTTTGGTTAATTTACAACAACCCGTATCAGGAATTATTTATTCACAAGCTGGTGTACCATTTTATGGGGTGTCACAAACACAATCTGGTTATACATATCAACCGAATCCAACTTACACTAATTTGGGTTATAACATTGGTGGATAGAATCCTTGGTAGCCATAGGCACAAATTCCTCAAACTTCATATCAACAAGTACCATATCCAGGTTTTGGTCAACAAAGCTCTCAAGCATTTGCTATGCAAAACAACCCCTATCTGGGTTACCAGCGTCAAATCCCATATGCTAGTGCTCAAAGACCTATTTCCCAAGAAATTTCATCTTATCCTGGCTATGCTCAACCTAACCTTAATAGATAGTTTCCTTTTGTTTCAACCTTGGAATTACCATATTTAAACCAGTTAACTAATGATCCTATCAATTATGCTCCTTGGTGGTCGGTGATACCACATAAATTACCCTTTGACATTCCTAAATTCAATGGAAACCCTGGAGAAGATCCATCAACTCATGTTATGAATTATCATTTATGGTGTTCATCAAATTCCCTAAATGATGATTCTATTCGATTACGTATTTTCCAGCGAACGCTCACAGGTCCGGCAACTAAATGGTACATTGAATTACCTAGAGCTTCATTTGATAATTTCACTGGTTTAGCTACTATATTTTTGACCCATTTCCAATTACTAATCAGATACCAAACTGGAACGGAACTCTTGACCAAATTCAAACAGAAAAATGCTACTCACATTTCAGATCATATTCATGAGTGGTGTCGCCATCGATGAATGGTTAAGACATTTGTTCTCGATTAGCTCCTTGCTGAATGGTTCATCAAATCCTTGTTACCATCTATAACAGAGGATGTGGCCAAAGATGGTGTCGTCACAGAAGAGAAAATCATCGCTCGTGCCCAGTATTTAGACTTGATTTACACTCAGTCTGGCATGCTCTATGAGAAAATCCCAACTGCGTTGCGATCTAATTTCAATGTTCCTCCTCAAATAAAGGACTCTCATGCTGGAGACAGCTTGATAGGCACTCTAAGCACACACAACACTACTGCATCTGATCCTGCTCCCACTTCCGAAATCAATGCCATGTCATTTGACAAAGGCAAAAGTGACAAGCAACCAGGAAGTAAGAAAAAGGGGAAATCAAAGAAAAAGAAAACTTCTAACCCGCAGGAACGATCATCTGATCAAACGTCAGGACCACGGAAACCTCGTTATCCATGCATAATCTCTAATGAGGAACACTTTGTTCAGGATTGTCCTCACCATGCTGAAGTCTCAAAAATCATCAAGACTTCAAATGCATCAGTTGTGTTTACAGACCAATTTCCAAATCCAGACAAAAATTTGGTTGCTATGGATCCAGCTCCTAGTTCCCAAGTGTTAATTTTATTCACTACAAAACCTTCACAAGATATTTTGGTGTTGACGCGGAATAAAGACTATGGTAGTCTGGCCACTGATCAACCTACTAACTCGACAACGAATCCATCTAATGAATGAGTACCACCTCCTGCTATTCCTGAATTGACCATTAAGCCACCAAAGGGAGTAATTCATAAATCAACATATAATCCTCGAGCAAGAGCTGTAAAAAATTATAATATAATTGAATATTTGGCTCAATCCCCTTCAGCTATGTCTACTCTTGAGGTATTACAAAATTGTCCCTCCCAGAAGCAGGATTTATTGTCGGCCATTGGTGGAATTGATCCGACTGATTCTAATCTTGTCGTCTTTAATCATAAGGGCTATGTACCGCAACTACCAGCAGAATTGGGATTCTCCATTCAAGTAAATATTCTCAATCACCCTGTTCATCGCACTATTATTGATGAGGGAGCATCTGCGTGCATTATGTCTCTAAACTGTTGGAAGTCAATTGGCTCGCCACAATTATCGCAATCATCAACGACGTTGAAGGCTTTTGATGGAAGAACATATAAACCTTGTGGTGTTATTAATAACCTAAAAGTTGAATTAGGGGGAAAAACAGTAAGTATTGATGTTGATGTTGTTGACGGGCCCCTTAACTATAATATTTTACTCGAAAGACCATGGGTATATGCAATGACTACTATTGTTTCTACGTATTTTAGAATGGTTGCCTTTCCTCATAAAGGTACTATTAGAGTCATTAATCAATTATCTTTCTTTGCCTCTGCTTTGCAGGAAACTAGAAGCGTTCAGTATATTCACTTACCCCAACTAGAAATCCAGAACATTGGTGTAGGACTCTTAAAGGATTCCACTCTTATGGGAACCTTTGCATTACCGCCGCCCATGACATCGGCAAAAATTGCAAGTATAGAGACCTGCTACATGATCTCTTCCACTCTATCTGGCTTACGAAAGAGTACGGGTGATTTTGATATTTCTATGTTGGATGATGTTTTACCGCTCAACCCTATTGAGCTACAATAGCAATCAATCTATTTGGCTTGGGTGGAAAATCAGAAATCAACGTCGCCGAGTGTTTGGGTTGATCGTTCATTAGATTTTGGAACTCCATCTGATCCATTTTCCTTAAAATTTTTGACAGATGAAAATATTTTGGAAGCAATGATAGTAGAAGGAGAACCATGGGAAGATTATCATCATCGTTCCCATCTTCTAGATTATGAAGAAAACAATCTTAGTGAACTATATCACCCATCCATTCAAACTTTCTTTTCAAATTATTTTCTGATTAATGCAATTGAATCTGAGTGAAATTTATCTAATATTGAAGAAATAATTTCTATCGATATTTCAACTAAACCTGGCATTGTAGAAAATATTCATGTCGATGTATCTTGTTCTCCATCAGAACTTGATTCATATCACTCTGTTTTTCGTGAATTTAATGACGTATTCGCTTGGTCTTACAAGGAAATGCCAGGCATAGATACTAGTATAGTTGAACACACTATTAATATGTATCCTGATGTCAAACTAGTGCGTCAACGGCTTCATCCTGTTCATCTGAAGAAAGCCGCTGCCATCAAAGCAGAAGTTGAAATTTTTTTGCATTTTGGTTTCATTTACCCTGTTCCACTAACTGAGTGGGTTTCCAATATCGTTCTTGTTATGAAGAAACAAGGAACAATTAGAGTGTGCATCGATTATCAGGATGTTAATCATGCTTGTCCAAAAGATAACTATCCTACTCCCTTTATCAACCAGATTATTAATGATTGTGCTGGATGTGAAATATTTTCTTTCATGGATGGATTTTCTGGCTACAATCAAACCAATATCCGCCTAGATGACCAACATAAGACAACATTCATCTGTCCCTGGGGCACATTTTCATATCGGAAACTCCCATTTGGTTTAAAGAATGTTGGGGAAATTTTTCAGAGAGCAATGGATTATGCTTTCAACGACATCAAGCACATTGTTCAACCATATCTAGATGATTTACCAGCGCATTCATGAAATCGAACTGATCACCCGATGCATTTGAGAGCCATTTTCTTACGCTGCCGACACTATAAGATACACCTCAATCTGCACAAATGTGTGTTTTGTGTTGGTTCTGGTCGATTGCTCGGATTCATAGTCTCAAAAGAAGGAATTCGAATAGACCCACTAAAGGTTCAGGCCATTCTTTATTTTCCTGCACCCTCAAACTTACTTCAGATACAGAAACTTCAAAGAAAGGCTAACTTCCTGAGAAGGTTCATTCCAAACTATGCCGAAATGGCTAAAGGATTTACTCGATCATTGAAAAATGGGGTTCCCTTCCACTGGGGTCAAGTTGCGCAAGCTTCTTTTGATGTTGTCAAGGACCATCTTGTCTGAGCGTCATTAATGTATCCTCCAAATTATAAAAAATATTGTTTCCTATATATCGTAGCGGCTGAAACGGCCATCACTATGGTTTTGGTACAAGTAGAAGATGGAATTGAACATCCAATCTATTATTCGAGTCGTAATCTCAATGATATGGAAGTTAAGTACTCGTACGTTGAAAATCTTGCCTTGGCAGCTGTTCAAGCTATCCAAAGATTTCGGCATTATATGCTGCTCCGAAAAACAACAATAGTTTCGGATTGCAACCCCATGACTTACATATTATCACGTCAATTGCTGGGGGGGAAATATTCAAAATGGATCATCATTTTGCAGGAATTTGATTTGGAATTCATGAAATCCAAGTCAAAGAAGTCTTTAGTTTTGGCTGAGCTTCTCTGTGACCTTCCCTCTGATAGTAATACAACTACGTCGGAACCATCTATTCCAGACAAGTCTCTGTTTCTGATAGGATCATCTGATCCTTGGTATGGGGATTTCATCATTTATCTCCAAACCCAGAATTTTCGACCTAATACCTCTCGCTCTGATCAGTGACGTATTCGATACCAAGCCAAAGATTATCTAATCGTCAGCGATACACTTTATCATCGTGGTGTCGATACCATTTTAAGGAGGTGCCTCACTCATGAGGAGGCTGAAAAAGTGTTAAGTGATTGTCATGCTAGGGCTTGTGGTGGAAATTTATCTGGTTATGTGACCGCGCAGAAGATACTCCGCGTCAGTTACTTTTTCCCTACTATTTTTCGAGATTGTATCCTCGTAGTCCGAAGTTGTCATGAGTGCAGGATTTATGATCGTAAAATCTGTAAACCGCCAGCACCAATGCATCTTGTTGTCTCTGCTAGACCATTTACGAAATGGGGTATCGATTTCATGACCTGTGACCCTCATTCGTCTGGGGGGCATGGTTATATTATTGTCGTGGTCAACTATTTTACCAAATGGGCCGAAGCGATGCTTACATTCAACAACACAGGACAAACAACTGCATTGTTTTTTTTCAACCATGTTATTACACGATTTGGGGTTCCACGGGCTATAGTTATAGATCATGGGAAGCATTTTCACAACCATATGATGTATGAATTGACAGCCAAGTTAGGATTGTCGCATGATAATTCTAATGCTTATTATCCATAATCAAATGGACAAGTTGAGGCTATTAACAAAATTCTTAAACGAATGCTTCAACAAATGATAGGAGTCCGTAAAAGGAACTGGAACTTGATCCTGTACTCTGCCTTGTGGGCATACCGAACCTCGGTGAGAAACGCAACTAGATTCACTCCTTTTCAATTGGTGTATGGTCTAGAAGCTATCTTGCCATTCCAATGCGAAATATCATCGTTAAAACTCGTGATAGACTTGTTACCTGACACCTCAAAGGAAGAAGCACGTCTCCTTAACCTCATCCATCTAGATGAAATGCTTCGTGAAGCCCAATTTTCCAACAAAGCGCAAAAGAGATGTATAAAGGTGCAATACAACAAAAATGTCTAGCCTCGCATCTTCTTAGAGGGCGACTTGGTCCTTCTTTATGACTAGGAAGCCGATGTAATAGGTACAGGGAAATTCAAGCCATTATGGCATGCCCCCCTACATTGTCAAAAGAGTTCTTGCTAAGGGTGCCTACGAGTTAGTTGATTGCGATGGGATTCCATTGGCACAGCCTAGAGATGGGTTGTATTTGAAACGTTACTATGCTTAATCATGAGCTTAGAAATTTTTTGTATTATATTGTTTATATGTTGTTGATTTCCATTCACTATCTTAATTTGTTTTTTAGAGTTTTCTTGACGTTAGTAATCCGATTTACATTTCATCGCAGATGAATGAATCTTCGGAACCATTTGTTGGATATGCTAATGGTGCTAGTCATAGTACACAGAATCTATCCTCTGCAACATGGGCCATTTTTGCTCCGAACGACAAGTTAGTGAGTTTTCAAGGGATTTGTATCGGTAGATCGACAAACAATATCGCTGAGTATAAAGCATTGATCGAACTTCTCTCTGATGCCATTTCATTTAGTATTAACCGCATAATCATAAGGTTAGACTCATAACTCGTGGTGCTACAACTTACTAGTATTTATATTGTTAGAATTCCAGCACTTCTTAGATTGTTCCTAGGAGTTCGACTTTTGGAGAGACATTTTGATTTCATTCAATATCAACACATTTCCAGAAATCTTAACACTTTAACTGATTCATTAGCTAATCAATTTTTAGATAGACATTTGCGACATAGTTAAAGAAAACTTTCACATCATTGAATAGGATTGCGCATTAAACATAGGAAAAACTCTGAAAACATATAGATAGATAGTTATAGATTTTTTAGAAAATTTGTGCCCAAGACATGTTGGTCATCTGACCTCAAAATGTATGCAAAATGTCACAAGTAAACTAGTGGTGCTCATGATAGCACGCTATAGATCTAGAAATCCTACGGAGCAACCGCATCCAACGGTTAGGAACCCCAATTGTGTGTCACTGCAGTCGCATGGGAAGCTCTTCGATCCAGAAATCCAGAATCCTGAAGGTCAACCCCTCTATGTGCTACCGGAGCTCAGCAAGAGTCTCAACCATATAAAGGTCCTGAAGGATTACTCTATTGACAGCCCTCTCTGCTGGTGCATCGGCTTCGCGCTCTGTTTCCTCTGCTGGTTGAACGCAACCAATATTTGCATTACATTAAAAATTTAGTTTAGTCTTGGAAAGAAATCAAAACAAAAAAACATTTGTATAAACCTTATAAAAATAAAAAAACATGGTCAAATCATTCTTACCTATTTCACCCCACTGAGCGCCTTCTGGTAAAACTAGACCTGGATCTCCTTGGAAGTCGATGCCTGCGTATGCATACTCATCGATGGCGACGATCTATCGCTGGAACCAGGCAAAGAATGTAGTTGAGAACACAACAATCGATTGGCCTGAATGTCAACCCATGAGTTCTACCCATCTCTTCATCCGAGGATCTCTAGGATTAGATATATCCAATGTTACATGTTGTGGTTGCATCAGTGGAATCTATTCCAAAGTGAAAGATATAAGGATGGAACCATAACTGAAATTTTTCTTCCTTCCTCCATTTTTTTTATTCAGTTGTTCCTTTATCTGAGATAGAACAACTTTAGAACAGTTGAAGACTGTTGGCTCTAAAAATTCCAACGCATACTGCATATACTAGCTGTTCACTACATAGAGTGTAACGGTGCCAGCTAGTTTAGCAATCGTGAATAGGATGGTTCTCAAAGGAAAATCCCTGACATCACGGATGTTTATTTTTCCATATTTTCTAGGTTCTGACCTCGAATATCGATACTGCATAACATAATCCCTCACTGTCTCTCCTCCAATGGTAGATCCTGTGAGTGAAATGGGCAAACCTCTCGTCGACAAACCTGTGAGAAAATACACATCCTTGACTGTTATGGACAACACTTGATTTTTTATGTGAAATGCCTCTATCTTCGGATCCCATGCTCAAACAAGAAACTCCAATAGTTCTATTTTTTGCCTCATGCCCGACAATTTGAAGTACTTAAGTAGCCCACAATCTCTTAAAGCTCTTACAGTACCTGGATCATTCAAGGCAATCATATCTTGTTCTTCATGTTCTCTTTCTCTCCATGTAATCATCACTATTATCTAATGGAAACCTGAAAATCAACCATAAGATCCATTAGATACCATTCATTGCAAAAAACTAGGCAAATTTTGGACACAGCATGAAAACCAAAAACTTCAACTATGCCCAATGTATTCCCTGGGTTGAGACAGCGTGTTGCACATGCAGGTACACTTCACTATACCTTCTATGCAATGCAGGTTTCGACATTCAGGGGTGCGTTGCCCTCATTTTGGGCATAATTTACCCTAGAGGCCTCAAAACCCTAAAAAACTGCAAAGAATGGGAATGAAATGAATATTGAAAGGAAGAGGAGATTCATGCTATTTACCTGGAACAAACGACGATGAAATCTGTCCATAGAAATGACTGCAATCAATGATAGAATTTCGAGGGAAAAATTAGGTTCAGAGCTCCAAAATGCAAATGGTAACTATGGAATGGTAAAAATGAATAGTGAAACTGCTTTATATAGTCATTTAATTACTTATAAGTTAAATTTATTGCTATGACTATGGTTTAATTATGTTTTTATCATGAAACAAGTATTTTTAATCCATTTGATGTTGTTCTGAACAGGAAATACAACTGACAAACAGGTTAGTCGTGCAAATTTATTTCAAAGAAAGAATTGACCACAAAGCATACTTTTTCTCCTTATTTTTCGAGCTTTGATAAAAACGAAAAAGGATTTGAAGCGCACTTTTATCTCTTTTTAAATATTCTATAACAGTGAAAAGGGAACCCCTGGAGTCTTTTTTTAGCTCTTCTCAGATTCTGATAATGTGAAAAGATTGCCGAGCACTTGTAATTTCAAGCTCGTTAAAGTAAATGAATTGATTTCTAATCAGCATAAGTTTAACCCTTTTCCGGACTGAGATGGATTATTTACGAAAAAGGAATACGTTGGTTAAACATGACCAAAGAGGTTCTTTCAAATATTATTTTACACTTTTTCAGATCTCAGAGACAAATTTATGAAAAATTACTTTTGGAGTTCTCTTTCGTCCTCTTTTTCAGACTCCCTAATTATGAAAAAGGATCGGGCTATCACTGTCGTTAAGCTCGTTAAAACATAAAATAGCTATGGGCTTGTCAATCATGAAAAGAATCGAGTTTCATTCATCGCTAGACTCGTTAAATTATTAAATAGTGATACTTTATTTGCCCGAAGGGTTGAATTATAGATCAAGCAAATTTTATCCTCCTCAAGCTTGTTAAAAAATAAAGAGGTACAGGTCGACAAATGACTAGGGAAAATTTGGGAAAAGCAGGTAAAGTTTCTTTTTGGTAGCAAGCCACTCTTGAACATGACACTTCTTTCACTCCATGTTCGTGATTGTTTGGGTTGGGTAATCATCTTGATGGTTTATTCACACCTATGGTTCATCATACCTTCACTTCAGTTTTGGGTCAATGTTGCCAACTCATCACAGTGTCGCCGATATGTTCAAGAGAAGTCATCCAATGATTAAAAATTTATCCATCTGCAATACTCGTAAACCTTCATTTTCATGACCGTCATCCCTGAAAATTGCTATATCAAGTCATACCCTTGTCTCCGAAATCAGTATATCCAGCTTTGCAATAAGGTGACTTCATGTTGACAACAAATCAATATCCAGGAAGTTCACTTAGAAACATCAGATTCTAGTACCATGAGGCTTGTTACAGCATTGACAAGATCCTCACTTCCGGACCATTGACCGAAAGATTTTGTTTAGCGTTCAACATCAAATCATCTATTCACGCCTTACGAAATGTATTGCAATACCTTGAGGGCCATTTAAATTAATGGTGGTTCTCTCGAATTTGTTAACAGCTCACATTATTGGTTGGTAATCAAATTATGTATTTCCATGTTTGACAACAAATCATATATTCGTGTGCATACACTTGTACCCGAATGATCGAGTGAACGAGATAAGAAGACCCTGGATATAGTTTCAGCCATCCGGGCTGCGATTTTAGGATTGTTGTACACATGATCTCTACGGTGACCTTACATACATATTTTCATCCAAACATGGGCCTATATATGTAGGTGTGTCTGCATCTGGGCAACATTCCAATGTAGACGACTTTCTGAATTATGTACATGTTATTAGATTGTTTTATGTGCTGACTATGGGAATGCCTACCCTCAACAATTATGATCAATAGAGGATATATCATGATGCAATGTATTGTAAGATTGATGTGGGCGACCGTTCAGCTTTGTTTCCAGGCTCATCACAGTGTAAATCATCTCAATCAATTGTTCTTATTATTTGAATCTCATTCTTTAGGGGGCAATTGTTATAGGTCAATTTGGGCACCATTCCCAATGACCTGGTTAACTGGGCATCATCTCCAGGACCGATGATAAAAGGGTCTATCATTCCCTATCATCTCAATCACTATATGCCCTAAGACAAGAAACAACATGAATCAAATAGTGACTTTCATCAAGCAAGGATTTTCCATGGTTTGAAGCTTATTATTAAACATATGAAATCTCACCAACGCAAGCTCCAAGGGGCCTAAGTGCATTTCATACAGGTAGCCCCATTCAAGGCTCCTTTGCAGAGCACTTCCCAACATTCAAAGGTGTGTTGGTCACATTGGGAGCGAAATTGTCATTGTTCCGGAATCTCCACTTGGCCAGTGTCTTCTAGAAAGGTTCACATGTGTCAAGCTTTGGATCCAAGTGTCAATTTGACATATAAATGACTGGAAAACATGTCTTGCCTATTTTTGGAATGAAATTTATTGCAAAACAACCTACAATTCATCTATAAATTGAACATAGATCTAAGTGTTTGAAGAGGAAGAATTTGAGTAGAGAAATGCTGGAGGATTTTCAATAGAGAGTTTGATTTGTGGAGCTGCTGTTGGAGAGAATTATGCTGTGATGAGACTTGGGAACATTTTTGGAAGGTCACTTCAAATCAGTCATTAGGTTGTAACCACTCCTTCTATCATCAATAAAGAGTACGTCTTGTTTTTCCCTACATGCATCTATGTTATCTTTGATTTTACATGTTGTAAGATCTTGGTTGATGAATGTAGATTATGCTTAATTGATTTAGCTAACTAGCTTGAATAGATATCTGTAATATTTCATCTTCTACTGTTTCAGTGTTCTTTCTTGCAGGAAGAATTTAGCCATCAAACCGATTGAATTTGAAGTTGTAGTGGAAGCAACAGAAAGGATCCATTTGGAAGCGATTGAAACAAGTAAGCATTCAATACTCTCTGTGTATCTGTTCTGAGTTAGGAAAAATGGTAGTATAGTCTTTCACATGTTGTTCTAGACTAGACACCAGTCTAGGGAAGCGTAGTTTATCCGTAGATTACAATTCTGGCCCAACAGAGCTGGTGGATCCTCAAATAGTCAAATAATAACTAACCTAGAAGGTTCACCAGAATAGTGCGCTAGGGTTTTGGAAAGGGATCTACAAAATTTAGCAGGAGAAAGGCGACTTGTGTCGCCCAAAGCAAACACTGCAGATGTTTGAGAAAGCCCTATGGAAGGAGCAGAAGGAGGAGGAAGTGGGTCTCCTGGATCCAAGAGGAAAAAGAACGAAGTCATCGGGAAGAAGGAGGAGTGACCGTATTGTGTGCTCGGAGTAGAAATTAGCATAGATGAAGTCATGGAAGCTACTGAGACAATCCTTGTGGGAAGAGTCCTAGGGAGAAAATTTTCGGCAAGCTATATCACTGAGTGGACCAATACAGAATGGAACGAAGCCCCTGGGAAACCTTTGGAAATTCGAGCCCTAGAAAAGGGCTGGTTCAGTCTAAAGTTTGAACAGAAAGATCATTTGGAATGGGTCTTGGCAAGAAATTGGTGTTTCGGGAAGAGGCCGATTTTGTTCCGAAGATGGAACCCACTTTTCGATGTTTAGAGGGAAAATATGGAAGAGTCCCCTATTTCGGTAAAACTTTCGAGACTCCCTCTTTATTTCTAGACAGAATCTGCCTTTCAATCCATCAGAAGTACTCCGGGGCAGTTCCTAGAAGTTGAGTCATCTTTCAAACAAACAAGGGACCTGAGTGCGGCCAGGATTTTGGTAAATTTAAACCCCTGGGAAGGACTTGCAGATGAAATGTGCTTGAAGTAAAAGGACTATGAGTACATCCTGATCTTGGATTATGAACACTTGCCATTTCATTGTCACAGGTGTCATAAGTATGGGCATCTAGCAAAAGACTTCCCTCTTGGTCACCGTCGTAGAAGAAATGAAAAAAAGGTGAACAAGGAGGCTCATCCTTCTATGGAAGCTGAAGAAAATAAGGATCCTGAGGAGCATTTGATGGAAGAGACAAAATATTTGGACACAACAATGGAGGAAACAATGCTTTCAGAAAATCAAGAAAATCTTCTAAGTCAACAGGCTTCTGAACATGCGTTGCAGTTCTCTCGGGCCCCGAATCCTCCAAGAGATGAAGAGGCAGAAGCCGCACCTCTGGAGGGTACGCCTCTTATCTCTTATCCCTCATCTGTTTCTTTCATTTTCTCTTCTTTTATTGATCTCTCAAAGCCTAGTCCCTCCAAGCATAATGAAATGGAATACATTAAAATGCATGAAATCATTGAATCCCTCGATAGTATTATCACTACCCTTCCCTCCCCATCCCTGCCTCCCTCAAGTGGTTGTGTCCCTGGGCCCGAGTCTCTCCGGTCGAGTCCCCTTGGTATGCCTCCTTATAACCTTAGATCCGTTGTGAATAAACCGTGGAAGAGTAAAGCCATTGGAGGGATGGAATCAAACCCTATTCTGGTTGGGCCTAGAAATTTGAGAGGAAGGAAATCAAACCTATGAAAGGCATAATTAAAATCAAAACTTGATATCGTAGATGGAAATTAGAGGTCCCTCTCTAGGGTGTTTAGAGCAGCGCATTCACCCCCACATGGTTACCGATGATTATTCTCTCCTAAAATTGTAGGGGCTTGGCTAGTTTGCATAAAAAACTAGCCTTAAAGAAACTGATGAAGTCACATAAACTGGATGTCTTATTCCTCCAAGAAACTTTGGGCCAGGGAGAGGAGGTAAAAGAAACCCTCTCAAGAATTTTTCCTGGATGGGTTTTCTAAGCCTTTGATGCCGAAGGAAGATCAAGGGGTATATCATCGGGATTTAACTCAGCAAAAATGAAGGAGTTGTCATCTTGGGGTTTGGAAAATTCCTTAGCTCTGGAGGTATATTCAAATGAGCTCTGTATCCCTCTTCTATTGCTCAATGTTTACAGGCCCTGTGTGGAGATAGTGTAGTTTTGGTACGCTCTGTTCACAAAATCTTTTTTGAAGAACCCAAGCCTGATCTTAGGAGGGGGCCTAAATTTATCATTAGGTCTATCTGAATCATGGGGACCCTCAGCAAGGCTAGATCAACTTAATGATTTTTTCCTAAACAAATTGGCCACTTTTCAGCTGGTGGATGACAGTCTAACTAAACCTAGACCCACTTGGAGGAACCAAAGAGTGGGAGAATACTGGGTGGGGAAAAAATTGGATAGGTTCCTCCTTTGTGAAAATTTGGTGGCACGGTCCTCTGTGTTTAAACATTGGGTGGGGGAAGGGAGTCTATCTAACCATCTCCCAATTTTCCTTGAGATAAAAGGACAGCAGAAAAAGCCGGGTTCCCCTTTCAAATTCAATTCCACTTGGCTAAATGACGAGGCATATATCAAACTGTTTCATGCCACCTAGAGGTAAAATTTACCTAGGGACCCTGGAAATATGGGCAAGCAGTTTATGGAGAATTTGAAAAACATGAAGAAAGCAAACTGAGAGTGGGAAACTCAAAATCTATTAAAGAGGAGGAGGAGTTGAGGAAGGTATATGAGGAGCTTTATTTACTTCAAAGGCTAGAAGGAGCAGGTTACTCATCCATAGAGTCGAGAAATCAGATTAGGGAGCTGGAATCTATAAGGAAAAAAATATTGTTGGAGAAGGAAGAGAGATGGCGCCTAAAGAGCAAGGCAATATGGTTACAAGTGGGTGACGAAAACAAAAATTTCTTCTAGAACTATGCCAAGGGAAGGAAAAGTATAAACACTATTTGGGAACTCCAGATGGAGAATGGAGAATGGGCCCGCTCATTTGAAGACCTTTCCTCACTAGGAATAAGTCATTTCAAAAACCTTTTCAGAGCTCCAACCGAAGTCTCAATAACTGAAGTAATAAGGGTGGCCCAATTTTTCCCTAGTTTCATAGACGAGGAAGGAAATGATAGCATTGTGGAGCTGGTCTCAAAGGAGGAAGTAGAAGATATCTTAAAATCCATGCAGAAGGACAAAAGCCCTGGGCTCGATGGATGGACAGTTGAATTTTTTCAGCACTTCTTTGAATTACAAGGGGATGACCTGGTAGAAGTGGTGGAAGAATCTCACAGCCTAGGGACAATTTACCAGCCTTTTAATGCAATGTTCTTGGCCCTAATCCCTTAAAAAGACTACCCTATATCGTTTGATGATTTCCGTCCCATATCCCTCTGCTCCTGTATTTATAAGATCATTTTAAAGGTCATAGCCACCCGTTTAAAACCTTTCCTCTCAAAAAATATCTCGTAGGAACAATTTGGATTCCTGGATGGAAGACAAATCCATGAGGCTGTTTTGGTAGCTCAGGAAACTCTCCATAGCCTAAAGAAAAGAAAGAAAAAAGGAGCTATAGTTAAAATTGACTTGTCCAAGGCCTATGATAAAATCAGTTGGATGTCCTTAAGGTTGCTAATGACTCATCTTGGTTTCAGGATTGACTTTATCAATTGGGTAATGAGTTGTATCTCCTCTTCAATTATATCTGTACTGATAAATGGTGCAGCAAAAACTTTCTTCAATCCTTAGAGGGGCCTTCGTCAAGGCTACCCCCTCTCCCCTCTACTGTTTTTATTGGTAGCTGAAGTACTGAGCCTGATGATTCACGAAGCAAAAAGAAGAGGGGAATTAAAAGGAATTGAAGTGGTCGTGAATTTATTTGTCACCCATCTATTGTTCGTTGACGACATTTTGTTGTTCAGTGATGGTAGCTTGGAAGATTGTCGGCATTTAAAGGAGTTTATGGCACTCTTCCTGAAAGCTACGGGCCTTAGAATAAACAGTCGAAAATCCTCCCTGACAACGACTGGTCTCTCAATGGCTGAAGTGAGCAGAATCGAAGGAATACTCCAGTTTGAATTTAAATCCTTGGAGGACACCTTTAAATACCTGGGTTTCATCCTAAAGCCATATTCATATCTGATACAGGATTGGAAGTGGCTCTTATAAAAAATCAAGGCAAGAATGAAGCACTGGAGCTTCAAATGGTTATCAAGAGCCTGAAGGTTAGTTTTGATAAAATCGGTGGCGATGGCCATTCCGGTATATTGGGTAGGGCTATCATGGGTCCCTAAGAGCATCCTCTCTTCAATAAACAAGGTTTGCAGCAGCTTCTTATGGGAGGGTTCAAAACATGACCATGTGACTCCCTGGGTGGCCTAGGAGAAAATAGTTAGACTGAAAACTTGGGGAGTCTGGGGAATAAAAGAGTTAACCTCCTTCTCTAAGTCACTAGCAGCTAAACTAGCATGGAGGATAATTACCCTAGACAACCTCTGGACATATGTTATAAAGAGGAAATACATTGATCCTATGTCAATCATGGACTGGCTAAGATTACCCCAAAACATTTCCAAAAACTTGTCGATTGTATGGAAAGCCACTATTGCCTCGGTGAATATTATTGAGCAAGGTTTAGCTGGGCAGGTGGGTGAGGGGACCAGGGTAAGGTTGGGTCTGGATCCCTGGGTAGGTTTTTCAGGGAATTACACTCTATATAGAGATCTCATCGAGCTAATGAATGTTAGAGGCTTCACCAGCCTGAATCAGATTGCAAATCATGAAATATCATCATTGTGGAGACAAGGATGGATGACTGGGGTAGACCTCCAGCTTGAAGAAAGAATGATGGAGGAATGGGAGAATTTCATGAGGGATATTCAAAACTCAAATTTCAAGTTACAAGATAAGAGGGATGAACTCAGGTGGGTCCACTCCCCATCGAGGACATACACTCTGAAGTTTGGATATAGTTGGCTTATGACACATAAAGGATGGGATGCTTAAGTATGGTGGTATAAACCCATGTGGGAGCTGAAAGGACCAGCTAAAACAAAATTATTTTTCTGGTGCATTCTCCAGGAAAAGGTACCTACTTGGGATTTTCTACAAAAAAGGGGGAAGATAGGTCCAGGGTGGTACATTATGTGTAAGGATATCCCTGAAACAACGCATCATTTATTTCTAACATGTCCTTTCACCATCAGCCTTTGGAATGAAACCCTCAGGATGCTAAAAATACCTCAAAGATGGGAAGGAGGTGAGATTTAGGAAGCGTGGCAAAGGTGGTGGCAAGATGCACCAAATGAGAAGGCCAGAAACATCCCCTTACTGATATCTTGAGGAACCTAGATTGCTAGAAATCATGCTATATTTAAAGATTCTCTCTTCCCCATAAGAAAATTGGGAGCAGAGGGAGTCTCCATTTTTGAAAATATTCCAAATCCCCAACAGGCACATCATCCTAGAGCCATCCAATAGGAAAACATAAAAGGGAATATCCCATGGGCTTATTTTGATGGGGCTTCGGACCCACAGGACAGATGTGGAGTGGGTCTAGTTATTCATTTCCCGACAAGGAAAATTCTCAAAGCTTCTATTGGACTGGGACAGCGGTCAAGCAACTTTGCAAAGTTAAAAGCTCTACATCTACTCTTATGTTGGCTCTCTCTCTTAAGTTGTAAAGAGGTTCAGATCTTTGAAGATTCTCTAAACATTGTCAAATGGTTCAATGGGTCTCAATGATGCATAAATTTTATCTTGCTTCCGTTCCTTAATGAGGTATCTAGATTAAAATTATATTTTAACAAGATATCTGTTTGCCACATTTACAGGGAACAGAACCACGAAGCAGACCTTATTTCTAACGATGGAATTCGACTTGATTTGGGGATCTGGATAGCTGTAGAAGTTGAAGATGGGCTGGTTTGAAATATCGAACAACCTTTTTTCAACTGAAGAGTTATTTATTGCTTGTATTTACTTCTATATATATCAGACTTATGAATGTTTTCTAGTTGTCTTTCTATACAAAATAATTTTTACTATCTGTCTTTGTTTTAGGTCATTTTCCTCTATGAGGAGGTCTAGGAGACAGGGAGAAAAAAATTTGTTGTAACAAACCTACAATGGTAATTTTGTTTTAAACTGGACCAGTGTCTACCACCCAGTTTTTCTGATCCAAAGGGGCTCAAATATGGCTCAGTCTTAATGTTTTCTCCTGTTTCAGTTGATTTCCCTGGCAAGGGAACCAGGGGGGGGCATAAAGACGCTGAGTATTTACTGAATTAGAGATTTTTTTTTTGAATCAGTTTCACTAGCAGTAACTCCATCTCTTTTCTGCAAAGGAAGGAAATGCAATTTTTTGAATGCATCATGCATATACTATGTAACTCTCTATGATTTTAATAGATCGTTCGATTTTTTCTCTGGAAAAAAATTTACAATATATATATATATATATATAACCTAAGTTCTAAAATGAACTTATCATGGTGTTTAATAAAACTATATCAAAAACATTTAAAAAAAAACATTACATCAAGGTTCTAAGACCTTATACCAAATGCATTTCACGGATTCCAAACGTCTTTATCCAAAATGGTTTAAAGTGTTTATCGCATCCATTGAAGCCCTTGTTGACTGGGCATCTAACTTGTGCAATAATGCTCCTATTGGTCGCAGCTTTGACACGTTGGTAGATCTCAACCTGATTTCAAAACGTTTCAAAAATTCATTGCGTCCATTTGAGAGGCTGCTGAGGTATGCAGAATTTTGTGCGATACAAAGTGGATTGGTTTAGAGTTGTGTTGTGTGGACATGGAGGGCTCCACAACCATTGATGTGGGCCATTTCAAAACAAAACGAATGACTTGTTAATGAACTGGTTGGCGAGGTTTTAATGGTAGGGTTGCATAATTTTGAATGCGAGATGGTGTGGATTGAACCACGAATTTATTTGCAGAAATAGGCTACGGCCTTCAAACATAATTTTAGATTTGCAGGAATTTAAATCGGAGATTCAATTCAAGGTGGAGTGTAAAACGAAATTTGTTTTCAGCTGCTCCTGTCCTTTGCAAATTCACATCACAATTCAAGCTTGTTGTCCTTCTCCTCTGGTTCGCAGTTGGAATTAATTTCCAACACTCCC
Source organism: Pinus albicaulis (assembly GCA_034641835.2). Lineage (NCBI taxonomy): Eukaryota > Viridiplantae > Streptophyta > Pinopsida > Pinales > Pinaceae > Pinus > Pinus albicaulis. The sequence goes on from CM076569.1 coordinate 341,514,373, forward strand.
CCTTAATTTCAATTGTTGTATTCTTTCATACCCAGACATTTTCTGAGATAGTTAAAACTCTTCTGCCCCAGTGGTTTTGTTAATATACCATCAAACTTCTCTTTTGTTCTGTAGTGTTGCAAAAAAACTTCCCCATTGTTCACTAATTCTCTGATGTAGTGATACTTTGCGTCAATGTGTTTCATTCTCTTATGAAACACTGGATTTTTGGATAAAGCTATAACTGATCTATTATCACAATACACTGTTGTGCCTTATACTTGTTCATGACACAAACTTCTCAACATTCTTCTCATCCATACTTCTTGACATGCTACTATTGTAGCTGCCAAATACTCTGCCTCTCCTATTGATAATGCCACAATTGGTTGTTTCTTAGAAGCCCATGAGATCGCTCCTGATCCCATATGTAAAGCATATCCAGAGGTGCTTTTCCTGTCATCTATACCTCGATTCCAATCACTGTTAGTATATCCAATCAATTCAAAATTTTCTTAAGTGGTGTATAAAATACCATCCCTCTTTATTCCTTTCACATACCTCAGAATTCTTTTTGCTGCTTGCCAATGTGCCTCCTTTGGCCTTTCCATAAATCTGGAAATTAAACTTACAACATGCATAATATCAGTCCTAGTTGCAGTCAAATACATGAGGCTGTCATATGATCTTATACAAACTTGGATCAAAATCCTTGCTGTTGTCTTCTTTGCTTAACTTCAATCCCATCACTGTAGGAGTAATTGCTGCCTTGCAACCCTGCATGTTAAATTTTTCTAAAACTTCTTTTACATACTTTTCTTGAGAAATAAAAATTTTATTTTCATTTTTCTCTACTTCTATTCCTAAGAAGTATCTCAGCAATCCCATATCAGTAATATCAAATTCATACTTCATGACTGTTTTAAAATTCTCAATGAGGTAAGCATCATTACCTGTGAATATCACATCATCAACATGCAAAACAACAATGAACATCTTACCATATTTTTCTTTGATGTATAATGTGGGTTCTTCTTCACATTTTCCAAACCCATTTTCCAGTAGATAGGCATCTATCCTACTATAACATGCTCTTGGTGTTTGTTTCAGCCCATACAGAGCTTTCTTCAATCTGCATACCTTGTGCTCTTGGCCTTCTTTCTCATAGCCTAGAGGTTTTTCAACATATACCTCTTCCATCAATACTCCATTTAGGAATTCTTATTTCACATCCATTTGGTAAAATTTCCACTTGAGTTGTGCTGCTATAGACAACACTGGCCTTACTATTTCCATTCTTGCAACTGGTGCAAAATTTTCCTCATAGTCTCTTCCTTATTGCTGCTTATAGCCTTTGACAACAAGCCTGGCCTTGTGCCTTTCAATCTTATCTTCAACATTGCTCTTGGTTTTATAAACCCATTTTATTCCAATAAATTCCTTACCTTTTGGAAGATCAACTAATTCCCATGTCTTTTTTTTTCTCTATTGCATTTATCTCTTCATCCATAGCATCTATCCATTTCTTATCTTTTACTACTTCTTCAAAATGAATATGATCTTATGCATGACATTATAATGCAAATAAAGAGTTCATACCTTCTGCTTTCTCATAAATTTCATTCAGAATTCAGAATTTGGTTCCTCTTTCACTTGCTTAAATTTTGCTTGTAGAAACACTCAAATCTGCTCCTTGTGATGTGCTTGAAGAAGCATTGTCATCACTTCTCAAGGGTGTTCTCATACCTGCTTGTGGTGTCCCTTGTTTTCCTTGTGTTGGTGAAGGTGGTCCTGCTAATGAGGGATGTCTTTTAGCCATTTCTTCCTCATCTTCATCATGAGACAAACAAATTTTTACATTCATTGTTTTCTCAATGCTTCCATCCCAAGCTTCTTCTTCAATAAATTGTACATCTCTGCTTATCATAAAATTCTTGGTAGATGGGTTATACAATCTGTATGCTTTGGATTCTTCACTGTGTCCAAAAAATATGCAATTTTCCCCCTTACTATCCAACTTCTTCCTTAGCTGATCTAGAATGTGTGCATAAGCCACACAACCAAATACTCTCATGTGGGTGACAAACTATTTTATGCCACTCCATGCTTCTTCAGGAACTCTGTTCATTATACTCTTTGTTGGGAATCTATTCAAAGCATATGCTGCACAATGTGCAGCTTCAGATGAATATTCATTTGGAAAATGTTTTTCCTTCAGCGTACTTCTTACGATGTCCATGATGGGTCTATTTTCCTTTTAGCAACTCGATTTTGTTGTGGTGTATACCTTGCTGTAAATTGCTTATCTATCCCATTTTCTCTACAAAAATGCAGAAATTCTTTGGAGATATATTCTCCTCCTCTGTCTGTTCGTTAGAATTTAATATGCTACCTACTTTGATTCTCTACAAGAGCCTTAAAGTGGCAGAATTTCTCAAACACTTCACTCTTTATTTTCAAGAAATAAACTCGTGTTTTTATTGTGTAATCATTAATAAAGGTCAGCATATAATGGCTGCCTACTAATGATGGTGTTTTCATTGGTCTGCAAAAATTAGAATGGACTATTTCTAAGGGTGCTTTTACCCTTATGCTCTTTCCTGATGGAAATCTTTCCCTATGTTGTTTTCCCAAGATGCAGCCTTCACAGAGTTTGTCTGGATTTTTAATCAATGGTAATCCCTTTACCATTCCTTTCCTATGCAACAAACTCAGACCTCCAAAGTTCAGATGTCCAAATCTGAAATGCCATAACTAGTTTTCATATTTTTCTTCTCTTTGGGATGTCTCTTGTGTCACTGCTACCATTGTAGCTCCTTTCTTCAAATCTGCTCTCATCTTAAGAGGAAACATTTTGTTTCTTGTCATATTCATTTGTGCAATCCTCTGCTTGCTTGGTGGTATGTCCATGATGGTACATACATCATCTTCAAATAAAACATCGTAGCCTTTCTGAATGATTTTTTCTATGATTAAAAGGTTACACTTCATACCAGGCACATAGTGAACATCTAATATGGATCTCCTTTCTCATTTCTTTGTCAAAACACTTACTCTGCCTTTTCCCATGACAGAGACTTTATTGTCTGTCCCCAATGTTACTTGAGACTTCACATTTTCATTTAACATGGAAAACTTAGAGATGTTTCCAGTCATATGGTTGCTATATTGAATCTAGAAACCATATATCTTCATTTTTCTCTTCAGCCATATTACATGCTAAAAAAAAGTTCTCTTGACTGAGATTTTCTTTTGTAAAATTAGCACTGAGTCTACTACCCATGTCACTCTGTTTCTTCCTACATTCATTGGCATAATGTCCATACTTATTACAGTAATGACATTGGACTTTGGATTTATCATACCTTTGTCCATGTGCTTGAATTTTTCCACCTTTTTGGTTGTTGTCTTGGCTTTGATTCTGACTTTGATTGTTGCCCCTTCTACTAGTATTTGCAAGGTTGTTTCTTCCTCTGTTTTGGTTTCTTTCTCTTCCTTTTCCTCTGTGGTTTGCTCTGTCTTTACCTCTTCCTCTTCCAAAGGAAATTTGGGTCTTGAAGGCATGCTCCAAAGATAAGTTTGATGTTTTGCTCAATCTTTGTTCATGTGTCATCAATGATGCATGTAGCTCATCAACAGTAAACAACGAGAGATTCTTTTTCTCTTCAATGGTTGTTACTATCGCAACAAATACTGAGGGTAAGCTCCTCAATACTTTCTCCACTATTATTATTTCTTCTATGGTCTCTCCATGAGATCTCATTTGGGCAACCAACCCAATCAATGCTGTGAAGAATGAGTCTATTGTATCAGACTCTTTCATGCAAATTACTTCAAAATCTCTTCTCATTAATTGAAGCTTTGTTGTTTTTACCTTCTCCATACCTTGGTAGGCTATCTATAGGGTATCCCATGCATCCTTGGACCTATTTTCTGTTGCAATTATTGGAAATATACTTTCATGTACTACCTGATAGAGATAGAAGAGGACTTTTAAGTCCTTCTTCATATTACACTTCAGCAAATCCTTGTCTGCATGTGTTAAGGCATTAAATTATTGTTCATCTCCTGGTTCATCTAAACCATTTTCAAATATCTCCCATAAATCTTAAGAGGCAAACATGGCTCTCATTGTGACTGTCCAATAGTTATAGTTCATCCCATTGAACTGTGGGAGTTGAGTATTTCCCATACTCGTGCTTTTGTTGGCTCCTGCCATAGATAGCTTACTGAACTATGCTTAAGACTTGACTATGTTTCTTTCAACCAAATCTTCTCACTGCTGAGACATAAGCTCTGTCTTCAAGAGACTTCCTTCTACAGTTCTCTGGGCTGTATTCTTTTAAGCAAACAAAAAACTATGTTTTGGTAAATACCCGTCTTTGTTGAGCCTTCACACTGATGTAGAAAACTTCAACAATTCCTTATTCCTTCAGCTTCTTTGGCAAATGAAAAGATCTTGGAATAGCTCTGATACCATGTTGAAATTTATGAATATTCCAAACACACAGAGGAAGCAGAGTTCCTCAACTAAACATAGAGATTTAATAAAAAAATATGGACAGAGAGGTGGAGTAAAAACTTTGTTTCTATTAAAATAAATGCTACTGGACTGTTACAAAAATGAAATTCTTTTCTTCAGAAATATGCTTGTTCTGGATTCACAATACAAAATTAGCTTGGCTGCTACAACAACACAACGCCACTCCTTTTTCTGCTCTCTGTTTTTTTTTTTTTTAACACACAGTCATGCTTCTGCCTTTTTTTTCTTACTGCCTTCTTCAAAAAAAAATAACTAAACACATTTGTTATATATATATTGTAAATATTTCATATTTACAATATATATATATTTATATATATATAACATATATATAGCCTAATTTCTGAAATGATCTTATTGCGGCGTTTAATAAAACTATATCAAAAACATTTAAAAAAAACAGTACATCAAGGTTCTAAGACCTTATACCAAATGCATTTCGCGGATTCCAAACTTCTTTATCCAAAATTGTTTAAAGAGTTTATCACATCCATTGAAGCCCTTGCTGACTGGGCATCTAACTTCTGTGATAGCGCTCCTATTGGTTGGAGCTTTGACATGTTGACGAATCTCAACCTGATTTCAAAACGTTTCAAAAATATATCGTGTCCATTTGAGAGGTTGCTGACGTATGCACAATTTCATGCAATATGAAGTGGATTGGTCAAGAGTTGTGTTGCGTAGACATGGAGGGCTCCACAACCATTGATGTGGGCCATTTCAAAACAAAATTAATGGCGCGTTAATGAACTGGTTGGTGAGGTTTTAGTGGCGGGGTTGCAGAAGTTTGAATGCGGGATGGCATCGACTGAACCATGAATTTCTTTGCAGAAATAGGCTACTGCCTTTAAACGGAATTTTGGATTTGGAGGAATTTAAAGCAGAGATTCAATGCAAGGTGGAGTGTAAAATGAAATTTGTTTTCAGCTTCTGCTATCCTTTGCAAATTCACATCACAATTCAAACTTGATGTCTTGCTCCTCTGGTTTGGAATTGGAATTAATTTCCAACACAAGTCACAGTGAAGAAACTTGTGGGGATTGAAAGAGGCTCTTCAAATGATCATGGTTTCTCTGCGGAGATCAAAACTCTCGGGAAAATCCACCCCCAGCATATATTTAAATTGCTGGAGTTTGTCTCAAATATCAAAGCATTTGTCAAATTAACTTGATTTTGCTGCGAATTTTGTCCAATGAAAAAGTTCTGGTAGCACATGCCCACTTGCTTATCTATTCACTAAAATATATGAAACACACATTCATCTGCACTGCATGGATTGTAGTGCAATATATTCTAAAAAATGCTTGAATTTGATCTTTTCTGCACCAGATATTTAACCATAGAAATGATTGAATTTGCTGTGTATAGCATCAGATTTAACGAGAGAACCCACACTTGGTACCACATGTCCACTTGCTTAATTGTTCACGAAAATATATCCAACACATTATGTTCTTCACTCTAGATGTGAGTGCAATATATTATTAATAAAAATGCTAGAGTTGCCTCTATTCTTCACTAAATTTAACGAAGGAACCCACATTCGAATCCTCTGAAGATTTTCGTTGAAAATATCCCAAAAAGCACGCAGAAAATCACAGCCCATGTTGCAAATTTTGTGCTAGCAAAGCTCCTGGAACATTCTGGTGCTTAGGAATGCATGTCTTCCATTGCAGGCACCTTTGGGTACAAAGCACCAGGTAAACTACCATTATATTTTTAGTTTCTAGTTTTTTTTTAATCTATAGGTGGAGTGAAGTAAGTATACATCTACTAGGGACATGTATGTATTTGGAATGCGATATTTTTATTGAATTTAAATCCAATGAAAATAATGGTTTTTTGTTTTTTTAATAAATATTAATTTCATCAATTTTATTTATTTAAGTTACAATTCGAACTTCTTTTTTGAGGAAGCAGCCCTAGCCATGCCAAAACACACCACGTCCAACCTTCTTACCGAAACAGACCATGCCTGGGCTTTCCTTTTTCAATAAATCATTCAGCATGATATCAATGTCGAGCTTCTATTGAACTATTGTTTCTGCCATACCACCAAAACCTTTAGTTTGTGAAACTTTACCCAATCTTCAACACAACGGGATTCAAAATGAAAAAAATAAAATAAAATAAACTAAAACTAAAACACTACAACCTTCAGGAAACAACAATATATAGGTCTAAAACACTACAACACTTAGACAAGAGCACTATAGCGGTCAAAGAGTAGTAGGTCGTAGAGATCTCCTTTATGTGATGTCGTCGACGTTCCCTTTGTACCCTAGTGCAACTGCTAGTATATTGAACTTAAGATGCTATTTTAAAGCACGATTCCATATTCAAATTCAATATGAATCAACACATAAAAGAGAATATTTAATAAAAAAACTTATTTACAATATTCATTTGATCATTAAAATGAGATAATAAAAGTTATCAAGTAAAAAAATGTGTTAATTAAATTAATTATAAAATCATGTTAATTTAATTTCCATCTATCCAAACTTTTGAATCCTTCTTCCTATTTTTCGTCATTTTTGGATGCAGGGAGGATCAATGAAATCGAGACTGCTGACTTGACCTATTCAATAGCTTACATGTGGCACAGTGACCTCGAGTCTATATTATTGATTGAAGGCAATAAATAACTGGTTTTCTCATGGGTCATAAATGCAGGGGTTGTGTATGTCAGTCATTGATATCTAGACAGACTAGTTATTTTCAAAGCTTTCATTGAACCATATCTTAAAATTCAGCCTCCCATTTTCCATATAGTTTTTGAAAATATGAATAATACTCACTATTATTTTTTATACATTGTTTTTAGTAATTTTTAGTAATGTAACTGTTATTTTTGATACATAGTTAATTTTTCTGAGTAAAAATTGTTTAAAATTTGATAGAAATTGATTGATATTACAAATTTCACTGTAAACTATCATGTGAGAATTAAAAAAAAAAAAAAAATGAAAATCGGAAATATTTCAATCAAATTTCAACTTACAACTCAAAAAATATCTAATAATTATTGAAGGCAACAATTATCTAGTAATGAGAAGTCCAGACTCCCACATTATTGAAGGTAACAATTATTGAATCTGTCATATGCTTGACGTTTCGAAGTTCTCTTCATTTTTAATGTCAAGAGTAAATATTCAATATAATGTTTAAGAGCATAGAAAAAACATCAAACTTAATCTGTCAATTCCAAGCTAGTCACATTCACAGACCCAACTCCTTGAAAAACCTTTACATCAAGCGGGAGTCCAATTATCTCGGTCCACAGAATTTAATCCTAATTCCTTTGCTCGAAATAAATTTAATTACTCTAAGCACATTGGTTGGATCGTTTAAATGTAAAACTATTTCTTATTGTATTGTATTAGTCATGGTGTAATAATTTCCACCACAATTATATTGTTCTGATTTAATCTCTTTTTTATTTTTATGAACATTTTGACATAGACACTCATCATCTATATTACTTGAATAATTTTAAATAGTTGAGTACAATTGAACACTACATCATTGATATTGAGTTGTAAGTTTTATGCACTAAAGAATTTCATATGCTTGCTTCAGTAAATGTTTTATTAGTTGTCTCAAGAAAGACATATGTGTCCACATCTTAATGGCTCTCCCTAAGATGTGGCTTGAATAAACTCATAGAGCTAAGAAAGCACAAGTGGTCACTAATCAAATAAAAAGAACATCTTTTATTTCTTGTCCTCTCCCCACCAATCCTATTCTTCCCTCTCCTCGTCTTAACATCGACAAATTGACAAGGGAAGCAGTGGCCAAAAGAACAAATTAAAGCTCTTTGCTATAATTTTGATGAAAAATACCTTTTGGAGTATAAATGTAAGAAGAAAAAACTTTTTATGGTGATTTCCAAGGGAATTTCTAAATATGATGGTGTTACACAGCATTTTGTCACTGTCCCTGAAATCCCCATCCTGCACATTGGAGGGCTATTTCTGTGACCAATAAGCAGTGGCATGCCTTGCCAATACCATCATTGCATCCCTTTCCATGAGCACAATATTCCTTCTATTAAAAATTTCCTGAACAGATCATCAAAAACCCCTATTTTTTCCTTGACGCTGGTAGCCCATTATGCCCTTGCGTCAATGAGGCAAATTAACACTGGCCCCTACACCAGCTGGCACTCTGTCTTAGTTAGCTACCCACGCCGATCTCTTTATGGAAAGTTTTTTAAAAATAGAGGCAAAGTTTCGATCACAACAACTTCGTGAATGAGTCATAGGGAGTGGTTCGACTGACTAACCACGACCTTCCTCCTTTGGCCTATTGTTTCCACCTTATGGGGAAACCTCCCAAGGGATAACACCTCGCTTCTACTATTGTAGGGATCCCAACCTCCTCCTCTCCTCTATAAATATAGCCATATTCAATTGATGTGCTAGTTGAACAGATAGCTCAAAAAGTTAGCATAGAAAGAAGAAGCAATCATAGCTTTGGGAGAATAGTGCAGAGTGTGATTGTTTGTGTGTGTTGAGAACATAGTAAGATCTTCGACCTTTGTTCATGAGGGTGTGGAAAACGTGCTTGGATACAGACCTGCCGAAGGAGAGCCTCAACATCAAGGCTTGGTTGTAAACTCGCCTTGTCTTTATCATAATAAAATGCATCTAATGTTTATCTTCCACTCTTGTTTACATTTATAATGATATTTATATCATTCCTAGATCAGTTAGTAGATTGTAATTGTTTTATGTTTGTCATGGTTTTACGCTTGTTGTGGTGTCTTGACTGTCTGTAGAAGTAATCGAACATTGGAAACAACGTGTATCGAGCTTGAGAAGAGCGACAGATCAAGAAGCTTCAACAGAAAGCGACAACATTGCATCAGGACAAGGTAGGTCATCTCCCATAGTTGCTAGACCCACCCTAGGGCTAAGGGATTGCCTCTGTCTGCAGAGACGATTTTCCTGGACAAAAAATTGGTGACTCCGCTGGGGAGTTTCTTTGAGTTTGTCACTCTTTTAGGTCTTCTTCATTTGACGAGTTTAGTCGAATGGCCATTTCTCTGTTTATTCCTATGTTTTTCATTAATTACGATCTTTTAGTTTTTTCTTGAAGTGGTGATTCTGGTCTTGGTTGGGAGAAATTCTTTGTTTTTTCTTGTTCAAGCATTGATGATTTTATTTTTCTAACAGTCGCGCAGATTGGCGTAAGTTTTTAGTTAGCAACCCACACCAATTGGCCATTGGTGCCAGTTATCAGTGAGCAAGTCACGCCCACTGGCGCTAGTTTCACCCACAAAAGTCGTGCCAATTTTAGGGTGTGTGAAAAATTGAGGTTTTTCCCTAATTCCTCCACCAGTGTATCTTTCCCTTCCGGTTTTTTTCTCTGTATGATTTATATGTTCTCGCTTTCACTCAAGTGGGTTTGATTGTCTTGTTGTTTTTTTTTGAGTTTTTGTTTCCTGTTTGGACATGCATCCTTACATCCTAGTTTTTTCTAGGATTGTGCATCAATTTCCTTCTTGCATGCTTCGCGGGACATCACCCTGCTGATTGAGTCAGTCTCCTTTCTTGGTGACCCATCTCTAGTTGATTTCCTTTTGCTTTTCGGTTGATTGAGTGTTCAAGTCTCAAGTGTCTTTCGAGTTCATTTGGTCCTCTTGTTTTCTTGTCAACATAGATTACATTGCTCATTATTCAACTGAAAAGTCTTCTTTCTATGATTTTTTGATGTAAAAGGGAATGAATGCCTTGTTTTGAGCTCTTGCTTTGGAATTCCTCTTTTTTCTTGAACTCATATGTCTTGTAGCCTTTTGAGGACTTTCGTTACAAAGTGTTTAAAACTGCGATTGCATTCTTAGTGTTTGTTTGCATCCCTTTTGCATTCATCCTTCCATTAATGAAATTTGCATTCATTTAGTTTTCATCTCATAGTTTTATTTTCGTTAAAATGCATTAGATCACATTGCATTGAAAAGTCTTTTTTGAGATCTATCATTGAACTTATATTACATTGTTCAATGATTGAAAGCTAAAAATCACATTGAATGCATTCTCTTTCATTAAAAGCATGCATTAAGTAGATTCTCATTTCATTGAAAAATGCGTTGAGTGCATTCTTATTCTTTCAAACAAAAAAGGAAATTGTGTATAGATTACAATTACATAGTTTTCAAACAAGAGGATTTTGCATATATTACATTGCATAATTCGAATCGCTAAATGTTTTTTATTACTTTTGGATAGTGAAATTCATCTATTTTGGAAAAGTTTCATTTGCAGTATTAATGTTTGTTGCATCATTGTTTCAGACTCTTCCCTTAACTAGATAGCATTCATCAAATTGAAATATTTCTTTTCTCATATCACTGCATATAGGAGATTGTTAGATGACATGTGGTAGGGCCTTGAAACTGAGACATAATTCACGATCAAATTTAAAATTTATTGAATTAACCTAAGGAAACATTGGAACTTAACACAAACATTTTAGTGGTCTAGGCTAGAGACGTATTTCAGCATCTTAAAACCTAGTAGCTGTCGTTCACCTTCTGCCTTTAGATAGTGCTAGTATGGACTTGTGCTCCCCATACCGTCGAGTATATAAAGGGAGAGCCTTATAGGTTGCAATCCTTTATCCATAGGAAGCCGATTCTGTCACCCTGTAATCGTGATACACCAAACACAGCATTCGGGGAGACTACCTTCACGTATCGAAATTCCTTGTTCATTTCTCTTTCATTTGATCACCAAGGTGTATATGGCAGTTCATGGAAACTTGGTACACCCTCTTTCTTAGATTACCAGAGTAGTCATTTCGATATTTTTGTGAATCTTTAAAAATAGAAGAGATCATTGAGCACTTGTCCTTTCACACTCGTTTCAACCTGAAAGTGATAGAGTCACCTTTTTCCTGTTTCTCGACTCTTAAAATATGAAACGACAGAGTTTTGTTTCAATGTCTTAAAATATTACTTGCACACAGAATATTCCTGGTTAAATTTATCTTCCTTAGTGTTTTTTTTTACGATTGTTTCCAATGGCAACATTTCCGGAGTTTACCAACCAAGGAATCCCCTTCGAAGGGAATCCTGGTCCCTTTCCTGCTTTTGGGAATGTTGGTGCTCCTTATATGGAAACATTATCCCTTCCTAGGTTAACTGTTGGTTTTCCTGTCTAGTTATTCTCAACCTCTGTGGTCTCGAGTATTCTGCCCTTTGTACAACCATCTCCTCCACCAGAACAACATCATGTTGCTTCTAAGGTGGACCTCTCCCCTTCTTTTCCTATTTCTTCATCCTCCTCTTCTACTTCACCTGGTGAAAGTATGGATTCCAGTACCTAGGTGGCTAAGAAGAAGAAGAAGAAGACAAAGAAGAAGAAGTCAGATAAGTGAGAGGCTAGTGTTGCTATTATTGCTCCTAAGACACCTTCCATCGATAAACCATCTAACTTTCCACGAATAGTCAAATTCCCTTGCATGTTGTGCAAAGGTGACCATTTTCTTTAAGATTGCCCTAGCATTCCCAAGGTACTTGAAGAATGGTCCGACAACCTTCTGCCATTGCCTTTGGGTTCTGGAAGTCATATTGGTGACACATCTTCGAATAGTACTAATAAGACTCGTAAGAAACAAGTTAAGATCATGAATCCCTGTAAGTTGTGTGAAGGGCATCATCCCATTCAAATTTTTCCATACATGGATGAAGCTAAGAGAGTGTTGGACAAACCTATTATTTCTGCACCCTGCCTTCTAGCAGGTTACCAGAAGCTTTCTTCGAGTCTTCCCCTAGTTGATTCAATGATTAGTCAAGATTCATATTTGGTTGATCCCGCTCCCCCAGAAATTCAAATTAAGGAATCCGTTCCTGACCAACCATTGGATGTGGAATCGGTCGACCTAATACTGCCTATGGTTCATCAGTTCTTTTCCATCGAGAGTGGATCTCATCCCCCTCAATTTCATCTTGTTTCTTCAGATTCCTCGGACTTGGAGACATATTCTCCTGTCCCTGTGACTCAAGAAGTTGCTCCTCCTGCTCCCATGATGGAGGTCGAGGAGGAAGCTCCTCTTGCTCTGGTAACACCAGGGGAAGACCATATCAGTTTGATGGTACCCACTCCAAGTAGTTTGGTCGCTTCTTTCGATTGGAGTCGATTTGTAGGATACCGCCTTCCTTCTTATATTCCTTTTGAGATCATGGTATAGGTCTTCAATATGATCGTACCTAGAATGATTATAGATGAAGGCATGTTTGTTAGTATTTTGTCTTCAACTACTTGGCAAGATTTTGGTTCTCCACCGCCTGTGCCTATTACACAGAATTTGTTGGCTTTTAACAAAGGAACCAGTCAACCGTTAGGGATCCTTCCAAAGCTGCCTGTTACTTTGGGAGGAAAAAATTTCTATATAAACGTGATGGTTGTTCTAGGCCCCTTGGATTTTAATTTACTCCTGGGGTGCGACTATACTTATGTCATGGGAGCGCTTGTCTCCTCCCTCTTTCATGTGCTTTGTTTTCCACACAAAGGTCAGATCATGACCATTGATCAGCTTTCATTCTTTGGTCCTGATGTGGCAGCTGGCCCACCATTATCTCTGCTATATTTTTATCCACCGGTTGTATATTCCCCACCACGATTAATTATGTGGCTACCTGTCCCATGCCTGCATTCAGTGATAGTGCCATTGTGCATTGTGTGCTTGGGGCATGGGGTCCTAACTTCCAGGATGTTTTCCTGCCATCAGATGAGAATCTCTTGGAAGCCATGACTTCTTATTCGACGTGATGAAGTCATCGGAGCAGAGTTAGTTTTCTTGTGTCAAGCTCCTTAAAAAAATGAAACAAGCTCGTCGGAGCATAATTCGTTTTCTTGTGTCAAGATCCTTAGAAAATGAAGCAAGCTCTTATGAGGATAGTTATTTTAATGTGTCAACCTCGTTAAAACAATGAAACACATTCCTGTTCAATTCTAGTCTTTGATAAAATCTCATAAAATCGTAGTCTTGTCTTTCACTTGATCTCGTAACTGAACGTTCACTCCCTCCATCTGTTTACTCAGGTGCATGGACTGAAGCTTGGGGGACATGTCCCTCCAATTGAGTCACCATGCTGGGGGCATGCAAACATTTCAAGCATAGTTTGTTTCCATTTCAAGCTTGTGTAAAAATGAAACCAGTTTCAAGCATAGTTTATCTTTGTTTCAAGCTTGTGTAAAAATGAAACCAGTTCCAAGCAGAGTTTCCCGATTTCAAGCTTGTGTAAAAATGAAACCATTCCTATTTCACCTCTCGTGATTGCCATTTTATCAGCCTGTTTTTCTATATGAGCCTTGGTTTTCTCACTCCATCGTTACTATCTTCTTGGCCGATCATACACGTTCACTTGGTTGTTTTTCCCATTGCCGAGGAACCGCTACAATGAGTAGTCTTCTTAGCCTACCTCTTTACCTTTACTTGTTTAGAGCACACCACTACTAAAACCAGTAGCTATCCTTTATACCACTCATTCATCCAGAAGGAGTAAACTTTTAGTGCTTTTCTGACTCTTAAAAATTGAAAAGATTGTCGAGACTCTTGTCATTTTGAACTCGTTAAATGACTGCAAAATGATATCTACCCAGTATAAGTTTACTGCTTTTTTGGGCTGGGATAGATTATTTACAAAAAAGGAATACCTTAGCCTATCTAGACTAAAATATTCTTTCAGATATTGCTTTCTACCTTTTCGGATCTGAGAGACTACTTACAAAAAGGGACAAGTTGGAGTTTTCTTTTCTGATTCTTTTCAAACTCTCTAAACATGAAAAGACGTCGAGTTATTCCTTTGTCAGACTCATTAAACCCTGATGACATTGGAAATCATCACCATGACGTTAACCAAGTTCCTCTTTCCTAGGGCTCGTAAAATGTGCTAGGTTGGATTTGTCCGAAGGACAAACTTATATGACAAGCATATGCTATCCTCTTCAAGCTTGTGTAAAAATAAGTAGGTACTCGCTAGAAATGGTGGGGGAAAATGGAAGTTATTCATCAGCTGTGTTGGGAGTATGTCACTCTTGAACATGACACTTATCTGTAGTTCGTGTCGGGTTGGGATATCTTCACTCTGTCACTTTGCCTCCATGGGTTTGGGAAATCCATTTGCCTATCATTCGATTACTGATTTTGTTAACACGACCTCTGATCCTATTTGAGTCAAATGCTTCCAAATTCCAGAGTCGTGTCGCCGATATGTTCAAGTGAAAATCCTTCTACAGTTTGTACATTCCTTGATCCTTTGTTTCAGTCTTGATTCACACTCATATTACATCCTCCATTTCATGTCGATGATGTGGGATTCATTATTACCCTCCTTCGACAGATTGCTTCCTGTCGACTTCAACTCATTATCCATGAAGTTGATCTAGAGACTCCTTTATGGTACCTTAGAGCTTGCATGCCCTAATGGCAAGTTCTTCGCATTCGACGATAGGTTCACATCATCGACCTTTGATCGGGTGATTTCATGGGTGTTCGACTTTAGCTCACTATTCACATTCCGTGGATTGTACTAGTAGTACCTTGAGAGCCATTCACAATATGGATGGTTTCTCTCGCGCTTGTTAATGGTCCACATCATTGACCGGTAATCAAGTGATTTTCTAGCATGTTCGACTTCAACACGTTTATTCACATGTTGGAATTTGTACTTTGATTGGGTGGTGTTGGAGCGCAAGACCTTGCGCTTCGATCACAAAAGTCCAGGTTGCGAGGAGTGATGAGTCATTCATGATTATATACACGATTCTTTAGACGGATGGATGTCCCCATTCTGTGGATCTATTTCATATGATCCCTTCATTTGGATGGCTGCATCTGTGCCAAGGATCCATTCACATGATGCTCTTCTTGATGGATAGTTGTGCCTATACCATGGATTCATGTATTTTCATTAGAGATTTCAGTTATGTATATGTATCTATGCTTGATTTGCAGCTCTCTTGACAGTAACATCAGGTTCCTTGCACGTTTTTGTAAGGAATTTCACCCCTCACTCATGTTCGAACTTCATGCTTTAGGGGGGCATCTGTTACACAAAATTTTGTCACTATCCCTAAAATCCCCATCTCGCACATTGGAGGACTATCTCTATGACCAATAAGTAGTTTCATGCCTTGCAAATACCATCATTGCATCCCTTTCCATGAGCATAATATTACTTTGCATGTTGTACAAAGGTGACCATTTTCTTTGAGACTGCCCTAGCATTCCCAAGGTACTTGAAGCATGGTCCGACGGACGTCCGCCGTTGCCTTTGGCTTCTGGAAGTCATATTGGTGACACATCTTCGAATAATACTGATAAGACTCATAAGAAACAGGTTAAGATCATGAATCCCTGTAAGTTGTGTGAAGGGAATCATCCCATTCACCTTTTTCCATACATGGATGAAACCAAGAGAGTGTTGGACAAACCTACTATTTCTGCACCTCCCCTTCCGACAGCGTACCAGAAGCTTTCTTCGAGTCTTCCCCTAGTTGATTCAATGATCAGTCAAGATTCATCTTTGGTCGATCCCGCTCCCCTGGAAATTCAAATTCAGGAATCCGTTCTCGACCAACCATTGGACGTGGAATCGGTCGACCTGATCCCGCCAATGGTTCATCATGTATTTTCTGTCAAGAGTGGATCTCATCCCCCTCATGTTCATCTTATTTCTTCAAATTCCTCGGACTTGGATACAGATTATAATGTCCCTTTGACTCAAGAATTTGCTCCTCCTGCTCCCATGATGGATGTCAAGGAGGATGCTCCTCTTGCTCCAGTAACATCAAGGGAAGACCATCTCAGTTCGATGGTACCCCCTCCAAGTAGTTTGGTTGCTTCTTTTGATTGGATTCGATTTGCAGGATACTGCCTTCCTTCTTATGTGCCTTTTGAGATCACGGTACATGTATTCGACATGGTCGTACCTAGCATGATTATAGATGAAGGCATGTCTGTTAGTATTCTTTCTTCAAATACTTGGAAAGCTTTTGGTTCTCCACCGCTTGAGCCTATTATGCAGAATCTGTTGGCTTTTAACAGAGGAACCAGTCAACCGTTAGAGATCCTTCCAAATTTTCATGTTACTTTGGGAGGAAAAATCGTCTATATAGACGTGATGGTTGTTCCAGGACCCTTCAATTTTAATTTACTCTTAGGACATGACTATACTTATGTCATGGGAGCACTTGTCTCCTCCCTCTTTCGTGTGCTCTTTTTTCCACACAAAGTTCGGATCGTGACCATTGATCAGCTTTCATTCTTTAGTCCTGATGTGGTAGTTGGCCCACCATTATTTATGCTGGATTTTTATCCTTCGGTTGTATATTCCCCGCCGCAGGTTAATTATGTGGCTACCTGTCCCATGCCCACATTCAGTGATAGTGCCATTGTGCATCGTGTGCTTGGGGCATTGGGTCCTGACTTCCAAGATGTTTTCCTTCCATCGGATGAGAATCTCTTGGAAGCCATGACTTCTTATTTGACATGATGAGGTCGTCGGAGTAGAGTTTTTTTTCTTGTGTCAATCTCCTTAAAAAATGAAACAAGGTTGTCGGAGCATAGTTTGTTTTCTTGTGTCAAGCTCCATAAAAAAATGAAACAAGCTCATCGGAGCATAATTCATTTTCTTGTGTCAAGCTCCTTAGAAAATGAAACAAGCTCTTATGAGGATAGTTTTTTTAATGTATCAATCTCGTTAAAACAATGAAACACGTTCCTATTCAATTTGAGTCTTTGATACGATCTTGTAAAATCCCAGTCGAGTCTTTCACTTGATCTCATAACTGAACCTTCTCCCCCTCCATCTGTTTACTCAGGTGCATGGACTGAAGCTTGGGGGGCATGTCCCTCGAATTGAGTCACCATGCTAGGGCATGCAATCATTTCAAGCATAGTTTGTTACCATTTCAATATTGTGTAAAAATGAAACTGGTTTCAAGCATAGTTTATATTTGTTTCAAGCTTGTGTAAAAATGAAACCATTCCTATTTTACCTCTCATGATTTCCATTTTATCAAACTTTTTTTTCCAGATGAGCCTTGGTTTTCTCACTCCATCGTCACTATCTACTTGGCCGATCATACGCGTTCACTTGGTTGTTTTTCCTATTCCTAAAAAACCACTACAATGAATGGTCTTGTTAGCCTGCCTCTTTACCTTTACTTGTTCAGAGCAGTTCCACCATTACCGGAACCAGTAGCTATCCTTTATACCACTTGTTCCTCTAGGAGGAGTCAACTTTTAGCTCTTTTATGACTCTTAAAAATTGAAAAGATTTTCGAGAATATTGTCATTTTGAACTCGTTAAATGGCTGCGAAATGATATCTACCTAGTATACGTTTACCCATTTTTTGGGATGGGATAGATTATTTACGAAAAAGGAATACATTAGCCTATATCAACTAAGAGGTTCTTTCAGATATTGTTTTCTACCTTTTTGGATCTGAGAGACTACTTACGAAAAGGGAAAAGCTAGTGTTTTCTTTTCTGCTTCTTTTCAAACTCTATAAACATGAAAAGATGTCGAGTTCTTCCTTTTTCAGACTCGTTAAACCCTGATGACATCGGAAATCATCACCATGACATTAACCGAGTTCCTCCTTCCTAGGGCTCGTAAAATGTACTAGGTTGGATTTGTCTGAAGGACAAACTTATATGACAAGCATATGCTATCCTATTCAAGCTTGTGTAAAAATAAAGAGGTACTCGCCAGAAATGGTGGAGGAAAATGGAAGTTATTCGTCAGTTGTGTCGGCAGTATGTCACTCTTGAACATGAAATTTATATGTAGTTCGTGTCGGGCTGGGATATCTTCACTCTGTCACTTTGCCTCCATGGGTTTGGGAAATCCATTTGCCTCTCATTCGATTACCGATTTTTTCAACATGATCTCTGATCCTATTTGAGTTAAATGCTGCCAAATTATAAATTCGTGTCACTGATATGTTCAAGACAAAATCCTAATGCAGTTTGTACATTCCTTGATCCTATGTTTCAGTCTTGATTCACACTCATATTACATCCTCTGTTTCATGTCACTGATGTGGGATTCATTATTACCCTCCTTCAATGGATCGTTTCCTGTCAACTTCAGCTCATTATCCATGAAGATGATCTAGAGACTCCTTTCTGGTACCTTAGAGCTTGCATGCCCTAATGGCAAGTTCTTCACATTCAACGATAGGTTCACATCATTGGCCTTTGATCAGGTGATTTCATGGGTGTTGGAATTAAGCTCACTATTCACATTTCGTGGATTGTACTAGTAGTAACTTGAGAGCCATTGACATTATGGATGGTTTAACAGATAGCTGAAAAAGTTAGCATAGAAAGAAGAAGCAATCATAGCTTCAGGAGAATAGTGCAGAGTGTGATTGTTTGTGTGTGTTGAGAACATAGTGAGATCTTGGACCTTTGTTCATGAGGGTGTGGCAAACGTGCTTGGATACAGACCTGCTGAAGGAGAGCCTCAACATCAAGGCTTGGTTGTAAAATCCCCTTGTCTTTATTATAATAAAATGCATCTGATGTTTATCTTCCACTTTTGTTTACATTTATAATGAGATTTATAGCATTCCTTGATCAGTTAATAGATTGCAATTGTTTTATGTTTTTCATGGTTTTACACTTGTCGTGGTGTCTTGATTGTCTATATAGGTAATCGAACATTGGCAACAATGTGTATCGAGCTTGAGAAGAGCGACGGATCAAGAAGCTTCAACAGAAGGCGACAACATAACATCATGATAAGGTAGGTCATCTCCCTTGCTGTCAATTTCATTTACAATCTAGGAAGGTAGATGTTAGTATGTTCCTATAGTTGCTAGACCCATCCTAGGGCTAGAGGGATCGCTTATGTCCGCAGAGGGGATTTACCTGGACAATAGATGGTGATGTTATTCCTACAAAATCATTGCCTCAACTAGATGATGTCTATCTTCCCTTTAATCAACCTGATGTGGAACTCATAATCTCTCTTCATGTTGTAACCAAATTTTAGTTAACTAAACTCTTAAATTAATTGATTATATTGAGCATCAAAACATCATTATCCTCATCACTGGGGGTTTCGCCCTATTGATATATATCATTCCACGTTCATTGATAAAGGTGGTTTTAAAAGTACGATAAAATAGTGAAAAGATATTGTAGGTATTTAGGGGCAATATGGGGGTTTATACATATTGGTGCATATAAAATGGGGTTTTCAATAAAAATATGGGTTATTTTATTAGAAATACGTATTAAGAGGAAAGTTTAAGAAAATTATTTTGGGAGGTTTTTATCAATATCTAGTGATATTAGAAGTATTCTTTAGTTTCCCATGAATGTAGGCAGTATGACAGAGGTTGACTAAGTGGAGACCTCGTGTCCTCATTGATAGTGGTAGCACTCATAATATTATTCAATGTAGAGTTGGTCAAGAGACCCATTGTTATATCCGTTAAGCCAACAAATTTCAAATCATGATTTCTAGTGGAGGTTCCCTGAAATGAGGGGCTTGTTATGAAAATGTGTACCTTCAAATTGTTTATTATTCTATGAAATGTTATGGTTGTTGAATGGTTACACACTCTCAGTAATCCAAATTTATGAATGGAATGAAATCAAATATAAATTTATTACCAAAACACAAAGATACAATGAAACTAGACTTCAGCTAATAAATGGAAAATGTTGAAATTATATACATGAATAATGGAAGTAAACTAGCTCGAACAGTGGTATCTTATCTCTAAGAAGAGATGTGACAGGTACACACCTTCCTGAATTATGTTACAATGAGGGTTAGAGGTATTTTATCATGAAGAAACAATGAGAAACCATAAACATCCAAAACCCTATAACCCTACGAGATGAAACACCAAAGGATTATGGGCTTTGATTGGATAAGTTGGAAAGTCAACTTCTTGGGGTCATAAATTTGGAAAATGATCTCCATTTGATGCACATGATATCCTATTGGAAAGTCTTGTTATAATCATACAATCAACAATAATATGCTACATCTTGGTATCTACAAGAACACACATATTATGAGAATACACAAAGGCAATAGAATATTGGGAAGGAATTCCAACCATCATTTTCCATTAGACTTAATTTGTATTTATACATAGATGATAAGTTGGAGCAGTTTTACCCTCTCATAACTAACCTTCATTTACATTACTTTAGACATTTACCAATGATTACTAAAATGTACACATACATAATACATGATGACAATCATAGGTCTAAGAGACCCTTAA
Organism: Pinus albicaulis; assembly: GCA_034641835.2. Classification (NCBI taxonomy): domain Eukaryota; kingdom Viridiplantae; phylum Streptophyta; class Pinopsida; order Pinales; family Pinaceae; genus Pinus; species Pinus albicaulis. Next base: position 341,535,164 of record CM076569.1, read on the forward strand.
AACATGTCTCGCCACCCTCGAATAAAGCCTTGGATCTAAGACAAAGCTTGTTGTAACTTCTTCATATCTGATGGCCACCTTTTGCATATCTCCATTTTTCACCTTCTTTGTAGTATTCTCAACCAAATGGACTGCTAGTCTAACCAAGAACCATCGACATCTCCTCTCTAGTCTAGGGGAATATTTTTCTCTCTTTATATGGACGAATATAGCGCGAAAATTTCATTCTTGGGAGTCCTTTATAAAAAATATGATAAGTGAAACATCTGCACAAGAACCATCCTACATTTTACTTCTTCCACAACCCAAGAATAAATCTACAAATTTATATTGATGGCTCAATACATACATCCTTTTGATGTCATCATTGTTAAAATATGTTTTTTTTTTTCTTATATGATTTCCTGTTATTAAGTGTTTCTCTGTTGCAATACTTTCAATTCAAACTTTATTTCCTATCTTGATACTATTTTTTTTTCTGATAATCTATAATGTATGTATTTAATAGATTACATGAAGGATTGAACATGACTCTTCTATGACTCAATTAACAATTTTTACAATTATGGTCAACTATCTATTCACAACCATCAGAAAAACTAAAAAATTCATTGCAAATTTGTGATGTTTTCCTAGGCATCCAACTGATATTTCATTTAAATTCATTCACATGTTATCACATTCTTTTCATTTCCATCATTTACACATATATAAGATAGAAGGATAATATTTTAAAAAATGGATGCATTTTAGCATCTGTCTAAGGCTCTTAAACTAATTGTGTTTAGGAAGAAACAAAATGATTTTTTTTTTCATAAGGGTGCATATAAATACACCAATATAGATGCCTCAGACTCCCGATTTCAAGATACAACTACATTCTCATATGTTTATCCATGACCTTTCTACACCCCTGTTATAGGAGGAAAATTTATCATCTCTATTAAAGCACCACTTATAGGTAGCCACATGTACATGGTATGCAATATGATCCCAAATTTTTTAGACAAAGAAAAGATCACTATTTTGGGGTGATCTATAGAAATATATGGGTGATTTTATATGAACCCTTCTTCAAACTAAAAATTTTAAAAGTTCACTAGTGAAACTCAAATTTTATCCCTTTTCAACAAAACTTCCATAAAGTGGACACCCCTACAACTATTGGTATTTGTTTGATGATGCTAATATATGATGTTGATATGTGTTACTATGCTAAAGTATTGATTATATGTATGTTGAATGAATTTCCTTCAAGCATTATATTCAGTCTCGTAAGTGTCTTCATTTATGCATTGAATAATCCCCTATTTAGGAAAGGAAAGCACACATTTAGTTATATTTGAATCAGTCCTTTCATGCATAAAAAAAATTGTGTAGGGATGAGACAATAAAAACACTAACTCCTCTTAGCATAATACACCTACTGTTAGGCGGATTAATCCCTTTTGCAGACAAGAGCGATCTCCCTAGTATTCTAAGGATATATAGAGACAAACAAACCAAATGCAAACCATTTTCTCTATATTATTATGATTCAATATTATTAATTAACTAAGTAGGAAGAGATGCTCCTACCTTAATTCCAACGCTTGTTGTAATCTTCAATCCATTCACTTCAAAAGAGGTCAATTCAGCATGTAAGACCTGCATCCAAAGACAAGAAAAAAGATTAAAAGCACCTGCAAGATATAATAATTCAGAAACATTAATCTATCTCAGTGATCAAGGAATCCAAGAATTAAATTACTCAAATAGATACATGAAAAACTTAATGAGAAAATAGAATCCATTTGTATTAACTTGTATGATAAGAAGTAACCTTACAACCTTGTCACCTTGATGTCATACAGGTTCTTCTAGAGTCCCGAACAACCGTTTTCCATCGGATTGACAAGCATTCTCATCTCTGAACTAGCATGAAACTATGGATATGAGTATGTAATCGTTATCATACCATTGATACCAAGTATAGAGAGTATAATTTCTTCAACAATTCACCTCAAAACAACCAAGTTCAAAGCACCCTTGAAACTAAAACATGATCTCAATTTATAGAAGAAGGGAGGAGGTTTTAGTTCCAAAGAAAGGGGGATAAAGTCCTCTCAAAAATGGATTTTAGTTCCAAATACCAAGGGATAATCTCCATTAATGAAGGGATAGAGGTTCATGAATGAAGGGGCGAAGCTCGACTAGATTACGCTTCTAGAAGCTTCTAGCTGAGAAAATATTCTACCAGCTGGGATTTTAGAACTTACTTTTCTTTTATTTTACCTTTTACGAGGGTCTGTAGTTTTAGTAAGCAGAACATGCGGGATGTGCCGTAGATTATAGAGTAAGAAACTGTGGTACCGTAGGCAATGACTAGGAAAAGTGCAGAGTTAGGCTTTTTAGGGTTTTAATGAGCTTTTTCCAAATTCCAAGACTTGGTTTAGGAAATTTATAATTTTGGACCTTCAAGGGAGCATAAAATAGGTAATGATGAACCCACATAGACAGCTAAATTTCATGGTCCTTGTTTTTTAGTAACAGGAACAATATTAGATACCCAATCGGTTAAAGGAATTGGATAAATAAAACCTGCTTTTAATAATATCTCAATTTCAGCTTTAATAGTAGAAAATTTTCGTGGATGTATCATACGTAATCTCTGCCTAATAGGTTTAGCATCTGGGTAAGTCTTTATTTCATGAATGACAATGTTGGGATCAATTCTTGTCATTTATTCATAAGACCAAGAAAGTATGTCACAGAATTCTCGAAATAGGGCTTTATATGTAGTAATTTCATCTAACGTACAAGAAGCACCTATATGAATGTTTTCAATAGTTCCTAGTTTAATTGATATGTCAATGGCAACCGTCGAAGAAATATTTCCCAAATTAATTTCAGAATCTGAATTTGTAATCGATATTGGACTCTGGGGTTCGTTGACATAGTTAATTGGAAAAATAGATGAAAATTTATTTTCAAATCTATCAAGCTGAGGTAAAAATGATGACCTGTGATGGAGATCATCCCATGGTAATTTGTCTATGGACAAGAATTCCTGAATACTTTCATCAGTATGAAACACTTGTTGAAAAGTATTGGGAATTGATGTTATAGCTGAGCTTGATGGTGAAAATGATTCTTCATTGATCACATTTATTGGATCGGAATCAGTTGATGAAGAATTGGAAAATGACTGTACTACTTGATATGCTATCTCAAAAGGACTCAAAGGCATCGCGTGAGTGAAAGAATCCAATTCTGATTCTAAAGGTACTATCCAAGGATCATCAAATGGAATAGTGCTTGATGTAATCATATTGATATTAGCAATAGTACGTGGTACGTTAGGTGGAGACATGGAAATGGTTCCCATTAAGGCAAAATCTTTGATTAAACCTACGCTAACATCCTCATAAGGGATAGTCGATTTTCCAACGTGCTAAATACCATCTGTAGAAGCTAGGTCAGATGAATAAAATGAGAGTTGATCGATTTTCACAATCTTTCCTTGATGAGGAAACATGATTAATCGAAAGATAGATGACATGACAACAATCATAACATAAAACCAACTTCGACCTAGAAGAAGGTTGTAATCTAGAGGGGCATTAACAACTTCCACATCTAAATTAACAGTTTTACCTTTGACCTCTATAGGTAGATCCTACGAAATTCCATATGGATGGAATCCTCTTCCGTCAAAAGCTTTGAAAATTGTCGGAGATTTGTTAAGTGTTGGAGAACCAAGTTATTTCCAATACTTTAACGACATAATACACATAGATGCTCCTTCATCAATTACAGTATGAAATAAACGCCTGTTTTTGACTAGTACTAGGATCTAAAAAGCCATTTGATGAGGGAGTCGAGGTGTAAAATTTTCTAAATCGAAGGCCATGAGGTTCGAATCGTGAATATCTACAGCTCCAATAGATGATAAAATTAATTTCCTTTGTGCTGGACATGATTGCAGCACTTCTAAGGCTGACATTGTTGAAGGAGATATTGCTAAATCCTCAACAATGTTGTAATTCTGGGTAGCTCTCGCATGTGGATTGAAAGTTGATTTCCGAAGTACACCTTTAGCAGGCAGTTTAATCACTAAATCTAGATTAGGTTTCTCGATATGAAGTGGATCATAAACCGAAGGAGATGTAGCTGGTACTGAATTAGAATTTTCTACTTCTTTACCATTAATAGGATTCTTACTGCCATAGTCTGGTGATCAAGTCGCAACCATTACTTGAGACATCACCAAAATATCTACTGATGTATTAGAAGAAGATCCAATCGTTTTTCTATCTTGAATAGGAAAAGGATCCTTCAAGACAGCGAGTGTAGACAAACCTTTGACAAACTTAGAAACCTCAGACCTATGCGGGCATTCTTTGGTGAAATGATCCTCATCACAGATAAGACAAGGATAACGAGGTTTTCGTTTATCATCATATGGCTCAGATTTCTCAGTTTTTTCTTTGGGAGAGGAATTCTGTTTACTTTTATTCTTCCCTTTCTTCTTATTGCCAGATTTAGACTTAGTTGGAGAAGAATCTATAATGTGAATATCGACAGAAGTTTTGAGGGAAGAATCACCTTTTGGTGAATCAGGTCAAGTTATTATAGGAGAAGTAATATTGGAATATTTCTTCTTACTTTTATCAGTAATATCTGAACCAATTACACCATTAGTGGCATGAGAGCCTGAGGGAGTTGTTGTTATCTAACCAAGATGCGGTAAATCCAGAATTTTCTCGTACAAAGTACCTGACTAAGTATAAAGTAGGTCAAGGTACTAAGCTTGAGCAATGACTTGTTCTTCTGTAACAACTCCTCCTTTAGCTACATCTTCAGTAATTTTTGGTAGTAATGATTTTATAAACCATTATGCTAAAATTTGATCCAGAATAAAAAATTTCGCCAAGCATCTTCTACGTCTCCATTCATGTATGTGATCTGATATGTAAGTAGACGTAGATTGTTTTAGTGAGGTTAAGAATTTCGTGCCATTGTCGTAGCTGACTGGCAACTGAAAATGAGTTAAGAAGACGGTTGCTAGAGCATTGAAATTGTTAAACGAGCCTCATGGTAGTTTAATGTATCATTTGGCTGCTAATCCTATGAGAATTCTCTGAAAAGGTATTAATAAAATTGAATCGTCAATAAAAGAGTTTGATGCACACTAGAGGTGATAAGTCATGACATGGTTAGAAGGGTCCTCTCCTGATTTACCTTCAAATTTTGAAATATCACTGGGAAACTTATTTGGCATTGGTGGCCAATACGGAAGATAATAGATTGGATCATTCGTAAGGCGCAATAACTCAGGTAAATCCAAAGTTGCTATAAATGGTAACTGACGGTTAGGGTATTGTGAAACTATACCAGTTCCAGGAGGAGGATATCCGGGATATCCTGGAATAGCCTATGCATTTGGATAACCAGGGATAACCGGACCATGTTGGGGTTGAGTAAGAATTTGGTACGTATACCCAGGGTATGGTTTATATGCTGGATTTTGTGCTATAGGTCCATATTGATACGACACTTGGTATGGTTGATATGTAAACTGAGGTTGGCTTGTCAAAACTATACTTGTACCAGGTTGTCCTGCAGGCATCTGAGTAGTAGTCTGGAGTGTAGGTCCAGACTGTGGAATATAAACCCGAGGAATCGATACTGATACCTAAGGGGCTATAGAAATAGGAGCTGCAGATACTCCAGGAATAGGTGTGGTAGCTTGAACATAAATTGGCGCAGCAGTTTGGGTTGGAGTTCTAGGTGTACTTGGACCGGGCTACTAAACAATACCTGATGCAGGTACCTGAACAGTAGGTTGAACAAGTTGGGCAGGTTGGACAGGTTGTTGAACGTGAGTATAACCAATCGGTTGTCCAGGCTGATAATAAGGTACTTGCATAATAGGTTGCAAATTCTTGTTGAGCTTGAGATGGATCCCACACTGTATTAGCTCTGGGATACGAAGGTCCCATAGAAGGTTTTCGATAAGAAGGACCATAACTAGGCTGATAATTTGGAACATAAGTTGGATAATTGACTAGATAATTCCCACCTCTAGGATAAAATTGTTGTTTTGGGTATAATTGCTGCCCTAAAGGAGGTTGTGGACCCTAAGTTGGATACTGACCTTGAGGTGGATATTGACCTTGAGGTATGTACTGACCTTGAGGTATGTATTGCCCTTGAGGTTGATATTGACCCTGAGGCATGTGTTGAACTTGAGGTTGCCCCCCAGGCTGTAAATTACTAACTTGAGGTTTCCCCCCAAGCTGTAAATTACTACCTTGAGGTTCAGGGTTTGGAATGTTTTCAGACATCATATAAATTTGTTCCGCATTTAAAATTATAGAATTTGATTCATGTAGTCCAGATGATAGTGTACGTTTATCGAGAAAAGGAGATGCCCCTGATAAAGTACCAGAGAGCGACTGGTATCCTGCAGGAACCGACCGACCGACATACAAATATGTTTCTGGAGATTTAGAAAACATGGATGACTCACCAGGCATGTTTAAAGGAGGTCTATAAACTCTCGGTGTAGAAGGAAAATAAATTTGAGGTGGAAAATAATTCAAACCAATGTTTTGTAGAAAATTTGTCAATGAAGAATACTAAGAGTCTTTTCTAAAAGGACTATAAAAAATCGATTCACGTTCTCTAAGATTTAAAGATTCCTGAGTTGAACGAAGAACAACTTCTTCTTCAGTATCAGTAACTTCTTCAATACTAATGAAACTAGGAGGAAGATATTCTGTGATCCGAGTCTTCACTCTAGGTGAATTAGGATGACTAGGGTTTGGAGTAACGAATTATAAAGTAGGTTTAGATGTAGCAGGTTCAGTTTCTGGCTGAGAAATTTTAGGTTCAATAGATGATAATTCACTTGTTGTAGAATCAAGTTCAGCTAGTTCGGAACTTGAAATTATCTGAGGAGTATACTTTGCTGTTTGCGGTTGATCTACTTCATAATCAGGATGAATAATTATAGATGTTTCTTCCTGTTCTGTTGATCTAGTTCCTGATGTTTGTCCTCTTTCAGATCTAAGTCTTTCTAATTGGCTTGGTGTATATTCAGGGGGTTTCCCCTACATTCTACATGATTCTCTCATAATTTAGCCACGATTAAAAGTTTTAATCACACGTAACCAAAGAAAATTTCAATAAAAATCCTAAAGTCTCTATGGAAACAACCAAATTGATCACAAACCTAGAAAATCTAAGAGATCAAACCACCCACAAACAGTAGATTCCCATACTAAAAACACTAGTTTGTGATGAAATCCAACATTATAGAATTTTAATGCAGAAATGGCGGTTGGAACAGTTAGCCCAAATGAAACAGACCGGTGCAAGTTTCTCCACTTAAACCATCTCGAGTGAAGATAACCCTCCAGAGAGTCCAAGTGAGTCTAGCTGATGTCTGTTCCAGGTACAGTGGGACTTTCCCTCCACTGTCACCTTGGGAAAGAATCCTAAAGTTTATGGCCACTAAGGTCACCAACGGAAACACATATACCTGGGGGTACAGTTTACGATTCGATATACATGCAAGGGTAGAGTAACAAGCTCAATCCCCTTGAAGGCTTCCTGACATAATCCAAGGTTTACCGACAAGTGACCCCAGGCTCCTCGACAATGGTCTATCCGAGGTTTACTGTTTTTAATACATGCACACCTTCTATATTTCCCAATGAGATAGGTATGATTACCTCACTGGTTTGGATATGATCTCATGCTTAAATCCTTTAGGAGGAGCTTCCCAGAGCATACATGATACAATTGGATTTTCCTACTACAAGATCTATTACTTGTTTGTTTGAACTGGCTTGGAAAGTTAACTACAACCTATTCCAAGACACTAGCCTGAGCTATGTTGGTGGAAAAGAGCCCTAGAAAATATAAAAATTCCTAGATTGATTTTAATTAAGCGTTACTTTTAGTTTGGTTGTTTCTTAGGTCAAAAGGTACGGAAGTGAAACTTCGATGATGTTTAATGACCTGACTCAAAAATCTCCTAAAATTCATCTATATGAAAAGAAACTCATTTCTTTTCAATGAAACCTATTTAGAAGAAAGATGTGAGAGATTTCAATAAATTTTAAAACATCAATTCTTTCTTTGATAAACAAGAAATTGTGTAAAGAAGACAATTCATTGAAAACTCAATTTCACAGAAGAAAAATGACTTATTCAAAATGAAATTCCTTATATCATTCAAATCAGAAACTAAAATCAAACTTCTTCCAAAAGAAGACTAAAACTCTTAAAAACACAAAATTCAAAACCAAAAGAAAACTCTAATTTTGAATCCAATCTAAAAACTTTTGAGGATGTTTATGCTCAGTTTGTAATCTAACCAAGAAATTTCTGCTTATCTCAGCAAGAAATCGAAAACATCCAATAATGGTTTTAAAGTGAAATTTAGACCTTATCAAGCTAAAAGGTTTTCTAAATTTAAAAATGAAAATAAAATCGAATTTTCATAAAAAGCAAGACTTGCATCAAGTTGAATGGCTCAACAAGAAAACAATGACATACCAATTAACTAAGGTATAGAAAATTTTCTGATTCAGAGCAACAAGAAGATAGGGCAAAAACTCACTCACAAAATGCAAATCAATTGAAAATATCACTTTAAAAACAGAAGTTGCTAAAAGAAATTCACACAGAGGACTGTTGACAGTCAAGACAAAGTGGGGCAATTACAGAGAATCAAGTAATTACATTTCTGGAAACATAATTTTTATTTTTTCAAAAATTTTCCAGAAATCCATAGTTTGTAATGGAAAAAGGTGTGGTACTGCACTGTTTTACACTAAAATCTGCGGAATCTACTGCTTTGTTTTTAAACAAAAATTGCGGAAGGCAGGAAAAAACAAAAAAATTAAAAATACAGATTCACAGTCAGGGATTCTAATGATATATTTACCCCACCCAATTTTGAACTATTCAAACTCAGAGAATTTATTCAAAAATCAAACCGAAAATCAAAAAGAAAAATAAGTTCAAGAACTCCCCAGCGGAGTCGCCATTTTGTTAGGCGGATTAATCCCTCTTGTAGACAAGAGAGATCTTCCTAGTATCCTAAGGATATCTAGAAACAAACAGACCAAATGTAAACCATTTTCTCTAGATTATTGTGAATCAGAACTATTAATTAACTAAGTAGGAAGAGATGCTCCTACCTTAAGTCCAATGCTTGTTGTAATCTTCAACCCAGTTGCTCCAAAAGAGGTCAATTCAGCATGTAAGACCTACATCCAAAGACAAGAAAAAAGATTAAAAGCACCTGCAAGATATAATAATTAAGAAACATTAATCTATCTCGGTGATCAAGGAATCCAAGAATTAAATTACTCAAATAGATACATGAACAACTTAATGAGAAAATAGAATCCATTTGTATTAACTTGTATGATAAGAAGTAACCTTACAACCTTGTCGCCTTGATGTCATATAGGTTCTTCCGGGGTCCTAAAAAGTTGCTTTCCATCGGATTGACATGCCTTCTCCTCTCTGAACTAGCATGAAACTATAGATATGAGTATGTAATATTTCTCATACAATTGATGCCAACTATAGAGAGTATAATTGCTTTAGTAATTCACCTCAAAACAACCAAGTTCTAAGTACCCTCGAGACTTAAACATGATCTAAATTTATAGCAGAAGGGAGGAGGTTTCAGTTCCAAAGAAAGGGGGATAAAGTCCTCTCAAAAAGTAATTTTAGCTCCCAAACCAAGGGATAATCTCCATTAATAAAGGGATAGAGGTTCATGAATGAAGGGGTGAAGCTCGATCAGATTACGCTTCTAGAAGCTTCCAGCTGAGAGAATATTCAACCAGCTATGCTTCTAGAACTTATTTTTATTTTATTTTACCTTTTACGAGGGTCCGCAGTTTTAGTAAGAAGAACGTGTGGGATATGCCGCAGATTATAGGGAAAGAAACTGCAATACCCCAGGCAATGGCTAGGAAAAGTGCAGATTTAGGCTTTTTAGGGTTTTAATGAGCTTTTTCCAAATTCCAAGACTTTTTTTAGGAACTTTATAATTTTGGACCTTCAAGGGAGCATAAAATAGGTAATGATGAACCCATATAGACGGCTAAATGTCATGGTGACAATTTTTAGTGTCATACCTACCACAAAAAAATCTAACATAAATTTGAATTTCAATGGAAAATAAATGTCCTATGATAATAAATTCCATCGAGTGTTGTTATGACTCCATATCTTACCACCTGTGGATGACCTGAAATAATATTAATTTTACAATGTCAAAGTCCATTAAATAATTAAGAATTTATTATTATCATTATTCAATAAACATCTTTAGTGCCTATCACAATGGTGGGTAACATATGACCCTTGCTTGGGGACAAGTGCTCCTTGTGGGATTGCTTGAGAATCCTAGTATCTCGTCATGAAATGAGGTGATTACAATTTAAATTCGTAGTCCAATGTAACCACCTCAAAATTGTATCTCAATGATTGCCCTTTTCCTTATTCTTCATCATCGTGGAGAAAAAAGAAACATCAAATATTGGTACATGTAGGTTTTTGCCTCTTTCAATGCTAGATCACAATCCAATTCAAGAACGTACTAGTAAAAAAAATGCTAGCTCACAACCCAATCCAAGAGCATGCTAGTCAAAAAAAAATTCAGTCCTTTAATTAGTTGGGATACCATAAAATTTCTCCATATCAAATTATAAACAACATTGTTGAAATGAATATATCCATCAACCTTTACCCCAACCTCTAGTTACATTTTCAATCTAGGATAAATATATCTATTAGTAGGTACTAAATTTCCACTTTTTTTTGAATTTATGGTGAACAAGTTTTCTATATATTCTCTTTTTATCTCAAACAACTTACCCCTTAAAGACTTTCCATCTCCAAAGTCATTAGAATTACCAATTTCCACCTCCAACAAAAAAATCATTACTAGTCTATAGTCATCATTGAAGAATTTATCAAAATCCATCAATTTAGTTTCATTGCCATGTGGATCATAACTATCATAGATGGGAGAATCCTTAAAATAAACCACCTATGATTTGGGATGACTACGTGTCATATACCATTGAAAAAATTCAACATTTTTTCTATCTTTACTTCAATATATCCCTCATCTTCTTGGTTTTCATGTCACTATTTTGTTTGGATAGAAAGCATGAGAATATGGTCTAAAACAAAGATGGGTTTTCCACATGTAATCACTCTACATACTCATTTGAAAGATGTTTATCCTCAATAATATAATCCAAAATTACTTTTTGATTAGATTCCTTAGCACTGAAACCACAATATTCAAAAATATTATGGGGTTGCACTTGTTGTAAATATGTGGTAATTATCTCTTCCACCCTATATTCATGGTTGTCTTAAATTGTGTAATAAATAAGTTTTTCCTCATCAATTTCAAAAAAAAATTCCTCTCCATTATTGTTTCCGCAAAAGTGTTATTTTGGGTCAATAGATACATCATCCTACTTTGGAAAAAAAAAACTACAATCTTTCACTTTGATCCAAAGTGTAAATATCTCCAAGTGTATAAATTATATAAAAACTCTATACCAATGGATTCAATCCGATCATATAATGTACTAAAACAAGATACTGAATCCTTCTACTATATTTGCAGAATATAAAATATGATCGCTCAATCACATGCAAGTAAGAGAAAGGAAATTATAAATCACAAAACACAAGATGTATCTGGGGAAAGCACATGCTCAAAACCCCTCTATCATATGTTTTACATAGTCAAAGAATCATGAAACAATACATTTCTTTCTCACACTGAGAAAATCATGCACTCTGCCGATTGTCTCACCCTGATCCTGCTCAAAACTGACTGGAAATTATTAGGTAAAATTGACCAACACTTAGCCAATTCTCAGTCCCTTCTTAGCCCAGAATTTCTCACACAATCCTAGGCAATTAATCCATATTAAATAGGATAATCAACCTTTTCTGACTACTATCCATCATGAGCCTTTCTCTGACTTTATAATTCCACTCGAGCAATTTGTTAATAATACAACTGATAGTTATCTTCCCTTTAACCTCTATCTCAATTGGGTCTTCATCAAAATTGACATGTATGCAGCTAATAATAGTGAATCATCAATTATATGAGAGATCACTACATGTGAATTAAATCTAATTTAATTCACTTTACCTCTCACTAGCTCATCACTCAGTTAGAACTAGTTAAACTGATTTTAACTCAAATAATTTGAGTTAACTGATTACACATGCAACCCACTAGTGCATTAACTACAACTGGACCCCCAAAATAATAGAATCACTCTACATGCCTCACCTTTAACTCTCAACTCTAAATTTTTGAGCTAACTCAGTCTTGTGACTTAGTTAACTAATACAAGTGGTTATGAGATATGATTCCAATTTATTTTCCAATTTATTTAAGAGATAAATAAATTATATGCCCACGTTTAGCACTAATGTGTAATTGAATTTCTCACTCATGTTTGATTGGAATCCCACACCAGTTATGTGGTGATTTTTTTTCCTTTCTGGATGCCAATTTCACTGTTTCTTGTTGCAAATTTCAACACTCCCTCTCAACAAGAAAGGAATTAATCTATCCCGATCTGATACCTTTGTAATTTTCTGCATGCAACACTTCTCTAGTGTTGTTTTCACATGCAACTTGTGAAATTGAATAGCCTCTAAACAAATAAACCAGTATAATGCATCTCTCATCAAAGTATTCTAACTGCTGCTAGCTATTGCACATGTCTACTGGACTCTTTGGGCTACTGCCAAAATCTGCATTTGTGCCCTATGCATTGATGCCAACTCTGGTGAGCGCTCCAGTATCCAATATTTTTCACTTTCATTTTTGTCCTCTTGACATCTGACTGTATCAATCTAACCGATCCTTCCTACTACTGTTGTACTATGGGATCCTCGTAGCTAGGTTCGATCCATGAGACACACCATCTCAATAGACCCTGCCCAAATTTCTTCTTGGGATTAATTCTATACATGTACTCCCTATGTTTGTCTAGATAAAAATTTCCCCCTCCTGGAGGTCTCTTCTTGATTGGACGCTTCCACTTGGTCTCCTTTCTCCTTCTCCAATTGTGGCTGCTCCACAACCTTCTGAGACTTCATGTTGAGAGGCTCCCTCTCAACCACCAAGTCACTAACCTCTGCATTTCTCCTCAAAACTTTGCATGCAGCCTCAACATGGAGAGCATATAGGTTCTTGAATCTTGAACCGATATGCTTCACCTGTCTCGTGGCTATGTGTTTAAGGAACACCTTTCCTTTTCTAAACATCACCTTATAACCACAGTCTTCTAATACCGCTATGAAGATAAGATTATTCCTTAGGCCTGGAGCATACAAAACATCTGCTAGTCTGAGAGGGGATCTAGGCTCCCTCTAAAAGGTAACTGTACCTATGACAGTCATGATTTAACTCTTGTCATATCCTAATTCTATGTTGTGCTGGAGGTCCTTCTCCCTCAATTCATTAAAGGGATCTCTATTCCCCATCATATGGAATGAGGCACTGTTGTCTAAATACCACATGAATCCAATTACAGTGTTGGACATGAATTAAATGATATTAAAATCAAGCTCAAACTCTGAATCCAATGCTTCACTCGCTACAAGTGCAGGCTCCTTCTTTCTTTCCTTCTTCTATGGACAATTCGAAGCATAGTGCCATTGCTTCTAACAATTAAAACACTTCATCTTGGACAAGTATATCTTGCCCTGTTCTCCTTGTGATTTCATTCCCTTGGCCCTCTTTCCTTTTGCCACTAATTCAAAATCTTCTTCTTTGTTGGTGCTAGAGGTCCCATCTCTGGTGCTCCACCTTATATCTTTTATTACCAAGTCGGACCACAAATTATCCCAGTCTAGTAACTTCTGCCTCCCATTCATAGAGTCCTGGTAACTATGCCAACTCTTAGGAAGGCCTAGAAGTACTAGGCTCACCAAGTCATCATAGACTATGGTCACACCAACACTTCCAATCTCATCTCGCCATTGAGTAAGCTTCGCCAAGTATGTTGGTACCATTTCTCCCTCCTCCTTCTTGATCATTCTGAGCTTGTCCTTCAACGCCAACTTCCTTTGGTCGTCGTTGTTCTGAAATAGATCTGTCAAGGCCTTCCACATAGCATATGGAGTCACCTTCCGATGGAGACTTGAGACAATAAGATCTCGAACTTCCTCTAAGAAGATCCTTCTCACCTTTGCTACCTTCTTCTACTATGCATCAAGAAGTTAGGCATCTGCTGCTGCAGGCTTGGGAATATCAGTATATATGAATTCCTTCAACCTGTTTTCCAACAATGCCTCCATATTTTCCATCCATGCAATATAATTTTAATTTCCCTTGAGTGCATAATCGAGTCTCAATCCATTTAAAGACATCTTGATCTGTTACTGGATCCTGAAGAATAAATCTACAAATTTGAACCTGTTCAATACAAACTCAATTTATTCTCTTCTATTGTGATTCGTAGTGCTCTGATACCATGTACAATTTATATATATAATATATACCAATGGATTCAATCTGATCATGTAATGTGCTAAACAATACATTGAATCCTTCTATTATATTTGTGGAATATAAAACACGATCACTCAATCACATGTAAGTAAGGGAAATGAAATTATCAATCACGCAACACAAGATGTATCTGGGAAAAGCACCTGATCAAAACCCCTTTATCATATATTGTACATAGTAAAATAATCATCAAATGATACAATTCTTTCTCACACCGACAAAATATTTCACTCTACTGATCGTCTCACACTAATCTTGCTCAAAACTGACTAGCAATTCTTAGGGAAAAATTGCCAACACTTAGCCAATTCTTAGCCCCTACATAGCCCAGCCTTGATCACACAATCCCTAGTCAACTAATCCCTATTAAATAGGATAGTCAACCTTCCTTGACTGCACAATCCATCATGAGCCTTCATGTGACTTTACAATTGCGCCCGGGCAATTTTCAAATAATACAACTGATAGGTATCTTCCCTTTAACCTCTGTCTCAACTGCGTCATCATCAGAATTGACATGCATGCAGCTAATAATAGTGAATCATCAATTATATGATATGACTACTTCTGAATTAAATCTAATTTAATTGACTTGACCCCTCACTAGATCATTGGCAGTTAGAACTAGTTAAAGTGATTTTAACTCAATTAATTTGAGTTAAATGATTATACATGCACCCTGTTAGCCACCTATAATAATTTGAAAAAGAAAAAAGGTGGATAAATTGGTGACTGAGCCTTCAAGTGAATCTTTTCTTTGAAAATCTATCATTCTTGAAGTCTCATGTGTCTTTTATCCTTCATAAATCTTCACTGTTGTTTCCATTTATAGACCTTGCTATCCTAAAGAAAGCTGCTTTCAAAAGGCCTCCATATACCTTACTTCCCATATGTTTTACCCCTTATTTTCCCTCATAACCTTCAAAATTCCTCTTAAACCGTAAATTCCCTTTTACAAGGTTTAAAATCCCTTTCTCACCTATCAGAACTTTCATTTAGCCTTAAATCCTTTTTTAGGCCTAAAGCAGCCTTTTACATTATGGAGGTATTAGCCATCGAGGGCTTAAATCCCCTAGCTCCCTCTTCCGCGTGTGACCAACGCTATGACCAAGTGCTGAGGGCCTCATCACAATCACAAACTCCTTTTCTCCCGAACCTCCCTTCATCTCCTTTCCCCGATGCGATAAGTGCTTTTCCTCCTAAACCCTGGTTCCGTTCACTCCCACAGAACCATGCCTTGGTGCTTATTACAGTCCCAATCCATTGCATCGACAAAATATTAATCCATTGGCCCCATTCCCTTTTCTTCTGCGAAGCGCGATCTCTCGATATGATCTCAGTTGTCCATCCATCGGATCTGACGACTCCCACTTAACCCGAACGCTTGACCCTGCTACCCCATCATCCGCTCCATGACAAAACATATTACGTCACTTACCTGGCCCACTACTCATCCCACCATGCAGCTTCCATCCAGTCGTGCTAACGCCGCACTGTCCGATCTGAGACCCCAAATCCGATGATCCACGATCCATATCACATCACTCTGCCCCCCTTCCCAGCATCGCACAACTCTTTTGCGAAATGGGCGGTATTGGTAATCCACGTGTCGACCATTATATGAAATCGCACTCTATATTCCCCAAACCACTTACCGCCCTTTCGTTGTGCGATAACCACTAGTGGTTTTCTAAAACTATTTATCCTCATTTTCGCTCCCCATTTCAATTTTAAACCTGGCTAGCTATTCTTCCAGGGTTTTTCCCCTCTGTCGCTGCATTTCACCACTCTCACTGCTCCTCCGCCATGTGCCTGAGCCTCTGTCGTAGTTACCCAAGCTCCTGCAGGTTTTTATAACATGTTTATCATGTTTTGCAGGGTTCAAAGGGTTGTTAATTCATGCGATTTCCACAGTCACAGTCAGGTGACATAGGTTGCAGGGTGACGATCCTATAGCCAAATATTCCAAAGGAAGGAATCATAAAAGGGTTTAATTTAATGTTTATTCGACGGATCACTATCTCCGATCTTCGGCAAACCCTCCAGATTAGAAAAAAACCCAGACACCTGAGCAGAAGAAGCCACAAAGTATGCCTGAGAGGATTAAAGATTAATGCATAATATTGAATATTGGATACTTAATCCACAGAGTATAGACAATAATGCAGTTCGAAGACCTCGAAGATAATCAAGGGAGATTAATAAAGCCTGAAGCACAGGTTAAATGCAGATTATCGGTGATTAAAGAAACAAAGGAGACCTGACAAGCAGAACGTTCTTTCCTAAGAAGGACTAATTCCCACACTCTACTCCATTTTTCATCAAGCCCCATAACAGTTATTACTCTGACAGAAATTCCTAGAATGTCAGTACAGTGGTTGCAATATATGAAAAACCAGAAAGGAAAAATATTCACCTTACTTGTCTCAGAGGATTAGACAAAGTACTACAGCCACAGAAAGTACTTCAAGAAACATACCCTAGAAGTTATTGTCAACCTGACAAAGATTTCTAAGTCATCTAAAGGGTACCAACAGTTAATGTAAAACCATTAAGCAGAGTGGGAATTCAAATACTTCTTCCCCTTTGTCTTAATGAATCATTTAAGTCCTATCTACCACTACTATCACTCATTCACCTATAATAACTCATCGAAAATACATTGTAAAGGGTTGTTGGTTTTTGGAAATTAACTGATTGCAAGTTGTTTATTGAGTTAGAGTTCCTGAGTAGTTGTTGTAAATAGGCTGGGAGATGATTTCTGGATTGTATCAAGCTATTGGACAAGAATGTGTGTGACTGGTTTTTCTCTTCTAATATGACAAGCATGTTCACTGGATCCTGATCTAAGTCATTGGTGATGTGTCCCTTCCTTGTTATTGTTTTCCCTCTGTTTTACATTATGTTTCATTTTCTCTGATAAGAAAAAGTAATTTTAGCTTAGGATATACTGCTGCAAGTACCCTAATGCTTCCTGCACATTCTTACCTCTATGTTTTCTGCTATTTGTGTGTCTTAGAACAAATTCAATATAATTTAACCAGTTGAGGAGTTGGTTTGCCCATGCTTTACTGATGTATGAATTTAGAGTTTGTTCCTTAGATGTTCTTGTTTGGTTCAGCTGAAAGAATTTTAAAATAGGGAGATTTAGTGTCAGCCCTCTACCCTAAGTTCCCTTTCCAACAGTTAGCTTTTCTAAGATCCCTTTCAGTTGAATGTCAAAAGCAGAGAAGGTTAAAAGTCTTTCTCTGATCTTAGGCTTCACTCTGTGTTTGAAATTAAGTGTTTTCTACTGTCTGAAAGTAGTCAGGAGGACTATTGGATTGTTGTCTTTGATGTTAACCTCATCAGGAGTATTGATCATAGAGGTATAAGGTGTGCCCTATCCCTTGACTTACCCCGAAGTTGTCACCTTGGATGGCGTTCCTTGTTATTCCCATCCACTTCCTTATTGTTTCATTCCATCCAATCATCTTAAGAGATCCTCTGTTTTAGATGACTAGCCCTTTGAAAGCCTTGGATATTTGGATTGCAAGTAAGCCATTTTATGACCCCATTGCCCAATGAACTTGTATTCTCTTGAGTTATCTTCCCATTGCCGAAAATACTTCATTATTCATTCCTTTACCTTACATTAAACCCTTCTTTAAATATTTCCCAACCAAACAAACAGATCAAAAACCCTTGTGCTCTATAACTAGCCTAATACCTTAAATTGAACTTTAAAGATATATTATTCTTTACCCTTTATAAAGAGATCCCTCTCTGGATCCAGGAGGGCTAGATCCTGAGATCCCAAAGCGGTTTTGATGTTGCCTGGTCATTTGGTATGCCAGTATGCCAAATCACTAGGACCCCAACATAATGGCGACTCCACTAGGGACATATTCTTAGTAGACTGCTATCTTAGACATCCTTAAGAACTCAGAAAACCCACAAGCCTTATACTGTTAGTTAATTACTGCGGTGGACAGTAAATCATCTCGAACATTTGAAATAATCCACCTTGCGACTCCATTCCTCCTAAAGGATCATAAGACTCCACTGGTGATCAATAGGCCTGCTGATTATTCCTAGTTTGAGAAAGACTCCACTGGGGTGGCCCACACTACCATAGGAACATGGTTCACACACATGAATAGGAAACTCTGAGGATTAAGTTTCTTTGTTAAAGACTATTTTTCCTCTTAAAGATTGTTATATCTGGCTAACTTTCTTCTCTTTGGGTTTGAAACTTGACATACTGGCTTCAAGAAGAATCCATACCAGAGCTTATCCTGATCCAAATCCTCCTGAAATAGTTGATAATCCAGAAAGCATTATTTGGAAGTCTCTTATATCTAGGGATCCAACTATTGTCAGGCCCATTCATAGAGCTAGCTTAGTGCCTGAAAACCTTACAGCTCTATAAGATATTCAACTTGGCTTAGATTTACCAAGTAATTTACCAAGAACTAAGTCATTTAGTGGTATAGATCAGATAGAATTTGAGCCTCCAAGTTCACCGCCACATAGTGGCCAACGTATTAGTAACAGAGAAACCCCTCCATCCACACCTCCTGGTCTCCATCTCATTCATAACCTGGGTCTCTCTCACCCTAAATCTGCTCAACCGTCTCTTGTTGGTCCAAGCATTTTTTCCATCCATATACCTATTGTTCAAACCACTCCTTTACTTCCAAAAAACACTATCATGGCAGCATGGTATTCTCCCCTAGTGTTACCACAGTCTCTAGTTCCTTTACCCAATGAATATCAGTCCAAAATTCCCCATTTCACTGGAAGCAAATCCACTACTACCCAACAACATGTGGACAAGATGAATGATGCCTTCGATTATATGGAAATAGAATATGATACCATTAAGATGAGAATCTTTTCCTAAAGCTTAGGAGGAGAAGCCAAGAAATGGTTTAAGATTTTAGCTCCTCACAGTATCAATGATCTCCCTTCTTTACATCAAACATTCACAAAAAAATGGGAGATTAGGAAGAATCCACTCCAAATACTTTCAGATTACAACAACCTAAAGAGAAGCCCTGGGGAGAGTGTTCAAAATTATTGCACCCGATTCAATAGTGTGTATAATGCACTGCTCCCAAACTTGAAACCTCCACAAGGATCAGCCTTGGCCAAATTTCTTGAAGGATTTGATCCTGAAATGGCCTATCAGCTTAGAGAAAGGGATCCCTTAACTTTAGAAGACATGTAGAAGGGAGCTCTTAGTGTGGAAGCTAATCTGATTGAAAAAAGATCCAGGATGAGGACTGAAAAGAAAGTGACATATAGAGAGGACACTGCACCTTCTACATCTGACTCAAAATTAGACCATCTAGCAAAGAACATGGATATGTTAGAAAAAATGATGGAGAGTTTAGCTGTCCAAACAAGTGCCCAAAACAAGAACCAGACTCAAAGTCAGAACCAGAACTTTAGGAGAAACTCCCCTCAGATGAAAAAAAGAGATTCAGATCAACAAGTCAAACCTCCCTTTCAAGAAAATTATGTTGATGAAGAGGAGGGAATGATAGAAAAATCAGAGGGAACTATCATAAACATGTTGGGAGTGGGTAACGAAGATCACACCTTTTTCATAGAAGACAACCAAACCTCATACACACATGGTGAAGATGAAGGGTTAGAATTTGAATACTATAGGTTAGGATTCGAGAATGCCATCATGCAGGTCTGTGAGCAATATGATCTCAGAAGCAAAAAGAACCTAGAAACTCCCAAACCAAAAACCTCTGAAATTACTATTAAGAAAAGACCTGAAAAGATTGCTAAAGAGACTGCTGAAAACCACAAAATAGCAGCTGAAAGTTCTGGCAGAAGCAAGGGTAAGAACACCCAAACCATGGATAAACCAAGTCAAGAAACTAGTAGCACTAGCATTACAACTAATTCTTCTGATGAAACAGTTTCAACCAATGTACATAGTGAAAACGAGCGAGCTAATTTTGCCAATAAAACAGTGACCAACAAAACAGAATTGAACCTTCCAAAGAACCATTTTCCTTTCAATTTGGAAAGTGAAATTGCCAAAATCAAAATTTATGTCCCTCTCACTGAGTTGGTCACCCAAGATGTATATAAATGTAAAATATTGAAAGCTTTAAACTTAGGAGAAAATAGTGACTCTGTCAACTTAAATGATGATCAACCATCTCTCTTGTTTGGCCCAAAAATTGAAGGGAAATTATAGGAAGGAGTAGTGCATCCTTTCTATGTCAGTTTAAATATCCATGACAAAATCCT
The DNA here is from genome assembly GCA_034641835.2 of Pinus albicaulis. Taxonomy (NCBI): domain Eukaryota; kingdom Viridiplantae; phylum Streptophyta; class Pinopsida; order Pinales; family Pinaceae; genus Pinus; species Pinus albicaulis. The sequence goes on from CM076569.1 coordinate 341,556,003, forward strand.
ACATAATTCTATGCATGACTCAGGGGCTTCACATAATCTCATGCCAAAAGTGATCATGGAGAGATTAGGCCTAGAGATAACCAGACCATATAAAGATTTATATTCTTTTGACTCTAGCAGAGTAAAATGTTTGGGCCTGATGAAAGACCTCTGTGTGAATTTGAACCAAATCCCAGCCAAGTGCATAGTGATGGATGTTTTAGTGGCTGATGTACCTCCCAAATATGGTATGTTGCTGTCAAGATCCTGGGGTGCCAAGTTGCAGGGTACAATGAAAATGGACATGACATATGCCACCATTCTTGTTTTTAGCTAACTTAGAAGACTCTTTAGGGAACCACACATGAAATTCATGGTGAGCAGCCCAGAGAAACCAGAGAATGCCCCTCTTTACTATGCCCATACAGACCTAGACTCTTTTATCCTTTACAATGATGAATTCACTAATGAGCAAGAACTGGAAGATAAAAGGTTAACCAGTAAAGTAGGGGTCACAAATCCAAACATAACGACAACTCTGGGGATAGAGGAAAACAAGGGATAAATACTTAAACAGTTTTCTGAGTTAGAAAACCTGAGTGAACAGAACCAATACTGTAAATAGCAGATTACCCATCAACCTGAACTCCATGAAAATCCTGAGGAACAAAACGTAACACAACATAGTGTTGACCCCAGGGAACAACATAATGATGAACATGAAATTAAGGATGAAACTAATAACAAATCTGCAAACAACCCCTTATGGAGCAAGAGTTTTGATGGGTCTTGCACTAAAAAGAGTGCAGGAGCAGGAGTATGGTTGCACAACACTAAAAACAGTTATGCTGAAAGCCATGCTTTCAAGTTAAATTTAAAATGCACAAACAGCATAACAGAGTATGAAGCTCTCCTCTTAGGATTACGTCTATTGAAAAAACTAGGAGCTAAGAGGATATTTGTTCATGGAGACTCAGAACTGGTCATCAAACAAGTAAATGGAGAATACACTACCAAACATCCTAGGTTAAGGGCATATAGAAATGATGCCATGGATCTGTTGAAAACATTTATGGAATATGAGCTTGTATTTGTCCCTAGAAGTCAAAACATACTTGCAAATGGTTTGGCTTGTGTTGATATCTCATGCCAAAGACCACATAATGACAAATAGTTCATATTTCAAGAAAAATACAGACCAGCAGTACCAGATAATGAAAAATATTGGTAGGTCTTTGAGGGTGATAAACAGATAGAGGATTTCCTGCTTTCCAGGAATGAGTTTGAATTGCCAAATTCAAACTCCAAGTCCAAGGAAGTATGTTTGGATGAAAAGACCCTTGATGAAGAGAAACCATTCCCCATTGCAGAGATAAACATGTTGACCAGAGAATTCGAAAATCACAAAGAGGAATACATAAACGCAGATAAGGAAGACTTAGAGGTATTGCAGTCCAAAGACAGAGGTATACCCCGAGGGCTTGCCCCTCTATAATACCTCTTTGATTTTAATGATATGGCAAAGAAGCCAACAATATAACCCACTGAGTCTGATATTGAAGAATGCAATATAGGTAGCAAGGACAAGCCTAAGGTGATCAAATTATATAAAACATTGTCAGCTCATATCAAACTGAAATACATTGATTTATTTAAAGAGTTTGCTGATGTTTTTGATTGGAGCTATGAAGATTTGAAGGCATATGATAGATAGACCATCCAGCATAAGATACCATTGAGAGAGAGCCAGAAACCATTTAGGAAAAATCTGTGCAAAATAAACCCTGTGCAACTACCTCTGGTAGAAAAAAAAATTAAGAAAATGTATGAGGCTGGGATCATAGTCCCTGTGAGGTTTTCAGATTGGGTATCTAACCTTGTGGCTATAAGGAAAAATACATGAGAAATAAGGTTGTGTATCGATTTCAAAAACTTAAACAGGGCCTCATTAAAAGACAATTACCCCTTACCCAAAATGGAACACATCCTACAAAGGGTAGTTGGTTCGAAAATGATTTCTCTGCTAGATGGATTTTCAGGATATAACCAGGTATTGATACTCCCAGAGGATCAACTCAAAAAAACCTTCACAACTCCTAGGGGCACTTTCATGTATGTGAAAATGCCTTTTGGATTAATGAATGTTTGTGCCACCTTTCAAAGAGTCGTGGACATTGCATTCTCAGAAGAAATAGGTTACTTCATCATAATCTACCTTGATGACATCACAGTTTATTCCAAAACTGATGAAGAACACCTTAAACATTTAAGAAAAGTCTTTGAGAAATGCAGAAGGTCTGGGCTATCTTTAAATCCCAAAAAGACATTGTTCGGTCTCCAAGAAGGTAAACTTCATGGTCATATCATATCTGAAAAGCGGATTAAAATAGACCCAAAAAGGGTTAAGGGTATATTGCAAATTAGTCACCCTAGAAACATGAAAGAATTGCAATATTTCATTGGAAAGATCAATTTCTAGGTAAGAGAAGCTATGAGTCCAGCTGTTTAATCTGGTCTCATGGAGGAATAAATTTAGACTTAGATTAGTTTCTTGCTTTCAATAAAAAATGATGATGAGAAAGGCCTGCAAGTCTAAGTGCACCTTGAAGAAAAAATGTTAGAATAGTAGGATGGGTAGGTAGTTGTTGGGGAAAGTATTGCTGCTGATATAATACTCATCATGTCTGTAACAGTCGAATCAGAGAAAGAAAAATATGGTCAAGTACAAGGCACTCGCCTACTTCCAAAGATTTTATCTGAGATTCTTGACACCTTCAAGAAGATACCATCCCCATGTGGAGCCACTGTTAGCCACCTATAATAATTTGACAAAGAAAAAAGGTGGCTAAATTGGTGACTGAGCCTTCAAGTGAATCTTTTCTTTGAAAATATATCATTCTTGAAGTCTCATGAGTCTTTTATCCTTTAGAAATATTCACTGTTGTTTCCATTTATAGACCCTGCTATCCTGAAGAAAGATGCTTTCAAAAGGCCTCCATATCCCTTACTTACCATATGTTTTACCCTTCATTTTCGCCCATAACCTTCAAAATTCCCCTTAAACCTCATAAATTCCCTTTTACAAGGTTTAAAAACCCTTTCTCACCTATCGAAACTTTCATTCAGCCTTAAATCATTTTTTAGGCCTAAAGTAGCCTTTTACATTATGGAGGTATTAGCCCCCAAGGGCTTAAATCCCCTAGCTCCCTCTTCCGCGTGTGACCCACGCTATGACCAAGCGCTAAGGGCCTCATCACAATCACAAACTCCTTTTCTCCCGAACCTCCCTTCATCTCCTTTCCTCAATGTAATAAGTGCTTTTCCTCCTAAACCTTGGTTCCGTTCACTCCCACATAACCATGCCTCGGCACTTATTCCAGTCCCAATCCATTGCATTGGCAAAATATTAATCCATTGGCCCCATTCCCTTTCCTTCTGTGAAGTGCGATCTCTCAATACGATCCCAGCCGTCCATCCATTGGATCCGACGGCTCCCACTTAACCCGACTGCTTGACCCCCTACCCCATCATCTGCTCCACGACAAAACAGATTACGTCACTTACCTAGCCCACTGCTCATCCCACCGTGTAGCTTTCAGCCTATCGCACTCACACCACACCATCAGATCTGAGACCCCAGATCCGACGATCCACGATCCATATCACATCACTCTGCCCCCCCTCCCAGCATCGCATAACTCTTTTGCGAAATGGGCAGTATTGGAAATCCACATGTCGACCATTCTATGGAATCGCACTCCATCTGCCCCAAACAACTTACCGCCCTTTCGTTGCGCGATAACCAAGAGTGGTTTTCTAAAACCATTTATCCTCATTTTCACACCCCATTTCAAGCTTAAACCTGGTTAGCTATTCTTCCATGGTTTTTCCCCTCCGTCGCTGCATTTCACCACTCTCACTACTCCTCCTCCATGTGCCTGAGCCTCTGTCGTAGTTACCCAAGCTCCTGCAGGTTTTTATAACATGTTTATCATGTTTTGTAGGGTTCAAAGGGTGGTTAATTCATGCGATTTCCACAGTCACAGTCAGGTGACATAGGTTGCAGGGTGACAATCCTATAGCCAAATATTCCAAAGGAAGGAATCATAAAAGGGTTTAATTTCATGTTTATTCGACGGATCACTATCTCCGATCTTCGGCAAACCCTCCAGATCAGCAAAAAACCCAGACACCTGAGCAGAAGAAGCCACAAAGTATGCCCGAGAGGATTAAAGATTAATGAATAATATTGAAGATTGGATACTTAATCCACAGAGTATAGACAATAATGCAGTTCGAAGACCTCGAAGATAATCAAGGGAGCTTAATAAAGCCTGAAGCACAGATTAAATGCAGATTATCAGTGATTAAAGAAACAAAGGAGACCTGACAAGCAGAACATTCTTTCCTAAGAAGGACTAATTCCCACAATGTACTCCATTTTTCATCAAGCCCCATAACAGTTATTACTCTGACAGAAATTCCTAGAATGTCATTACAGTGGTTGCAAAGTATGAAAAACCCGAAAGGAAAAATCTTCACCTTACTTGTCTCAGAGGATTAGACAGATTACTACAGCCAGAGAAAGTACTTCAAGAAACATACCCTAGAAGTTATTGTCAACCTAACAAAGACTTCTAAGTTATATAAAGAGTACTAGCAATTAATGTAAAACCATTAAGTAGAGTGGGCATTCTAATACTTCTTCCCCTCTGTCTTAATGAATCATTTAAGTCCTATCTACCGCTATTATCACTCATTCACCTATAAGAACTCATCGAAAATACATTGTAAAGGGTTGTTGGTTGTTGGAAATTAACTAATTGCAAGCTGTTTATTGAGTTAGAGTTCCTAAGTAGTTGTTGTAAATAGGTTGGGAGATGATTTCTGGATTGTATCAAGCTATTGGACAAGAATGTGTGTGACTAGTGTTTCTCTTCTAATATGACAAGCATGTTCACTGGATCCTGATCTAAGTCATTGGTGATGTGTCCCTTCCTTGTTATTGTTTTCCCTCTGTTTTACATTATGTTTCATTTTCTCTGATAAGAAACAATAATTTTAGCTTAGGATATACTGCTGTAAGTACCCTAATGCTTCCTGCACCTTCTTATCTCTATGTTTTCTGCTATTTGTGTGTCTTAGAATAAATTCAATATAATTTAACCAGTTGAGGAGTTGGTTTGCCCATGCTTTACTGATGTATGAATTTAGAGTTTGTTCCTTACATTTTCTTGTTTGGTTCAGCTGAAAGAATTGGGAAATAGGGAGATTTAGTGTCAGCCCTGTCCCCTAAGTTCCCTTTCCAACAGTTATCTTTTCTAAGATCCCTTTGAGTTGAATGTCAAAAGCAGAGAAGGTTAAAAGTCTTTCTCTAATCTTAGGCTTCACTCTGTGTTTGAACTTAAGTATTTTCTACTGTCTGAAAGTAGTCAGGAGGACTGCTAGATTGTTGTCTTTGAAGTTAACCTCATCAGGAGTATTGATCATAGAGGTATAAGGTGTGCCCTGTCCCTTGACTTACCCCAAATTTGCCACCTTGGAAGGCTTTCCTTGTTATTCCCATCCACTTCCTTATTGTTTCATTCCATACAATCATCTTAAGAGATCCTCTGTTTCAGATGACTAGCCCTTTGAAAGCCTTGGATATTCGAATTGAAATTAAACCCTTTTATGACCCCATTGCCCAATGAACTTGTATTCTCTTGAGTTATCATCCCATTGCCGAAAATCCTTCATTATTCATTCCTTTACCTTACATTAAACCCTTATTTCAATATTTCCGAACCAAAAAAACAAATCAAAAACCCTTGTGCTCTATAACTAGCCTAATACCTTAAATTGAACTTTAAATATATATTATTCTTTACCGTTTATAGAGAGATCCCTTTATGGATCCAGGAGGGCTAGATGCTAAGATCCCAAAGCGGTTCTGATGTTGCCTGTGCATTTGGTATGCCAGTATGCCAAATCACAAGGACCCCAACACACCCCACTAGTGCATTAACTTCAACTAGACCCCAAAAATAATAGAATCACTCTACATGCCTCACCTTAGACCCTCAAATCGAAATTCTTGAGCTAACTCAGTCTTTCTGGCTTAATTAACTAATACAAGATTTTATGAGCTAAGATTACAATTTATTTTCAAATTTATTTGAGGGATAAATAAATTAGACGCCCACATTTAGCACTAATGTGTAATTGAATTCCTCACTCATGTGTGACTGGAATCCCACACCAGTTATGTAGTCAATTTTTGTCCTTTTTGGATGCCAATTTCACTGTTTCTTGTTGCAAATTTCAACAACAAGGTGGTCAAATGATCATTATTTTATATCACATTGATGAATATCTTTGAGAAAAATTAAGAAAATTAACCTTTCAAATTTAACCCTATACCACTTATGCAAAGAAATTTAAATTTGAAGATAAATGCAATTTATACCTTTCTCACAATGGAGCCTTCAAGGTGAGTTGTTAATGCCTTGCCAATGGTGCTTGTCTCATCTCACAAGCATCAAGTCTTAAAAAGTTGTAAGAACAAGGTAAGAACAAGGTATTTGTTCATAAAATGGATTCACCTATGTGGAAAGGTATTCAAGATTGAATTTTGTTCAATGTCATCTTTTTGGAAATGGACTTTATCTCCAGCAATGATGCCAAAAAATGTGACAACAAAATCTCATGCCTCTCAAGATAAAGTAAAATGTATTAAGTGTGATACCTATTACACCTCATACACCTCATAGGGGTCCACCATCACCTCACCAACCATAATAACACATCTCAAACTATACTTCCTACTACCATGAAGACATAGTCGAGACATAAATTGTTTTATGCATGGTATATGCTAGAAGTGGAACGTAGCTCACCATTTAATTAATAATAACACATCCTGAACTACCATGACTAGATTCGAATGTATGCATTAAATATTGATCTAGCTATGATCTAGTTAGGCGAGGATGTCTTTTTAATCTCCTTTCCATTGGTGGTAAACTATTACAAAACCTTTAGCTAAATGCAGGGAGGGTCTTAGTGTTTTTGGAAACCATGTATGTCATTTCTCCCATAAACTAAGGCATTTGCAATAAATGAAATTAATATTTTATCGAAATTGTTTTTGTACAGGGGATCAGAAATCCCACTAAACATGGTTGAAAAATGGACATTATGCATAGATGTTTCTTGTTATCCTAGTCTTAGGAAAACAATGATTACTTATGTGCTATTCAATATTGCGACGAAAAAATTTCTCAAAAGGAAAATGAATGTACCTAGAAGAACAACAAAGATTGAAGCATATTATATTGCATTGATTAAAGGCTTAGGAACAAATCAGAGTATGGGTCCAATGGAATTGTGGTTTTCACCAATTCTGAACTTGTGTGCAACCAGATGAAAGGTGTGTACCAAGTTAAGAAGGAGAGGTTAAAACAACTGCATGGAAAATCAAACAATATTGTTAGACAATTTCAATCATTTAGTATACAACATTGTGCAAATGTTAATAGAATGTCTAGTGATCTATTATATGGGGAAATCCCAACTCAATATTTGTGTGTCAAAGATGAATTAATGTTAATAAGATGATATCCATCAAAACATTATTGATGGAAATTGTGAGATATGTCTAATATGTGTGTGTGTTTTAGTTATAAATGTATCATTTTTAATGACCATGCATTTTTTTTCAATTATATACCAAGTGTGCCCCCACTATGTAAGCAGAACTTGGAGAACTTCATGTTTTAGAATATTTTTTATTTAATTTTCAAAATGTGCGTGCTTCAGCAAATTTGTGTTTAAATAGTCTTGAGTTTTACAGATCAATTTGTGCTTCAAGTTTTGTGTAAATTATATCAAAATTTTGAATTCTTTCAACCTTTTTAAACAACAATTTTAAAAATAATTGTAAATCCACGAGGTAAATTTTTAAACATATTTTATCTATGTATATGTAAATATCCATATATATCATGGATGAACATTTTCCACATGATTCTTCAAGGAGAGCATCAATAGAGTTGCATGCATCTATGAGAGGGGGGGATCATGGATCAAAGAGAATATCAAATGAACCAAGCGATGTCCATCATGATCATGGTATTTGTATTAAATGTGAAATTTTTTAAATGATATTTGAATATAATCCTATGCACGTACATGTGTATACATATGGAATTTATTTTCTATCAATTTAGCAAGTTAAATTAATTTTTAATAAATTTCATTTTTTTAGGAGGTGGGTTAAAGTATCCCCACTCTTTATGGATAGGTACATTGCTCACACATAGTGGTATGGTGTGTGTGTGTGTGTGTGTGTGTGTGTGTGTGATTCTACCTATTTATCATTTAAGAAGTATACACACACACACACACACACACACACACACACACACGATATATATATATATATATATATATATATATATATATATATATATATATGCAAAAATTCTTTTTTTTTAAGAAACTTCTCTCTCGTCGCATGAGGGTAGTGGTACATTGTTTCTTAAAAGTTGTAAGAACAAGGTAAGAACAAGGTGTTGTTCGTAAAATGGATTCACTTATGTGAAAAGCATTCGAATTCGTTTTGTTCAATGTCATCCTTTTTGGAAATGGACTTTATCTCTGACAGTAGTGCCAAAAAATGTGACAACAAAATCTCATGCCTCTCAAGATAAAATCAAAATATATTAAGTGTGATACCTATTACACGTCATACACCTCATAGGGGTCCAATATCACCTCACCAACCATAATAACACATTCTGAACTATGTTTCCTACTACCATGAAGGCATAGTCAACACATAAATTATTTTATGCATGGTGTATGCTAGAAGTGGAACGTAGCTCACCATTTAATTAATAATAACACATCCTGAACTACCATGACTAGATTCGAATGTATGCATTAAATATTGATCTAGCTATGATCTAGTTAGGCGAGGATGTCTTTTTAATCTCCTTTCCATTGGTGGTAAACTATTACAAAACCTTTAGCTAAATGCAGGGAGGGTCTTAGTGTTTTTGGAAACCATGTATGTCATTTCTCCCATAAACTAAGGCATTTGCAATAAATGAAATTAATATTTTATCGAAATTGTTTTTGTACAGGGGATCAGAAATCCCACTAAACATGGTTGAAAAATGGACATTATGCATAGATGTTTCTTGTTATCCTAGTCTTAGGAAAACAATGATTACTTATGTGCTATTCAATATTGCGACGAAAAAATTTCTCAAAAGGAAAATGAATGTACCTAGAAGAACAACAAAGATTGAAGCATATTATATTGCATTGATTAAAGGCTTAGGAACAAATCAGAGTATGGGTCCAATGGAATTGTGGTTTTCACCAATTCTGAACTTGTGTGCAACCAGATGAAAGGTGTGTACCAAGTTAAGAAGGAGAGGTTAAAACAACTGCATGGAAAATCAAACAATATTGTTAGACAATTTCAATCATTTAGTATACAACATTGTGCAAATGTTAATAGAATGTCTAGTGATCTATTATATGGGGAAATCCCAACTCAATATTTGTGTGTCAAAGATGAATTAATGTTAATAAGATGATATCCATCAAAACATTATTGATGGAAATTGTGAGATATGTCTAATATGTGTGTGTGTTTTAGTTATAAATGTATCATTTTTAATGACCATGCATTTTTTTTCAATTATATACCAAGTGTGCCCCCACTATGTAAGCACAACAGGAAAACATGTTTTAGAATATTTTTTATTTAATTTTCAAAATGTGCGTGCTTCAAAAAATTTGTGTTTAAATAGTCTTGAATTTTACAAATCAATTTGTGCTTCAAGTTTTGTGTTTTACATTTGTGTTCAAGTTGTGATTTAACATTTGTGTAAATTACATCAATTTTTTGAAAATTTTCAACCTTTTTAAATAGTAATTTTAAAAATAATTTTAAATGTATTAGGTAAATTTTTAAACATCTTGTATCTATGTATATGTAAATATCCATATATATCATGGATGAACATTTTCCACATGATTCTTTGAGGCGAGCATCAATAGAGTTGCATGCATTTACGAGAGGGTGGGATCATGGATCAAAGAGAATATCAAATGAATCGAGGGATGTCCATCATGATCATGGTATTTATATTAAATGTGATAGGTTTTAAATGATATTTGAATATAATACTATGCACGTACATGTATATACGTATATAATTTATTTTTTATCAATTTAGTGAGTTAAATTAATTTTTAATAAATTTCATTTTTTTAGGAGGTGGGATGAAAAGAGTATCTACTCAGTCAATGGAGGGCCATTATTCACATCATTGTGGTATGGTGTGTGTGTGTGTGTGTGTGTGTGTGTGTGTATATGATTCTACCTATTTATCATTTAGAGTATATACATACATACACACACACACACACACACACACACACACACGAGATATATATATATATATATTTGAATTTATTAAAAATTCTATTTTTTTTTAAAAGAAGCTTCTTTCTCGTCACATGAGGGTGGTGGTACACATTGTTTTAGTGTGTTTGGTGCACATATGTACGAAATCACACCAACTTAAGGGGTGTGGCCTACCCACTTAAGTTATTGGTAATAGGCAGAAAAAGAAGTGGAGTCAAGCAAGTTAGTGGAACAAGCTAGAATCATAAACATACTAAATAGAGAAATAGCATGCATATATAAACTAAACCTAAAACAAATAAAAAAAAGCTCTGAATAGAGTCAAACATCTTCAATAATCCGAACGATGGCTCTTCGGCCCCTCTTATTAAGTGCTGATAGGAAATAAGGATGAAACATGGGTTCTATGTCCCAATGCAAGGATGTTTTTACTCCCAAGCTTTCCTCTGTGCAAACTCTCCCTCTCTCTACTGTGGTGGAATGAGCTTGTTAGATGGCCAACAATTGAGTCCCCTCTATCTTCAGCTCTAGATCACACACTTCTGGTATTGCTTGGGCAATTCTGGGCAGCATAACAATGTGTTGACTCATTCTTCATCTCATGGTGGCCTTATATAGGAGAATTCAAATCCTCCTTCCCTTTCTTCGTACGTTGTGGATGGTGACACAAGAGAGGGGGTTGATTCTTTTGTGTGCTAAAAATATTCCATTGTGTGCTCACTTAATGTCTAAGGAGGATTTGCTGGTTGTCCTTAGGCGGCTTCAAGTGAGGAATCACTTTCCTGGACTGTGATTTTTTGTGGTCCCAGAAAGTGACTCTCACCACTCCCAGGATTGCGTGCATTTTGGGTCATAAGCACGCAAAGGCGCTCTTCACGAAGGATAATGCGTGCAAAATCATTTATGACTTGCTCAAATTTGATTTTTCCTCAGACCTTGGAGATTTTTAAATACTTTCTAGATTATGTAATGTCTTCCAACCCTGTAAATCCTTATGCTTGACATTAAATAATGTCGTCTTCTACTTGTATGATTTTCTAATGTTAATATTTTCCCCCTAATGTGTGAGGTCTAGGAATAAATGTATAGCAAAAATACATTATAGCTTCTTTTCTATATATCTTGCATAGAGAGAGAGAGAGAGCTGCGTGAAGGTTGGAATTGGAAACACCTTGCACCAGTTCCAAGAATGACCATGTCCTATGGGACCGCTGCAAGAAAATATAATAAAATACACATACAAATTTTCAATGAGGCGGGCATGTCCCATGATCATGATTTTGTGGCTAGTTAAACAAATATATTTGATAGATACATGTTCTGTCTGTATCACTGATATGGTAGTGATCTGATGGTTGTAGACGACGACTGCTGATGCCGCCTGAGGTGTTTTTTCTTTGAAAATAGGTGGAATATGGTACCCATATGTGTAAACATGGTATGGCATATATATATCTATGCATTGTATGCATAGGTGCTGGCTGGGACCTTCCCGTGTAAGCATTATTGAAAGAGACGCTTACGAAGGCATGGGTCTTCGATGAATTTGATCAAAGTGCAATGGTTGTAAAGTACAATACCATCTTGACATGAAAGATTTTGTTGTAGTCAAATGCTAGGAGGATCAATGACATCTGTGGACAATGATGTCTCCCATAGTGCCACCCGAGGATGCCCCTTTTTTGGAGAGGGGTGATCCAAGGTACCGCTTCCTTTTTGGAAAATAGGTGTCAAAGTCGACAAAAAGGAAGCCTCAACTAAACGAGGGGTCGCTGACATGAGGGGTCAGGGACTTCGAGGTGATGGGTTTAACATAGGCATGTTGGCGAGGGGTGACTGAAAACTGATGATGGGGATTTAGTGGCTCGAGGGTGAAGTATGTTAAGCAGCTTAGCGACAGTCATAGTTATTTCTGATGGGGAAATCATTGCAGTCAGTAGGACTTCCAGGGTGGGTATAAACTGGCTATGAATGTCATGGTGGCTTATGCATGGGGTTGTAATATTCTGACCAAGGGTATTCAGGGACTGGTGCCATGGGAGAAAAAGATTAATGAGAGGGTGGGGGACGTAGTGCACCATTTGTGGTCTTTGTAAAGTTACGAAAAGAATAAAATAATGGGGTTTGTTTTGTACAAAACATAGAGACTGGTACTCCAAAACATGAAAGTTTTCGCTCACTGATGTTGTGAGGAAGGTGTTTTGCTGAGGGTGGGAGTCCCATTGGTTGGTCTCATGTGTGGGGTTGATGAAGCAGATGAAAAATTATCGCAGATGGGATTATGCTGGTGGAGGTATGGTGGGCCAAATGCGAGGTGCGATAGTGCGCTTTTGATATGCTTGTACAACCTGGTCATCCAGGAAGGGGGTCTTAGTTTGTATGGTAAAACTTGACCTTATGCAAGGTGGATGGATGGGCATGAGGTGTTTCCCAGACAAAAGTGGCATTGCCATGGCGTTACTTTTGTTGTGATATATGGTCTACTGTGGGTGACGAGCGCCATGGAGGGGAGTCTCTATCGACCAACGAGGATGTTCATCATGTACAGGGTGAGGTGATGATAAACATGGTCAAATATGAGGACCCTATGTTTGATTTCTGATGGAGAAATGATATCAGGATATACAGAGTTTACTAGGACTCTATCATGTTGGGGGTAGAATAATACCTACTCTGGAACTTTCAGTAAATGGAGTTGTGGATGGTTTGCGAGATTTTCCTGTAAAAACAACGACCTCAAGTGAAAGCATCATCTTTATCAAATATTATTGAAAGTCATGAGCTTTAAAGAAGATGAGAGAGGGCATACCTACCAGCGCTGAAAATATATTTTTTTGGGAGTGTGAATGTGTGGGATCGCCTTTGTTTGTTATGGATTGTTGATCATGATGTAGCTTACGGTTTGAGGAATGGACCTTTTGATCTCTTGTTATGGTCCTCCAAAGTTTTTGAAAAGGGAGATATATAGGTGAATATGGCCCTAATTCAACTCATTCATACCTTTTGATTTCTTGAGAGGTCAGAGGGTTCTGCGTAGCATTTCTTGCCGTTGCGGTCAGCCCGAGCACCAGGGATTAAGGATATTGTTAGCCTCCTATATCAATAGGTTTCATCTTTCATGATTGTCTTGATGGAAGTGTGGAAAATGTTCAAACCTTCTTACTTGAGCAAAGGTGTTCCATATTCTTAAAAAACCAAAAAATCAAAAAATTTAAATTCTTAAAAAACCAAAAAAATCAAAAAATTTAAAAAATGTAAAGAGGGTATACCCTAAAAGAAAGATCAAAGGGTAAAAAGAATAAAATGGTCAAAAAAAAGAAAGAAATGAACCCCAAGCAAAAAATAGACCAAGGAAAGTGTGCAAATCCAAATGCCACTACTTTTTACTCTGTTGTAATAAATCAATTGTGTGCAGCTTGTGAAACTTTTGCCACAATTCATGAATAAGTCAAACTGTTTAAACTTGTCTTAGTCATATTTCAATTTCATGTTATAGATTAGAGAATAAATATCTAGCCAAACAGTTTAATCTTGGCGGATAAGTAGCTAGGTAGAGTGAATAAAAGGTGCTCAACAGTTTAATCTGAGCCCTTGGATGTAATAAGGGTAGAAATAGATAGATTCATCATGTAAAAAGAAAAGATTGATCGGGGTTTGCAAGTCTAAATGCACCCTAATAAAGAAGACAAAATGGTAGTGTTAAGTAGATAGGGTAGGTAGATGGTGCTGCAAAGTGTTATCTGATGAATGGTGCTGCTACATGTTAGTTAATCATTTACTTTCATCAAAAGTACTGAAGCAGGAAATACACTGAAAAATCACAGCAAGCAAAGTCAAATTCATTAACCTCCCCCATCATTTTTCCCCCTCAAAAGTTTTACTAATTTCCCCAAAAGTACTAAGGTAATTGGAAATCAAAGGGGCTCAAGGCATTTCCTTGACTTCTGGAGGGACCGGACCCTCGGCCCAATGATCAAAAAAGACCTAAGCACTTGAAATAATCCATCATTGTTATCTTCCATCTTTAACTTTTTCAAAAGTAAAATTCTATTTTACTTTGGAAACTGATGCAACATTCCATAAAATTCCTCAAAACAACTTGTTATTCTAAGTTAAGTGTTGAAGATAAAATGTTGCAATTTACTTCATAAGTTATCACTTTCTTAGATGTACAAAGATGTTTTGATTTTCCTTGTCCTTTTTCATATTAACATTTGATTTTACTATATTAAATCCCTAGTGAAATCCCTTTTCCTAAGTATATAACTCCCTTTTCTAATAAATATCCCCAAACCCCTTTATTATAATGTTTTACCAAAGTATATATTCCCGCACATTGAAAATAAAACCCCGCTTTATAAACCCTTTGGTGAAATATATCGTTATACCATTAATCCCCGCCCTATGGTGAATTAGTTATGTATTGATTAATTTACCATATAATAAAAATATATATAAAAAAAAAAGCGTTAGACATGCAATATGTGTGTTTAACACCAAAACACGAATAAAAATTCGATGGAGTCTTGCGCCACCGTGGTCCGTCCACGTGGCATTCCTCTTAAGCCAACTCCGCCGTGACCCTTTACTTTTGCGTATGGGATTAATTAGTTATTTGAACTAATTAACAGCCTTTCACTTACCAATCGAAATCCTCCCGGGGCGATTAAATAAAATTTAAACGCATTTAAATCCCGCCGGGCCCACTTTTCAATCCCCCGCATGTTTCCCATTCCTTCAGCCGTCGGATCATCCATCCGTTGATCAACGTTCATGATCAATCCCGCTGCCCATCCCGTGTGAGTTCTTTAACCAGCGGGGAATGGGTGGTTTTGACTAGTCAGACCATCCACGTGGCGTTAAAACTATGGAATCGCTCCCCCCGCGACTTTTACCGCCCTCGTCCATAAGCGGTGCGGGCTCACCGCTTACCACTTACCGCATACCGCCGGCCCCACTTCCCTACGTCACCCCGTACGTCAATGACGTCATCACCTCAAAAAAACAAAAACCCTTTTGACTTGTAAATAAGCCATTTTTCGTGTTTTTTCAGTTATTTTTAGTTTCTGAAAGCGACAGAGCTCCCGCTGCAATTTTCAAATTTCACTGCAAATACACCAATTTACTCCGAAATTCCGCTGCGCCCGTGTTGAAGAACGTCCCCTCCATTGCTCATTACCTGTTTAAGAACCAGTTTCCATCTAAAAACAGGTATTTATCATTTCGCGCCCCGACTGCAAGTCAAGCTTAGTTTCCTTTGTTTTTTCTCTGAAAAAGTGGTTAAAAATCCTCTCTGAGTCCTCATTGAAGATTCAAAACCTGTGAATTTGCTTCCCAAACCTGCGAATTGTTCCAAATTTCCTCTTTTGTCAGATATCCCACCCGGTCTGCAAGAAAAAAAACGAAAACCTCCATTTTGAATCCACAAGAACCAAAATGGAGGTCCCGACAGCTCTAAATATCACTCCATTGAATGCTCCTCACCGAGATTTGGACTATTTACCTCTAATAGATGAAGATTTCCAAATTAAAGACCTGCATTTTGATGAAAGTCCCCGTTTGAGCTTCTGTCGCTGCATAGACGAACACTCAAAGGGGCAAGATCTTATAGGATTGTGGGAATCCAATCTCCCAAGGTATTTTATTCCTACAGTCCACATTTTCCCTGAAATCATTCATTACTGTCATGCAAACTATGATCCCGCACAAAGAGCTGTATTAGCTCCTGATCAAAGTGTTATGTTCCCTATCACACCTCAGTCTATCAATGCTATGTTACACTTTGAGCCAGAGAAAGAATTAGCACCTTTATCCATGGAAGGGTTGATTGAGAAAACCAGACAATTAACCCCAGAGAAATTAAAAGCAATGTGTCAGTATTTCATGTTACCTGAGCATCAGCCAAAAGGGACTCCCCCCTATGGTTTTTACTTTTTTAATACATTGGGAAGGCTTATTGTGAATATAATATCTTTTGTTTTAGGATTCAATACCAGTGAGTATGTAGATGAGATAACTCTGGCTTTGCTATCCATCTTTACCCCTGGGCAGCCTCCTGAGATTAAGTATGATTATGCTTCCTTCATTGCCAAAAAAATCCATGATCAATTTTTAAGGCTAGATACTGAAAAGGTTTTTAAGTACTCCTCAGTTATCTATCATCTCATGATCTTTTATCAGTCAGACAGATTCCCTTTCCCTGTTCAGAAACTTGATGCTAAAGGTAATCCCAGGTCTGTTATTTTTTGGTCCCCCATCATTCATTTGTCCTCTGATTCTCCCTACTCTTATTCGGAATTCATTGATCAGTTTGTACATCCTGCTACAACCTTGTTAACAGGAGTTTCTCCCCCCAGGCTTAGTACTGAGATTAGAAAGACCCTGCAATTGTCAAAGAGTTATAAAGTTGGGGATTGGTACTTATACCAAAACCATACAGTCATCAGGATTTATGGATGTGAATTACATCCATTCAAGTTACCCAGATATGTACCAATGAGAATTTTTGCTTTGGAATACTTTAGACAAATGAATAACTCAGATGTAATCCATTTCTGCAATGTAAAGAAGAAAGCACATTTAAGGATCAAAAGCCAGTTAGGTCCTTTCATTTGCAATTCTAGAGAAGCTGAGAGAGAAGCAGAACTTTTATTAGAGAGAAAATTCCAGACATCTTTCCGTTGGGTCCCTTATGACCCCTTTGGTTTCATTTGTGAAAAAAGGTTAAAAAATAAGTCATCTCCTTATGTACATCACAGAATTCCTGACATAGAACAGTATGCAAATCAAGATGAATGGGTTAAAGGAACACTTGTTGAAGAGGAAAGTGGAGCTGGAAAATTGAATAAACTTATGAAAGATGTTGAGAAGAATTTTGACCTAGAAACATATGATCAAATGCAGGTACCCTACATTGGCACATCTTCAGCAACCACTCTACAGCAAGCGTTACAGGAAAACAGTCCATCAGTAGCAGCAGAACCCAAGGGTAAAGGAAAAGAACCTGTAGTTCAGGTTATTGAAACCTTGGTCATGGAAAAAAAACCACAGAGTTCCAAAACACCACAACCATCTCAGGCTTCTCTCACACCAGCAAAGCAAATCCAAGTTCCAGAGATGCAAACTCCACTGAATGTGGAAATAGGGAAAAAGAGGCTAGCTCCAGATACCACACCTTCAAAAGGAGCCCCACAAGTTTATCAAGCTAAAAAACACAAGTTTGATCCACCTCCAGATGTAGAAATTATAGATGAAGTATTTGATGATGGTAGGGAAGATAGTCAGCAAACAGGCACAGCAAGTGAAACAAACATAAGCCAGAAAGGGATACAAAAGCAATTGAGCACTGAAGTATCTTCTTTCAGACCGCCAAAGACAGATACTGGAGACATTAAAAGAACCTTCATTAATATCAAAATAAAGAATGATCCATTGAAAATGAAGGTATATGATCAGTATATGAAGATGGCTCCTCATAATCAAGAAAGACTGATGTCAGCATTTGATCTTTCACAAGGTAAAATGCTGATGAGCCACTTCAAAGCAAAGGTGCCAAAGCCAACTTCAGCAGCAGATTACATCAGATCAAATTTTGAAGTTTTAGTAAAAGATATCCATCCCCTGGATCAGATAGAGCTTCATAGACAAACAGGGGAAATGGTTTATTCTACTCTCACCAACAAAGCTATGGCAGCTTTAACGCTGCAAGATTCCTTGAATAATACTACTGCACAATTGAAGATTGAGAGGGCCTCCTCACAGGCCAAGGACAATAGAATAAAGTCGCTAGAAGAGATCATCATTGGTTTGGGTCACAATCCCAAAAACATTAAAGGTATTGAGGCATTGGTAAAAAAGAAAGAGGATGATATAGCTGCACTCAGAAAACAGCTGAAACTACCAGCCTCGAGGCACCCTCAGACACAGGAAGTTATAAAAGGAAATTCACAGGAAGAAATGATGGAGTTGCTCTTGAATTTGACAGAGCGACTAAATGAAACAGAAAAGGAGTTGGAAAAAGCATTGCAGGAACAGGAAATCATCAAGCAAACTTCAACAACGGGTACTACAACTACAGGACAGCAGGAACAACCATCTCAGGTAAACATTTCTAATTTGAATTCTGAGGATTTAATTAAACAGATGGAGAGTTTGCAGCTAAAGGTCACAGAACTCCAAGAAACAAAATTACAATTAACAAAATTGGAGGGAAAATATGACACATCCAAAAAGACAGCTGCTGACAACCTCAGGGAAATAAAAAGATTGGAAAAATTGGTTGAGGCTTTGCAAAAAGATCTTTCACTAGAAAAGCCTCTGAACGAAATAAATGATATTCTTTGGTGCAACATCATTGAATTAATAAGAGGTATTTGGCCCTCCATTCAAGCTATTTTTGAGCAAAATGAGTTAGTCAAGATAGCACAAGAAAAATAAATAAAACTAGACATGAATTAAGAGGCAAGCCGGAGCAGGCCCAGCAGCTCATTCAATTTTTGAATTCCAGAACAAAACAACAGCTTGCATTGTTAGGAATTGATGACAGAACAGGTGTAGTTTTGGAAGCAAAGAGAGTTTTCACCAAGAGGACTTTCATGCAAAATCTAGAAAGAAAGTGTACTGACATTTTGGTTGATATCAACGTTTTCAGAGAGAAGTTTCAAGCTTTGCTGGACAGTGAATTGCCAAGTCCCATGCTTACAGAGGATCAAATAGTAGACTTGGAAACCTATGAGAAAAGAATAAAAGCTCATGCTAAAAATACAGCTATAGGTTCTACTAGCTCATCAGAACCTGCATTACCAACTGGGAAAAGTATTTATGAAAAAGTGAGGAATCTATTTCATCTGGAGCATGAAATATAGTATCTATTTCCGAACGAGCCCACTTTTTATAAACTTACTGAAGCAGATGAAACTTTAAGGAAACTCAGAAGAACAATGATACCAGATGATCAGTGGTGGAAGGAAATGCTGGAAGTTTTGTAAAAGTTGTTTTCAGGATGAGATTTTATCTTTACTATCAAGTAAATGGTAAAAACATAAAAGCAGATGAAAGAGTATCAGATGAAAGGTTAAAGAGTATCCGTAAGAAGAAAGTGTATTCGATAAGTCAAAGAAATACGCAAAGGACAGCACAGATTCCTATTTTAAGCACTTATCTTTAGCACGTCCATGAAGAAAGGAACAGCACATCAGCCGTTACCCATTATTCTATTTACGAGACCATGTGTCTCTTGTTGTTTGTAAATATGCTTTAAGTCAGCCTGGATTATTGGCTAGGATAGCGTAAGATTGTTAGGATTATTTTGTGTATAAATAAACCCTCAAAGAGAGTGTTGAAGGTGGATTCTATTACTCTGCTGTAACATTGAGATTTTCGGAATAAAAGCTTTTGGAGAAATTTACTTGTGGCTTACTGGATGACGATTTGAAGCACTGGACTTGTTGCAGGATTCATGTGTTGGACTACAGTTCAATAAGTGTTTCTACCCTTTGTCTAAAATTTTATATTAGTTTATAATACCATCATATCCATTTCTGAATAATTTACATGAAGGATTGAAACAGAATTTGCTTAATTGTACTCTGTTTTCAAATGTGATTGTTCCTAAATGTTTTCTTCTAAATTAGCTATAAGCATGAATTCTTAAATGCTCTTGCTTCGCTAATTTAAGCACTGTTGATTGCTATAATAAAGAATCCTTTATTGCTCTTTGTTTGTAGTCAATTCACTTCTTTCCTTTGAACATGGTGAAAGATTCTTAGTTGTCTTTCATCCCTTCAAGATCATCCCACCCACTTTAAATTTTAAGGATTGTTCTCTGTCTAGCTATCTTGCCCTGTAATACCATCTTGTGCGTAGAATAGAAATCCAGTAAAGCCATCCTTTGACTCCATAGCCCAATGGACTGAAAGCCCTCAACCTTGCCCTTAGTTTGTGGATTCCACCATTTTTCAAAACAAACTCTTGGATCTATACCTAGCCTAAAACCTTCTAAGAACAAAGATAAATCATAAAGAGAGAGCCCTCTCTGGATGCAGATTGGCTAGATTCTGCATCTAAAAGGTTGGTTTGTGGTTACCTCGGGTATACTTTCCTCTTACAAAACTTCTAGGAAAACCTGAGTGATAACATAGTGGCGACCATACTGGGGACCTGAATCAATTTTACTTGTTAATATTGTTCAAATATAAGCTATAGACAGAGTCTGAATATCAGCCAGGTAGCCTTTGAAATTGCTTTTGCTCTGCAAATGCAAAAGTAAATGAATGCTGTTTCAGTCTATCTCTGATTTAGCTTATATGTTGAAACTTAGTTTCAAATTTTTCAATCAGAGTCTCTAGTTTAAACAGATCTTTGAGGAAATCTTAATCACATATCATTATTTCTTAAAAGAATTTGTAGAAGTTGTATTTACTTTTCAATTAAAACCCAAAATCCAAAAACACATATTCTAAGAAAACTGGCTTCAGAAAGGATTCGACATACTAGGTCAAACCCTGACCCCAATCCACCACCAATATTTGAAAATCCAAATCTGATCCCTAGGATTCTTAGAAGACAAGGAAGTCAAGAAAGTTATGAAAGAGGAAGTCAGGAAAGTACAGGTAGTTCTAGACCACTTTCTAGATCTGCATCTTGTCCTGTGAAAATTATATATATTGATGACATTCCTTTTGATGCCCGATTTGAAACATCTTTGTTTGTGAATTTTTCTGAGACTGAATTATCTAGATTAACTCCAGATCCTTTATTCATTGAAGAGTTGCAATACCGATTTGTTTCACATCATCTTGACAGAGAATTTCATAACTCCCTTCAGTCTGAGCAAACCTTTGAAGAAAGCTCAAACATTTCTGTGATAACTGAAACATCTCCTAGCTCAGTCACTTTCCAAACACCTGTTAGACCTCCATCTCCACCTGTTAGACCTCCATCTCCTCCCGTGAGACCACCTTCTCCTCCTACTAGACCGGCTACTCCTGTCACTTCACTTTATCTTCCAATGGCTAATCGATATGCCCCTTTACAGTTACCAGCCAACCCTCCTGCTTTACCACAAGACTACCAAAGTAAGATCACACCTTTTGACGGATCAGGAACATACACAGCTCAACAACACACCAAAAGAATGACAGATTACTTTGAGTTTTATGAGATTGATACTGATAATATCCGTATGAGAATTTTTGTACAGAGTCTTACTGGAGAAGTTAGAACTTGGTTTAGGGCTCTCACCCCGAACAATATTGCTGATCTAGAAGCTTTGTATAGGGCATTTTTGAACAGATGGGAGAAAAATAAGGATCCTCTCCAGATCCTTTCAGAATTTGAAAAATTAAGAAGAAGACCAAATGAAACCGTACAAGATTACATCATAAGATTCAATGAATCATATAATGCAGTTCCTCTAAACCTAAGGCCCCCACCTAATAACGTGTTGGTCAAATTTCCAGATGGTTTTGACTCCGATATAGCTTATTCCCTTAGAGAAAGAGCTCCACAAACACTAGAGGAAATGCAAAGCATAGTGGTGAGTGTAGAAGCAAATCTGATAGAAAAACGAGCCAAAGCTAGGGCAGAGAGAAGAATGCCTATGAATGAAGAACCTTCAGCTTTTGAAAAGAAGCTGGATGTAATCATTAAAGGTATGGAAAGATTAGGTGACAGAGTGGAAACCATTGAAAGAAAGTCTTCTACTGATAACCAGAATGTTGCAAGAAACCCAAACTTTAGGAGGAATTTGAACCAAAATATTGGAAAGAATGTCCCTGATCAAAACATTAGAACACCTTTCCAAGAAAACTTTGTTGAAGGTTCAACCTCAGAAGAACCTACAGAAGATGTAGAAATAAACAATTTCAATGAGGACAAAGATGAACCAGAAGTCTTCTTATCCCAGGATGATCAAGAGAATCATATCCTTGAAACATTCCAAACTCATTCAGGTGAGACTTTTGATTTCAAAGAAGGCTATGACACAACAATCTACGAGGTTCATAAACAGTACAATTTGAGAAGTAGACGGATAGATGTACTAGAGAAAAATAAACAGAAAACCACAAAACAAAATGTCAAAGGTAAACAAAACATTCCCCCTGTACAAAATATTCCCCCTGTACAAAACATTCCCCAAATACAAATTTTGCCTAGGATAACTCCCAGTTTTTCAAATCCAATAATTGAAGATGTCTCTGACAACCAACCAAATAACAAACAACAATCCAATACATCTCCTCATGTAGGAACTGTAGAAGAAACAATAGAGGTTAGTCCTGAAACATCTTCAAAACAAAACTTCATTCATGAAAAAGAGAAAAATATTGAAGACCCAATAAACAGAGAAAACCCAACTGTGCAAAACACTAAAACTCAAACAGAAAAACCCTTTAATCTAGAGGCTGAAATAGGCAAACTCAAGATAGTTATTCCTTTAGCAGAATTGGCTAAACATGATGTTTATAGGAGTCAGATTTTCAAATCTTTAAACATTAACATTACTGGATTGGATGATTCAGTAAACATTCTTGATGATCAACCCAAACTTCTTTTTGGCCCTGAGGTTAATGGCAAACCAGAAAGTGGAGGGACTCCTCCATTTTATGTAAGCCTGAATGTTCACGACAAGATACTCCATAATGCAATGCTTGATTTTGGAGCATCTCACAATTTGATGCCAAAAGCAGTAATGGAAAGATTGAATCTAGATATTACTAGACCGTACAAAGATTTGTTTTCATTTGATTCCAGTCAGGTAAAATGTTTAGGTTTAATTAAAGATCTGTGTGTCACTTTGGTCCAATAACCTGCTAAGTCTGTTTTAATGGACATAGTAGTTGCTGATATTCCACCTAAATATGGTATGTTATTGTCTAGATCTTGGGGTGCTAAACTTGGAGGATCTATTCAACTAGACATGTCATATGCAACTATTTCAGTATTTGGTCAGCCCAAAAGATTATATAGAGAGACTTTGATGAAGTACTTAGTGAGTAGCCAGGAGAAGCCTGAAAACTTCCCTGTTTATTCTGTACATTCTGATATGGATTCTTTTATTTTATACAATGCTGAGTCAGATCTTCCTACTGAAATAGAAGCTCCAGAATTGGAAATCACAAACAAAACCACCATTGAAATTGAAGAAATCTCTGAAAACGAAGAAACAACAGATGATCAAGAAAAACCTCAAGAAACTAAACAGCTAGCTCCTGTCAAAAAACAATTTAAAACAATTGATGAAGATTATGAACATGAAATTCTATGGCATTTAGAGTTTGATGGCTCAGTAAACAGATTGGGGGCAGGAGCTGGGATTTGGTTACACAATGTGGAGAACAATCATGCAGAGGGTCATGCTTATAGGTTAAATTTCAAATGCACTAACAACATGGCAGAGTATGAAGCTCTTTTATTAGGGCTTAAACATGTCAAGAAGTTAGGAGGCATTAGGGTATCAATCATAGGTGACTCTGAACTAATCAACCAACAGATTAAAGGAGAATGTGCAACAAAGGACATGAGACTGAAACAATACCGAGAGACAGTTGTAGAGATTCTCAACACATTTCTACAAGCCCAACTTGCCAAAATTCCCAGGAAACAAAACTTGCATGCTCACGGTTTAGCAATGTTTGCTAGTACATGCAAGTTGCCTTTTGATCCTAATCATCAGTTTTCAGCTGAGATAAGGCACAGGCCTGCAATACCAGACAATCTTTTGAATTGGCAAGTATTTGTGAATAACAATCAAATCAATAATTTTTTGACACTTCAGAATGAGTTTTCTAACTGTAATATAGATGAAGACATAACTGTTGATGAATTTGATCAAGAAAAAGAACAAAAAATAGAAATTTCAAGAGAAAACGCAATTCATATGCTGCATCCAACCACATTCACTGAAAAAGACATGAAAAATTTGAAACAAATGGAATTTGATGAGATCATAGATGAAACAGAAATCATCAATTTAAAAGATAATCAATTACCCAAAGGATTAACACCTTTGGAAGATCTATTCGACTCAAATGATATTCCATTCAGACCTAAAATGGAACCTGTTAAGGCTGATATGGAGGAATGCAACTTAGGAACACCAGAACATCCTAAAATTGTTAATTTGTCCAAATCCCTCCCAAAAGAACAAAAGGTGAAATATGTTGAACTATTAAAAGAATTCCATGATGTTTTTGCCTGGAGTTATGAAGACCTCAAATCTTATGATACATCCATCATTCAACATACTATACCTTTGAAACCAGACCAGAAACCTTTTAAACAAAAGCTTAGGAGAATTAATCCTGTTTTATTACCCTCAATTGAAAAGGAAATCAAAAGAATGTTTGAAGCAGGGATTATAGCTCCTATCAGATTTTCAGAATGGGTTTCTAACCTGGTACCAACAAGAAAAAAGACAGGAGAAATTAGACTGTGTGTCGACTTAAGAAATTTGAATAAAGTTTCTTTAAAAGACAACTATCCTCTGCCGAAAATGGACCACATTCTGCAAAGGGTAGTAGGATCTTCGAGAATATCATTACTGGATGGATTTTCGGGGTACAACCAGATTCTGGTTCATCCTGATGATCAGGATAAAACAGCATTTACCACACCATGGGGTACGTTTAAATATGTCAAAATGCCATTTGGGCTCAAGAATGCAGGAGCTACATTTCAAAGAGCAATGGACATTGCTTTTGCTAAAGAGATACATGATTTTCTGGTTATTTACTTAGATGATTTGACTGTTTTTTCTAAAACAGATCAAGAACATTTAAATCACCTAAGGCAAGTATTTATAAAATGCAGAAAATATGGAATTTCTTTAAACCCTAAGAAGTCATTGTTTGGTTTGGAAGAAGGAAAGCTTTTAGGGCATATCATTTCTAAAGATGGCATTAGGATTGATCCAGAAAGAATTCAAGCAATTTTGCAAATACCCCACCCCAGAAACATAAAAGAATTTCAAGCATTTATAGGAAAAATCAACTTCTTGAGAAGATTTATTTCTAGTCTAGCAGACTTACTTAGATTACTGACTAATATGTTGAGGAAAGATTCAAGCATTGACTGGACTGTAGAAGCCAAACAATCATTCGAGGAAATTAAAATGGCTTTAACAAGGACACCAGTTCTGACCAGTCCTAAATTTGATAGAGACTTTATTATTTTTTCATTTGCTTCTGAACATACTGTTGCAGCTGTTTTACTTCAAAAAGATGACCAAGGGTGTGAAAAGCCAATAGCATATTTTAGTAAAGCACTGAGGGATGCATCTCTAAAATACAATATTATGGAAAAACAGGCTTTTGCATTGGTAAAAGCAATCAAAGATTTCAGAGTTTACATATTATATTCTCATGTGATAGCATATGTGCCTAATGCAGTAGTTAAAGATATTTTGACTCAAGATGGCATTGAAGGTAAACGAGGTAAGTGGATAGCTACCATTTTGGAATATTATATTGAGATTAAGCCAACCAAACTGATAAAAGGCCAAGGTTTAGCACAACTTATGACAGAAACCAATTGCCAAGCCTTAGACATCAATGAACTGGATAACGAACAGGAGATGGCGACTCCTCAGATCAGTCAAGCTTTCTTAGATTCACCCTGGTATACTGATATAATTCATGTTTTATTAAACCTGCAAGCTCCTCCAGGGTTGTCCAGAACCAAGAAAAGATTTTTAAAAATGACATCTTTGAAATATTGTATTTTAGACAGCACTTTATTTTGGAAAAATCATGAAGGAATCTTGTTGAATTGTCTCTTAAAAGATGAAGCTGATAAAGTGCTTAATGAATTTCATGCAGGGGATTGTGGAGGACATCTCTACTGGAAATCCACTGCAGACAAGATCTTAAGGGCTGGCTTTTACTGGCCAACATTATTTTCTGATGTAAAGAATTTTGTAACAAGTTGTCACAAATGTCAGATATTTGAGGGTAAAAGAAAGTTGTTACCTCTACCTTTAAAACCAGTTTCCACGGAAAGACCCTTTCAACAATGGGGATTAGATTTTATTGGAGAAATTCACCCCCCTTCTTCAGGGCAACATAGATGGATTTTAACTGCTACAGACTATTTTACCAAATGGATTGAGGCCATCCCATGTAGACAGTCCAATGATTCTGTAATCATAGGGTTTCTAGAAACCAACATACTTTCAAGATTTGGATGTCCAGAAAAGATTATAACAGACAATGCTGCTGCATTTAAATCAAAGAAAATGATTAGTTTCTGCCATAAATATCATATTACTTTAGGTCATTCAACAGCCTATTACCCCCAGGGTAATGGACTAGCAGAATCCTCCATTAAGAGTTTGATCAATATCATTAAGAAATTGTTGGAGGAAAATAAAAAGAACTGGCATAAGAAACTGACCTATGCATTATGGGCAGACAGACTTACAACCAAGAAATCCATTGGGACTAGTCCATATGAGTTAGTTTATGGTCTGGAAGCAAGATTCCCATCATCTTTAGGAATCCCTGTCATGAAATTACTTCACGAGGCTCAAGTGGAGCCAAATGACATTCAAAGAAGAATTAATCAAACAATCCACCTGCAACAAACCAGAGAAGAGGTATACCAAAGATCACAAGTCTTACAGGAAAAGCTAAAGAAAATGTTTGATAAAAGGACTAAAGCAGAGGATTTTCAGTTAGGGGACAAGGTCCTAAGATGGGATTCTAGAAGAGAAGAAAAAGGAAAACATGGAAAGTTTGATTTCTTGTGGAAAGGGCCTTATATCATTCATGCCTTACAGGGAAACAACACTTACTTTTTGAAGGACTTGGATAATTCAGAAGTTGAAGAAGGACCAGTCAATGGTCGAATGCTTAAGCATTATTTTGATCCAATTTACTAGAATGTTTTAATGTTTCTAACTTGTACATAATATATTGTTTGCTTGTTTTATTTTTGTTAATGCAGTTTGGATTGGATGGTGACTTCTTGGAATTGAAGCCCGAAGTGAAGGCCCTAAGTTCCAAAAGTTTCACTATCATATGTAAAATAAAGCTACCAGAAGGAGGAAGATTTCATACTTTCAGTTTGAAGACATTTTGAGGCATCTGATCTGCTGTTCTTGACTTTCCACAAGGAAAATCCATCCCCAAGTGGAGCCAGTGTTAGCCTCCTATATCAATAGGTTTCATCTTTCATGATTGTCTTGATGGAAGTGTGGAAAATGTTCAAACCTTCTTACTTGAGCAAAGGTGTTCCATATTCTTAAAAAACCAAAAAATCAAAAAATTTAAAAAAATGTAAAGAGGGTAAACCCTAAAAGAAAGATCAAAGGGTAAAAAGAATAAAATGGTCAAAAAAGAGAAAGAAATGAACCCCAAGCAAAAAAAATAGACCAAGGAAAGTGTGCAAATCCAAATGCCACTACTTTTTACTCTGTTGTAATAAATCAATTGTGTGCAGCTTGTGAAACTTTTGCCACAATTCATGAATAAGTCAAACTGTTTAAACTTGGCTTAGTCATATTTCAATTTCATGTTATAGATTAGAGAGTAAATATCTAGCCAAACAGTTTAATCTTGGCAGATAAGTAGCTAGGTAGAGTGAATAAAAGGTGCTCAACAGTTTAATCTGAGCCCTTGGATGCAATAAGGGTAGAAATAGATAGATTCATCATGTAAAAAGAAAAGATTGATCAGGGTTTGCAAGTCTAAATGCACCCTAATAAAGAAGAGAAAATGGTAGTGTTAAGTAGATAGGGTAGGTAGATGGTGCTGCAAAGTGTTATCTGATGAATGATGCTGCTACATGTTAGTTAATCATTTACTTTCATCAAAAGTACTGAAGCAGGAAATACACTGGAAAATCACAGCAAGCAAAGTCAAATTCATTAACCTCCCCCATCATTTTCCCCCCTCAAGAGTTTTACTAATTTCCCCAAAAGTACTAAGGTAATTGGAAATCAAAGGGGCTCAAGGCATTTCCTTGACTTTTGGAGGGACCGGACCCTCGGCCTAATGATCAAAAAGACCTAAGCACTTGAAATAATCCATCATTGTTATCTTCCATATTTAACTTTTTCAAAAGTAAAATTCTATTTTACTTAGGAAACTGATGCAACATTCCATAAAATTCCTCAAAACAACTTGTTATTCTAAGTTAAGTGTTGAAGATAAAATGTTGCAATTTACTTCATAAGTTATCACTTTCTTATATGTACAAAGATGTTTTGATTTTCCTTGTCCTTTTTCATATTAACATTTGATTTTACTATATTAAATCCCTAGTGAAATCCCTTTTCCTAAGTATATAACTCCCTTTTCTAATAAATATCCCCAAAACCCTTTATTATAATGTTTTACCAAAGTATATATTCCCGCACATTAAAAATAAAACCCCGCTTTATAAACCCTTTGGTGAAATATATCGTTATACCATTAATCCCCGCCCTATGGTGAATTAGTTATGTATTGATTAATTTACCATATAATAAAAAAATATATAAAAAAGCGTTAAACATGCAATATGTGTGCCACGTGGCATTCCTCTCAAGCCAACTCCGCCTCGACCCTTTACCTTTGCATACGGGGTTAATTAATCATTTGGACTAATTAACAACCATTTCCGCCTATTAACGTGTCCCCGGGGTGATTAGATTTCACATTAAAACCTTTTTAAACCTTGACGGGCCCACCTTTGAAATCGCACAAGTCCCCATTCCTTTCAGCCGTTGGATCATCCGTTCGTTGATCAACGGTGATCATCAATCCCGCTGCCCATCCCTTGCCAGCATGTT
Source organism: Pinus albicaulis (assembly GCA_034641835.2). Taxonomy (NCBI): domain Eukaryota; kingdom Viridiplantae; phylum Streptophyta; class Pinopsida; order Pinales; family Pinaceae; genus Pinus; species Pinus albicaulis. The sequence continues at coordinate 341,585,180 of CM076569.1, forward strand.
AACCAGCGGGGGATGGGCGGTTTTTGAAAAGTCAGCATTCCACGTGGCAAGCGTCCTGTGGAATCGCTGCCCTCGTAACTTTTACCGCCTTCGTCCATAAGCGGTGCGGGCTCACCGCTTACCACTTACCGCATACCGCCGGCCCCACTTCCCTACGTCATCCCGTACCACCATGACTTCACACCTCGAAAAAAGCAAAAAACCCCTTTAAACTTGTAAATAAGCCATTTTTCGTGTTTTTTCGGTTGTTTTTAGTTTCTGAAAGCGACAGAGCTCCCGCTGCAATTTTCAAATTTCACTGCAAATACACCAATCTACTCCGAAATTCCGCTGCGCCCGTGTTGAAGAACGTCCCCGCCATTGCTCATTACCTGTTAAAGAACCAGTTCCCATATAAAAACAGGTATTTATCATTTCGCGCCCCGACTGTAAGTCAAGCTTAGTTTCCTTTGATTTTTCTCTGAAAAAGTGGTTAAAAATCATCGCTGAGTCCTCCATGAAGACTTTAAACCTGTGAAATTGCCCCCAAAACCTGCAAATTGTTCCAATTTCCTCTTTTGTCAGATATCCCGTCCGGTCTGTAAGAAAAAAACGAAAACCTCCATTTTGAATCCACAAGAACCAAAATGTTGGTCCCCACAGCTCTAAATATCACCCCCTTGAATGCTCCTCACCGTGAATTAGACTATTTACCCCTGGTAGATGAAGATTTCCAAATTAAAGACCTGGGTTTCGATGAAAGTCCCCGATTGAGCTTTTGTCGCTGCAGAGACGAATTCTCAAAAGGGCAAGACCTTATAGGGTTATGGGAATCCAATCTCCCAAGGTATCTTATTCCTTCAGTCCACATTTTCCCTGAAATCATTCATTACTGTCATGCAAACTATGATTCTGCTCAGAGAGCTGTCTTAGCTCCTGATCAAAGTGTTCTATTTCCCATCACACCTCAGTCTATCAATGCTATGTTACACTTTGAGCCAGAGCAAGAATTAGCACCATTATACATGGAGGGATTGATTGAGAAAACCAGACAGTTAACCCCAGAGAAATTAAAATCCATGTGTCAATATTTCATGTTACCTGAGCATCAGCCAAAAGGGGCTCCCCCCTATGGTTTTTACTATTTTAATACATTGGGAAGGCTAGTTGTAAACATAATATCCTTTGTCTTAGGATTCAATACCAGTGAGTATGTAGACGAGATAACTTTGGCTTTGCTATCCATCTTTACCCCTGGGCATCCTCCTGAGATCAAGTATGATTATGCTTCCTTCATTGCCAACAAGATCCATGAGCAATTTTTAAGGCTAGATACTGAAAAAGTTTTCAAGTACTCCTCAGTTATCTATCATCTCATAATCTATTATCAGTCAGACAGATTCCCCTTCCCTGTTCAGAAACTTGATGCTAAAGGTAATCCCAGGTCTGTCATTTTCTGGTCCCCCATCATTCATTTTTCCTCTGATTCTCCCTACTCCTATTCAGAATTCATTGATCAGTTTGTACATCCTGCTACAACTCTGTTAACAGGAACTTCTCCCCCCAGAATCAGTACTGAAATCAGAAAGACCTTGCAATTGTCAAAGAGTTATAAAATTGGGGATTGGTACTTGTACCAAAACCATACAGTCATCAGGATTTATGGATGTGAATTACATCCATTTAAGTTACCCAGATATGTACCAATGAGAATTTTTGCTTTGGAGTACTTTAGACAGATGAATAATTCAGATGTAATCCATTTCTGCAATGTAAAGAAGAAAGCCCAGTTAAGAATCAAAAGCCAATTAGGGCCTTTCATCTGCAATTCTAGAGAAGCTGAGAGAGAAGCAGAAAATCTGTTAGAAAGGAAGTTCCAGAAATCTTTCCGTTGGGTCCCTTATGACCCCTTTGGTTTCATTTGTGAAAAGAGGTTAAAAAATAAGTCATCTCCTTATGTACATCACAGGATTCCTGATTTAGAACAATATGCAAATCAAGATGAATGGGTTGAAGGAACAATTGTTGAAGAAGAAAGTGAAGTTGACAAATTGGATAGAATTATGAAAGATGTTGAGAAGAACTTTGACCTGGAAACGTATGATCAAATGCAGGTACCTTATATTGGCACATCTTCAGCAACCACTCTACAGCAAGCATTACAGGAAGACAGTCAATCAGTAGCAGCAGCACCCAAGGGTAAAGGAAAAGAACCTATAGTTCAGGTTATTGAAACCTTGGTCATGTCAGAAAAACCACAGAGTTCCAAAGTGCCAGAATCATCTCAGGATTCCCCCACACCAGCAAAGCAAATCCAAGTTCCAGAGATGCAAACTCCATTGAATGTGGAAATAGGGAAAAAGAGGATAGCTCCTGATACCACACCTCCAAAAGGAGCCCCACAGGTTTATCAAGCTAAGAAACACAAATCAGATCCACCTCCAGAGGTAGAGATTATAGATGAAATATTCGATGATGGTAGAGAAGATAGTCAGCAAACAGGCACAGCAAGTGAAACAACCATGAGCCAGAAAGGGAAAGCCTTGCAACAACAACTAAGCACTGAAGTATATTCCTCCAGACCGCCAAAAACAGATACTGGAGATATTAAGAGAACCTTCATTAATATCAAAAAAAGAATGATCCGTTGAAAATGAAGGTATATGATCAGTATATGAAGATGGCTCCTCATAACCAACAAAGGCTGATGTCTGCATTTGATCTTTCACAAGGTAAAATGCTGATGAGCCACTTCAAAGCAAAGGTACCAAGGCCAACTTCAGCAGCAGATTATATCAAAACAAATTTTGAAGTTTTAGCAAAAGATATCCATCCCCTGGACCAGATAGAGCTTCATAGACAAACAGGGGAAATGGTTTATTCTACTCTCACCAACAAAGCCATGGCAGCTTTAACGCTGCAAGATTCCTTGAATAACACTTCTGCACAATTAAAGATTGAGAGGGCCTCCTCACAGGCCAAGGATAATCGAATAAAGTCTCTAGAAGAGATCATCATTGGTTTGGGTCACAATCCCAAAGACATTAAAGGCATTGAGGCATTGGTGAAAAAGAAAGAAGATGATATAGCAGCACTTAGAAAATAGCTGAAACTACCAGCCTCGAGGCACCCTCAGACACAGGAATTCATAAAAGGAAATTCACAGGAAGAAATGATGGAGTTGCTCTTAAGTATGACAGAGCGACTAAATGAAACAGAGAAGGAGTTGGAGAAGGCATTGCAGGAGCAGGAAAATATCAAGCAGACTTCAACAACAGGTACTACAACTACAGGACAGCAGGAACAACCATCTCAGGTAAACATTTCTAATTTGCATTCTGAGGATTTAATTAAGCAGATGGAGAGTTTGCAGCTAAAGGTCACGGAACTCCAAGAAACAAAATTACAATTAACAAAATTGGAGGGAAAATATGACACATCCAAAAAGACAACTGCTGACAACCTCAGGGAAATAAAAATATTGGAAAAATTGGTTGAGGCTTTGCAAAAAGATCTTTCACTGGAAAAGCCTCTGAATGAAATAAATGATATTCTTTGGTGCAACATCATTGAATTAATAAGAGGTATTTGGCCCTCCATTCAAGCTATTTTTGAGCAAAATGAGTTAGTCAAGATAGCACAAGAAGAAATAAATAAAACCAGACATGAATTAAGAGGCAGGCCTGAGCAGGCCCAGCAGCTCATTCAATTTTTGAATTCCAGAACAAAACAACAACTTGCATTGTTAGGAATTGATGACAGGACAGGGGCAGTTTTGGAAGCAAAGAGAGTTTTCACCAAGAGGACTTTCATGCAAAATTTGGAAAGAAAGTGTACAGACATTTTGGTTGACATCAACAATTTCAGAGAAAAATTCCAAGCTCTGCTAGATAATGGGTTACCAAGTCCCATGCTCACAGAAGATCAAATAGTAGACTTGGAAACCTATGAGAAAAGAATAAAAACTCATGCTAAAAATACAGCTATAGGTTCTGCTAGCTCATCGGAACCTGCATTACCAACTGGAAAAAGTATTTATGAAAAAGTGAGGAATCTATTTCATCTGGAGCATGAAATAAAATATCTATTTCCGAACGAGCCCACTTTTTATAAACTTACTGAAGCAGATGAAACTTTGAGGAAACTCAGAAGAACAATGATACCAGATGATCAGTGGTGGAAGGAAATGCTGGAAGTTTTGTAAAAGTTGTTTTCAGGATGAAATTTTATCTTTACTATCAAGTAAATGGTAAAAACAGAAAAGCAGATGAAAGAGTATCCGTGAGAAGAAAGAGTATTCGATAAGTCAAAGAAATACGCAAAGGACAGCACAGATTCCTATTTTAAGCACTTATGTTTAGCACGTCCATGAAGAAAGGAACAGCACATCAGCCGTTACCCATTATTCTATTTACGAGACCATGTGTCTCTTGTTGTTTGTAAATATGCTTTAAGTTAGCCTGGATTATTGGCTAGGATAGCGTAAGATTGTTAGAATTATTTTGTGTATAAATAAACCCTCAAAGAGAGTGTTGAGGGTGGATTCTATTTCTTTGCTGTAACACTAAGATTTTCGGAATAAAAGCTTTTGGAGAAATTTACTTGTGGCTTACTGGATGACGTTTTGAAGCATTGGACTTGTTGCAGGATTCATGTGTTGGACTACAGTTCAATAAGTTTTCCAACCCTTGTGTTTAAATTTTATATTAGTTTATGCTATCATCATATCCGTTTCTAAATAATTCACATAAAGGATTAAAACAGAATTTGCTTAATTGTACTCTGTTTTCAAATGTGATTATTTTTAATGTTTTCTTCTGGATTAGTTATAAGCATGAATTCTTAATTGCTCATGTTTTGCTGATTTAAACATTGTTGATTACTGTAACAAAGAACCCTTCATTGCTCTTTGCTTGTAGTCATTTCTCTTCTTTTTCTTGAACATGGTGAAAGATTCTTAGCTGCCTTTCATCCCTTCAAGATCATCCCATCCACTTTAAATTTTAAGGATTGTTCTCTGTCTAGCTATCTTGCCCTGTAATACCATCTTGTGCGTAGAATAGAAGTCCAGTAAAGCCATCCTTTGACTCCATAGCCCAATGGACTGAAAACTCTCAGCCTTGCCCTTAGTTTGCGGATTCCACCATTTTTCCAAAACAAACTTTGAATCTATAACTAGCCTAAAACCTTTCAAGAACAAAGATAAATCATAAAGAGAGAGCCCTCTCTGGATGCAGATTGGCTAGATTCTGCATCTAAAAGGTTGGTTTGTGGTTACCTCTGGTATACTTTCCTCTTACACAACTTCTAGGAAAACCTGAGTGATAACAGATATGATGCCCAAGTAACCTCCATTATGTCCTGCACTTTAATATTTTTAGTTTGATGATGCCAGGATCTGTACATACTTGGTTTTTATGGATTGTGAGTTTTTTTCCCTAGATTGCGCACACGATCAGGGAAAAAGTGCGCCCTCTGTGTGTATTTTCTGAGAATAAGCGCGCTTAAAGAGCTCTGTTCCCCTTATTTGGCACACCTTAAAGGTGCCTGTGGAAAATATAGGCACGCCCTAAGTGCACCTGTCTGAGGGATAGATGCGCAAGAGGCTGAGGAAAAAATTTGTTTTTTGTTTTGCCTATTTTTTTATGTTTTCTGTTGTTGATGGGTACCTGTTTGGATGACAGGTTGTTATGAAGGGAGCGGGATTGACCCGAGCTCCAAAATGCATTGTCTACTGATGTCGGGTCACACTGTTAGCTAGCACAATGGGGGCTCCTAAATTTTGTAGAGAATGAGCTTCTTCGGTTGCAAGACCGATTGCTAGATTACTTGATCCAGCATTAGCGCAGGAGACGCAAAATGTTCGTGTTGCATGGGAAGAACCTGGTCATCCATCTTGAGATGGATGTATATTTTGTGACCGGGTTACTGTCTCATGGCGAGGTGCTGAGGTATCCACTCCCTTCTGGGAGGGTGGATCTAGAGAGGTTCAAAGATGTCACTGTGGTGGGGCGCCTCTTATGGAGAGGTGCATCAGCATTGCATTAGTGACAGATTTAGTAGAGAGATGTGCTCTTGCAGTGATTGTGCGACTTGCAGGGTCATCGGCTCCGCATTGGGCATCAGGCCCGCAGGTTGGAGTATTGTGTTAGTTGAGGTCTGGGCACTTCTATGATTTTTCCCATTTCTGCTATGACGGGATGGTGATGCAACTAAACAAGGTCCACAGTGGATCGAAGTTGTTTGTGTATGCTAGCATTTTGTGCAGCATTGTGTACGAGAGGGTAGTGTTGCTAAGAGCAGTGGTAGCAGTGCCTGCTGTGGGGGCACAGGAGCCTCATATGAGGAGGTGGGCTCCGGTGATGCCGCGAGGTGGGGGGGCATGGTGGGGCATTACTGGAATGCCATGATTGAGGCCTGGTTCGAGGTGAACCCACAGATGTTCTTTCCATTCACATATGTGGGGATGGAATTCCGAGGTGATCAGATATGGGTCCGCCTCCTGGTTATGCTTGGGGGCCAACAGGTACATTTTTTGTGTTTTCTACATTTATTTGAGTATATATGTGTATATGTGTTTTGTTGGTGACATGGACATAGTTTCGGTTACTCTTGTAGATGTTGCCAAGGTGGGTCGCCCCGTAGCTTGGTTGGTCAGCCACAGTCCTCTTCAGAGGCCTAGGGACGATCTCGGAGGGCAGGGAGGAGTTGCTACGGGGGGCCTTGGTGGTGGTGCTGGCCCTTTCGGAGATATTAGCAGCTCAGCTGAAACTGGGGTTGCTGTAGAGCGAGCTCGTGCAGTTGCAGCGGTGGCACGTGCAGATACAGTTGAGGCTTGTATTGCGGAACTGACTCCTCGGGTGTTAGTTCTAGAGGATACCTAGGGTTGAGTGGACCTCTTGACCCAGAGGATGCCTGCTCGGGGTTTTATGGATGATCTCGAGGAGGTTTGGCTGGAGACGGTGATGGCCCGGGAGAGGGACTATCGGCCTGTTTTATGTTGGGTGGCAGTCTCAATTGTGATGATAGCTCTAGTGGTGGCACCAGGAGCGGTTGTGGGTCCAGGTGCCCCCCTGAGGGGGCACCGCCCTAGAGCTTACTTGCGCATGGGGAACACACCCATTATGAGGATGATTCCCCTATTTTTTTATGATTCTTTTGTGTATCTTTGGGCTGGCGGATGGGTATCAAAAATCCCACTAAACATGGTTGAAAAATGGACATTATGCATAGATGTTTCTTGATATCCCAGTCTAGGGAAAACAATGATTACTTATGTGCATTTCAATATTGCGACAAAAAAAGTCCTCCAAAGGAAAATGAATGTACCTGGAAGAACAACAAAGATTGAAGCATATTATATAGCATTGATAAATGGCTTAGGAACAACTAGGGAGTATGGGTCCAATGGAATTATGGTTTTCACCAATTCTAAACTTGTGTGCAACCAGATGAAAGGCGTGTACCAAGTTAAAAATGAGAGGTTAAAACAACTGCATGGAAAATCAAACAATATTGTTAGACAATTTCAATCATTTAGTATATGACATTGTCCAAATGTTAATAGGATGTCTAGTGATCTATTATATGGGGAAATACCAACTCAATATTTGTGTGTCAAAGATGAATTAATGTTAATAAGTTGATCTCCATCAAAAAATTATTGATGGACATTGTGAGATATGTCTAATATGTGTGTGTGTTTTAGTTATAAATGTATCATTTTTAATGACCATGCATTTTTTTTCAATTATATACCAAGTGTGCCCCCACTATGTAAGCACAACTTGGTGAACTTCACGTTTTAGAATATTTTTTATTTAATTTTCAAAATGTGCGTGCTTCAACAAATTTGTGTTTAAATAGTCTTGAGTTTTACAGATCAATTTGTGCTTCAATTTTTGTGTTTTACATTTATGTTCAAGTTGTGCTTCAACATTTGTCTAAATTACATCAAATTTTTGAATTCTTTCAACCTTTTTAAACAACAATTTTAAAAATAATTGTAAATCCACAAGGTAACTTTTTAAACATCTTGTATCTATGTATATGTAAATATCCATATATATCATGGATGAACATTTTCCACATGAGTCTTCGAGGTGAGCATCAATAGAATTGCATGCATTTACGAGAGGGGGCATCATGGATCAAAGAGAATATCAAATGAATCGAGCGATGTCCATCATGATCATTGTATTTGTATTAAACGTGAAATATTTTAAATGATATTTAAATATAATCCTATGCATGTACATGTGTATACATATGGAATTTATTTTTTATGAATTTAGCGAGTTAAATTAATTTTTAATAAATTTCATTTTTTTAGGAGGTGGGACGAAAAGAGTATCTACTCAGTGAATGGAGGGCCATTGTTCACATAATCATGGTATGGTGTGTGTGTGTGTGTGTATACATGATTCTACCTATTTATCATTTAAGAGTATATATATATTTGAATTTATTAAAAATTATATTTTTTTTAAAGAAGCTTCTTTCTCGTCGCATGAGGGTGGTGTTACACATTGTGTTAGTGTGTTTGGTGCACATATGTATGAAATCACACCAACTTAAGGGGTGTGGCCTACCCAATTAAGTTATTGGTAATAGGCAGAAAAAGAAGTGGAGTCAAGCAAGTTAGTGGAACAAGCTAGAATCATAAACATACTAAATAGAGAAATAGCATGAATATATAAACTAAAATTAAAACAAATAAAAAAAAGCTCTGAATAGAGTCAAACATCTTCAATAATCCGAACGATGGCTCTTCAGCCCCTCTTATTGAGTGCTGATAGGAAATAAGGATGAAACATTAACCCTCTTGCCAAAGGGCCCCTAGAACATGGGTTCTAAGTCCCGATGCAAGGATTTTTTTACTCCCAAGATTGCCTCGGTACAAACTCTCCCTCTCTCTAATGTGGTGGACTGAACTTGTTAGATGGCCAACAATTGAGTCCCCTCTATCTTCAGCTCTAGATCACACACTGCTGGTATTTCTTGGGCAATTCTGGGCAGCATAATAATGTGTTCACTCATTCTTCATCTCATGGTGGCCTTATATAGGAGAATTCAAATCCCCCTTCCCTCTCTTGGTACATTGTGGATGGTGACCCAAGAGAGGGGGATGATTCCTTTGTGTGCTAAAAATATTCCATTGTGTGCTCACTTAATGTCTAAGGAGGATTTGGTGGTTGTCCTTAGGCGGCTTCAAGTGAGGAATCACTTTCCTGGAGTGTGATTTTTTGTGGTCCCAGAAAGTGACTTTCACCACTCCCAGGATTTCACACATTTTGGGTCATAAGGCACACAAAGGCGCTCTTCACGAAGGATAATGCGTGAAAAATCATTTATGACTTGCTCAAATTTGATTTTCCCTTAGACCTTAGAGATTTTTAAATACTTTCTAGATTATGTAATGTCTTCCAGCCCTGTAAATCCTTATGCTTGACATTAAATAATGTCGTCTTCTGCTTGTATGATTTTCTAGTGTTAATAGTTTCCCCCTAATGTGTGAGGTCTAGGAAGAACTGTATATCTGAAATACATTATAGCTTCTTTTCTATATATCATGCGTAGAGAGAGAGAGAGAGCTGTGTGAAGCTTGGAATTGGAAACACCTTGCATTGGTTCCAAGAATGACCATGTCCTATGGGACCTCTGCAAGAAAATATAATAAAATACATATACAAATTTTCAATGAGGTGGCCATATCCCATGATCATGATGTTGTGGCTAGTTAAACAAATATATTTGACATATATATGTTCTTTCTGTATCACTGATATGGTAGTGATCTGGTGCTTGCTGACGATGACTGCTGACACCCTTTGAGGCATTTTTTCTTTGAAAATAGGTGGAATATGGTACCCATATGTGTAAACATGGTATGGCATATATATAGCTGTGCATTGTATGCAAAGGTGCTAGCTGGGACCTTCCCGTGTAAGCATTGTTGAAAGAGACGCTTATGAAGGCACGAGTCTTCAACAAGTTTGATCAAAGTGAAATGGTTGTAAGGTACAATACCATCTTGACATGAAAGATTTTGTTGTATTCAAATTCCAGGAGGATCGATGACATCTGTGGAAAATGATGTCTCCCACAGTGCCACCCAAGGATGCCCCTTTTTTGGAGAGGGGTGATCCAAGGTACCGCTTCGTTTGTGGAAAATAGGTGTCGAAGTGGACAAAAAGGAAGCCTCAATTGAACAAGGGGTCGCTGACATGAGGGGTTAGGGACTTCGAGGTGATGTGTTTAACATAGGCATGTTGGCGAGGGGTGACTGAAAACTGATGATGGGGATTCAGTGGCTCGAGGGTGAAGTATATTAAGCAGCTTAGCGACAATCATAGTTATTTCTGATGGGGAAATCACTGCAGTTGGTAGGACTTCCAGGGTGGGTATAAACTGGCTATGAATGCCATGGTGGCTTATGCATGGGGTTGTAATATTCTAACCAAGGGTATTCAGGGACTGGTGCCATGGGAGAAAAATATGAATGAGAGAGTGGGGGACGTGGTGCACCATTTGTGGTCTTTGTACAGTTACGAAAATATAAAAAATAATGGGGTTTGTTTTGTACAAAACATAGAGACGGGTACTCCAAAACATGAAAGTGTTCGCTCACTGATGTTGTGAGGAAGGTGTTTTGTTGAGGGTGGGGGTCCCATTGGTTGGTATCATGTGTGGGGTTGATGAAGCAGATGAGAAAGTATTGCAGATGGGATTATGCTGGTGGAGGTATGGTGGGCCAAATGCGAGGTGCGATAGTGCGCTTTTGATATGCTTGTACAACCTGGTCATCCAGGAAGGGGGTCTTAGTTTGTATGGTAAAACTTGACGTTATGCAAGGTGGATGGATGGGCATGAGGTGTTTCCCAGACAAAAGTGGCATTGCCATGGCGTTACTTTTGTTGTGATATATGGTCTACTGTGGGTGACGAGCGCCATGGAGGGGAGTCTCTATCGACCAACGAGGATGTTCATCATGTGCAGGGTGAGGTGATGATAAACATGGTCAAATATGAGGACCCTATGTTTTATTTCTAATGGATAAATGATATCACGATATGCATAGTTTACTAGGACTCTATCATGCTGGGGGTAGAATGATACCTGCTCTGGAACTTTCAGTAAATGGAGTTGTGGATGGTTTGCGAGATTTTCCTGTAAAAACAACTACCTCAAGTGAAAGCATTGTATTTATCAAAGATTATTGAAAGTCATGAGCTTTAACGAAGATGAGAGAGGGCATACCTGCCAGCGCTGAAAATATATTTTTTTGGGAGTGCGAATGTATGGGATCACCTTTGTTTGTTATGGATTGTTGATCACGATGTAGCTTATGGTTTGAAGAATGGACCTTTTGATCTCTTGTTATGGTCCTCCAAAGTTTTTGGAAAGGGCGATATATAGGTGAATATGGCCCTAATTCAACTCATTCATACTTTTTGATTTCTTGAGAGGTCAGAGGCTTCTGCGTAGTATTTCTTGCCGTTGCGGTCAGCCCGAGCACCAGGGATTAGTTATATGATGCCCAAGTAACCTCCATGATGTCCTGCACTTTAATTTTTTCAATTTGATGATGCCAGTATCCGTACATACTTGGTTTTTATGGATTGTGAGTTTTTTTCCCTAGATTGCGCACACGATCAGGGAAAAAGTGCGCCCTCTATGCGTATTTTCTGAGGATAAGCGCGCTTAAAGAGCTATGTTCCCCTTATTTGGCACACCTTAAAGGCGCCTGTGGAAAATATAGGCAAGCCCTAAGTGCACCTGTCTGAGGGATAGATGTGCAAGAGGCCGAGGCAAGAATTTGTTTTTGGTTTTGCCTATTTTTGATGTTTTTTGTTGTTTTTTGTTGTTGATGTGTACCTGTTTGGATGACAGGTTGTTATGAAGGGAGCGGGATTGACCTGAGCTCCAAAATTCATTGGCTACTGATGCTGGGTCACACTGTCAGCTAGCACAATGGGGGCTCCTAAAGTTTGCAGAGAATGAGCTTCTTCGGTTTCAAGACCGATTGCTACATTACTTGATCCGGCATTAGCGTAGGAGACACAAAATGTTCGTGCTGCATGGGAAGAACCTGGTCATCCATCCTGAGATGGATGTATATTTTGTGATCGGGTTACTGCCTCATGGCGAGGTGCTGAGGTATCCACTGCCTTCTGGGAGGGTGGATCTAGAGAGGTTCGGAGATGTCACTGTGGTGGGGCGCCTCTTATGGAGGGGTGCATCAGCATTGCATTAGTGACAGATTTAGCAGAGAGATGTGCTCTTGCAGTGATTGTGCGACTTGTAGGGTCGTCGGCTCCGCATTGGGCATCAGGCCCGCAGGTTGGAGTATTGTGCTGGTTGAGGTCTGGGCACTTATATGATTTTTCCAATTTCTGTTATGACGGGATGGTGATGCAACTAAACAAGGTCCACAGTGGATCAAAGTTGTTTGTGTACGCTAGCATTTTGTGCAGCATTGTGTACGAGAGGGTAGTGTTGCTGAGGCCAGTGGTGGCAGTTCCTGCTGGGGGGCATAGTAGCCTCGTATGAGGAGGTGGGCTCCGGTGATGCCGCGAGGTGGGGGGGCATGGTGGGGCATCACTGGAATGCCATGATTGAGACCTGGTTCAAGGTGAACCCACAGATGTTCTTTCCATTCACATATGTGGGGATGGACTTCCGAGGGGATCAAATATGGGTCTCCCTCCTGGTTATGCTTGGGTGCCAACAGGTACATTTTTTGTGTTTTCTACATTTATTTGAGTATATATGTGTATATGTGTTTTGTTGGTGACATGGACATAGTTTCGGTTACTCTTGCAGATGTTGCCAAGGTGGGTTGCCCCGTAGCTTGGTTGGTCAGCCACAGTCCTCTTCAGAGGCCTAGGGATGATCTCGGAGGGCAGGGAGGAGTTGCTACGGGGGGCCTTGGTGGTGGTGCTGGCCCTTCTGGAGATAGTAGCAGCTCAGCTGCAACTGAGGTTGTTGCAGAGCGAGCTTGTGCAGTTGCAGCGGTGGCACGTGCAGATACGGTTGAGGCTTGTATTGCGGAACTGACTCCTAGGGTGTTAGTTCTAGAGGATACCTAGGGTTGAGTGGACCGCTTAACCCAGAGGATTCCTGCTCAGGGTTTTATGGATGATCTCGAGGAGGTTTGGCTCAAGACGGTGATGGCCAGGGAGAGGGACTATCGGCCTGTTTTATGTTGGGTGGCAGTCTCGGTTGTGATGATAGCTCCAGTGGTGGCACCAGGAGCAGTTGTGGGTCCAGGTGCCCCCCTGAGGGGGCACTGCCCTAGAGCTTACTTGCACACGGGGAACACACCCATTATGAGGATGATTCCCCTATTTTTTTATGATTCTTTTGTGTATCATTGGGCTGGCCGGTGGGTCAGCGACACTATTTTTTGTACTCAAACATATACATCATGATATATATATATATATATATGAGAGATATTTTTTGTAGCTCTACATGTTGTGTCACCTGTTTCGGTTTATGGATGATGTTATGCTGATGGATATCTATATTTTTTGTTTTTTATGTGTGATGGTTTACTTGAGATGCATTCCAGTTTATTATATTGTTGGCTATGCAATCAACTATTTGGTTTTGACTCCTTGGTACATGTGTAAATGTAATATAATCAAATTGTCTGCTTAATCTTTTTGCACTCAAATATTTTCTAAATAGATGTATATCTCTCGTCTCAAATGTTTGCTTTAACTGCGACACTACTAACTGGGAATCTAGGTTGACATGCATATGGTGTATGCCCTAATGGAGGGCGTCACACATAATTCCGATGGCGACGCCATATTATGCTTGATTGTTTGTTGCTGAACCGATGCATAAAATGTTTGAGCAGAGTGGCGATTGGTCAGGGTGGTAGATGACTCAGGCAGCTGCGGCTAAAATTTGAGACCATCTTGATCCTCCATCAGCAAATCCAAAATAAGGTTCAGGTTGGTGATCCATGACGAAACTTTGAGCGTGTTTAATAATTCTTTTGGTCAAAAATTTTAGTGGTCAGTTTTGTGTAGATTCTAGGGAAGTGATGTCTTGGCCCTTATGGCTAGAATTTCTTGAGGTAAAGGCTGTTGACGGGGTTTTTGTGGTATTTCCTGTCCAGTTCCATCAAGATGTATGCCCTCTATCGGAGGCAATGTTTGATGATGTAGAGTCATTTCCACAAGGTTTCGAACATTCCTGGCCCTAGGGCTTCTTTTACGATATCATAGGGAAGGACTAGCTCTCCCTCGGGGAATGAGCGAGGGTTGATGTGGCGGTTGAATGACGCTTTTACCCTTTTCTTGTGGGCCTCATTGTGTTTCAGCGACTGTCGTCGGCTTTCGTTGATGAGCTCTAGCTGCACTAGGTGTTGTTTTAGAGGTTGGGTATCATCAAGGAGTTTGATAGCAGTGTGAAAATTTGAGATCTTGTAGAAATCAATGCAAAAGTGCAAAGCACCTTGATATTTTGCGACATGAATAAGGTGGAAATCCTGGGATGTGGGGTTGGCTACAATCCTATTTCCAGTATGCGATAATACGAATCATATATGGTGAATCGTGTCATCGTTGTTCGATGGGGGAAGAATCGCTATGATGAGGTTTTGCATGAGCGCAAGGTTGGGTTCCCCGCTAGGATGGTCAATTTCCTATGGGTGGAAATTGCGGCTTCTGCCGAGGTGCCTAAATGTTTCCATTAGCGGTCATACCTATGGTGTGTCATTTTGGTTGGTGCAAATAGTGCATGGTATCAATGTGCCAATGGAGTAGATTTTATGGGAATCGACACTACTCATTGTCCCTGATGTGGACACTTGGAAAGGATTTGTCATAGAAGAGGTGGTATTTTTCTTCCACTTCCATGTTGTTGGCTTAGGTGTGTTCGAATATTTGGGGGAGTGTAGCCTCAATGTTGTTCTTTCCGCTCTTAGCTTGGGTAGGTGCACACATTTAATCGTATGGTGAAAATGTGAAAAAATCTGGAAATAGGTACGCATGATCTTCATTTGGTTAGAGAGAAGTTTTTGAGGTAGAGAAGAGACTATGTGAAAACAATTTGCAAGGGGCTTTAGTTCTTTGCACTGATTGACTCAGTGGTCATTCAGGTCACATAGTGCGCATGTTATCCTAGGCTTGGCCCTATTCATGCTGGGTTGGTGTGTTGTCTTAGATCGCTCGTCACACCCATGCAGGGGTGGGGTCGTTGACCTGAAGGTGGTGTACCTTTTATACCACTTACGGAGGTCATCCTCTCTCTTCTCTATGGTATGAATCATATCGATGGTAGGAAAAATTTGTGAGGCATAAGTGCAGTGCCGCTCATAATGATTGCCTTGACATATTAGGTAGAATAACCTAGATATGGGGGTCCCATCGTGCTCAGTTTGAGGCCTGGCAGGGAACCAGCATCGTAACGATAATAAATTGGGGCAAGTGGCTACCGCATGATTGGGCGTCTTGCATAATGTGCATGTTGGTCTTCTTTGTACAGAGTGGTTGGGGGTAACTAGGGGTTCCCTGATTGGTTTCTTTTCAAGTGACAAGAACATGATGGATCTTCTCTTCACATCGTCTTTGGTTGTGGAGCTGTCAGTGGATTTCGCATCCATGTCATCTTCTTGGGAGAGGCAGACTATGGCTAAGCGCAAAGTAGCGAGGGCTATCTGGAATCAGGGGATATAGTGACAATTCTCTAGAAGCTGATTGTTGGCACATAACAGACATGTGAATTTTGTTTCTCGCAATCCAACGTAGTAAAATCGTTCTATAGGATACTATCTGTGGATGAGTTCCAAGGCTGCGCATTCTTCAAGGAAGTGACCATGCTCATCACAAAGTGTGCAATGAATAACAAGAGGGGGCATGACTAGGGATCGTTCTGGTGCCCTTCGGTCTTCTTGTAGGTATAGGATGGTATGAGGTTCATTTCCAAATGCTTGGGTGGAGGGATCCTTGTGATAGGATCGCTCTATGGTGTGTAAGGCATCCCTATATTACGGGATCTCTGGGTAATGATGGGTATAGTGCCCGTAGTTGCTCCAGAGAGTGTATGTGTGATTGGTACGCAATGCTTTGCCTTTACCTTTGGTGTAGGTTCCCTTTTACGGGAACGCGGCTTCTCGATGTCTATCTCAGAGCCAAGGAGTGGTTTTAATTTATCCATCTTTGGGCAGATATGGGTAGGGTGTCCTATTACGTCGCATATGGTGCAAACTAGTGATTCTCATTATATGGCAGGAGTCACCATCTTCTTTCCTCTCTTCTCGGTTTTCTTAGCCGTGATCACTGGTTTTGCAATGGAAATTTCCTTTGTAGGTATGGTTTCGACTGTTTCTTGGATGGGTGGGGCCTCCTCAGGATTAGGGGGCTTCAACCCTATGGCAGTGATGTGGGTGGCTCCTGTTCCTATAGGGGAATGAGGTACCAAACTATTATTTCCAATGATATTTTTTGTAATAGTAGTGTTGCGAAAACCTGTTGGGAGACGAAACTGGCTAGGGGGTACAGGAAAGGGGTTTGGGAAGTGGCGTAGCCTAGAGAGGCTGCCATGGCCAATGAATCAATGCCATTACTGCTTGTGTCCATTTCCTGACTAGCTTCAATTCTTGATGTGGACATCATGCACACCGGAGCCCTTGTGACATAGGGTGATGACTCAGGGATAATGGGAGGATCTCCTAGGAATGACCCTAGAACGAACAATGGTTTGAACTGGCCTGGGACATATTCTTGGTACCGTGAAAGCACATCCGAGGATGTATCTACGTAGGGTAGAATTACATCAATGTTTGTTAGGGGTCGCTTCTCACTATGCGCCAATTGGTCTATAGTAATGATGCGATTCTTGTGGGGGAACATCATAATGCAGAAGGCATAGGAGGCTATGGCTGACATGGCATACATATAACTTTGCCCAAGGAGTATATTATAGTCCAAGTGAGTGTCCAAGACTTAAATGTCTATGTGGACCATCTTTCCATCTAAGCAAACTGGGACGTTTTGGTAGAGGCTGACGAGGGTCGAAGGATAACTGTCGTATGCTCTAAACGTGATGACTGAGGGTTTTATTTCAAGAGATCCTAACTTCTGCAAAACATTTTTTGACATGATGCACGTGGATGCACCCTTGTTTATGACACATCAGTGAATTGTGATATTCTGGACCAACACTGGTATCTGGAAGGTGACCATGGAAGGAATCCTGGGGGTGGTTTTGTCTAAGTCAAATGCCATTAGGCATGTATCGGCAGGGTCGATAGCGCCTAACAAATAAAGTAGGGGTTTCCGTTGTTTTGGGCATGACTGCAATACCTCCAAAGCTGACACAGCAATGGGAGATTGTGCTAAATCATCCACGATACTATAATTATGGGCCGCTTTGGAGTATTTTCCTGCTCGCCTATTGGGTCCCTTCGCCATTTTTGGAAATGGTTCGATAAGCATCTTTGAAATGGTCAAAGGTGCAGTCGGTGCACTGGTACTTTCGCTTGACGTATTAGTGTCTGGTGGGGTGTCGTAATTGCAATTCTATGTCTGGAAAAACATCTATTCACTAGTCATGTAGCTTTTGTGGCTACTTTTTCGAGAGTCGACTGTATTTTGCTACTGAGTTCTTACCATCCCTTGATGGGGGAAAGGTTCCTACATCATAGCTAGTTGCTGGGAAGATCCTCCATGTCCCCGGTTGCTCTGTAGCTTCTTCATCTTAGGGAGATCAGGACAGTGGTGAGTATAATGGCCATACTCACCACATATCGAACAAGAATGGTTTTTTTAGAGAGGTGGCCTTTTTCTCTACTGTTGGGCATTGCTTGGCTCCTGGCTATGATTTCGGTTGGAGTTGCCTCCAACATGGGATTGTAGAGGGCATTGCTGGTTGTTGCCCCCCTCTATAGGGTTCCATTTTGACTTGTTTTTTTATTTTTTCTTCACCACGTTAGGAGGGTATTTCTCCTGGTTATATTGGTGAGGTTGGTTTTGGGAAGGCTATACAAAGTTTACCTGTGCATTGGTATGCATAGGCGGGTCTTGTATTGGGGACTGAGCATAATGCGATCCTTGGTTTGCACCTAGCTATTGGAGGGGAGCTCTTTCGTCAGTGTTTCTCTCTGCGTACTCGGTCCCCTAAGCCGGAGGATAGGGTACTCCCTGGAGATACGCTGGTGCCCTATTCATCAAATTTTGTTGAGGCATATGATGACTTTGAAGACCGGGTTGAGGTACGTTCTGGGTAGAACTGTACATGTAACTAGGGTTTTGACTACTGCTACCTAGGTAACCTTGGGTTAGTGACCCAATTAGTCCGTCTCCAGAGTTCGACGTGCCTGGAAATTCTTGATAAGTTTACAGGTGCGGAGCATTAGGCAGGATGTTGTAAATGTATCCTGACTGTGTATAAATCAGCTCAAGCTACTGGGCTTTGCTGATTCCGTCCTCTTCAGATGTGGGCCTTTGTTGCACCAAATCCTTTGAAATATCTAGCGTGAGAGTTTTCAGGAATAAATCTAAAAGAACCCAGTCATCGAGTTTTTCTTTACATAAACTGCGACACCACCTCCATTCGTGAAGATGGTCTGAGATGTGGACAACAATGGTTTGTCTAAAATGTGTTAGTAATTCCCTTCCGTAATGATGGTGAATGGGTAATTGAAAATATGTTAGGAACATGGTGTCGAGGGAACTAAAGGTTTCATGTGCAGTAGAGGGTTGCTCCATGTTCCATTTCACAGCTACTCTTGTCAAACTGTGTTGAACTAGTCTCAATCGAATAGTGTCATCAATGATATTGTTCGATGAGCACCATAGATGGGAATGAGAGGCCATGTAGGGTTGTGTGCGATGGTTTCATTTATCATTTTGGTTAAATCGGTTAGATTCAATGAAGCTAACAAAGGTGACTAGGAGGTTGATGCCATTGCAATGTCCGAAAACACAAATTTCTGGTTAGGAAGAGGGTTGGTATGCGGCATACCCTGATGTATATTCGGTTGGCTTCCCGAATGGGTCACAATCCCCTGCCCCCTAGGGGTCGTGGGAGGAGTGGTGTGTGGTGTGGTGTTGTGATACTGGCCAGGGTTCCCAAATAAAGATGCCCCAATAAAGTATGAACCAATAATGGTGGCAGAGTTCCGCCTTTGACGCCTAAACAACGAAAGACCTAGAACCCCTCTCGGTAATTGGGGGAGGTCCAAAGGCGCCTAGATCAATGAGGTCCCATTGGGTCCATTCCAGTTTCGACTAGGTTTGGGTTTGGAAAAATTTGAGAGGATAAAGTTCATGATTAAAGCAAAAAAAAATTCACATGCATAAAACAAAGCGAAAATAAAATAAATTTTTCCTTTAAATTAACTCTATGTCATCAAGCAATCAAAATAGTGGTTTTTGTTTGTTTGTGTATGATACTCAAAATCATATAGGACCTATTCATCCTCACACACTCAAATTTAACTGGGCCTTGATAAGATATCTTGTGAGTGCTAACACAATGTCCCATAAGAGCTGGTGACGCTCCCAATCAGCCGAAGAAAATCTACCAAGGTAAGGGTAGAGGGTCTGGCACTTGCCTGCACTGTCAGCTATAGGGAAAGGATGCCCTAGATCTGGCCACTAAGTACCACCGTCCCACATGATCATTCAATTCTTTGACTTCTTGGTAAGTCAGCTAACAATATCGAGTATCAACCGGGTCAGGTAGCCCCAACTGATACTGCACCCACTAAGTGAAGCAAAGACACCTAAAACTAACTTAACCAAACTCACTAAATTCTCCCTACAGGGGCCACAAAAGAATTTATAGCTTAAGTTAGGATTAAGGGGTTAGGCATCCAATAAGCCACCTTGATCATTCTTCATCTTGAAACATAGAAGTTGAATATTTAGGGAGCTTCAAATCCACCAATCAGCCCACGAAAAAGAGTGAGCTTTAGCAAGTTGCGGGGTACCACAACCAGTGCTGGCAAGTCTATTAGGCGCTGCCAAGCACTTTACAAGCAGGAAAAGATATAAATGAGGGAGAAATTTCTCTTTCTATCTTTTGCACACAAAATGCTGAAACAGGCGCGATGTCTGCACGAGGATCAGCTTTGAACACGTGCCCTGGTCGCATCTATGGGGGGGGAAATCACGCAAAGTCCTACAAAATTATTTTTTGGAGTTTTTCTGCTTTAGTTTGTCACTTGGGATGAACTAGGGACTGCAAGAGAAATCAGGGGAAATTCGGCTCCACTCCACAGCACAGACAAAGGTCTTTGCAAAAAAGAGGCACAACCACATAAACTTGGTAATAAATGTTAGTGGAGTCGCCAATCCTTTTTTAGTGTCTTTGGTGCACGTATGTACTAAATCACACCAACTTAAGGGGTGTGGTCTACCCACTTAAGTTATTGGTAACAGGCAGAAAAGGAAGTGGAGTCAAGCAAGTTAGTGGAACAAGCTATAATCATAAACATATTAGATAGAGAAATAGCATGCATATATAAACTAAAACTAAAACAAATAAACAAAAGCTCTGAATAGAGTCAAACATCTACAATAATCCGAACGGTGGCTCTTCGGCCCCTCTTATTGAGTGTTGTTACGAAATAAGGATAAAAGTTTAACCCTCTTGCCAAAGGGCCCCTAGAACATGGGTTCTAAGTCCCGATTCAAGGATGTTTTTACTCCCAACTTTGCCTCGGTGCAAATTCTCCCTCTCTCTACTGTGGTGGACTGAACTTGTTAGATGGCCAACAATTGAGTCCCATCTATCTTCAGCTCTCGATCACACACTACTGGTATTGCTTGGGCAATTATTGGCAGCATAACAATGTGTTCACTCATTCTTCATCTTATGGTGGCCTTATATGGGAGAATTCAAATCCTCCTTCCCTTTCTTAGTACATTATGGATGGTGACCCAAGATAGGGGGATGATTCCTTTTTGTGCTACAAATATTCCATTGTGTGCTCACTTAATGTCTAAGGAGGCTTTGGTGGTTGTCCTTAGGTGACTTCAAGTGAGGAATCACTGTCCTGGAGCGTGCTTTTTTGTGGTCCCAGAAAGTGACTTTCACCACTCCCAGGGTTGCGCACATTTCGGGTCATAAGGCGCACAAAGGCGCTCTTCATGAAAGATAATGAGCACAAAATCATTTATGACTTGCTCAAATTTGAGTTTTCCTCGGACCTTATAGATTTTAAATACTTTCCAGATTCTGTAATATCTTCCAGCCTGTAAATTCTTCTGCTTAACATTAAATAATGTTGTCTTTTTCTTGTACGATTTTCCAGTGTTAACACACATTCCCATGGTGGAAAATTAATGGGTGGTCATGCTCATGCTCAACCATATCTAGGTGGAAATGATAGTGCTCAGCCATCTCTAGGTGGTCATTAATCTCAATCAAATCATCATGATCATCATTTTGTTAAATTATATAATTTTTTTTATGTTAAAACAAATTTGTACATTTATTAGAACATGTTTTTTTATTTATCCATAATTTTATATATTGATGCAGAGGGTGAAAATGTTGCTCGAAAAAGACATAGGATAAATCAGGAAATTCAAGAAGGAGGTTGTACACCAACTACAAACTATCCATCTAAAATTCTTGTTGAACTTCCTTGAGAAAAAAATATTCAACAATGGATATTATAGAGGTGCGAAGGTATTTTTTCAAAATTGAGGAAAGATCTTGGGAGTTTGTAGCTCCTTGCAGAGATTCGGGAAATCTTAGAAATAATTGTGCACTCTCTAAGCACATTTCTAGATGTTTACAAGAAGCTTGGGCTAACCACAGGTAAGTTCGTAGAAATGATGAGGAAGAGAAAGGAAGCAGTAACGGGTCTCAATAAATGGGTAGATTTTAAAAATAGGCTTAGAAAGGAAATGCAAAAATATATGTTTAATTTCAAGGCAGGACCCAAAAGAAACATGTTGAAGGTGAAATATTTCAACCACCATAATATATCAAACCATTTGTACAATAGGTTCCTTCCATCCTATGGAAATATGACATGGAATGACGATGTTCTTATTTATTTTAAAAAATTATTTTATGCATAATTATTTTTGGGTATGAAATCCAATTATAATGACCTCCCTTCTGAATTTTTTGGTACTGGGAAAGGTCGATTATGTGACCGTAAGGGTGATAAGCGTGATACTGAATTTCCTCGACATAACCTTACCTCCTTGTGTCAAAAATTTGCAAGAAAATATGGATGCCACTTCTCAAATTAGTCGAGAAGCAAAGCATGCCATCATAGACAACATCTAGACTGGATTTAGTGGAATTGATATTGATATGAATTCACAAAGAGAACGAGCTAATGCATGTGCTAATTTTGTATATAAAACATATGAGGAGATATATAACATGAATATTGAGGAGCTTAAAAAATATGCAAAAGGTTGTCGTAATGGTTTGAAAGACTTAATTCTTCATTAAAATGAGGGTGTGGGATGAGTCTTTGTTAATGGTTAAGGAGGATATTTTAATATAATTTGTAAGTTACATATACATTTTTATCTGTGTGTGTTAATCTAACATAAATGTATCATGTGTTCACCATTTGCAATTAACACACTTGTTGAATGAAAATTTTGATAATACCATGGTCCAAGGTTCAGGTTTTGGAAATCAAGGTGATATTTTGGGAAATTCTAGTTTTTTTGAAGAGTTCATGATGTTGATGTATATTTATTATTCTATTATTATATCGGTATGATCAGGACATATTTTTAAAAGAAATAATTGTGTACACATGTATATAATTAAATGCTAATAGATTCTGATTATGTTCGATGTTTTCGAAATAAAACCATCATCTTCTTCCCTATTAGGAGATGTGCCAGATATTCCATTGTCACAAGTATTCAATTTTTCACTTATGTTTTGTTATAAATTTAAGTGCAAGTTTCATTAAAAAATGAGATAGATCATTATTTTACAATTTTAAAACTTTTGAATTTTAGGTTTGTGGAGATGATTTTTGCTCTGCAATGAGTTTAGAAATTTTTGAATTTTAGGTTTGTGGAGATGATTTTTGTTCTCCAAGGACTTTAGAGATGGATTTGACGACGGGGATAGGAAAATCCAAACAATTTGAAGAAGTCGTCTAACATTTTTTTTTTAATAAATTGCATGAGTTTCTGAATTTCCATTTGTAAAATTTGAAAAGTTTAATATATATACGTGTAGATGTATATTGTATTGTTTATCCAAAATGGCACGATGTAGGGCGAATACCAGACGGGGAAAATGATGGGGGAGCAACAAGAGCTATTTCATGGAATTTGATTTTTTTTTTTAAATTTTGTTTTCTATGAAACTATATTCTCATTTAAATTTAAAACATTAAATTTTAATTTTAATGTACATAATTTTCTTATATGTATATACATGCAATTACACATGTTGTGTAGACCCCGCATGATTTAGGTCCAAGCACAAGGAGGCTGATGGAACGTATATTTCAGCCAAATTAGTCACACATAAGACAGTTCAAATTAGGATTGTTGGTGGGATGAAGAGGGAGCACCCAACAAAAGCAAAATATAACGGAAGAACATGCCCAAATTTTGGTGAGATTTCCAACAACTATTATAATTATAGTTGGTTTTCATTTTTAGTACTTGTGTTTTGGAAATGCAGGTTAATACTGAGTATAGACACGATGCCCTAGTTTGTGTAATATTTTGTGATTTGAATGATGTGTTTTAGAATTTTCAGAGGGAAGAGTAGATCTATAGCTTGCCCCTCTTTTGGTGCTCTATCTATTGATATACTTTTGCTTGAACTTCTAAAAGTTTTCTCTAATATTGATATATTTTTTCTTGAACTTTCAAACATGTTAAACATATTGAATTGGTTGTGAAGCTTTGCTATTTTTAAGGGCTTATTCTTGAGTGTGTCTTTTTGTCAATCCTTGGAATTTTATTTGCTATTGGTTTGAAGTAAAGAGAAATTTCATGGCTTCCTTGATCACTGTTTATGGGAATGTGTGCTTGTTCACATTAACTATTCAATATTAGTTTAAATATTTAGTTGTTGCAAATCTTCTCATTTAACTAACTAACCTCAGTTCTAAGTTATTCTAGGCTTTAAGATATATGAAATCTAACTTCTATCCTAAGCTTTAAAATAAAATGTATGAAAAGATTGACTAGAAGGGCCTTGGCCTTACCATGGCTGGATGCTTCCATTTTAAGTGGTTGGGAACCTTCTCTGCCCAAAACCAGTTGTAGAATATTGTGGGGATTCCCTAGCTAGTCGGCGGTAGGTCGGTGGATTGTAAACTTGGAATCACTTGTATGTAATGTATTGAATAACTAGTTTGAGAGGGTTATACTTAAATCAATTGTAAGTTTAGGTCATCCGTAGCGATAATGGATGACTTTCTCTTTAAGCCATCCCATCTCGTAACTAAAATTAGGAAAACTAAACTTATAATCCAATTTGAACAAATTATAGAAATCTATAGATCTGTATTCATTGATATTGCATGAAAAATAAAGGTTATTTAAAAGGTTTAAAAATTAAACTTGTAATCTAATTGGAACAAATTATATATATCTATAAATCTGTATTCATTTATATTGCATGAAAAATATTTA
This sequence comes from Pinus albicaulis, assembly GCA_034641835.2. Taxonomy (NCBI): domain Eukaryota; kingdom Viridiplantae; phylum Streptophyta; class Pinopsida; order Pinales; family Pinaceae; genus Pinus; species Pinus albicaulis. The sequence continues at coordinate 341,609,770 of CM076569.1, forward strand.
TCTAGCTATCTATGCATCGAAAAATCATTTACACTCCATATAATGATACAAAAGTTTAACTACAAAATTTTGATGTTCATAGAAGTAGAAATAAATAACATAACAACATAATTTGTATTTCCAAAACTCTATAAGGCATGTGAACATTACTATTTGTTTATATTTTTTATAATTGCAATTTATTTTCCAGTGGAGAAACATTGTTGATTCATTAATCTCAGATGAAATGGAGGCATCATGATGTAGTGATCATGTTGGAGGTTTGGTTATTTCTCATGCTCCTACGATAGGAAAATAAATCATGGTTGTAAGTTTCCTACAAATTTATCTGAGTTTACATCGTTCAATCAAGAGGGCGAGTTTCAATCAGTGCATGCATTCTGGCCTTGAGAGGGTGAGTTTTGGTGAGTGCGTGTACTCTAAGAAAGCAACGTTGGGAGACTTGATGCCTATTCAATTCGTAATTTTTTTTCAAAAATCTAAAACAAATCAGGGCGAAATGAAAGTCACTTTATGAGAACACCCATATTTATCTAGCTATCTATGCATCGAAAAATCATTTACACTCCATGTAATAACAAAAATTTACACTCCATATAATGATATCAAAAACATAATTACCAACTTGTGATGTTCATATAAGTATAAATAAATAGCATAAAAACATAATTTTTATTTCCAAAACTCTATAAGGCATGTGAACATTTGTATTTGTTTATATTTTTTATAATTGCAATTTATTTTCCCGTGGAGAAACTTTGTTGGTTCATTTATTGTCTGTGTCATGTAAAGTACCCATATGGGTGATTGTGATTGATCACACTTTTTGTTTGATGATTTTGTTTATGCTAATATTCCTCCATTGGGTTATTGGCATAGGACTCAAGAAACACAACAATACATGACAGAAGTAATTCCATTGATATTCCATTTGTACCTTTCAACGTACGAATATAGATTTTAGGAAGAAGCATAAGCATATCAAGCTATCAAGTGCACACGGATAATTGTTTTGGAGACATGGAAATTTCAATTTTGGATACATTTTAGGGATTTCCATCCTTCCAATCTCATGATTTGTCTGAGAATCCCAATTATGTATCGAAAATCATTTTGTAGTTGGACGAAAAAATGAATGTTGACAAAAAACCGGGATTTGAATTTCTATGGAGAAACATTGTTTGTTCATTAATCCCAAATAAAATGGAGGCATCATCATATAGTGGTCACGTTGAAGTTTGTATTATTTCTCATGATCGTATGACAAGAAAATCACTCATTATTATAAGTTTCCTACAAAGTTATCTTGTTTCCTTTCCAACATGCAAACCATTAATCATTGCCCCAAAAAGCATGCTTTATAAATATTAAAGGGAGTTTAAAAAGTGGAATGTTAACATTTTCGTTTATATTTTGAGCCCATTAAGAGACTTCCCAAAAGGGATTCCCATTTTAGAGGATATGTAATGTTTATGTCATGTAAAGTACCCATCAATATTTATCTCGGGAAATGCAACCAAAAGGATGGAGCAGTTGATTTGTTCTTTGGAATCAAACATGTGATTCATAGAGTTTTTCGATGATGCTAGTACACTATAGATTCTTCAAAACTGATAGAGAATAATATTACAGAGACTCAAGCCAACACTGGTAGCATTTCAAGCTATCCAAAAAGGTCAAGGTTATTGTAACCAATTGTAGACATCCCAAAGACTGTAACCATATGTGAGAAAAAAAAGAGCTCCATGAATTTATTGTAGAGTGCACAATGATTGCAAAATACAAGGGAAAAATGGTACATTGTCCACCACATAATACTCGAGAAAAATGGTACAATGTCCACTACATTTTAGCCATATTCTGAAACAATTTTTTGCGAAAGGCCGATGCGAAAAAAATGCATGCTTACCTTGCTTATGTTTGGAGTGGTACCTATGTAACCACTCTCTTTAGAATAATGTATAATTTTAGATGCATATAAACAATCCCCTTCTTCCAAAGGATAGGAATCTGAGAAGGCCACAATTTACACTTGGGAAATGGTCTAGAAAAAATCCCGCAAGAATATAAATAGTTCATATTCAACTTCAAATATGAAGGATATACCTATTACTAAGATAGTTACACTGCCTCCATACTACTTTATTTGTGTTCATTTGTACCTTTTTTCATGTGTTAATAACTTAATACAACTTTAATTGTTAATATTTTGTAACAGAAATCGTTCAATGGAGACCGATGAATTTTTGAAGTTAGAAAAAGGATTTTTACATTATGCTTGTATTCTTGATTCTGATGACATGTTGCAGCCTTTTGTTAGGTTCTAAAAAATTTACACCTGTGAATGTTGATGTTTTTGACGAGGAAAATCAGTGTTAAGGGTTACATTTTGCAATTTTTTATCATTCTCATAAATGTGTTGATCTTTTTCTGAAGGGAGGAAATCCTTCTCTCTTAGCATTCAAGGATGCCTCTAGAGGAAGATTTATGGAGTCCAATCCTTCATGTTGACTGATAATTCTCCACTGATGCATTTGAAATTTTTAAAATAATTTGGGAAAATGATTTAAAATTCTTGAAACAAATTGGTTTAGTTGTATTTGAAAACTATAAAGACACAAATGTAGTCATAGATAGGCACTACATTCAATTCCAATAAAAAAGAGTGGAACTTAAGAAATTAATGACTCGTATTGCATCAGTTGCGGGAGATGAGGTGGGGAGGAAAAATTATTTATCTTTGGCATTGTCATCACCATTTACTAATCAGCCTTCTCGGCCTTCTCCATCTTACAGTTTTTGTATGCTTGATGGTGGATTACATTCACTAGGTTCAGATGCAGTAGGTTACCATTATTATTTGACATAACCATATTCATATTTTGAGCTCCTCTAGTCATTGGTTAGGGATGGTCTCTAATCCCTGCAACTCTTTCCCTACCAATCTGCAGGTTATCTATGTAGGAATTTACAGGGTAAGTTCCTTATCAAACACCAAAGGTCACCTCTCACAAACAGATCAAAAATTAGTACAGCAGTATATCCTATGGTTAAAATCGTCAAAGAGGGAAACAGTCCACGACCTGAGCCAATGCGGCCACTTCAGGAAATTTATTAATATAAAAAGAAAAGTTACATATGTTTCTCTCATAAACGGTTACCGAAAAAATGGCCCTCCACGCTCTTTAAGTAGAGATCATGGACCAATCGGGTGTTAAGCAATAGATCAATTATCGGTAATACCGAGGAGAGAGTGAAAAATCGAATCACTAGATATCGTGATCATCGGATTATAAGTTACAAATGTACATAGTAAAGAAACACACTTTACCTACCTCTACACTAGACCAAGTTATACTTAACTATTTCCTATGTGTCGGAATATCCTAACATCCCCACTTAAGAGAAACTTGGGATAGGATTGAAGCATTTACAAAGGTGACACAAAAGGAGCCTATTTCCTATGTGTCGAAATATCCTAACATCCCCCCTTAAGAACAAATTGGGATAGGATTGAAGTAATTACAAAGGTGACACAATAGGAGAAGGAAGGAGGCATTAGAGCCTATCCCCCCTTAATGATAACTTTCCTGAACTCCAAGCATGGATCGAAGTTTGGTAAACATCACTTTTGTGAGAGCCTTTGTAAAGATATCGACAACTTGATCATTGGTTTCACAATAATGTACTTCAAGATTACGATCATGAATGATCTTTCTGATGAAGTGTATATGAAGCTCAATGCGTTTCATATGTTGATGAAAAACTAGATCTTGGCATAGCTGAATGGAACTATGATTATCACACCAAAGTATAGTTGGATGCTGCTGATGAAGACCAAATTTAGAAAGGATCCGATGAAGCCAAATGGCTTCCTTTCTAGCTTCAACGACACCACGATACTCTGCTTCTACCGAAGAAAGAGAGATGGCACTTTGTTTCTTACAAGACCAATTAATAGGTCCTGAACCAAGAGTGAATACATATCTTGCAGTAGAAATTCGATCATCAGGGTCAACAGCCCAATCAAAATCAGTGAAACCAATCAACAATGGAGATGCACCTGCACTGTAATGAATCCCAAACTGAACTGTACCACAAATATATCGAATTATTCTCTTAGTTTCTTTCCAGTGACTTTCATGAGGTTGGTGCATAAACCAAGCAACACGACCAATGACAAAGGAATGGTTAGGATGGGTATGGGTTGGATACAGAATTTTACCAACAAGTTGACAGTATAAGGTAGAGAGGGTAATACCTTCTTTGGATTGCAAGACTTGAAGACCAAGGAAATAATGCAAGTGTCCTAAGTCTATCATTTCAAACTTATTTTTGAGGCTAGACTTCACATGGTTAATATGGTTGGGATCATTGACAGTAAGGATAAGATCATCAACATAAAGAACAATGATGGTGAAGGACTTACCCACTTTCTTGGTGTAGACAGTGTTGTCAGAATGACACCTAAAAAAGCCATTATCTAATAGAAATCTATCCATTTTGGTATACCAAGCTCGAGGAGCTTGTTTTAGACCATAGAGAGACTTCCTAAGGTAACAAACAAGGCTAGAGTTGTTTTCGATAAAGCCAAGGGGTTGTTCCATGTAGATTTCTTCATGTAAATATCCATGTAAGAAGGAAGATTTAACATCCATCTGATGGACTTCCCATTTAAAGGAGGCAGCAAGGGAAAGAACAAGGTGGATAGAATTCATTTTGGCAATAGGGGAGAATGTTTCAGTATATTCAATGCCTTCAACTTGTGAAAATCCTTTAGAAACAAGACGAGCTTTATGTCTATCCACTTTTCCATCTGGTCCAAAATTTGTTTTGTAAACCCATCTGCATCTGACAAGTTTTCTTCCTTTTGGAAGAGGAACAAGATCCCAAGTATTTTTTTCCAAAATGGAACGATATTCTTCATTCATAGCTTCATCACAATTTGGATGACCGGAAGCTTCTTCAAAGGTGTCTGGATTAGGTTTTTCTATAACTTGAGCCAATAAGGAATATCTTGAAGAGATGGAGGAGGATTTTCATCCTCGATGTCATCATCTATACTATAAGGAATGCTATAAAAAATAGAAGAGATAGAGAGACATGGCACATATGCCAAATCAGGCTCGTAGGCCAAAGGTGACACACCTGCCAAACTAGGCTCGTAGGCCAATATATTTTCACCAAATTTTACATCTCTTTTAATGATTATATTTTTGGATTTTGGTTGAAGAAGTCTATATAATTTTACATCTTCATAATATCCAAAAAAAATGCATTTTTCTCTCTTAGGTTCTAAGTATTTATGTTTCACATCTGGAATATGGGCCCAAGCATCACTTCCAAAACCATGAAAGTGACTTACATCTGGTTTGATTAAGCTCCAAGCTTCTTCTGGAGTTACATTCCTTAAAACCTTAGTAGGAGTGTGATTTTATATGTAATTTGCATAGTTAATTGCTTCTACCCAAAAAATGAGACTAAGTCCTTTAGATTGAAGCATACAGTTAGCCATTTCTTTTAAGGTGTGATTGTTCCTCTTAGCTACACCATTTTGTTGTCTAGTATATGGAACAGTATGTTGCAATTGAATTCCATGCTCAGTGTAAAATTTGATAGATTTGTTGTTAAAATATTCTCCTCCATTGTCTGATCTTAACTTAAGAATTTGATGTCCAGATTTTTTTCTCAACAAAGTCCTTAAAGGCCAATAACATTTTAAAAAATTCACTCTTGAGTTTTAAGAAGTACAGCCAAGTGTGTCTAGAAAATTAATAAATGAAAGTTAAGAAGTACTTCCAACTAGAGAAAGAAACAACAGGAAGTGGACCACATAAGTCACTGTGCACAAGCTGCAAAGGGGTTGAAGCGTGCCAATAGGCACATTTTTCAAAACTATCCTGATGATGTTTTCCAAGTACACATATGGAGAAAACACCATCTCGGCAAGATACCATAGGAAGACCTATCACCATATTTTATTTAATTAGAGTTTGAAGAGAGTGATAGTTTAAGTAACCAAATCGCTCATGACAAAGTTTGCTCACTTCATCATTATGAGCAACAAAAATGGAGGGAAGACATGATGACCCAAAGTTATCAAACTTATACATCCTTGTGGAATCATCAGCAATGCCAGTAGATAAAATATGTCTAGGATCTTTGAGGTCCTTGATTACAACATCATGAGGTGAGAATTCTATTATTTTCCCTTCACCTGAATGAGTTATCTGATAAACCGATAGAAGGTTGCATGACAAGGTAGGAACACATTGTACATCATTAAACTGACCATTATCTAGATGAATCATTCTAGATCCTACAACACTAAGAGATCTATCATTTCCAACATAAATATGTTTGGTGTTACAATCATTTAAAGAAGAAAACATGGCTTCATTTTTTGCCATGTGGTAATAAGCTCTAGAATCAATGAACCACTCATTAGAATGAGAAGAAGAAGATACATTTAATGCATAACTAGATGCTTGACAACCACAAGTAGAAAGTGTCATTCGTGAAGATGAACTTGAAGAGGTCTCCTAATTGAAGTGGCGCTTCTTCATTGATGCTTCCAAGGCTTCCATGTTTTTAAAACATTTTGACTCTACATGGCCATCACGATTACAAAATTTGCAATGTCTATATGTTTTCTACCCTTTGTTTTTAGTTGCCTTATCAATTTGGTGAGTTTCTTTTTTAGTTTCCGGCTGAAATTTCTTAGGACCCTTGGTTTTTTTAGGACCGTACTTTATAGGATACTGCTTCTTGGGATTCTTTTGATATTTTTGTTTTTGGGCCACTAAGGATTTCTTAGAAGTGTTTCGAGAAGTGATAAGACCAAGGTGTAAGAATTTTTCTTGTTCTCTTATCAAAGAATTGCAAAAGACATCAAAAGAGGGGTTCTTGTAGGATGTTCCTTGAGAAATGAGAGCTTCTCTAGTGGAATGGAAGGTGGAAAAAAATACAGAGTATGCAGGACCAAGCTTAGAAAGAATGGAATACATGAGGCTACCATCTTCCTTTTTTACCTTACAACCTTCTAAAAGAAGTCTGAGGGTCTTGAACTTGGACAAAAAATATTCAATAGAGGAGTAATTATTGGGGTCCAAAGTAAGCAACTCATTTTCAAGCTGGTGGGCCATGATTTGATTTTGAATGCCAAAAACAGTATTTAGCCTTTTTAGGGCTTCACCAGGGGTGTCAATTTCAAGGATATGAATTCAAAGATCTTGAAGAATGGACATTCCTATCAACCCTCATGCTTGATCTTGTTTATTTTCCCATTTAGCGGCTTTATCTCCGTCAGTAGGCTTAGTTTCTTGTCCTGTGGCTATTCTATAAAGCCCTTTACTTCTAAGTAAATCTACCATGTGAGGTAGCCATTGGAAATAATTGGTGTTGTTAAGAATAACCAAGTGAGGACTTTTCATTTTTGGTTTTTAAATTGAACCTGAAAAGGGTTGAAACTAACTACTCCAATGGAAATATCTCGAAAAATTAGGATGATTAAAAAAAAAAGGGGATCGGAAAACGGCTTTCGAATGAAGACGTTATGCCTTTTTGAAAAACCTGAGTTGTAGATGTCCAATAGTTACGGGAACAGTTGAAATTTGATGATGAAGTTCTACTTTAAAAAAAAATCTGCCCCTTAAACAAAAACCTTTTTAGAAAAATAAGCTTGAGAAAGAGACTTGAATCCAAGCTATTCTCATAAACTAACTTTACACCAAGTGAGATAGTAAAAGGATTATGTAATTGTTTGAAAGGAGGAAGGAATTTTTTATTTTTTTTAACTCTTCAGTGTGTGTGCTTTTTACTGCAAAAAAAAACAAAATTCGAGCACAAAAAAAATGAAATAAAATCCTTATGGCATAATGTTAGATTTTTGTTTCTCTTACCAGCAACTATCCATTTTTTTCTATTTATGATTTCCCAAGATCACAGAAAGACGCGGGGAATGAGCATACGTAGCAAAATAAGTCTCGTCTTCCTGATTCTAATTTGCTAAGATCACACACAACGTAGAGCAAAGAGCATACACAGAGAATAGGGTATAGATCCGACAATAGAAAAAATATAAACTGAAATAAACAGAGGGAACCAAAATAAACAAAATGATTAATAAATATAACTGAAAAATAGATACTTTATACCTTCAGATCTAAAATGACATAACTTGGGAAACTAGAAACCTTTTTGCATGAAATGAAAGGGGTTCCTCACTGTAACAAGCACCCCAGACACAACAAATCCATTCTACAAGCCCAAAAAGGTTCACAAATAGTAGATCTAGAAAACGAAAGTCGCATGCAGTCAAACCAGCTTTGGATTTGGATCATCAATGGATGCGGCCCTTAAAATAGCTCTGATACCATGTAGGAATTTACAGGGTAAGTTCCTTAGATCAAACACCAAAGGTAACCACTCACAAATAGATCAAAAATTAGTACAAAAGTATATCATGTGGTTGAAACCCTCAAAGAGGGAAACAGTGCACGGCTTGAGCTAATGCGACCACTTTAGGAAATTTATTAATATAAAAATAAAAGTTACATATGTTTCTCTCATAAACGGTTTCTAGACAAATGACCCTCCACGCTCTTTAAATAGAGATCACAGACCAATCGGGTGTTAAGCCATGAATGAAGTGTCAGTAATACTGAAGAGATAGTGAACCGTCGGATCACTACATATCGTGACAGTCGGATTATAAGTTACAAATGTACATAGTAAAGAAACACACTTTACCTAACTCTACACTAGACCAAGTTATACTTAAATATTTCCTATGTTTCGGAATATCCTAAAAATCTGTTGGAGAATAACAAGTTGATTCCAAAAAGTGAACAAATAAAAGATTTTTGAAATAATTTAGACATTTTGCTTGCCATTTATGAAAATTATATTTTGGAAAATTGTTAGAGCTCTATTACTGATGAAAATTATCCATTTTTCTAGAAAATTGAACACTAATTAAAGGTAGATGATGCCCTTTATAGTTCTTCACTTAATTATTTTGATTTTTCCCCTTTATCCACTCTTAGTACTATGAATTCAACATTGTTTAATCCCTTCTCAAATGGTATTAAATGCATGAGTCTCTCAAGAATTCAACCATTTACTTAATTTAACAATTGTGCATCTGATGGCCTTTCTAGCATTATGCTTGAAGCCAATTGTTAAAGTCAAATTAATGGTTCTAATGATGATAAGGATCTCTCACGGATGCTTGAATTTCTAGGGGTGAGCCTTGTGCCAGAGCCAACACAAGCAAAATATTTTGCATGTAAAACATTGGCTTGTAATTGTGGGGTGAGTCTAGCTATACCCGGAATTTATTTTCACAATGTTTGGGGGAGATACCTTACCTAGTCGCAAAATTTGGGATTCTCAGTTTTGGTATGGTGAAAATTGGTATGGTTATGCTCCATAAAAAAAAAATATGATTCTCAAACTTCAGGTGGTTCAAGTTGTTATTATATTTCTGAAAATACATGACGCAACAAATTTTTAGGTGATTTTTTCTATAATGGTTTCTTACCCGAATTAGGTTTTGGATGTGGTGAGGATTATCAAATCTCAATTGGGTCAGAAGGACCTCCAAGAGCTTCTCCACTGAATGAATTATCACTTCATAGATATGCCACTAGCAATGGACACTTTCAAGGATTTAATAGCTCACATGAAACTCTTGCATATGATTTAAGACAACTCAATAACCCAATTTTTATCTTCAATGCTTCTTCAAATTTATGCCTTACAAAATTTTATGTATAGATGTAGTCAGGAAATGGTCTATGGGGTCTTGGTTTAACGAAGATGAAGCAGGTCGTTATAGCACTCAACACATGTTATGTATCTGGACTATTTTATAGAGGAAATGGCTTTTTTCAGGAATGTTTTTCTAGTTAATTTTAGTCAAATTTGACAAATATTATTAAAAAATCCAGTTCAAATTGTTTAATTTGCATAATTGAGTGTCCCTGGTTTTTCAGGGTGTTGAATCCATTTATGAATTCAAAAATGTATTGCAAACAAGAAAAAATCTTGAAATTGTAATGTTGAATTTTGATGAATTCTTCTATGACAAAGTTTTTTAAAAACTTTAGTTTAAATTGTTTAATCTGCATAATTATACTGCCCCGGGTTTTTTAAGGTACTAAATCCAATTATGATTTCAAAAATATATTTTATGTAACAAAAATTTTTGAAATTTCATTTTCTAGATTTTGACGAATTCCGATGAAAAAGACCATTTCATCTATAAGTTAGACTAGATTATATAATTAATTAATTTTGAAAATAAAAAAACTCAAATATGTATACCACTTAAATTAAAAAATATATAATAGGTTTGGAAATAAGAAATGGTTAAGAGCTTTCGAAAATAAAAAATAATACAAAATGATAAGTTTCTTCTCACAACCAGTGCCTTAAATCTATTCTGAAAATATAACATGTAAACAACGTAACACATTGCCATGACGTCAACTATTGCATCAAGATGACATCATTACCATCTATATCCATAATGTCTGAACTTATCATCCTACTTTTGGAATGTTGGAGTTGTTATCGCTCCACTCCATTACTTTTTGTTCACTCCATTCCAACGATGAAGAGACAGGGCCAGCCAACAAAGCATCACTTTCGATAGCAGTCTCCTCTGAAATTGAAATACCAAAAATATCCTCATCATTAATAGCCTCTTTAAGCTCTACCACAACCTCACTCACACTGGGCCTACAAGACAGTTCAAGCTGAACACATCTCATAGCTACTTTCATAACTCCACCCTTCGATTTCATGTTATAACTTCTACCCAACTTCTTGTCTATGATTTCTCTTATTTTTCCACCATTTTCATCCATCTCCATTACATACGGTGTCACATGTAATTATCCCAATAATTACTATTAACCATCTAGGAGAAGATGCACCACTAAATATTTATATTTTTGGAGATTGATGGTAGCATTCCTTACCCATAGGACGATGTTCAATTCATGTCCAGGGAGTTTTAGATATATATGTGGTCTATCGCATATGATTTCTAGCAAAACCACTCTAAAACTATACACATCACTTTTTTTTTGGTCAACATTTGAGTGTTGTAATACGTGAGCAAGCATTTTCCACATATATTTCAAGTTAATAAGTGTGGTGTAAATAAAGATAAAATTAATTGTGCTTTTATCACTTTCAATTTCTTATTTAAAAAAAGTTCTATTTTAAAATATTCAATAAAATGATCTCATATTTTAATTTAAATACATATTTATAAAGTATTATTATTTAAGATAAATGTCATATATATATATATATATATACAACGAGTATCTACAGAAAAATAAATAATCATTCCAATTGATTTTATAAAGTAATAATCCTAAATAATTATTCCAAGTAATAAAGTAATAATCCTAAAATTAAAATACATGCCATTTCTTTAAATATATATAAAACATCTCTCGTCATATGAGATCAATTATATTACAAAGTTGTAACTCAAATTATAGGTATGTGATATACTCTAGATCGAGGCATCCTGTTGTTCCCTTAACTGCAGTGGTGACATAGGTAGCCTCTCCATCAATTGTCACCCATGAAAGACCAAAATTTGCCATTTTTCCATTCATCCGGCTATCTAAAAGTATGTTGGAAGTTTTGATGTCCCTGTGAATTATCTTTGGAGTGGAACCAACATGTATATATTCCAGTCCTTTAAATACAAATCACAGGTTAATCGTATCTTTTCGTCCATAATTTTTCATCTCTAAGATAGTAGAAATCAACTGGTATTTTCCCATGATCAATTCTTAAAACAAGTAGCGTTTAGATTATGAAAAATACTTTTGTACATCAAATTAAATTTAAAAAACAGTTACCTTGCGCTGCATCTAAATCTATTTTAAGCCTTTTCTTCCAATTTAGATTGGATTTTTCTGCAAGAGGTCCTAAAAGAAAATACAAGAACCATATACGAGTTGATTACCTTGGCTATTATGTCAATTGTAACAAACATATCTCTCTGCAATATATTTTTACCATAAAGATGGTCCCTCAGGGACACTCCTGACATGTGCTCATAGATAAGCATAACTTCCCTAGTTTCGATACAGTAACCCAAAAATGATACCGGATTCGTGTGATTGATTTTAGAAAGAAGATCAATTTGTTCATCAAGTCAAACCAATAGTATGAATTCAACCACTCGCATGAATATATATACTACTAAGTGCAACCAAACTTTTTGTGGTTACAGATTCTTAAATTGGATCCATATTGAACCGAATTACATGGTTACACATGAGAATTACCTCATTCAAGAACTCATGCACCCCTTGGTGGGAGAACAATGACAACACTTTTACGGCTATGTTCGTTCCTTCTGGAAACTTACCAAAGAACACCGATCCAAATCCCCCTCGCCCAATCTCCCCGCTGAAGGTCTGTGTAGCAGCTACCATTTCAACTAGAGTGAAGGCACGAGACTTTGATGGATTTGGCACCATAATCATTGAGTAGTCTTCATGTAATCCGTTCATGGGAGGAAAATTTAGTAATAGTAAAAGAAAAGTATTTCTAAGCTAGTTTCATGTAGGTATCATATTATAAGTAATATTTCACGACATTTGTACAACAAACGTCTCGGTTCCATTTCCACCCCACTACTTCTGGTCGTTACCCCCTCTTCTTTTCTTCTGATTATTTTCTGATGCACAACAAAGCCCACTATTAATGCGAAAGTGAAAATTAGAATTCCGCTTAGTGTTATTCCGAGGAAAACCTTCAATTCATTTTTGCTTGAATTATGCAGATTACATTTCCTCTTGTCCATATGTAGGTAGGGGTTTCCAAAGTATCTGCAACACACCAAAGAAAAATATTTTCCTTGAACATGATACAGTAAGATTAATTAGGAATTCAATTGGATTGATTATTATTATTATATCTAGTATTCTATTATAGAAAATCTAAAAATATGAGCCTCAAAATATTAAAATGGAATTTGAGTCAAACATAATGTATATAAAACAAAATATGATTACGTGAAGTTTAACGAACAATTGAGGGGAAGTTAGGCAGGAATTTCACCGTTGAAATTATTGTTCTCTCTATTCCTGTGACAATAAATTCAAGAACATTTCTGTATGAATTTGATCAGCTAACACCATATAGAACAGGAAATAGAAAATGGAGAAGAAATGAAGACATAAAACTCTTTAAGGTTTTTCAGGTGAGATAAATTTTGGAACAGTACCACTCATATTGTTGTTTTGTAGAAATATGCATAATAAGAAAAGTTAATTTTGGTCTTGTGAAAATACACGAGACAAATACGCAAAGGAGGCTAAATGAAAAATCTATGCTGAAATGATACTTACCATCTCTCCAAAAAGGTTAATTTGGAGAAATTTGGAAATGATCCAATCAAATGATTGTTGTCGAGTGACCTGTTCATTTTAACATAAATGAATGAGTGCCACTTCTAATACGAACTATGTTCCCTTCATAACCCACACCAACAAATTTGATCTTCCAACATGGAGAGTTATAAATTGTTCATACATTTCGGACATTATGGATATTCGAGAACATGTTGTGTTACAGATTTCACTTCAAAACTCGTCGCAAGGGTAAGACACGTTCATATTTTATATTTGCCATTGGTATTTTAAACTTTCACTGGGGGAATTTCTTGGAAGAACTACTTAGGGTTACAGAGAAAAAGAGGTTGAACTCTACTTACGCATTAAATAATCTAGTCAAATGGACGATATCATTAGGCACTGATCCTGTAACATTACTTCCTGAAAAATTGCTGGAAATACGAATATTAGTTTCGTTAGTGACTATAATATCACCTCTAAATCTCAACAGTAAAATCAGTTGTAAGCAAATTTAAGAATTAAACTTACATTTCTGAAATCCTTATGATAGATGAGCTATTATCACAGTCGATTCCTTTCCAATGTTGGAAATACTGAAATACAACAAACAACAATAGAGGAATGTGTTCCCTCGACAACACAGAGGATGCAATAACACGAAAATAACATTCAGAGACAGACAACATAAAACACAGGAGAGGAACAAATTTCTTTTCTATTCCATCACCCTGAACATATGAAATTACATAGTTTTTATACAAGATGGCCGAAGCCTGAGCATTTAAAGCAATTCAATGCAAATCGAATGTTCAACAACCAAAATCATCATCCACTCATTTTTTATATTTACACACGAAACAACGTTCAACACACAAAAAAGCGGAATTGAAATATTACATGTTTCGTCTTTGAGACCACATCGCATTCAGCGCTCAATCGCAAATCACATACCGGTGATTATAACATTTAACATTTGTGCTTATGGGAAAGACTTATGTTTTGTGATGTGCGATGTGACGTGGCACATCGCATCGCAACTTCAAAATAATAACTTGCAGGCGCTATCTATTTAAACTTTTGAGCTTGCAATGTGTGGTATGCGCTATCCTCCTGAGCTTGACACATTCCCCTTTGCGAGTGCATCGCACCGCAAACAAAATATCATAACTTGCGGGCGGATTTAAAAGTTAAATAGAAAAACTTGTGAAGTTCGCACTATGGGCGGCTTAAAGACTTAAATGAAAAATCTGGTGAAATGCAGACGCAATGCAGCTTAAACTATGGTAAGTGTGAAATATAAAGGATAAGGAATAAATGCAGAAATACAAGGGTTTGCATGTGATAAAGATATGTGGTGGGCCCCGCCAGATTGCATCAGCGGAAACTAAGTTTCGGTGAAGGGCTTAAGTTTAAAACTTAAATCCTACGAGTTGGGCCTATGGGAAAATGGTAAGTAATGCGGTGGGTAAGAATTAAACGCAGATTATGGGCTCTGCTCTATTTTTCATAAACATTGCGTGAAATGCCTTTGGCTCTTGGATCTGTGCTTGTCCTTCCTGTAATGAAGCATGGGTTGTTGCCACTCTTTATTCATGGCGGTGGTTGGGAGTTATTTCCAACACTCCCCCTTAATCACAACTGGCACCATCAATCATTCCCAAACAATGTCTGAGATAAAAAAAACTCTTTTGTCCCAATCGCTTTGTGAGGATATCAGGAAACTGTTCCTCTGACCTGCAATGCTACAAAACAATTTCACCATTGTTAACTAGTTCTCTTATAAAATGACACTTTTCATCAATATGCTTTGTTCTCTTGTGGAAAATAGAATTCTTTGACAATGTAATTGTTGACCTGTTATCATAATAAATTGTGGTTCCTTTGTCTTGCTCATGACATAAATCTCTCAGCATCCTTCTCATCCAAACAGCTTGACATGATGTTGTTGTTGTTGCTGCATATTCAGCTTCTTTTGTTGATAATGAAACTATTGGTTGTTTCTTGGAATCACATGAAATGGCTCCCGATCCAAAATGAAGTGCATACCCATATGTGCTCTTTCTGTCATCAACATGTCCAGCCCATTCACTGTCACTGAAACCAATCAAGTTAAAATTATCATTTGAGGAGTATAGAACACCATACTCCTTCGTTCCATTTACATACCTTAAAATTCTCTTGGCTGCTTGCCAATGTGTCTCCTTTGATGTCTCCATGAATCTAGATATTAAACTCACTGCATACATAATATCAAGCCTACACTAGAAAATTTGGCCCGATTTCCGATGGCCAGTTCGTCGCTATTCCGACACATAGGCGTTGCAAGAGTGATAGTTAGAGGTCAGAAAAAAAGTGGCTAGCCATTACATCGCAATTCCGACGCTTTGCCAAAGTGTCGCAAGATCGACACCTTTTCCGAAGTTTCCAAACAACCATTGCTCTTCCGACATTTTCCAAAGTGTCGCAATACCGACGCCTATGGAAAACGTCGGAATACCAACGCTTCCAAAGCATCGCAATACCAATGCTCACAAAGAGTTGCAATACTGATGCCTCAAAAGTGTCGCAACAATCTATGGCTAACCACGCTTTCAAAAGCATCGCAAGACCGACGAAAATGGCAAAAGTTGAAGGCATCGGAAGACCGACGCTTCTACAACGTCGGAAGAGCGACAGTGGGTTCAATTTTATTTTTTTTTAAATGAAAATATTTTGAATGCCTGTTAGCAGATGTTGCTGGGAGGGCTTGTCTCACATCATCAATAATTTTTTTCCGATGCAAATCTTGAACAGGGCTCAGATCTACATTCGCAAACTACATTGTTCGAATGACGACAGGTTAAATTTTTATAAAAAAAATGAAATAGCCCATGGTCATTGCAATATGCGTTATTCGATAAATGACAACAGGAATTCGAAACTGTAATAAAATACTCTAATGAATTGGAAACTGTAATTGAAAGTTCGCTCGGATAATGAAAGAAACTATAATGAAACGACAACAGGAATTGGAAACTGTAATGAAAATGTAATGAAAGTTCCCTTGGATAATGAAAGACAAGGTTGTTAACAAGAACCAACACTAACTAAGCTCCATTCAACTTTCATGAATACTATATTCATTTAAAATAAGTATGGGCGTGTTCCATTATTACTGGATAATTTGTTTTTTATGTTTCTACATATATGCTATAGTGACAAGGTTCATCTACTTGCAGAAGCCTCTACCACAAAGCTGTAATCAATCAAGCCTGATATGGATATTGATGTGGTTTCCAGACTTCAAAATGTCTTATCAACAATGGCAATGCAAATGCAGATGCAATACAAGACAAATTACAGAGCTTATTACTATCCTCCCAACATTTGTCTTGTAAATTCTCAAAAATGGTACTGAGAGGTATTTCGCCATCATGGAACCTGTAGCAATACTCTTTCAAACCATCGACAATATTTCTGGATATTTTCATCTTCCTGGTAGCATCATTGTGAAACTCTTCAAATATATACTTCTGTAGGTAAAAGTAATATGCGATGACATTGCACTGATGAAACTTGTCCAATTAAATGACATCTCATCCAATAATGCCATTGACACACAAGGAACAATTGGGGCAAGAGAAAACCAACGAGAGAAAGGGATATGTTATCAAGGTGGAGCTATCAAGGTTACTAATATACAATATGAGATTGAAGCCAGTAGAAAACTCACTGAAAGGTACTAGTGGCTACTTCTATCAAGAATGTATATTCAGGAAAGAACATAGTGTGACAACACATAATGATCTTAAATTTATTAGGTATCAATACAGAAACCAACCTTGAAATAGTTTCCAACAGGGGAAACATATATAAGAAAAGTAACCTATGGAGCTAGAGCAAGTCCTAAAACGGCTCCACTACCAAGAAGTAGTGGGCGTATATAAATAGAGCCTTTGCCAAAGGGTGGTATCTACAACCAAATAACATGCATAAATAATCCAAATCCACTCTGTTAGAAATGCAACATTTGGGGTATGGAAAAGAAAAAGCCTTTAAATTCGTTCAAACAGAAGCACAATCTTACCCAACGCTTTTTTGCCAACACTGTTTGTTTTACAGCCTCCACAAATTGTTCTACTGATGGAGCTGGCAAACACATCCGCTCTACACCCATTGTGAGTCGCAATGCATTCTGTTCTGGACGAAAGAGCACGATCCGTCCATCAACTCTCCAATAGGCTTTTAAGCCTTCAAATAAACCTTAAAATACCAACAGAAATATACTGTTAAACAGCTTCAAAATACTGATAAACGTAAAATATGTGTAGTTGTAAAATCCATGTAACATTTTCTCTAAAAGAACCTTTAGATTGCTAATTATTTTCCATTAAATGCAAAGCATGATAGTAGCATGAGGCTTCAAACAACAGCATGACTATAGGAGAACATGCAATCGATACAACTAATGTTGAATCCTTGTCCCATATCATAAACCATGGTGACATACCAAAACACAATGCAGTGGGGATCTAAAACATCATCAATACAGTTTGTCATAGGTAACTTACAAGTCAAGAGTTGTACAAAAGTTTAGAGAAATACATGCAGAGAAATAAATTCCAATCCAAAGAACACATGCAAGGGCAGGTTTACAATTTGACAAGAAAAACATGCCTGGAGAGCCACAATAACCAATTAGTAAGTTCGAAAATTACTCATATTTCAGATACTCTACACCTGTCTATGCTAGCATGTACATTGTCATACATTTTGTCAATATATTATATTCATAACATTATACATGAGAAATCTTGGAGTTGTTCTTTGGCCATTTTTCTTTAGCATATCTCCTCCCTTGAGCAACACAGTTAATGAAAATTTTCAGTTTTCCCTTAACATTTACGAGATATATAAAATGAATTCGTTATATTGACTTATTTTGACTATATTTTCTATTTGGCATATTTAGCCTGTAAATTTTAATATAAATTTCTTTTAATAACCATCTTTTTCCTCTATATCTCTAGCCCTGACAGAAATCTAGTGATAACAATGTAGTTTTTCCCACAGATCCAGTCTTAACAAAAGCGTTAACAGACCATCTCATTTTAGGGAAGAATTTTGGAAACAACTCCTTATCATTTACCAATCAAATCTAGAAAAAATAAGGGTAGAGTGAAAGTGAAGAAAGAAGGCTTAAAGAGATACGGTAACACTAGGAATCCCAAAAGAACAAAATAGGTGAGTATTTTGATTTGACATAATAATTGTTATTTTACATTTAGGTTGAACTAATTGTATGTGAAATTGAGAGTAGAGAGCTTCACGAGGATGTCATTCTTCAAAGGCTGGACTATTCGAGACTTTTGTCTGGGAATGATGAAATAATGGGGCAAGCAGCAAAATATGCTGCAGAGGCAGTGGAAGAAGGCTAGGCTAGGGAGGCAAGGGGTACCCAGCTGAAATTATGAGGTGGATTTAGATCTAAAGAACACAATCCTAAACTATCAGGCTCCCTAGCGCGGCGTTTTCTCTCTGTTATATTAAATACTTTAATCATGGCCCCTATAGCCTGTTGATTAAATTAAGATTCCAAGATCAGACTTTCGTTAATGAATATCCCAATACTTTTAAATAGAGCAGTAGGTCTGCTGACAGATTGGTAAACAAGAGACATGTTCATTTTTCTTAAGAATTGGGAGGCAACCTCTCTTCCAAACAACAACTGACACCCAATTAGTTTGTACTTTAATGTGTATATGAATAGATAATTAGCTAAATTTAATAAAACATGTCAAGATTAAAGAAATATTATATCAAAATATATATTCTGAAATACTATGTTCAATCATTATCAGGGAATTAAATTATGCTGAGAATGCCAGCAGACATGAGGATGAACAGACTCCCAATCCCCCAAGATCCTAATGGAAAAAACAATTTTCTCTGTTATCTGTGTTTTACCATCATCTCCTAGGCCTTCCTCAATTTTCCATATGAAAACCCTTCCATCAGAACTTGCACTGCAAAGAAATGACAAGGGAATCAAAGAACTCACACAAATCTACAATTCAACTAGTAAGTAATAAAATTGTTAGAGCTAATACCTTGCCAGGAGATGCACATCATTGGAAAAAAATACCATATCAGTTACCCTTTGCCACAAGAGAATTCCAAAACAAATACAGTTTAGCATATTTTCAAGGGAAACGTAGGCTCTTTTATGTGAAGACTTTCATTCAAACTTAATAAGAAGAAAATCTGAACAAGGAGAATTGAAGAGAGAGAGATACAATTTTCTATAATAATATCAAGAAGATTAAAATTATATTAAAATACCTCATTCAAATTAATATGTTCTTCGATGTCCACGTTTAAAAACAGTGATAGGTAAAGTCTAGGAGATGTTGACATTTAAATATAGTGAAAATTAGACAGATACTAAAAGATAAGCACTGCCTTAAATATGTATTATGAATTAATCATCTCATTTTGATCTTGAAGTACCGATAGATGATAAAAAGCAGACAACTGGGTCAATGGATGCATCACAGATTCAATGTCAAATGGGCAATGAAAATGATACCTTATTATAGGGAAAATAACTAGAAATAGATATGATTTAAAGTGATGTACGCAGATATCCAAAAGGAACATATTCAAATGGTTGTTTTCTTCGGGAATGCTTATCAAAGATAAATAGCATGGAGTAAAAGGGAAAAAAAAACATGTCGGTTACAAAGTCTAGGTCGTCATGCAAGTCACAAATTCTGGCTCAAAATCATTTCCCGTTGCACTCCAACAGCAGGTTGAAATTCAATCTATGCTAAATTATAGTAACTGGTCTGTCTCATGATTCCTCATGCATTCCTCCAACATTTCATCCCTCCCAAAAAGCTTTATTTATGTTCCTAAACGTTTCATGAGATTTAGTAAAAATACTAACAAGTCACAAGAAAATGTCTAAAATATGCTCGCTCTTAATCAACGAATTACATGTATAGATATGGATTATTAAAATGGATATCAAATGCTAATTGCAAATCATTTGTTGTGATCCAAAAACCCATGAAGTCAACTCGCTTGTAAATAGAAAATACTTCTCAACACCAAATAAGAGTATCCCAAATAGAAGCCAAGCATGTATTACCTAGTGAAGCTTCAAGTTTTGATAAATGGGTTAGAGTAACTTACAACCATGACCTACTACAATCTCATATTCTTCTCTTTAAGAAAATTAACATCAGTTTTTTTTCATCCCTTTTATTTGGCATATTTGTTATTATTCATTCTTGTAAATATAATAAAGAGGTTTTTCTCTTTTAGTTGGTATAAAAAAAATTAAAAGTTTA
Source organism: Pinus albicaulis (assembly GCA_034641835.2). Lineage (NCBI taxonomy): Eukaryota > Viridiplantae > Streptophyta > Pinopsida > Pinales > Pinaceae > Pinus > Pinus albicaulis. Next base: position 341,630,501 of record CM076569.1, read on the forward strand.
AAACTGAAAAGTAACAAACATTATCTATGAAGATATTGAATTCTGGACTAATTTCAATAAGTTTTGAAGTCGTAAATTAAGTTGCAGTAAGAATTTAGAAGCATACCTGAAAGTGTCCTCGAAGCAGCACTCTGAGTGCAATATTTATATTAAGAATATGAATATTATGTTAGGCTAGAAGGGAGACAAAAAAAGTGTCACATTGCCCTGTAAATAAAAAATATTCTCTCTTTAGAATCTATTTGATATCCAGGTCCTTGCAGCTAAAGGAGGGGGGGTGGGGAATGAGGTCTACTCCCTACCAAATATCACCAAAATTATGTATAAAAATAATATATTCTAGCTTTAGCACGGACCGTGGAACACCTCATAGAAATCATGTTGCTTAATGAAGCCCAAACAATCAAGTACAATGCCATAAACAATTTCCTATGATGCAAAAGAGAAAAATGAATGGAAAAATGAGGAGAAATGGGGATATTTATACAATTTTGAAGTTTTTTGGGCACATTTTAGGCCAACATGCCTACTTATCAAATAATAATATAAAAAATGATTAAGATTTAGAAAAACATCATTATGAATGTAATCATTGTACCCACTTTTGTAACTGATAACCCTTCCCAATAACCCACAAATGTAAATATACTAAACTCCATCACTGCAAGTACTCACCTTTTTTCATTAGCCACAATTATCATGCATACCAAATGTTGTGAAACCAGCTCCAAAAATAGAAGAAAAGAGATATCAACACCTTAGAAATAAGCCACTTCGAGGGGCAACCTCCAATACATTACATGAATGAAAAATTCTTGGATGATTCAAATTACAAAACCTCCTTTCTATATATAGGAGTCCATGGGGCCACAATGTAATCCTAGTGGGGCCATAATGTAATCCTAGCCGACCTAACAATAATAATTTAAGGGCACAATAATAACAATATGGGGGTTACTGGGGTACAATAATAACAATAAGGGGGTTACACTAACATACTAAGGGGCTACACTATTAATCTAGGGACTTAACATGCCCCTCTCCTTCAACAAGTGTTGTCCTCAACGCTTGATTATTTCTTGATGCTTCTGTATAAAATTCTCATCCTCCCATGTGAAATATTCTACAGGAAAGTTCTTCCACTTGCTGAGATACTCTAAAATTGATCGTACTTGTCAAGTTCTTGTTTCTATGACTGCTTCATAACTTCTTTCGATGTGATGTTGATCTTCCTGTTGTTTCATTAGATTCTGCACCAAAGTTGGGTTATCCTTTGAGAGTTGGAGAACTTGTTGTTGATGCTCGATGTAATCTTCCATTAATTTATCATCCATATTTGCTATTATTTGATCCTTCAAACCATCAAAATTAGCCTCCATTTTTTCTTTTAAACCATCTATTTCATCTTCAATTGATCTTCGTAATATTGAAACTTGTTGCACTTGGTACCGTAATTTTGATATCTCATACTGCAACTCTTCCTCTTCATGCATCATAGTATAGATTTTTGAGCGATTAATAGGTATGGAATTATTTTTTGGAGGCATAATAGAACCCATTACTGACAAAAATTCTTCAATATTCCCTTGGAATCAATTCAACCTGATTCTTCAAACAAGACTTATGCAATTCGGAAAAAACAATACACACCTTTTTCTTTATTTTGAGGAGCTCGATATTGAAATTGGATTATCTATGTGATTGAAGATCTTCAATATCTGAAATTCAGCACTGAAGTAGCCCTATAAATTCTCTTTTGAATGCCACAGGTCTGACCTGATTTGGATTCTCCAAGACAAAGTTGTGTCCAATCTCCCACAATGACCTAATTATGGACTGGTTCAGTAGAGCGAACTTGTACGACTTGCCACATGTCACTGTTTCATCCTTTATCTCTGAAATTGATAGCCAAGAAACTACCCATGTACTTGTGACCACTTTCGACGGTACTCCAATCCAATCTGGGAGAGAGTTATTGAACTTTTCCACGGCATCAATTCTTTTGAGATGCAATCTGATATTCGAAAAAGCACTACCTTCCACAAACATCATATCTCCAAAAATATAACCAAGCCTCAAATTCTTTTGAAGAATTTCCCCAAGATTTCAGCTTTTTCAGACCATACGAATTTCAGATTTGAACTCGTAGAAAAAATTTATAGCGAAAATTCAATATGACCCCGTTTAGAGCTTGAAAAAGACTTAACTTCCACAATGATATGTCCAAAAATATCGCGAACTAAGCTCCTAAATTTTAGACAATCTTCCTCAGATTTCGCCTTCGCACTGTAACATTTTGGCTTCCGAAACTTCGCGTGCTAGAGCGAAAATTCCACGATGACCTGTTTGGAGCAGCAAAACCCTAGAATCCCAAAGCTCTGATACCAAATGTTGTGAAACCAGCTCCAAAAATAGAAGAAAAGAGATATCAATGCCTTAGAAATAAGCCACTTCGAGGGGGCAACCTCCAATACATTACATGAATGAACAATTTTGGATGATACAAATTACAAAACCTCCTTTTTGTATATAGGAGTCCATGGGGCCACAATGTAATCCTAGCCGACCTAACAATAATAATTTAAGGGCACAATAATAACAATAAGCCAGGTACAATAATAACAATAAGGGGGCTACACTAACATAATAAGGGGCTATACTATTACTATAGGGACTTAACATCATTCATGTCATTGGAAACAAGGCATTGAACACCTTCTGAGTGACGAATCTCCTCTTTCAAGAACCCGATATTTTCTTCAAAAAGAGATTGCGTTAGATTTGCTCCCTTCACAATAGTATTATCAACTTCAAATGACAATATTGCTATTTTAATGCCCTTAGGAGTAACACTAGATGCAAAGCCACTGCTAAGATTTAAGTTGGTCATGCTACTCCCGAGAGTATCCAAAGCCTCCACTGCCTTCCCAAGACCAGCTGTACCATCCCTCCTTAGTAGGGTTCCAACTTCTGAGAACTGTCAAAGTATTCAAATGTATCAGTCTCATAAATTGAAATAATTCAAGAGACATGTTAGAAAATAGAAAAATTATATAAAAATGGATATGGGAAACTAGATATATAACAGCTATTTAGACTAAATAGGCCCAAATTTCAGTATTAACTTTTAAGTACTCACCCAACCAACATAAGTTGCTTATAAGTCTCTTTATTATTAATCTAATATGAATTGGTAAGTATCTCAACAAACATTATTAGTCAATAACCTTCCAAATGAAGTAAGGAAATTATTGAAAGCCCAATGACAGTACATAGATTAAGATAATAATCCCAGTGGGTAAGCTCAAGTGCTTAAGTGCTGCAGGCTTAATACAGGAGGGCTCAGGGTCATTTACCCAGGCTGGCTACCTCTTTTTCCTTTAACAATCCTATCAGATATTGGTTCGATGCAACCTAGCATTTTGTAAGCTAGAACTAATTTTCATCACCCTGATAATAGTAAGCCAACAAGCTCCACTAATCTATCCTCTATTATGGAGCCAAAGTATATGGTTCCAGCAACCAAGAGCCAAATACAGGATCTTTAGTAGCAACGAATATTTGTCAGTTACACACATTTCATCCCCTAGCAAAAGCTCGTAAGATTAATGTCATATTCACAGCTAATATTTTTGCAGTCCTTGAGCAAGAATTTGATGAATTAGTGACCAGGACTGGTAGCGACAATTGGACCATGGTTGGAAGGAATTACTACCTTTATTTCAAATGCAAGATATTAAAATACAAATTCCAATTCAACCCAAGCCTAGCATTTTTACAGTCTTCATGGGTGACACTGCCTCTGTTACACAGCTGATACTGTATGTAACTGCTGTTACAGGCCTTCTAAGTGCTACAGTAAGAAAAACAAGATTCCTATTTGTGCAACCCTTTGACATCTCATGTCTCTTTAAAGGCTACAAAGAGAAAACCAGGCATTCAAATGCAATATGCATACAAGGAAGATTTATTCAACATGGAGGCTGCTCCTCAGAAAAGGAGAGCAATCCAAAAATCTAGGAACCATGAGGTAGTGGGAGAGTCATCACGTCCTCTGTTAGAAAAGGTAGATACCTTTCCTTTCCCCAGAAAACATGTGGGTGAGGAATGTGTATGCATGTCTTCATTTGAAGACAGATTAAATCGTTCAATTGAGGAAGCTGAGAGTTGTCATTGTTCTATTGCTAGTAGTAGTAGTAGCTATATGTCAAATGATATTTTATGTTCAAATCAAAAGCATTCATCACGACCTATAGTCTATAGCTCTTTCGATGATGCTATGTCTTCATGTGAATGTCCAAACCGGAGGCAAGATAAATCTTTGACTGAAGAGAAAGGAGCAGCAAAAGTACATAAATTAGAACTTCGTGCATATCACTCTGCAATGAGAGCTTTGTATGCATCTGGACATATAACTTGGGAGCAAGAAACCTTGGCTGCTCCTACGATTGTGAATTCTGCTGAAAAATATTGTTGTGCTTGTGGGCATTGACTACAGAGGGTGGGAGTTGAGTGTTTTTCACTAGTGTAGTTTTATGTGACCATTCATCTCCTCTTTGATGGTTCCTTTTTCTCTTTGTATATGTATATTTTTTTATAGCTGCCTTTTTCTGGTGGCAAGTAGTTTCCTTAGTGCGGACTTCATCTTTTTTCTTTAAGCTAGCAAAATTATACTTTTAATAGTATACAGTATGAATTACAAGTAGTTCAAACTGTTATCTACTTCCATGGGAAACAGATCAGCAGTGAATTCAAAATATATTAGAGTTTTCTCAGGTATATCTTCACTCACATGGGCATTAAACACAACATTTACAAACCCAAAACATTTGACTTTTGACTGGGAAGATGTCATACATTTGATTTTCTTGTGTCAAATGTAGGTGTAAGGGTGATTTTAGGTGATACAACTGAAATACTTCCACCCCTTGATTCTCTGGAAATTTTGACTAAAATCAAGTAAAGGTGACCCATAAAGTATGGCATGAGTCAAGTAACAGTTCTGCTATGCTTGTTTGTGAGATAGTCAAGCCGATAACCACATCCCACGGGATTGCTTTTTCCTATAGTGCTTTTTTTTTCTAAATTTCAAGTGATGTAGTCTCAGGTGTTAGAGTTGTCGGTTTCACGCATATTTTTTTACATTGGAATTTGGAGTTTCGTTCTGGAAAGTTTCAAAATTAAAAATCGTTGTTATTTTGGAAGTTGTCAAATGGGGAATTCAGTTTCTTTAGAATCTAGATAGAGCTTTCTCAGAAGGGCTTTCTCAGTCCTTGAGAAAGCATTTGATGAATTAGTGACCAAGACTGGTAGCGATAATTGGATCCCTTATCTTTACTGACGTACTGACCTATTGAAGAAAAGGTATACAGATCTATCATTCTGACTGTAAACAAACTTGAGAAGTGTACAGATCTATCATTTGGAAAACAGTGAAGAAAAGGTATGCGGATCCCTTATCCTTATCCCTTATCTAATGTGTCTGTAGTTGCTGGACAATAACATATAGAGCACCTACTGGTAGGTTATAAGGGCAGACTTTGGGTTAGTTTTAGACACCAAAAGGGTGCACTTCATGGGATAGCCTTATCCTTTTTCTAAGTGAAATGGATGAAGCAGCAAATGAATATCAAATCAGAGGTGTTCGTGGTAAATAAAGCATGCATGACTAGTGAAGGAGATAAGACACATTTATCCACATAGATTGTTTCATAAGTTGCCTTGTTATCCCTACCTAGACTCTGTTTTGTGAGAAAAAAATTCAACACTGGAAGATACCTGAAAGAACCCTAGATCTGTTGTAATATACTCTAGATCTAAAATTCATTGAAAATATTTGTAGATCTATGAAATATTTGTTGTAAATTTTACAGATGTTTGTAGATCTTAAACAAAATGAGTTTTCAATTTTGGATTTAAAAGGGCTCTTCAATGTAAAATTGCCCAGATAACCATATAAATTTGGAGTTTTCTTTGAGCCATACAACTGCGCATATAGTTTCTTTCAACCATTATGGATCTAGTTTTGAATCTTTGTTCTTTGCTAGTAGTGATCGAGCCATCTAATCGACTAGTTGTTGATTCTATTTTAAAATTGCCCAAATCTTTGTAGATCTGGCAATTCTCGAGTTATAAAATTGCAATTTTTTTGGATCTGCACCTGTAATACGAATTATAAAGTTGTAGATTTTTTTGGATCTGCATCTGTAGTACATTTCACAGTGTGAAACAGTTGATCTATCCCATCTTCAATTGGATGAACTCATATCAATGTGTTTCTTATTTTACTCAGTACCTCAGCCTCAAATTTCTTGATACTCCAAACTTGTGCACTTGCATGAGTTTGTTGAACTAAAATCCATAGCTTAAACTTCATGAAACTGGTGGAGTCAAATTCATGCAAGCGCAAACACATCTTACACATCCTCTTTGAAACTCATCCGAAAGAACACTGGAAGACATCTAGAGAGAACCCTATAGCCTAACACAATCCAATGGAATTGACCAAAAAAAACCCAAATAGGGTCAACCCTACTATAGGAAGAAGGGCCTGCAGTAAGAACTTACCATTTTGTAAGAGCTAAGGACAAATGTTGTTCTGCAAGAGCTGAGGGCGAATGCCGAGGGATAATGTTGTTCTGCAAGAGCTGAAGGCGAATGCTGAGGGTGACTGCGCATGTAATTTTAATAAAATCATTTTTATGTCCTCACCCGCTGCTTGGTGACAGTAGATGAATGGACAGTCCCTAGTAGTTGTAGAGAGAATCTAACCTGACTTAAGAGCTCCCTCATCATATCATGGGTACCACGAGCTCCATTGACGAATTTCTTTGCCCAATGTTTATAGGAAGAATAAATTGAGGTTACAGTCAAGACGTGATCAGTTCTTTCAAGTTGTTTATAAGGCACGCATCCATGATGCTACCAAGTTTTCCATTACCTTGATTGTTTATTACAAAAACCATACCCTTTTCTATGGTCACTCTGTTTCCACTGAGGAAGGACAATCATCAGGTATGTTGCAAAACACAACCCATGTCATTGAAGATATCCTTTCGACTCCTTCAGTCCCGGAAATTGAAGTGACCTTGTGTTTGATTTCTACCTCAAACCTGTGCTTATTTCACCCCTTAGCTTAGCAAGACTAGGACCTTAGCTTTCGATGCTGATTCCTCGACTTGTCTTTATAGCAAGCAGTTTCATTCCTCAGTTACATTTGATTTTTTCATTTCAAATGAGCACGCATTTGTTTTTTACATTTGATTTTTTCATTCCAAATCATTTTTATTTGGAGGAATCTGTCGCAATAGCGACGCTTTGGGGCATAGTGTCGCAATTGCGACGTTTGGAGAAAACATCGCAATTGCGACACTTAGACTAAGTGTCGCAATTGCGATGTTTGGAGGAATCTGTTGCAATAGCGACCCTTTGGGGCATAGTGTCGGTATTGCGACGGATTCCTCCAAACATCGCAATTGCGACACCTTTTCTAAGTGTCGGTATTGCAACACTTGTCTCTAAATGTTGTTATAGCGATGGTTTGAGGCGGGATTTGAAAAAGTTGAAAAAATTTGGGGAAATTTCCGACATTTGGTCAAAAGTGTCGGAACCAAGTGTCAGAATTTCTGCCAAATGTACTAGTGCTAGTTGCAGTCAAATACATTATACTGCCAACTATGGTCTTTTACAATGTCGGATCGACATTCTTGCTTCAATCTTCCTTGCTTAACTTCAACCCCATGATAGTCGGAGTTGTTGCTGCTTTGTTGTTCTGCATATTAAACCTCTTTAAAACTTCATCATTTTCTTTGATGTAGAGTGTGGGTTCACCATCACACTTGTCAAACCCATTGTCCACCAGGAAAGCATCAATCCTATTGTACTATGCTCTTGGTGTTTGCTTCAACCCATAAAGAGCTTTCTTCAACTCACGCACTTTGTGTTCTTGGCCTTCTATCTCATAGCCGGGAGGTTGTTCAACATACACCTCCTCTTACAACACTCCATTCAAGAATGTTGATTTCACATCCATTTGATAAAATTTCCATTTTTGTTGTGCTTCTATGGACAACACTGTCCACACTATCTCCATCTTTGCATCTGGTGAAAAGGTTTCCAAATAGTCTCTTCCTTGTTTCTCCTTGTATCCTTTGACAGTTAGCCTTGCTTTGTGCCTTTCAATATTGCCTTCAATGTTTCTCTTGATATTATATACCCATTTCACTCCAATAACTTATTTTCCTTGTGGGAGGTCCACTAACTCCCATGTGTTATTCTTTTCTATTGCTCCAATCTCTCCATTCATTGCTTCAATCCATTTCTCTTCTTTCACTTAAATTTCTAAGTTTTGGTCTTCTTGTATTTGTTGAAGATGTGCTTGGAGTTTCACTTGAACTCGAGGGAGTTTCTGATCCCTGTGGTGTTCTTGGAGAAGCACTTCCTTGGTTTTTCATTGCTTCTCTATTGCTTGTTTTTTGTGTGCTCTATTGAGCTTGTGTAGATGGAGGAGGGGCCACCGCCGAGGAACTATTTTCTGCAATCAATTCCTCTTTGTCTTCATGTGAAATAAATGTCTTCACATTTACTGTTTTCTCTAAACTTCCATCCTAAGATTCTTCTCCAATGAACTCAAAATCTCTTCTGATTATTACTTTCTTGGTTGATGGATTATAGATCTTGTAGGTCTTGGATTCATCACTGTATCCAATAAATATACACTTCTCCCCCTTGTTGTCCAACTTCTTCCTTAACTGATCCGGGACATGTGCATATGCCACACATACAAACAGTCTCATGTGAGTGACAACTTGCTTTGTTCCACTCCATGCTTCTTCTAGAACTTTGTTCATAACAGCTTTGGATGGACATCTATTTAAAATATAAGCTACACAATTTACAGCTTCTGCCCAATACTCATTTGGAAAATGCTTTGCCTTCAACATACTTCTTACCATGTCCATAATGGTCCTATTCTTTATTTCTCCTACACCATTTTGTTGAGGTGTATACCTTGTGGTAAACTTCTTGTGTATTCCATGCTCCCAGCAGAAACGTAGGAAGTTTTTGGAGATATACTCTCCACCTTTGTCAATTCTCAACACTTTTATGTAGTGTCCACTTTGCTTCTCAACTAGAGACTTGAAGTGGTAGAACTGTTCAAACACTTCACTCTTCTGTTTTGGGAAATAAACCCATGTCTTCCTTGTGTAATTAGCTATAAATGTCAAAACACAATGACTGCCAACTAATGATGGCATTTGCATTGGTCTAGAAAAGTATGAGTGGACAATTTCCAAGGGTGTCTTTTCCCTTATACTCTTTCTTGCTGGAAATGATTCTCTATGTTGTTTTCCCAAGATGCAGCCTTCACATAGGCTGTCTAGTTTCTCTGTGAGTGGTAATCCCTTTACCATGCTTTTTCTATGCAATAAGTTAAAACCTCCGAAATTGAGATGTCCAAATCTCAAATGCCATAACCAGTTCTCATCTTTCACTTCTTCTTGAAAGAATTCTTGTGTGGCACCTACTACAACAACTCCTTCCTTCAAGTCTGATCTGATCTTGAGAGGAAACATCATATTCCTTGTCATATGCACTTTTACAATGACCTATCTACTTGGAGGTATATCCATGATTTTGCATACATCATGCTTAAAAAACACATTTTAGCCCTTATTTACGAGCTGTCCAATGCTTATAAGGTTACATTTCAGGCCAGGTACATAATGCACATCTGGCACAAACTTCTTCTCTCCCTTCTTTGTCAGTATTTTTACTCTTCATTTCCCCATGACAGAGACCTTGCTATGAGTCCCCGTTTTCACTTCAGATTTTACACTCTCATCCATATTGGCAAACATTTCTATGTTTCTAGTCATATGGTTGCTACACCCTGAATCTAAGAACCATGCATCTTCTTGTATTTCTTGTGCTACATTACAAGTTAAAATCACATTTCCTTGGTTCTGATTTTCTTTTGTAAAAATTACACTAGGTTTATTACCCATATCATTTTGCTTCTTTCTACATTAATTGGCATAATACCCATACTTTTCGCAATAATGACATTGGACTTGATATTTATCATACCTCTATGCTTATGTTTGATTTTGGCTTGAGCCTTCGCCTTGATTCTAGTTGCTGCTCCTTCCACTTGTGCTTGCAGGGTTGCTTCTTCCACCTCTGTGTTGCCTTCTTCCTCTTCTTTGGTAGTTTGATCTTCCTCGGCCTATACCTCGACCAAAAGACATTTGTGTTTTGAATGCATGCTCCAATGAGGATTTTGTTGCTCTATTCAGTCTGTTTTCATGAGACATCAGTGATGCATGAACCTCATCCACTGAAAATTGTGAGAGATCCTTTGTCTCTTCTATGGCCACTAGTATGGCATCAAATCTTGATGGTATACTTCTTAAGATTTTCTCCACTATTCTCCTTTCCTCAAGTGTCTCTCCATGAGACCTAATATAGGTAGCCAACCAAATCATATGTGTGAAGAATGAGTCTATGCTATCAGACTCTTTCATACAAAGAGTTTCAAAATTTGTTCTCAACATTTGAAGTTTTGTTGTCTTCACCTTTGCCATACCTTGGTAGGTTTTCTGGAGGGTATCCCATGCCTCCTTGGACTTTTTTTTGTTGCAATCCTTGGGAAAATACTCTCATGTATTTCTAGAAAGATATAGAAGAGGGCTTTGGAGTCCTTCTTCCTATTTTCTCTCAACAAATCTCTTTGTGCTTATGTCAAAGCATTATATGCTACTGCATCTGCTGGTTCTTGTAAACCATGTTCCACCAACTCCCAAATATCTTGTGAGGAGAACAAGGCATTCATTGTAATAGCCCAATAATCATAATTCTTCCCATTGAGTTGTGGTAATTATGGATTTGTCAGGCTTGTGCCTGTTGTTGCCATGTTGAATGTGTAAACAAAAAAAAACTTTCTTACTACTGTAAAAGCTTTCTCACTGCTGGAGACTTATGTTTCTACAAAAAAAAAAACAATCTTACAGCTTCTTCAGTAAAGCATGAACTCGTGCTTCTTTCACTGAGAGCCTAGACCTGCTCTGATACCATGTTGGAAATAGTGAAATACAAAAAACAACAACAGAGGAATGCGTTCCCCCAACAACACAAAGAATGAAATAATGCGAAAATAAAATTCACAGACAGACAGCATAAAACACAGGAGAGGAACAAATTTCTATTCTATTCCATCACCCTGAACATATGAAATTACATAGTTTTTATACAAGATGGTCGAAGCTTGAGCATTGAAAGCAATTCAATGCAAATAGGGCGTTCAACAACCAAAATCGTCCTTCTCTATGTTTCTTCTATTTACACACGAAACAATGTTCAACACAAAAAATGGCAGACTTGAAATATTATATGTTTCAGTTTTGAAACCACATCGCATTCGGCGCTCTATCGCAAATCACATACTGGCAATTATAACATTTAACATTTGCACTTATGGGAAAAACTTAAGTTTTGTGATGTGCGATGTGACGTGGCACATCGCATCGCAACTTCAAAACAATAACTTGTGGACGCTATCCATTTAAACTCCTGAGCGTGCGATGCGCAATATGCACTATCCTCTTGAACTTTACACATGCCCCTTTGCGAGTGCATCACATTGAAAACAAAATATCATGACTTGCGGGCGACTTTAAAAGGTAAATGTAAAAACTTTTGAAGTGCACATTGCAGGCGGCTTAAAGACTTAAATGAAAAATCTTGTGAAATGTGGGCGCGATGCGGCTTAAACTATGGACAATGTGAAATAAAAAAGAATAAGAAATAAATTTGGAAATACAAGGGTTTGCATGCGATAAAGGTATGTGGTGGGTCCCGCCAGATCGCATCGGTGGAAACTTAGTTTTGGTGAAGGGATTAAGTTTAAAACTTAAATCTTGTGGGTTGCGCCTATGGGAAAATGGTAATTAATGTAGTGGGTAAGAATTAAATGTAGAGTATGGGCTCTACTATGTTTTTCCTGAACATTTTGTGAAACGCCTCTGGCTCTTGGATCTTTGCTTTTCCTTCCTGCAATAAAAATTATACTGAAGCGTGGGTTGTTGCCATTCCTTATTCATGGCAGTGGTTGGGAGTTATTTCCAACATCCAAGGGATAGCATAGCAAGCATGGGAGACCCAATTTTTTTTTTTATGTCAAAACCCCTCTTGATAAAGTCAAGAGCCTCAACTGCAGTTCGATAAATACTCGTTTAGCCATTGAACAATGTGCAACTTGAGTATCGTAAGATTAACAAGGCACTTAATATCTTGCAAATATGTTGTCGGATCCGTATTAATTATCACATAATACTCATATGCGTTGATTATAGGAAAAAGAGTTGAGTTAGTGGCCTTATGAATTATAAAGTAATCTGATTCGTTGGGGAGGAATGTCAGTTCGATGGCAGAATAATTTGGCACAAGAGTAATAGTTTCTGATATTTCTTCCCCATTTATCGAGAAATTGATAGATCTCGATTCAGATATGTTTAGCATTTGTAGCTCTGCAAAATACAATATCAGTGATGCTTTGTTCCCTTCGGATGATCCTAGGGAGAGTTGAACGCCATATAAGGTGTTCACAAGCCATGCTATTTGCATGACAAGAAGTGGAGGAAGCTCTTTAGTATTGTTCGTTGAAATGAGCCTTTCAAAACTTATAGTCAATAGAAGATTAGTATCTTTAATATCTATATATAAATTTGGTGTCTAGATGTGGTCAAAGTTGTCGTCAGGATACCTGTTTAATTTACCATACAAAATTCTTCAGCTAAATCATTAACAAAAACTATCCCTACTGCTGCACGCTTCTCAGACAAAGTTACCTTTCACAGATCAAGATTTTGTTCGCTATGAGCTATACTTTGTACAAATATTTATTTTGGACCATGGAAACATACAAATTTATGGGTAATAGGAAAACGGACTACAAATAATATCAACACCAGTAGCTCGTGTTAATTGTGATGCTTAGATAGATATAAGAAGTTCAAAATGTTCACCTAACCATCGAATAACCTCCAGCATCAGTTCTAAATTTTGAAACGAGAATTGTTCCTGCTTTATCCTGTGCATGCATGCCTTCTCGGAGGGGCCTCATATCGATACCATTTTTAAAGGGATCATTGTTCTTGGAGGTTCTGATTAGGAAAACATACATCATTGTGCCTAAAGTAGTGAAGATTCTTTCATCATAAACTGCATCACTATTTTCTTGGATTATTATGTTGTGCGTAGACAACATATCTACTCTCTCAAAAGAGTAAGCGAAGCTCGACGAAATTTGGAATCCAGGGGAATTTCCAATGGAAAACCAAAGTCTTAAGAGGTAAGGCACATTGCGTAGCACAGGTAACTGATAACAGGACTTGTTAAGAGGCTTTGGAAAGTAGCATAGACTATCCAAAGGAGAACCGTAGGCTTGTACAGTGGCATTCCCTATATTCATTTTCTGACCAACTTCTATGTAACCCGAATCAGTAATCTTCTTTATATTGTTTTAGCCATTTTCATTTATTTTACCTCCACATTTGATACTCAAAACTCCTACCACACCACCAGAAAATAATTAATAAAACAATATTTTGTCAAGAAAATATTGAAAACAGAAGATCGATGACTGATATAGAACCATATATCAAATGAGGATTCTAAGACAGTACAAAAAACTTAAACACTCAAAATTAATAATGCACTCATGAGTCTTTGCTGAAATTCGAATGTTTCACCATATACCTGGTGGTTGAGCGATAGTAAGAGCCAATAAACTAAAGAGCATGCCCAATGCAGGCAGTATCCAATAGCCCCATTTACCATAACGAATGTTGAATTTTGTGTTGCATCTATTGATCGATGTATGTGGATATTATGTTGAACAATAAAAAGGTGCTAGTCTATATAAGATACTCCTCGTTATGTCAGTCTCACTGTTACGTTATGCATTTGCAGGGTTGGTATTGTTAATCTCAACACAATGTAAAGTGTGGTAAAATATTTCATAATTAACACTAATTCTAAAGATTTATTAATACATAAGTAAAAATTTAATATATTTTAAATTTATTAATACATAATTAAAAATTTAATGTCATTTCTATAAATAAGTATGATAGAAATCGAATTTCGAAAAAATTTCATGACAGAGGTTGTAGCCCACGTATCCAACTCCCCTGCTTATTGAGTAACGTTAAGAAGTATCTGAATCAAGGTCCTATAAGGAAATTAAGGTCCTTAGTCTAAGGAAATTAATATTAATATTAATTATTTATTTGAAATATTGTTACAATTAATATGAGATAAATGGAAAAACAGTGGTTCATAAGAAAGCTTTGTTAGTCATAATGGTATATATTTATTTCAAAATATTTAATCATTAGGATACAAAACAATGTGGATATATTTATATTTTAAAAGAAAAATAATATTATATTATTGCAAGAATATATTTTTTCTTTTAATTTTTTTTATAAATTAGTATAAAGCTAACTTAACTCTTGATCTATCAAGCGCTTAGAGAAATCATATCTCTTGAAATACAAATCTCTTTTTGAATGAAAAGAGATTTGATTATTCTACCCACTTCATAGATTTCGAATTAAAATAGACCTATCCCCATTTATACTACATTGTAATTCAATCACATTATCGTTGTGCAATGGGATAAAATATTATTTTCAAAAGATGTTGCTTGCTTTAACTAGTTCTATAATGGGATTAGAGGTATGTTCAAAAGGTGTTTAGGTATGTTCAAAAGGTGTTTCTTGCTTTAAACGGGTTGGGTCCTTACCTACTATACACCATTGTCTGGTGTAATGATAACTAATGATTAAGTTTATTGTTAAGACATTATTAATATTTGTAATTAGAAAATACATTTTTGAACAAAGAATTAATTTTGATTTAATAAAAGGGATTATGGAAGTGGATTCCATAAAAAGGGAAATAGACTGATGTTTAAAAAAAATAAATTTCAAGATTGTGAGTTAGTTGAACAGAATTAGTTCAAACAGTTGCCCCACCTCTAGGGATAAAGGGTTATCCCAGTGGGGAAGGGGGGTTCTGTTTGGTAACTAGAGAAGGAAATTTTGAAGAATTCATGGACTCGTACTAACTAGTGGAATACTCTCAATTTCTGATATTGCTGGAATTGGAGAGTGGACCAGAATGTCCCGAAGTCTCTTCCAGAAGTTCCTATTAACTACAAAGCTCAGACTTGGAGCACAAGGGAGAGTTGGAGGACGTGATAGCCTCACTCGTGGTAGGGAGGAATTTTATCATTCAGATAGCAAGAAAACATATAAGTGTATCTGCTTTTTGAATATTTAAGTTGTTTATGAATGGACAACTTCTCTTTATACTAGTTCTGAAAAGGTTTACATAATCTAAATTTGTTTTAAGGATAAGTCATGTATGTACATTCTTATTCATTAAAAAGAAGAGATATGAGTTTCATCATTTTAGAATTAAATTCTGGAACACTTAGGATAGAGAATTGTTAACTTGAAACCCTCAAAAGAAGGTTCTGAGTTGGTCGTCCTCAGTATCTTGGAAACCACAGACAGAATGGTCCGGCCATATTATAAAGAATTAAAGAAAACTCTAAAAGAGTGCATGGTGAAGCTTTCTGTGATAACCAAACTTATATTAACGAAAGCTTAGATAATAGAATAAGCATGAAATTGTCCAAAAAAGAAAACAACAGATAAACGAGATTACTGTTTTTAAATCATAAACGATAAATGTAGCTGATAGTAGTATTATATGCGGATAAAAGCTTCACAGAAAAACTACTTCCCATAATTAATACTATTCCTTTGCATGTATACATTATTTAATTCTCGACATGTACATAATATCCATTTCTAGCTATAATGAGTAAGAAGGAGGAATACTCCAAGATTCCATTGAATATAACAAAATGGGAAAATTTCCTGTTAAAGTAAAGAAAAACAATATTGTATGAAAATAGGAGAAAAAATGGAATTTATAATTCTAGAATAGAAATATTGAATTTCCTTTCAGTCAAGCAGAAGAATCGTAATGGAAATTCAAGGGTACATAATTCTCACAAACAGACTTTCTAATTTAGTATTAATGCAGAGATGAACTATTACAGAAAATGATATTTCTGAAGAAATGAAACGGATTTAGAGCCATGCAGGAAGCTTTGGAAAATTCATTTATTTCTCTTTTAAACATAGATGTACTCAAAATCATAGTTAAGTGGTAACCAAATAACTTAACCATAAACTTCCCTGTGGGAAGAGAACCCTTAAAAAGGGTAAAAAATTCAACAATTACATTTAAAGAGAAATAGGAAAATTACAACTAATAGTTGAAGCCTCAAGGGCTAAGAATGTTATACAAGAAGGAGGTTAACATAAAACTTAACAAATATCTTATCTAGTCAACCCGGCCAGACGTTTTCGAAGCCGGACTTGAACAAAAGATGACAGTCAAGAAACGACAAAAATAAGCCAGCAAAAACTTCAATTAAGCCATGAAAAGCTGGTAGTTTGGTTGACTTGGGAGCAGGTCACCAGAACCAAATTAGTACCTGGAAAAGAGCAACGAGACGCATTTAGGGTAAACTCTCATTTAGAGTTTATAAAAAATCTTACGCCGACAACTTAACCAGAACACCTTACCTGACAAGATAGATGAAGAACAAGTAAATAAAATAGAAAGAAGCTATGAAGAAGCTAAGTATAAAAGATGGAAAAACACATAAGAAATGGTAGATTACCTTAGAGGAGTTTGTTGTTGGGAATTGCAGTAGAATTATGTCAGAGTGTCGCGAAGGAAAGCATAGGGTTAGAAGCCTTTAAAAGAAATTGAGAATAACATAAGAGCTTAAGCTTGTGATATAGGGTAACTAATAGAGAATCTCACCGGGGCGTGTACTTGTGGAGGAGCATTCGGGAGGCAAGCTCCAACAACAGAAAACCCAAGAAAGCAAATGGCAATCCTATGGAAACATTAAGCAAAGAAACAAAAAATTAAAACTATTTCATAGTAAACAAACTTTCGAGAACATGAATTTTTTCTAAAAGAACGAAGCAACTGATAAAAGAACTCCGAGTGCAGAAACCCAATGGGGAAGACAATGGTGTTGTTGGGCATATTACCATGAATTTGCGAGTAAAAGATGTAAGACTTCGTTGGATAATTCTGGATTCATGTTGCAGAGGTAAACCTAACTGACAGAGCTCAGAGACAAATGAGTCGAATTCATGGAAATGGTTAAGGGATGGAGTTCATTACCTCTAACCCTAAACCTAAGATCTACCATCATGAATACTGCAACAAAATCAAGGGTGGAAAGTATTCCCACCTGTCCCGTGGATGGATGACAACTCGAAAGTGGGAATTAACAATTCTAATGAAATAAATTCATTAATAGCCATACCGGATATTCCATGCAAATATATACATTGAAATTTGATGAATTGAATTGTTAGAGTACTAGCGTATTAAAAACTTCATATAACTGATGGTCGTATTCTCCGAGAAGCATATAACCAAAGCATTGTTAATATTTATTCTGGTGAAATTTCTTTGTATTAAATATAAGCACCACAAACTATACTCTGTCAAATAGATATATGATGATAATCCGTAGTATTAATCTATCAAGGGAGATGGAAATACTAGAGGGGTAGCACAGTGTTAGTAATGTTATTTAATAGTTATAAGAAATGGTAAAGTGAATCATGTATTTGGTCAAGGAAACAAGCATATATGCAAAAGTAATTAGGCTATAGCTAGGTTAAGTAATTTTTTTTGTTTTTTATGAATGAGTGAATGGTTGTTACAAGTGGTATTAGAGAAGCGTTTGTACATTGGGACACTATTGGTCAACTAACGTTTTAAAGCGCTGTGTATACTGATGCACAGAAAGAGAAAGAAAATAAGTATAACAAGAGATAATATGTGGAGGGGGCAAATGCAACAGCCACCCCAGAACACCAGGGAAACCCAACCCCAATCAGAGATGAATCCTTAGATGTGGGTGCAGATGAGTGTGGATCAGTACCAGCAAACCAGTAGGCTGTTGGAGGAGCAGCAGCACCAAACCAGCATCCTCTTAAATACATTACAAAAGTTACAAGAGGAAATGGAGAGGGTGTGAAATGATAATGCACGTTTGATGCAAAAACAAGAGAGGATATTAAAAATCCTCTTAGACAAAAAGAATCAAGGAAATGAGAAGCCAAATACTGATAGAGAGTTTCAGGAAGGAAATGAGAAACAGACAAGATACCATGACACTGACAGAATGGAAAGAAGTCAATCTCAGTGGAGTAATATAAAAAAAAACTACAATGAATCTGCGTCAGATAATGTATCAGATCGAAAATAAGTTAAGCAGCAGAAAGTGGAGCTACAAGCGGAATTTCAAAAAATAAAGCCTCCTACATTTGATGGAATAGAGGAGGAAGTGGCTGAGGCATGGCTGATAAACATGAACAAGTATTTTCGTGTATGAATACAACAGTAATCTTAAAGCCAAATTGACTATTTATCATTTAAGGGAGAAAACCACATTATGGTGGGAGGAGGTGAAAAAAATCCATAGTCTAGATGACCAGGATGTGACTTGGGATTTGTTCCAGCAGTATTTTAAAGATAAATACTTAACTGAATGCTTTTATGATGAAAAATCTAGATATTTTCAAGATTTAAAGCTGGGACAAATAACAATGCATGAATACATCACCAAGTTTACCTCCTTACATCGTTATGTTCCCTATTTAAGAGATTAAAAGGATAAAGTACAGTGGTTCCTAAGTAGTTTTTCAAATCATATGAAGGAGTGTATTGAGTTTGTGAATCCTAAGACTATGGACGAGGCAATCAAAAAAGCCAGAATGTGTTACCAACAAGCTAAAGAAAAAGGAGAGCAGGGAAAAAACTGGCAGACAAAGAAATAACATAAGGGAAGTTTTGGTTTCAAGAAAAACAAAACTAGCAATTTCAACAGTGCTGCCAAAAGATCAGTTAGCAAACAGTTTGGAAGGAATCATCAAAGAATAAGATGGCCTACAGAAGATAAACCCACAGAAGCCTCCAGCAAACCAGAACAAACCCAGAACCAGAAGCCACCTTTACAGTGTTGGGGGTGTGGTGAGGCACACTACTATAAAAATTGTCCACAACGAGGAAGAAGAGAGGCGGTTACTAATTTACAAGAGGCCTCAACTGTGGGAGATGTAGCCAGAAATATAACTAGAATAAATGCGACACTGGAAGATCGACAGGCATACTATCAGCTGATAATGATTCAACCGGAAGGCAAATTGCTATCTCAACCTGTTTCTATTTTGGTAGACCCAGGTGCAAGTTTAAGTTATGTAAGTCAAAAAGTAGTATAGAATTGTAAATTGCAGAGCTGGAAATTTAGAACTCCATAGCTGTTACCTTTAGCCACTAGAGCCAAGAGGAAATTTAGTGCTAAAATTCTTAACTGTGCACTAGAAATTAGTGAACAACAACTAACTGTAGACCTGAATGTACTCTCTCTGGGATACTATGATGTACTAATTAGTATGGACTAGTTGGAGAAGCATTGGACGTTAGTAGATTGTAAGGAAAATATCATTTATTATAGAATTCAAGATGGTACTCGCAAGTAAATTCAAGGTATAAAGAAACCTTTGAAGCTGTGACCCATCACAACATCTCAAATGGGTAAGTGCATGAGGAAGGGATGTTAGCTGTATGCCATCCAAGTGGGTTTTACTAATTCAAAAGAAAAAGTGCCAATGATGGAAAACATTCCAATAGTAGAATATTTTATGGATTTATTTCCAGAAGAAACACCAGGCTTGCCACCAAGAAGGGAAATTGATTTTACCATAGAGTTGATACCTCCGGCATCACCCATTTCAAGGACACCATACTAAATGAGTGTACCTGAGTTAATCGAATTGAAGATGCAGTTACAGGAATTATTGGATAAAGGGACAACCGACCAAGTGTATCCCCTTGGGGAGCACCTTGCCATTTGTGAAGAAGAAATACAAAACCATGCGGATGTGCATGGACTACCGCCAGCTTAATAAATTGACAATTGAAAACAGATATCATTTACCTCGGATTGATGATCTGTTTGATCAAGTAAAGGGAGCAACAATATTTTCAAAGATAGATCTGAGGTCGGGATACCATTTTATTAGGATAAAGGATGAAGACATACATAAAACTGCTTTTTGTACCAGGTATAGACACTATGATTTTGTGGTGCTGCCTTTTGGACTGACGAGTGCACCAGCAATATTTATGATGCTGATGCACGGTATATTTCACCCTTTTCTAGATAATTTTGTATTAATATTTATTAAATACATTTTAGTGTATTCCAAGAATGTGGAAGAACATAAAGAACACTTACGGATAGTGCTAGAAATGCTAAGGAAGCATCAGCTGTACACTAAGTTCAACAACTGTGATTTCTTCAAGGAAGAAATATAGTACCTTGGTCACGTAATTTCTATTGAGGGTATTGCAGTTGACCCAAAGATGATCAGAACGATTATGGAATGGGAAGTACCCCAAAATGTGGCAGACATCCGATATTTTATGGGGCTAGCCGATTATTATTGGCAGTTTATTGAAGGTTTTTCAAAAATTTCTTTCCCAATTACTTCCTTAGAAAGGAAAGGAAAAATATTTAAATGGACAAAGTAATGTTAGGCCAGTTTTGAAAGATTGAAGTAGTTATTGACTACAGCTCCGGTATCAAGTGTAGTTGATCCTAATAAAGAGTTTGAGGTCTACACAGATCCATGCAAAGAGGGAGTTGGGGTGATTCTGTCAAAAGAGGGTAAAGTGGTTTCCTATGGGTCACAAAAATTAAAAGAGCATGAGAAGTGTTATTCTGCTTATGATTTAGAGCTGACAGCAGTAGTGCATGCACTCCGGATATGGAGACACTACTTGCTTGGAAAAATAATTGTACTCAAAATTGATCATAGCAGCTTAACCAATTATTTTAAGCAAGCTGATCTCAATTATCTCCACGAAAGGTGGAATGCCTTCCTAAGAAAATTTGACATTGATATGCAACATGTAAAAGGTAAGGAGAATAGAGTAACTGATGTGTTAAGCAGAAAATTGCATGTTGTTTATTAGTTGTATTATAATCAGGTTGAGTGCAGATTTTGGAGAAAATAAAAACATAAGTTGAGAAATATCTTGAATATAAGTTTATGTGGTAGCAAGCAAAGGATTTCAAAGACGAAGGAAAATCTGTTGATTACGAAATTGATAAGGATGGGTTTCTAACTTTCAAAAAGAGAATTTTTGTTCCGAACAGAATGGAGTTGAAAGAACTGATTTTGAATGAATATCATCGAGGTAATTACTCTGGACATCCTGGATATCAGAAGATGATAATAGCAATAAGGAAGAAATACTTCTTGCCATGTATGAGGAGAGGTATCGCAGAATATCCAAACAAGTGTTTATAATGCTAGCAAGTGAAAGTGGAGCACCGACACCCAGCCGAGCTGATGCAGCCTATACCAGTACCTGAGTGGAAGTGGGAAGTGATATCGTTAGACTTTATCACTGGACTACAATGGTCAAAGAAGCATAATGACTCTATAATAGTAGTGGTGGATCTATTAAGAAAATCAACACACTTTATACCAGTGTATTCCACTTATAATATGGTGCAGATAGTGAACATATTTATGAGAGAGATCTTTAGACTGCATGGAATCCCAAAGACTGTCATATCTAATAGGGATGCGAAGTTTACTTGAGCATTCTGGATAATGTTATTTACAGGATTGGGTACTCAAATTAATTTCAACACCGCTTACCATCCACATATAGATGGACAAAAACAACAAGTGAATCAGATCCTGGAGGATATGTTACGTATGTATGTATGTAATGCAATAGCCAACTAGGTGGGAATAATATCTACACCTAGTGGAGTTTGCATACAATAACGACTAACAGGAATCTCTTAAGATGAGTTTGTTTGAAGCCTTGTATGGATGAAAATGCAGAACTCCTATTAATTGGAGTAGTCCAGAGACCAAGTTGATGCTTGGACCCAACATGCTAGCTAAAATGGAGACAGAAATAAAAAATATCCGGCAAAATTTGAAGGTAGCTCGAGATATGAAAAAAGTGTATGCAGATAAGAAAATGACTTATCGTGAGTTTGAACTGGGAGACAATGTGTACGTAAGGATTAAACCAAAGAAAAACACCTTAAGATGGGCCTTATGTGCCAATTTGGCTCCCAGGTTTTGCGGCCCTTTCCAAATATTGGAAAGGGTAGTACCTGCGGCTTACCTTTTGGCCTTGCCCAGTCATATTCGAGTGCACAACGTCTTTCACGTATCATTATTGAAATGATACATTCATGATCCAAAGCACATAATACACTGGCAAAGTATTTAGGTGGGATATGAATACCTTCCTTGATTGAAAATTGTTAAAATTTATGAGTAAACTAATTCCAAACTCATTGTTTGCAGGTCAAACTAGACAACGAGTTTCTGGTCGAGCCTCAATGTATAATCGATCGGAGAGAAATCATGATCCGGAAATTAGCCATCACCTAGGTTAAAGTGCAGTGGAAGCACTTTGGCCTGGATGAAGCTACCTAGGAAGATGAAGGCTTTGTTTGGGAGGCATACCCTAAATTATTTACTTTAGAAGAATGAGAACACCGAGAACGATGATCGGGGAATTTTGAGGTCTAAAATGGGCCTCCTAAGGAAATAATAAAATAATAGTTAAACCAATAAAATAATATTTATTAATTTTCAATTCACTTTTTGCACCACAATTCATGTAACCATAGTTAAATTCAATTCAAAAGTTGTACCAAAATAAAATTAATAAAAAAATTGTATTGATGTGACTATAAATAAGAATGAGTTTTTCAAGACAAAGTCATTATCATTGAACAACTAATGCATTTGTCCTTTGTACTTAAATAACTTTAAATAAAATATATCTAATTTTATAAATCCTTAATTATATTATATGTTATTAATTAAAATTTATATTATTTAAATTGTATAATAACATGTAATTAATATACTATATGAAAATAATATAATATAATATAATAAATGTATAAGGATATGCATTGTTTCTTTCAATTCAATAAATGACATTTATTATGAGTACTTTACTTTGACTTTAAAAGTACTTAGAGCACTGCCATGGTTAACCATGAGTTTTTATCCACCATTGAGAATGTGACAAGTAAGTACCTTTAACTCAACAAATGCCACCTCAACAATTAGGGATGATGTCATCCCCTAAATTGTGATTGGTTCTCATAAAGTGAATTTTGATTGTACATTTTCCTTAGGAGGCCCATTTTAGACCTCAAAATTCCCCTAATGACTTCCAGGGGGGAAGTTGTAACAGCTAGTTTAATGCTAACTAATGATTAAGTTTATTGTTAAGAAATTTATTAATATTTGTAATTAGAAAATAAATTTTTGAAAAAAGAATTAATTTTGATTGAATAAAAGGGATTATGGAAGTGGATTCCATAAAAGGGGAAATAGACTGATGTTTAAAAAAAAAAAAAAATTCAAGATTGTGAGTTAGTTGCATAGAATCAGTTCAAACAGTTGCCCCACCTCTAGGGATAAAGGGCTATCCCAGTGAAGAAGGGGGGTTCTATTCGGTAAGTGGAGAAGGAAAATTCTGGAGAAGAATTCCTGGACTGGTACTAACCAGTGAAATACTCCCAATTTCTGATATTGCTGAAATTGGAGACTGGACTGGATTGTCCCGAAGTCTCTTCCAGAAGTTTTTGTTAACTACAAAGCTCAGACTTGGAGCACGGGGGAGATTTAGAGGACATGATAGCCTCACTCGTGGTAGGGAGGCATTTAATCAGTCAGATAGCAAGAAAACAGATAAGTGTATCTTCTTTTTGAATATTTAAGTTGTTGATGAATGGAGAACTTCTCTTTATACATAGTTTTGAAAGGGTTTACAAAATCTAAATTTGTTTTAAGGATAAGTCATGTATGTACATTGTTATTCATTTAAAAGAAGAGAGATTAGTGTCAGCATTTTAGAATTAAATTCCAGAACGGTTAGGATAGAGAATTGTTAATTCGAAACCCTCAAAAGAAGGTTCTGAGTTGGTCGTCCTTTGTATCTTGGAAACCACAGACAAAATGGTCCATCCATATTTTAAAGAATTAAATAAAAATGTAAAAGAGTGCATGGTGAAGCTTTCTATGATAACCAAACTTGTATTAATGAAAACTTAGCTAATAGAATCAGCATGCAACTGTCCAGAAAATAAAACAATAGAAAACGAGATTATTGTTTTTAAATCATAAACGATAAATGTAGTTGACAGTAGTATTATATGCGGAAACAAGCTTCATAGAAAAACTACTGCCTGTAATTAATATTATTCCTTTGCATGTATACATTATTTAATTCTCGGCATGTACATAATATCTATTTCTGGCTATAATGAACAAGAAGAAGGAATACTGCAAGATTCCCTTGAATATAACAGAATGGAAAAATTTACTGTTAAAGTAAAGAAAACCATTAGTGTATGAAAATAGGATAAAAAATGGAATTTATAATTCCATTACAGAAATATCGAATTTCTTTGCATTCATGCAGAAGAATCGTAATGGAAATCAAGGGTACATAATTCTCACAACCAGACTTTCTAATTTAGTATTTATGCAGAGATGAACTATTACAGAATACAATATTTCTAAAGAAATGAAACAGATTTAGAGCCATGCAGGAAACTTTGGAAAATTCATGTATCATTTCTCTTTTAAACATAAATGTACTCAAAATCAGAGTTAAGCGGTAACC
This sequence comes from Pinus albicaulis, assembly GCA_034641835.2. NCBI lineage: Eukaryota > Viridiplantae > Streptophyta > Pinopsida > Pinales > Pinaceae > Pinus > Pinus albicaulis. The sequence goes on from CM076569.1 coordinate 341,655,365, forward strand.
AAATAAGTTAACCATAAACTTCCCTATGGGAAGAGAACCCTTAAAAAGGGTAAAACTTTCAACTGTTACATTTAAAGAGAAACAGGAAAATTATAACTAATAGCTAAAGTGTCAAGGGCTAAGAATGTTATACAAGAAGGCGATTAACATCAAACTTAACAATTGTCCTATCTAGTCGACCCGGCTAGACATTTTGAAAGTGGAATTGAACAAAAGATGACATTCAAGCAACGAAAAAACTAAGCCAGAGAAAACTTCAATTAAGCCATGAAATACTGGTAGGTTGGTTGACTCGAGAGTAGGTCACCACAACCGAATTAGTACTTGGTAAAGAGCAGCGAAACGCATTTAGGGTAAACTCTCATTTAGATTTTATGAAAAATCTTACACCAACATCTTAACTGGAACACCTTACCTGACAAGACAGATGAAGAACAAGTAAATAAAATAGAAAGAAGCTATCAAGAAGCTAAGTATATAAGATGGAAAAACACATAAGAAACGACATATTACCTTAGAGGAGTTCGTTGTTAGGAATTGCAGTAGAATTATGCCAGAGTGCTGTGAAGGAAAACGTAGGGTTATAACCCTTTAAAAGAAATTGAGAATAACATAAGAGCTTAAGCTTGTGATATAGGGTAACTAACATAGAATCTCACCGGGGCTTGTACCTATGGAGGAGCATTCGAGAGGCGAGCTCCAACAACAGAAAACCCAAGAATGCAAATGGAAATCTTTCAGAAACATTAAGCAAAGAAATAGAAAATTCAAACTATTTCACAGTAAGCAAACTTCCGAGAACAGGAATTTTTTTTTAAAGAACAAAGAAACTGATAAAAGACCTTTGAGTGAAGAAACCCAACAGGGAAGACAATAGTGCTCTTCGGCATCTTACCATGAATTTGCGAGGAAAATATCTAAGACTTCGCCAGATAATTCTATATTAATGTTGCAGAGGTAAACCTCACCGACAAAAATCAAAGACAAATGAGTCAAATTCATGGGAAATGGTTAAGGGATGGAGGTCATTACCTGTAACCCTAAACCCATGATCTACCTTCACGAATACTGTAACCAAATCAAGGGCGGAAAATATTTCCACCTGTCCCATGGATGGATGGCAGCTCGAAAGCAGGAATTACCAATTCCGATGTAATAAATTCATTAATAGCCATACCAGATATGTCGTGCAAATATATACATTGAACTTTGATGAATTGAATTATTAGAGTACTAGAGTAGTACAAACTTCATATAACTGACAGTCGTATTCTCCGAGAAGCATATAACCAAAGCATTGTTAATATTTATTTTGGTGAAATTTCTTTGTATTAAATATAAGCACCGCAAACTATACTATGTCAAATAGATATATGATGATAATCTGTAGTATTAATCTATCAAGGGAGATGGAAATACTACAAGGGTAGCACAGATTTAGTAATGTTATTTAATAGTTATAAGAAATGGTAAAGTGAATCATGTATTTGGTCAAGGGAACAAGCATATATGAAAAAGTAATTAGGCTATAGATAGGTTAAGTAATATTTTTTTTTTTATGAATGAGTTAATGGTTGTTACAGGGTTGGAATTTGAAAACTTTTAATCAAATTTTGGAAGTTATTGTAAATATATCCACTCTCATTGAAAAAACATCAACTATTATAGATCACTATAGGAATTAGGTATTTATAATTACTAAAAGTAGATTGCAAACTCATTGTTTGCAGTTTTTCCACTGAATGTAATACAAATAGACTTAGTTAATGGATATTGTATTTATCTTATGAAATATCATATATTTTAATTAGATTTTAATAGTTTTTGTAAATATATCTACTACAGTAAAAAAATGCATGAACCATTGTAGATTTCTCTAGTAATCACCTATTTAGAATACTCACTATTTGTAGTGTTTCAACAAAATCCAAATTATATAGCCTCAATTAATGGACAAATTCAACAAGTATGGATGTTCATTTTTTTGTTAGTGGAAACTCTTTTTGGAATTTGATAAAAATCCTGAATTTGGCTATAGTGATCATTTTTATAATTGTATCCACAAGCATATTTGTTTGGTAATAGGGATTCCATAATTTTTTCACAAGTAATAATCTAATTTTCTTTTTATGCTTAATGTTAAAATTAATGTTCAAGTTTTCATTTTTTACTAGATGAGTTGTTTTGGGGAGATATTTACTTTTGACTAAGTCTCACTTTGGAACAAGATGGAAGCCACTGGGTAAGGAGGGATTGAGGATGGAAGCCACATTTGGGGAATTAAACTATCACAAGGGGTGTTCCACTCTCCAATGGGATTCTTACAATCCTTGTGATAGCATGCGAGTAATGCTTATTATTTTGTCCATCCAATAAACTAAGTGACCCAAACCAAGGTTTAGCTTAATTACCACCCAAAAATACTATGTTTTATTTTCCATTCTCTAAGCTACCTCTACATATGTTAAAGTAGTAATGATAATAAAATGATGTGTTCACTCTTATTACATTCTTAGGTAATATATATCTTGTTATCCTTATGTGAAGACAATATTTTTAGTTTTTTCCAAAAACACAAAGAACATTCTATCTACAACAAATCAGTATATAATGTAAAAATTATGTGCCCTCTACTATATTTTATGGCATATTTTACTCTAAAATCAACCAATGTCATTCTTTATGTTCTTTACCTAAGACAACCCACAACAAATCCTTATGTGATACAGAATTGCTTTACTTTTCTTAAACTCTACATTAATTCAATTATTAATTTAAAATCAATTATTCATTCTTATAATTTGTTTTAATTTTGAAAGTAGGCTCCATTATATGGTCTTTTCTATGATGACTATAATTTTTTTGAACAAGACTTTTTTTTTGTAAATTTAGTAGTGCCTTAATATTTTCTATTTATCATAAAGAAAGCAGGTTGCAACATATAAAAACTTGGTGACTTCAACCTGCCCGAAGGAAACCAGGTCTGTTGACCACCTTAAAGAGTTAAATGCCATCTAGTATTGAAATAGTTTCATCCGTCTAATGGCCACTATGTCCATTATACTATGTCTAACAAAGTCTAACTGAAAACAGTAAATGCTAGCCGCAAAATACATTGGATACCAAGAAAAACATGACTCAACCGTCTGAGGAGTCGATAGGAGTCAGGTCTTTAGCAATAGAGCCCAGCATGTATACTTGCTACATAGATTGAAGCTACCGCTCAATTCTTCCAATTTGAGCTGTAGCGTAATGTTGAGAAACTCTAATCTCCTGAATCTCCCTTTTAATTTACCGCAGAACTGAAACCACGTTGGTGTCTCCTTCCATTTCCTGTAAACTTGGCAAGGCCTTGGCCAACACACATTTGAGAGTACAATAAGTATGGATGGACTGGTGAAAAGGGAGAAGTATCCCTCTTATATTCCTTGGGACTTTTATGAAATCCTTGCTGTCCTCCTGTTGTTCCATGTCTTCTTCTTTGTTGTTGCATTCTCTGTCCCAACCCTGAATTAGATTGCAAATCTATGGTGGGTTTCCTCTAGAGTAGATACCAAAGAGATTTTCCATGACCTCTTTTTTTTTTTTTATGCCTCTCTTGCTAGATCCAACTGTGGATTTTGGAAGCTTTTTCTTCCCTTTTTCCTTTGCATGATGTTTGACAGGTTGACCTTTTACCATTTTTGTATTCGGAAGGACAAACGTTGAAAGAGACTGAGCAACACCTGTAAAAATTTTAAATAGGCTTGTATATGGCAAGACAAAATCAATAATGGTTTTCATGGAATAGCATATGGTGCTCACAACTTCCTTCAAAGCATTCGATACCAAAGTATAGATTTCCATACTATTACTCTTGAAGGTTGTAGAATCATATAAGATGAACAGAGGGGAGCATGAGGCCAGAGAGCGTAAGTCTGTAACCCATAACCTATGAATACAAAGGAAATGGCTAACAGAACGGAGACTTCTATTACCCTCCCAAATTGATAGGCCATAGACATGATATAAAGAAAAGATAACCGGCTTATAAACACAGACAACAACCCTCATGCCCTGAGGGGGTGCAGTATCCTAACTAAAACAATTGTTGTGAACAGAGTAAAGGGTAGAGACACAAGCAGGCTTATCTTGCATAGCCATGCATGCAATCTCATAGGCCTGAGTTGCATTATCGTTACTGACTAGACACAGAGTCATAGCCTGAGATGAATTTCCTTACAAACCAAATTAACCTTACTAACTAGACATGGAGCTATATCCCGAGAAGAATTTTCCTTACAAATGAGAGACAAGGCCCTATTTTGATCAAACAGAAATTGACAAAAGGTTCTGATGCAGGGATCAATGAGAGGAGTCGGGAAAACCAAAAACAATAGGTTATCTTGCATATGACTGAAAGAGAATTTAAAACACACTTCTATCCAGGCATAACAATGAAAATGAAAGTTATTCTAGAATTCATAAGGAGACCGACACTTACAAGAACAAACCACTTGCAAACCAAATAAACCACCCATGAAATTTAGGTCACCATTGTTATGGTTATGATGGTGAGCAGGAGTAGGTAAATTAACAACATAACTAACCAGATACATCACATACCGAATGACCAGATGACGTCGCAGACCTGCAGCCTCCATTCCCACTATTCCTCCTTCAATTTTCCAGTCGAGAACAATGCGCTCCATCCTCATCCATTCCTGCCTTAACCCGTTATGCATGCATTGCTTTTTCCAATGTTGATATGAAATTATTAGTTGGTGCCCAAAGTTTTCGTTTGCAACCATTATGATGTGTCATGCGAACGCACCTACCCCTGGCCAGTTGTTGGCCTTAACCTTGATTACCTTGATTAAGGGTGTGGTGCATGCCGCCATGTGACACCACTTGTATCCCTCCATCCTCCACTTGGCACCCTGATCGAGGGTCTCTATATTTTTCTTTATATTTGTTTATGATGATCTGTAGTGGATGTAGCTCAATGTCCCATGCCCTATTAGCTTGGTTAATGTCTAAGTGGCTACCCTCATTGCTGCAACCCCATTTGGCTAAATAATTTGCAGCCTCATTCCCCGCTCTGCGAACATGCAAGGGGAAAAGGTAGCCAATATCCTGTATTATTAAGCTGATCTCATGAATGAGTCTTGCTGTCCTCCAGCTTTGGCTAATTTTTTCCAATGGAGTCCCTTGCTGCAACTTCTGTAATACTCTTGTTACCATCGTCAAAACCCCTTCAACAATAACTCTGTGGTAGTTTTCTCGGACAACGATTATCAACCCTTGCTTGAACGCCATTAACTAAGCTTCATTATTTGTATCAAACCAAAGATCCAACGCATAGAACCTGCATGTTGAACCCTAAGAGTTTCTAAATATTCCATCTGCTCCTGCCTGACCTGGGTTTCCTTTGGATGCCCCATCGTAATTGAGTTTTAGAAACCCTGGTTGAGGTATCTAGAATACATCTCATGGGTTTTTCCTCGATGATTTGTATTTCCATAAAGATTTAGCCAACATTTGGGGTTTTAGATTCAACATGGCCAAGATGTGGCCTTCATTACCAGTCATCATCCAGTCTTTCTCAATCCACTTTTCAACTAGGATGGTCTCACGAATATTATCCAAAATCACCTGCCATATCTCGTCTATATATCTAACTTCCTCCCTGAAGATTATATGGTTTCTTTCTTTCTATATGCCCTAGAGAAGAAATCCCATCGACAACCTCCATGCTCTATTCAAGACTTCGCATTTGTATCCCCCTTTTCTCTAGTTTATGAAAGTTTGATTTATGCTAGTGTTGTCTCTGTCAGTTTGTTGGAAGATCGTAACAATATTTTGCCAAAGTGTTTCCGCCATCTCATAGTTATTAAGTGCTCTATATTCTCCTCATGCATATTACACATTTGACAGAGAGAACGGCGCTGCATTCCTCTTCTCTACAACTGGTTCCAGGTAAGAATCTTACGGTGGCTTACAAGCCAAAGGAAGTGTTCGATTTTTGGCGAGTGTTTGGCTGCCCATATTTTTTGCCATATTGGAACTGTGATGGTTTGAAGATTGTTTGATTTAATGTAATACCATTCTTTTATGGTAAACATTCATTTATTGCGGTAACCCCATCTGAGGGCATCTTCCCCAATTTTCGAAACCAATTTCCTGTTTTTCATTTCATTTTCAAAGTTATTCCATTGGAGTGTTTTAGGGGCATCAGCCATTGTCTTTGTCCCTTACATTTCGCCATTGCCCATCATCCTCCCGACAGCAGTAGTTAACAACCGATCTTGTGTTTGGCAAGTTCGTGAAGAGGAAGATTTATCCTAAATCTAGACGGCTGGACAATTTCTCCCTCTGCTGCCAGGAATCCTCCCAAAATACAGTCGTCCTACCTCCTCGAATTTCCCAGAAGCTATGTTGTTGAATAAGATCTCTATTAATGGCTGCTTGGTTCTAAATATTAGATCCTTTGGGGGTGACATCTAATTTCCATTTTCCTACAATTGTTCTGAGCATATCATATTTTCTTTCCCAGATCAATTTCCATAGGTCTCTTCCTCCTTGTATCTATCTCCACCATAGTTTAGCGCCCATCACCTGGTTTAGCATGTAAGGGTCTCATAATCCCAATCCAACCACGTTTTTTAGTTTTATGAGCTTATCCCATGAGAGGAGAGCCCATTTCTGAGTTTGTTGAGCTCCTTTCCACAAGAACTTTTTGAATATCTTAACCATATTATTGCAAATGGTTTTCTGGGCAGCTCTCCCTGATAACTGGTAAACAGGGATGGCTTGAAGAACTGAATGCATCAATATGACCCAACTAGGAGCATTCAGAGCATGGAGTGCCCAATTCTAAAGACAATTTTGAAGGCAGCTAAGGAGGTCCTTCCATCCCGAAACCCTAAGGGAGGTGAGGCTGAGTGGAAAGCCCAGCTACTTCATAGGAAATGAACATAGATTGAAACCCAAAGTACGGGCTAGGAATCTCTGGGTTACATTATTTGTATTAAAAAATTATACATTAGATTTATCATTGTTTATCAGAGTTCAAAATGCTTCCATAAAAGTTTTAAGAATAAATAAAATGGCCTTTTTTTCCCTTAAATATGCCTGACAGATGAGCATGATATCATCTACAAACTATTGGTGCGAGAGTGTTAAATCCAATCCCCATAGGTTCAAGCCTTTTAATTTCCCTCCCAAAAGCTTATATTTGATTAGATGACCTAGGACTTCAGCTTCTATAATGAACAAAAATGGAGATAGAGGGTCCCCTTGGCGAAGACCCCTAGAAGCATTAAAGGGGTGAGACAGAATACCATTAAGTAGGATTGAAAAGTTTGGGGATGAAATGAATGACATTAACCACTGTATCCATCTTTGATCAAAACCAAAAGCTTCAAGAAAAACTTTCAAATAAGGCCATCTTAGGCGATCATAAGATTTAGAGAGATTAAGTTTAATTAACATACCTTTCACTTTTAAAGTGTGGAGAGAGTGGATTTCTTCCTGAGTTGTAACTATGCCATCCATAATTTGTCTACCCTTCACAAAGCCTATTCGTTCCAAAGATATAAGACTGGGGAGGATTGGTTTTAATATATTAACCATGATCATCAATAGAATCTTATAAATGACATTAGATAACGCAATAGGCCTAAAGCCCATAGGGGTATCAGTATTGTCTCGCTTGGGGATGAGAGATATAAAAGTGGAGTTCAGAGCTAGATACACCTGTCTTGAGCGTTGGGATTCTTCTACCAGTTCCCAGATATCCTTTCCCATAAAATTCCAGGTTGCTTAGTAAAATTTTGCTGTGAAGCCATCAGGGCCTGTGGCCTTATTTTTGGGCATATTTTTAACCACCTCTTCAACCTCCTCTAAGGTGATTTCCATGAGTAGGGCCAGGTTCTGATCTACGCTAACAATAGAAGGGATGTTTCTGGTTATTCTGTCAATAGCTACCATTCTATTTTGATCTAGTTCTCTAAGAATGTCACTGAAATTATTTATTAACATGGTTTCCATATTTGTATGTTGAAGAACTCAGTTTCTATTTGGATCCTTTAACGAAAAAAATTTATTATGTTGTCTTCTCTGGATCAAAGTTTGTGGAAGAATTTTGTATTTTTTTCCCCTTCTTTTAGCCATTTTACGCAGGATTTTTGTTTCCATAAAATTTCTTCTTTCTTTCTTTGTTCTTCCAATTGGCTTAGTATGTTTCCTTCTTCTAAGGCTAAAGCCTTCGTCGTAGAATTTTTCATCATTTGATGTTGTACATGCTTCATTTCTCCTTGCAATCTTTCCTTATTTCACTGTGTGTTTCCAAACTATGTTTTGTTCTATTTTTTTAATTTCCTTCTTAATATTTTTCAACCGGAGTTGAAATGAATGCATTTTGTTCCTGCTCTGGATGATATTAGATTCCCACCATTGCTTAGCTTTGTCCAGAAAGGTTGGATCCCTCAACCAGAATAATTCAAATCTGAAAGGGCAGTTCTTCCAACATTATTTCATGTCAATTTCCATGCTTATCGCCCAATGATCATACCATAAAGTAGGGAGAATAACTGCTTCATAAAATATATCTAGACTGACTATGGCTTCATAAGCTATAAATCTGTCTAATATGGACGCCACCTGATGAGCCATGCCTCCTCTGTTATTCCAAGTGAATTTTCCATTCACTTTTGGTATATCTACTAGCTTGAGGTCTGTAATGAGGTCCCGAAATAGCTCCATTTCCAGATCTTCTCTCCTGATTCATCCTCTCCTTTCTGTGAGGTTCAAGATCATGTTAAAATCCCCTCTAAGCAACCAATATTTCTCCTTATGCATATTGCTAAGAGTCCTTATACTATTAAAAAATGAATCTCTTTATCCTCGAATATGAGGCCCATAAACAACAGAGATGAGTAAATGCTCCTTCGTTCCTACTTGTTTAAAAAGGCAAGTGAGAATGTGTAGCAAGCCAATCTAGCCCTCTCCTATTACCTCTGTAGGATTCCATAGAATGGTTATTCCCCCTATAGTACCACGAGAATCTATTTCCATTACCTGATAATGGGGTTTATATGACTGTAGTATACTCTCTAGTTTTTGGCTAGAGACTTTCGTTTCTTGTATCAACATTACTTGAGGTTTCTCAGATTTTAGCCTTTCTTTTAAATATCTTTGTTTTCCTTGACTACTAAGGCCTCTAATATTCTAGGAGATTACTTTCATTGATTAACTTAAGGGATTTGTTGGAATACCATTGTTAACGAAATTATCTTTCTAGAGTTAACTAACATTTCTCCTACCAGTTGAATCGAATCATGCAGGTTCTATCTTCCTTTTTTCTTCCCCCCTTTTTGCTGTGAATTTGATTCTCTGGAAGAAATATTTTCAAGGGTACTTACTTGTTTTTGAGATTGGGATGTCAGATAGTGCTCAAACATTTCTTTATATAGTTTCTTCTGATCTTCTTGAATGAATCGATCGTCTAAGTTCCTCCACTCATGCAATAGATGTTTTAAAACAACTTCCTCTGAACTAAAGTCCTCTTTGTTATGTTCGATATCTATTGGCAATTGTTCCATTATACTATTGTCTTCTGCTTCATTAGGTTCTTGTAGTTCCTTGCTTTTTGCATTCAGATTTTTTTGTTGTGCCATTATTTTCCCTTGAATGGGGCTTTCTTCCTCTTCCTTTGATTCCCCCCCCTCTTCTTATAATATGTCATAACGGTTCTAAGTGTTCTTTTGTTTTGGTGTACTATGTTGGCTTTCATGATGTTTACTGTTATTTTTTCTATTGGTAACTGTTGTGAATCCGTCATCTTTTGTAGGCGAACCTTTAGTATTCTCTGGTGATTTTCCTTGCTGTTGTTCAGGATTGTTCAATGGACATGTTTTGTAAAGGTGGCCATACTCATGGCATCTATGGCACTAGAAAGTAATATGTTCATAATCTAGTAGTTGATGCCAAATTTTTCCTTCGTATTCAAGTTCTATGGATTTTGGAAGTGGTTCGGAAAATTCGTATACACACATATACGAGCAAAAGAAGTATATATACCTCAGCGTGTTGTTTTTGCAATTTTCACAAAGCTTCCAAGGGAATTTCCAATACCTTCTAAAATTTATGGGTCTCATAAATCCATTGGAAGAGCAAAGAGTCGTACCGAGACCGGTGCTGCCATGAATTGTCCCTGATCTAGGTTGTAGCACTCCTCCCATTTTCGTAAAAAGAGACCAACATTGTTATAAAAGTAAGGACCTCCCTCAAATATCCTTTCTTTAGCTAGGAGATTGTTAAAAATGACTATAAAGAATCCTCGTGGGCTAAATTTCAAATCAATATGGCCTTTGGGTTGCCATTTTTCTTGTATCAATTTCAGTAAATCCTTTTCTATTGGCCAGATGGCTATAAATTTACAGATTAAAGAATGGTCTTTCATATAGCTTCTGTACTCATATAATTTATTTGCAGGAATGATGAATATTGGTTTTTTAGTTCCCGCGGCAGGCATTATCCTCGTGTATTAGCTTGCGACTCAGCTCCTAGCATCGGTCCTGCATTCTGAGTAGAGCCCCCTTGGGGGTTTGCTTGCCTGCTGCTCTGTTCACCTGAAGTGATATTTTTGTAGGAGGGGGTCCCCGCCGAAGCCGCAACCATAAGACCCTCCAGACGTTGCGCGGATTTGTCTTCCTTTCTGAAATTCTCCTTACAGGGTTCAGACAGATCAAAACCCTAGCAGTTGATTTGTTTTGTTTCGTTTTTTTTTTTTAACAAGACTTACAATCAAGTACTTTTAACTTTTGACAATTAATTTTTATTTTAATTTGCTTGTTAGGTTATTGAGAATGTTGATATAAAAAAAAAAAAAATCAAAAAACAACCTAAAATGGAAAATATGTTATCATTGTAAAGGAATAAGTCATTTGTTCATTATAATCATTTTTTTTTTCTTATGATAAATAGGTGAAAATTTTTAACATCATTGTGTTATTGAAAGATAATTTTTTAATTAAAATTTTATTGGTAAAGGATTAATTTATTATCAAAACGTCAATCTTAAAGAGAAAAATTTTAAACATAACAATTTTTAATAAGCGATAATTTTAAAAATAACCATTTTTTTATGAGCAATATAAAGATCCAAATTATATAAAAAAAATTGTTTGACGAGTAAAGAAAAAAACAAATTCTAACCCTGGTGACTAGTACGGGATGAGTAGTTTAATGCCATATTTTCCCTTACGTGCCTGTAATAAATCTTGAATCATTCATATTCACATTAAGTAGAATATTGAAATTCACACGATATACTATGTAGAACATTCTTATTTTCGAATGTGTGGGTTCTCTTATATAACTTAGAAGGTTGTTTAATTCTATTTATCATGTATATTATTTTATAATAAGGTTGTTTAATTCTATTTATCATTAAGACTACATCTAACAACATCATATGTAATATTTTTATGGTTTCAAGTCAAGGTTTTAGTAAACTTATACAAAGTTTGTTCTCATTTTTTATTATGTTTTTAGAGATTTTATTTTATTTTTATATTAAGTTACAATTTCACATTGTTTACTTATATTTATATTTTAATTTAAAGTATACATAATTATCTTTGATTCAAATAATGTTATAATTAAATTTAGTATTATTTTTTCGCATTGAATGTTTGTTGTGTTTAATAATTTTTTTTATGCATATTTTTTATCATCTGCTTGTTATCGATGCATAATTCATAGTTCACATGTTCTTAAGTTGCCACCTACACTCGCATGCAAATGTGGGCGATTTCATCCTTAGAGTGCACTTAGAGACCTACTTACATTTTTGTCTACCTACAACCATTTTCTAGAAGACAAAACCATATATGCTAACTCTACCCCACCCTTTTTGAATCAATTTTTCTTCCATTAAGATGAAGAGATAGTCCACAACCTCTCACTCTTCTTTCCTTTCCAACTAAAGTTGCATTCCCATCTTCCATGTGTTTTTATCCGATTGTTTCATAACCACCATCTTTTACATTCTCCTCCTAACACTCATTTCCATAACACAAAATATGATGATTCAGTTAGTGCTTGTTACTAGGTTCTCTGAAGTAGAAATTTTTTTATGGAATCATTGGCTTATTTAAATTCAGGTGCAACTTCCTCTTTAGCCAACCCTTATGGTCCACTGGAAGGGATAAATAATTTTTACTATCATTTTATAGTGTACGATTGAATAAAGTAAAAAAAAAAAATATTAACAAATGAATAAAAAGTAAAATATAGATTACCCTCGGAATACACACATATTTATAATTTTTTTCTAATTTTTATTTTCGTATACAAAATGAAATTCTATGAGATGTTCTATAATGAGATAAAAAATTTGCAATAGATAAAAGTAGAATACCATACATATTGAAATGTTGACTTACTCAATAATAATTATGTATTGAAATGTTGACTTACCAGCATGTTTAGACTTATTATGTAATAGCTTTCAAGAAGTCAAAATTTATCAATGATAGATATTATACATATCGAAATGTTGGCTTACTTAGTAATAATTATTTATTGAAATGTTGACTTACTAGTAATAATTATTTTCTTTTCCCGGATGCGGGTAACTCATAGAATGTGCAACTCGAATGCTCCTCCGTGTGGCACATGGCACAACCACATGGATGCGCATGGCTCGCGCGAGGGAGCTATTAAAGTGTGCAACTACTCCTCCAACGCCTTAACTGATCCACCTGCTCCAGGCATTAACACCTATCCTTGCAGCTGCCCGACTCGGTATTTCATGGCCTCCAATGACGACATTCCCTCTCCTTCTTCTTGTCGCCTATATGTTCAGGTGGTTGGTCACTGTTTTATGCATTATTCCCTTCATTCCTTGCCCCCTCTGTAGCTCAAGGCCTCCTGCCTTATATCCATTCACAAGCCCACCTCCCACCTAACCTCGGCTAAGTAGTCTGATGCCTCCATGCCACGTTTCCATAGGATGAGATGTCATCTGGGCCGAGGTCGAAGCCAATATTCCCACCCTCCCATCCCCCTCTGCGATGAGTTCCATTCCCCCCTCTGTGAGGACCTCCCTATTAAGTTCACACTCAATGTGGACTCTACAGAAGCCCCAGACCAACAAAATGTCTCTGCCCTCTTTTCACTGTGTCTCCCAGATGTCCCTTCCAACTCTGCTGGCTCTGGCTCTCGAAAATGTTTAGGGAAATATACTATGACTTCATCATACCTCCAACATTCCAAAAAATCGATGGCCCTGCCAACTAAATCTGCAATGCACTCCTCAAACAGTGATTGTGGTGATAGCTCAACAAAGGATAAAAATGTTGCAGATGCGGGTGCACGCTCAACCTCCACGCCAGATCCGACTACCTAGTTGTCGAAGAAGGACGAGGACTCCTCAGAAGCTTACAACTACTTCATTTTTGAAGAGCCACCTCCTGAATACTTGAAGAATGACTCATCACAGAAGGATTAGCACTAAGAGGTCTCTTACCTCTGCTAGTAACAATTCCACTGTAGTTTTTTGTTTTATTTGTTCTTGCATAGTTCATTTAATTTTTGGACAATTATGTTTCATGCTAGTTTCCCCATCTCAGGCAGCAATCCTTTGGTGAACTGGTACAATTTATGTGCTAGTTTCCCCAACAGGAGCAGTCCCAATTTTATTTTTTTGAACACCCTCCCTGTCAGAATTGGCTAGCATAGCAGTTCCAACGGGAATGCTTCGAATTGTATTTCCTTTTTATTATATAATAGAATTAGATTTACTTAGAAAAAAATAAAATTGTTTAGACTTATTATGTAGTAACTTTTAACAATTCAAAATCTATCAATAATGGATAATTTTTTTAGTAACAAAGGTCACTTGAAACTCCTTTTCTCTCTTACTCTCACACACATATACTAACTCATTAATTATATATACAATATATAATTACAGAGCTATTCTAAAATTGGATCCTACTACCCAAAATATGAGGCATCTCCTATTTTCATTAATTTCAAACTGATATGTAACCTACCATTCCACCCACAAGTGTTGATATTATTATTTTAAGCAACATTATTGATTCTACCATTCCACCCAAAAGTGTTGATATAATTATTTGAAGCAACATTATTAATTATGGATGATTATATATATGGCAAGGTTAAAGGTTAAATTTTGCAAGAGCTCTTATGATTTTATGAAGTAAAAATGTATAATTGATAAATATTTATTAAATATAAATCATTAGTGATTGATGTTAAAGCTTGCAAGAGCTATGTGCTATGTGAATTTATGAAGTAAACATGTATAATAGATAAATATTTATTAAATATAAATAATTAGTGATTGATGTTTTTGTTGTTATACTATTAGTTGGTGTTTTTTATTACATTGACAAGGTTACTTCACCTTGTTGAGAAATATCTCACCACACTAAAAATAAGTTTTTCAGTTATGAAAAGTTGAGTCAATATATTGTGAATATTGTGAGGGGTGTTGGGTACAGGGAATTATAGGTATTAAGGAGCATAATAGGGGTATTTTGTAAATAAAGGAAACATATTTTAAAAATAAGAATTTTTTTACTAAAAAGATGAATTAGGAGGGGGTTCTAACAAAAGAATTTTGATAAGCTTCTCCTTGGGAGGTTTTTAGGATATTAAGGATATCATTTAATGGCCCACCAACATAAATACTATGAAACATGTTGATTAAGTAGACACATTGAAACTTTAGGTTCATCTAAATATTGTAAAGAGTGCTTATATCTTCTGAAGAAAAGCCATATATTCTTTATAATCCCCAACCCCGTCAAATCCCATCCTTTTGAGTTAAAAATAAAAGATTAATCACATAATTTCATTGATTGCCAAACTCTTTCTAAAACAAATTAGTTTAAGAAATCCTTGAGTTATAATGTAAATAAAAAAAAAAAATTATATCAACAAATTAATTGCGCATTAATAATACACATTGCAATATCAAATTAATTGTGCATTAATAATACACATTCCAATATCAGTTAGTTATACAAAGGCCTTGAAATAATATAAACAAAATATCCTTCTCATGGTTATTTTGCAAATATAAAACTATAAAAAGCTTTAAAAACGATGAATAAAATCACTTTTTCGTTCATTAACTTTGCAAATAAATTCATCACGGTTCTCTTGAATAGGCCTTACCAATTAAGGGTATTTTAGGTTGGACGTACTCCAATCAAGAAAATCAAGCAAATTTTAGATGGAGACTTTGGTTCGCTGCGTGTATGTCCTATTGATATCTAGTAATTAACAGTAAAGCTAGAAAAGGGGGTCGATGCAATCTAGAAAAGTGATCAAACCATTCAAATGATGTAACATTTGAAGTAGTAAATTCTCCTTTTAAACCATCCTAGTAATTAACAATATTACTATAAATCCAACAAAGGGGATCAATGAAATCTGAAAAGGAGATCAAACCATTCAGATGTTGTAGCATTTGAAGTAGCAAACACATCCTTGCAAACCATTCAAACCATGTAACAATCAAATTAGCAAACACATCCTTGTAAATGATGTAGCATTCAAAGTAGTAAGTGTGCCTCTCCAAAATTTTAACAACATTCATATTTTAGATGATGGAAGTGTATTGAGACAACTGAGGTAAGTTATGAAGTTATATATTTTGGTCATCAATGTTTAATGAAAGGTTGTGATTAAATTTATTAAATTGATTTCAATTTATAAATGGGGATTTTTGATTATTTGCATTGAGTGAATGCATGAAGATGGGTTACACGTTTTGGCAAGCACACGGGTTGGGAGGGAGAAAAAAGCAGCTCAATTGAGCCATAGTTTATCCTTCGATCGAGTTATTTGAGGGCTTAAAAATAAACCTTTGATAGAGCTTCTATGTAACTCACAGTTACATAGGAGTTCGATGGATCTAGATAATTGATCAATTTTATTTTTTTTAATTCCCACAAAAAAAAAATGAGTTTATGGTTCGAAGGGCTTGATCGAGACATTTTTTAACCATGCCAAGAGCTTGATTGAGGGTTTTCTAAACCCTCGATTGAGCTATTTCAAATATCACCTTAAGCACTCCATCAAGCTTTCCAAGTGATCGATTGAGATGTTGAGGGCCTAAAAATAGGATTTGAGCTCCCCTTCTGCAATTTTTTCTTAAACACAATTTTGTACCTAGTAGACTCCAAGCATAATTTCTCCTTAAGTGGTGGAGTAGATCATGTTGGATTCATGAAGGAATCATATATATATAATGGCATATGAGTTGGACATTTACTAATTCATATGATATTTTTCATATAATTCCTTTTAAAGATAATACTTGAAATTTGTTTGGACGGTTTCAAAGGGGTTAGAATAAAAAATCGATATCATAAAATATACAACATGAAAGAATTTTAAAAAATACAAATATATTCGTTTACAAGTACTGTTTAAAAGGGTACTCTTGGTTTTTAATTTATTTAAATAGTAGGGAAAATATTATGTGAACACATGTATCAGTAAAATGCTATTGAGATATTACTTCACCAACTTTGAAAAATAAGAAAAAACTATAATTTTGCATAAAAAAAAAATTTACTATGTATAACTTAGTTTTATCTATTTAGATCATGTTCCCTCTCTCTCTCTCTCTCTCTCACACACACACATGTATATATTCTAAAAATTACACATTTTAGACTAAGTTATTATACGTGAACACACAAATACCTCTTAAGATGTGCCAAAATTTGCAAAGGAAAGCATTTCATTTAATGGAAAATTGACATCTTATATAACACTAATATTTTTTGTAAAAAATATAATTATGACAAAAACATAATTCTCCACAAATTCTCTTTTTACTGCAAATCAAAATTCATAATGCTTATATGAATTTTTAAGGTTTCAATTCGATAAAAGAGTAAAATTTTGAAATTCCATTGCCACATTTGGCCCAAAAGTGTAACCCCATATTCATGCATTCACCCCATTATTAAAAGTATTTTTAGAGAAATAGATGACTTCTAACCTTAAGATTTGAATTCTTCCCAATTTTTTTTTCATGGTGGTATTTTTCTCTCGCATCAATGTGTTAAGCCCATTGCCAATCATCAACCATTTAACTTATATAACTAGGGTAATTCTTAAATCAACAAAGTCTAACTTCAATGATGCACGAGTGGTGAAACAATAAGGGAATTTTCAAGTAAAAAATGGGGTTTAAAATAAAAAATGTACTAACTAAATCAACTTTAAAAGCATCCAATAATATTCAAGATGATGATGTCATCCCCAATGGTAAATATTTTTGGAGGAAAAAGAAGATAACCATGTATTCTTATTGTATTTTTAGCTTATCTCCTTATAGATTTACTCAAATGTCAAGTGTATGCACTTGCTACATGTGGAATTAAATTTGTATGCAATGAGTACTCATTATGCATACTTTTGAAAGGAACAACCTTGTAAATATAATTATAAAAAAATGTGTTTTCAATTGAAAATGTCATGTATTTTCAATTTTTCAGTGTGGGTCTAGTGAAAATAGTGTAGAGAGAGTATTCATTAGATGAATAATTCATTTTTTCATATAATGGGTGCCTACACTTGACATTTGAGTAAACGAATAAGGAGATAAACTAAATATACTATGTATCAGGAGATAAAATGAATATACTATGTATACTAGCACGTCCATGATATCTTGAAAAAATCCAATACTATGTACAAACAACGCCATGATCATCACTGAGTGCCACACAAGTGTCAAGTGGGAGACAAGGTTTGGTTTAATTTGTAAAAATAATGCGTTGTGGGAGCCCATTGGAAGCTTCAAATACTTTGTAATGGATCTTACAGCATCACCAAGGATGTGGGTGACAATGCTTTTGAGCTCAGTATTCCACCTTCCTTGGCTTGCACCTAGTCTTTAATGTAAACTGCCTTGAGCCACACTTTCCACCATTGTTGAACACATTAGCAATCGCAGAGAAGTTTACACAGACAGAGCTCAACCCAGGTTACATTAAACATACCATAATTAATCAAATCGTGGACACATAATTTAAGAGTGGATGCTAACAGAGGATCCAACTGTATTGAGTTTTCAAAGTAGGTCATCTCTCGCGGTAAGGAAAGTGGCTCACTAGGGGCCAAGTTCAACAACAGTTTCCCCATCTAATGAAGGAACTCAACACAAGGGATACCATCACTTCCTAAGGGGGGGCAAGGGGAGGAAGGGGGGGGGGAGGGGAAACTAATCTAGGTGGATATCAGTGGAAACCCATCTATTCTACTAGTTGACTGTGCAATTTTTTATTTTTATAAATTTTCTACAGTTTTTAGGTCCTAAACTTCTGAAGTCATTTTGAAGCCCTAAACGATGTTTTTTTGCGAAGTGAGTCAACTTATCATCATTGTTGATAATTGAAAAATGTGTTCCTAGGATAGACTTTTCCAACGGGTCGTGCATTCCAAATGTAAATCATATGCCAAAGTTAGTTGACGTTCCAACTTACCCCATCGAGGCCCACAATCCTTTGGCATTTCATTTCCTAGAATTATATTTTTGGATATTTATAATTTCTCATTGCTCCTTTCTGATTAAAAAATGTCATTGACCCTCATTGTAAAATATTTTAGTGAAAGTGTGTAGTCATCACATCTCTTCTCAGAGATATGCTACCACCATTCG